>CM076580.1:1806193642-1806921332 GCA_034641835.2 Pinus albicaulis | reverse complement strand
AACTAGCGTATACAGAGATCTAGATTTGTCTTTAAATCTTCACTTATATTATTCCATCATTCATTCATCAGATGTTCAATAAACAGTAAACATGTGCAGTAAGAACAGAATAAACCATCACACAAAGCATCACACATGAACACCAGGATTTTTAGGTGGAAACCCAAATCGGGAGAAAACCACCGCTGCAGTTGCTCGGCCTTCAATATTTTATTATAGAGAAAACATCTTACAACATATGTGCTGGCGCAGACTTGACCAGCACGCAGGCACCCACCTGCGCTCGTTTACCAGCCTCTTCTGGAAGGGAGCTCCAACCCCCTGACTCGTTTACCAGCCTCACCTGGAAGGGAGCTACGACCCCCTGATCTCGTTTACCAGCCTCTCCTGGAAGGGAGCTACAACCCCCTGACTGAAGGCTACAACCCTCAGCACCACCTTGGACCACGTTTCATCAATTTTCACACTGGATCCAACAACTTTAATAGAACACAACTTGCAGGCCACAATTCATCATATTTCCAGACTGAACCCTTTTCATACTTTTAAGCACAAACATACATCATCAACAGATACATACCAATTCAGACAACCCAGATCAGATAGCAGTCATACAGCAGAACGGATCAGATGTTTCATACCCCTTGCTTCAGCAAACCCTAGTTTGCACTCTGACGCTTTCACTTCTTGATCACCTCACGTATCTCTGTGCTTAGTCCCTAAACAGCGCTCACATCCTCGGTGTGCTCTTTTAGTAGCATACGCTTTATCTTCGCTGAAGCCGCGTATATACGCGCTTCCTCCGCGTCGAAGTAGCGTATAGATCTTCAATCATTACAGAGCAGCATACTTCATCAGATCAGATATTCAGTTCAGATCTACCCTTTTGCTTCAGACAGATGTTCGCCTGGATGCTCGCCTCATCACGAATCTAAGCCTTCCATAATCAGATCTAGCAAATACAAGGGCAATTCAGATCTAGATCCCCTTCTTCATCATTGGTGCATCATACATTCAGATTTATCATTCAAGTGTAACCCTTTCCATTCAGATATACTTCAGAGAGAAGTATTCATTCAAGCTCAGACATCTTGCACCCACACTCATCATTTGCACAATGAATTTCTTCTCCTTATATATGTTTACCCTTTGTCAATACCATGAGCCCCTTTTTCAATACCATGGGCCAAACCAATACCATGAGCCCAAAACTACACTGGACGGGGTCTATTAGGCGGATCATTACCCAATACAATGGGTCAATACCATGGTGGTTACCCTTGGTTTTGCACTTTTTGAGCGCTTTAGCCCATACGCGACTTGGCACGTTCTTTTCCGCGTGCATACGCGACTTCCCTTAGGCCAATCCGCGTATACCAAGAGACATACTCTTTTTCATCATACTTTGAGTACATTCTGAAATCCTTTCTTCATAGCCTTCTGTACATACTGTAGAAACATCATATTTTCTTCATCAGGAACACATTCTCTTAAGCACAACTTCATCAAGTAAGTTTTCATCATCTTCATCAAGTGGGTTGCCTTTCAAGGACACCACTCAACAACATATCACATCAGATTTACATCATTTACCAAGTCCATCAAGTCAAGCATAACTTCATCAGGTGGATTGCCATCAAGGACAACACATGTCAACAGTCGCATGTCTTCATCTTCATTTAGTGAGTTGCCATCAAGGACAACACTCTGCATCATATTTCCAACAATCTCCCCCTTTGGACTTGATGGCAACCATGATGGTGTTTGGTTACCACAATAGATAGGTACCATGTCACTCTCCCAAATATGTCACTCTCCCAAATATTTGACATCATTATCTTCTCTTCATTCAAACACCATGTCACTCTCCCCCTTTGACATCAAGGGCAAAGGGCGGATCAAAAACCAACACTCTCCCCCTTTTCTCCTCATGTGGAAGAAACATTATGCAGATCTGATATGTGCTGAAGTGGCCAAGCTCCCCCTGAGTTCATGCTGAATCTTCAAACATATTTGTCAATGAAGTACATGACTCTATGAATTTCCTATCACCAAAGACTCATACTTACATCAATTATCCATCCAAGTGGATTTACATATGAGACTCAACTACCCAACTAAGTGGGTTTACAAAAATGACAAGTCCTTACATGACTGAATATTACAATTTTACAACATGAGTCTCAATAAGACCTTTTCATCAAACTACAAAAAAAACGACCATTTAAGACCAACACCAGAAAGTCCTCAAGAAAGAGAACATATTTCAGAACCATCATAATGTTGACATTATACTCAGCAAAGCTAATGCTCCCCCTGAATCTGTCCATCCAAGCAACCTTTCCATATGACTAAGGCTCCCCTTAGTTTGTGCATCCTGAACACTTTTACCAACAAATCATCAAGGCATCTTTATCAAAACATTAGAAATAGAATTATGAGAACTGGAACACCACCAGAGATACCAAACAGTATCAGAGATACCAAACAGCACTGCAGCTGTGCTGAAGAGAGCTGAACCAACCAAAAATTGCCAGCAACCAAACATACGCGGTTTTCTGTGCAGGAACTCACGTATATACGCGACTGTGTTTCATGAAACCCGCGTATCCAATGCCATCTTCTAAATTTATGCAGATTTGTTCTTTTGACTGGCAGAGAACACTCCCAGCTTCTGTCTTAGATACTCGAACGCTTCCTTGGGCAGAGGTTTGGTAAAGATATCAGCAACTTGTTCTTTGGAGGGAACATACTCCAACTTCACCTTTTGCTCAAGCACTTGTTCACGTAAGAAGTGATACTTGATGGGAATGTGCTTGGTCTTCGAATGCATAACAGGATTCTTTGAGATATTGATGGCACTTGTATTATCACACATAATGGAGATAGGAGGTGTACATTTGATTTGAAAATCTTGTAAGGTTTGCATCATCCAAAGGAGTTGAGTGCAACAAGATGCGGCAGCCACATATTCTGCTTCTGCTGTAGATAAGGCAATAGAATTTTGCTTCTTGTTGAACCAAGATACTAACCGGGGTCCCATATAGAATGCACCACCACTAGTGCTTTTCCGATCATCAACACTTCCAGCCCAATCTGCATCGGTGTAAGCATGAAGAGTAAGATCAGCATTCTTTGGATACCATAGACCAAAGTCTTGAGTTCCTTGTAGATATTTGAAAATTATTTTCACAACCTGAAGGTGAGACTCTTTTGGATTAGCTTGGAATCGTCCAACAATCCCAACTACATGCATAATGTCTGGTCTAGTCCCAGTGAGATAAAGTAGACTTCCTATCATTGATCTGTAATCTGGTTGATTCACCGTGGGAGAATCATCATGAGAACTGAGATTACATCCGGTTATCATTGGAGTACTTACAGGTTTGCATTCTTCCATGCCATACTTCTTCAGAATTTGCTTAAGATATTTTTCTTGTGATAGGAATATACCATCTGTAGATTGATGCACTTGCAAGCCAAGGAAGAAAGTTAGTTCCCCAAGAAAAGACATTTCAAATTCTTGCTGCATGACAGAAGCAAATTTCTGACTCATAGATTCTTCGTTACTCCCAAAAATGATATCATCAACATATACAACCACAATCAATAGTTTATCATTTTCAACTTTTGTGTATAAGTTGCTATCAGCAGACCCCTTTGAAAATTCTTGTTGATGAAGATATTTGTCAAGACGATAGTACCAAGCCCTTGGAGCTTGTTTGAGACCATATAGAGCCTTTTTAAGTCTACAAACAAGATTTGCATCATTTCTCAAAATGAATCCTTCCGGTTGTTCTATATATACTTCTTCTTCTAGATCACCATTAAGAAAAGCAGATTTAACATCCATTTGATAGACTTTGATTTGTTGATAACTTGAAAAAGCAAGAAACATTCTTATGGCTTCAAGTCTAGCTACAGGAGCAAAAGTTTCTTCAAAGTCTATTCCTTCTTGTTGAGTATACCCTTTGCAAACCAGTCTAGCTTTGTTTCTTACAACATCCCCATTCTCATTTAACTTGTTCTTGAAGATCCATTTAGTTCCAATGACATTTTTATCATGAGGCCTTGGAACCAAATCCCAAGTGTCATTCTTCTCAATTTGAACAAGTTCTTCATCCATGGCTTGCCTCCAACATTCATATTTTCTAGCTTCATTGACATTGTGTGGTTCAATTGTGGATAGAAGTGCCAAATGATTAGAAGATCCCATAAGAGTTCTCCTTGTTCGTACACCAGATTCCTTGTCACCCAAAATTTGAGATTCAGGATGATTCTTTTGAACATATCTAGATGGAGCTTTTTCAGATAGATCATCTTCAGGTTCTTCATTGGATCCATTGTCTATATCATTGCTATCTGATGTAGAAGGCCATATGTCGCCATCATCTTCATTTGCGGTTTGTTTTTCTTCTTTAGGAGCTGCAGGAGACTCATCAATAACAACATCAATGCATTCAACAACCTTTCGAAGCCTTTTATTGTAACATGTGAAAGCTTTGCTTGACGAAGAGTAACCAAGAAATATCCCTTCATCTGATCTAGGTTCAAACTTGCCAAGTTTTTCATCATTATTTTTTATAAAGCATTTACTTCCAAAAACCTTAAAATGATTCACAGTGGGAGAATTTCCATACCAGAGTTCATATGGAGTTTTGTCACTAATTACCCGAACATGAGCTTTATTGAGAATGTTAACTGCTGTATGTGCTGCTTCACTCCAGAACACGTCAGGAACATCAGAATCAGAAAGCATAGCTCTAGCCATTTGAACAATTGTTCTATTCATTCTTTCTGCTACACCATTTTGTTGCGGAGTGCCTGCTACAGAGAACTGTCGTTTAATGCCATGTTGTTCACAAAATTCAAAGAATTCATTTGATGAATATTCTCCTCCTCGATCAAATCTAAGACACTTGATTTTTAGATCTGATTCATTTTCTGCCAAAGCTTTGAAGTTCTGAAAATTTTCAAGTGCTTGATCTTTGTGTTTAATGAACCCGATCCAACACATTCTAGAGTAGTCATCAATAAATAAGATATAGTATTCTTCCCCACGTAATGACTTTTTCCTCATAGGTCCACATATATCAGTATGAATGAGTTCAAGAGGCTTACTTGATGTTCCTTCTTTGGCATTAAATCGTACTCTGGTTTGCTTACCAAATTGACAAGATTTGCATATGGTATTTTCTGGAAGATTGACCTTGGGAAGATCACGAACAGCTTGAAGTCTGCTTGCTTTGTTGATTTGAGAGAAACTCAGATGCCCCAGCCTTCTATGCCATAGCCAATTTTCAGAAGACTTGCTCAAGTAACATTGATCTATGCCGTTTAGTACATACAGGTTGCTTGGATTTCTTTTTCCTTTTATAATGATTTTACCTGTATCAAGATCATGAACCACACATTCTTTGGAACTGAAGACCACTTCTGCTCCTTGATCACACATTTGACTAACACTTAACAGGTTATGCCTTAATCCATCCACATACATGACATCTTTAGCCTTCACCTTTTCGTTTAGAAATACTGACCCTTTTCCTTTAATCACAGCAGGAGTATCATTTCCAAATGTAACTTTCTTTTCCTTTTCTAGAGCATTATAAGTATGAAGTTTGCTTTTGTCACCTGTCATGTGTCTTGAGCACCCACTATCGATGTACCATTTATTTTCTTCACCTTCTGCAAATAATGCTATCCCACAATTTTCAACCGGCGGTTCTTTCTTCTTCCACACTTTAGAGCTTGAGGGAACATGTTCTTTAGGCTAGATCTTGTTCCTGCATTTAGATTCTTCATGGCCAAAGTTATTGCAATAAGTACATTCAACTTCACTTTGAAGAGGAGAAAAATTGTTATAGATATTCTTCTTTGGTTCAGTATCCAACCTTTTCTTTCTTGCTTCTCTTGTCATGATGGTTTTATATGCCACACATTGAATAGCTTTATGACCAAAATTGTGACAAGTGAAACATTGCCCATTGAAGTAGAAATTTCTGCGATCATGGAATCTTCTATTTGAGTTTACCTGTTGGTTTTAGTGTCTTTGAAAGCTATCCCTGTTAGTGTTCCTTGAATTGAGATGGTCCTACTTTCCCTGTAGAGATCCTCTATTCCCTTGCTGAGTGGCTGAATGTAGTAAACCACCTGTAACTGCTTTTAGATAGTTTGGTGCTGAAGTTTGAGAAGATTCTCCGGTATATCCCAGACCTGTCTTTATAAGAGGAGAACGTTGTGCCTTGATAATCTCATCTAAGGTTTCAGATCCTTTAGCAAATCTAAGATTCAAGGTCTTTTCTTTCTCAACTTCTTTTCTTTGACTTACCACTTCACATTCTAGTTTTTCAATATGTTTCTTTGCTTCTTCAAGCTGCTTTTCAACGGTCTCTCTGATCATCTTTTGTTCTTCTAAGAGAATTTTGCAATCTTCTAAGCGAAGTTTGAGTTGATTATTTTCTTCAAGAAAATCATTTTCCTCTAGAGCATCCATAAACATATCCTTTTCTTCCTTTTGTTCAAAGGCCATGAGAAGTCTAAGATCTTCACAATCTTCCTCACTATTAGATGACCCATCACTATCTTCATTAGTATAGTAACTTTTCTTAGAGCTAGATCTGTTCTTATTCCTTCTTACAACTTCTTTTCCTTTATAAGGACATTTTGCAGCATAATGACCAACTTTTCCACACTCGCTTACCTTTGAATCTTCCAGTTCCTAGTTGGAGTTTTCTTACGAAATTTTCTTCTTCTTCATCGGAAATATAGCTGGGTTCTTTGACAACTTCCTTTTCCTTTCCTTTTGTAGAAGCCTTAAACGCAGCTTCTCTTACTTGAGAGGGACCTCCTTGTCTCATTTCAAAGGCAGTCAAAGTCCCATGTAATTGAACAATAGAAAGAGTTTGCAGATCTTGACTTTCTTCAATAGCGGAGACTTTAGAATCAAATTTTGGAGTCAAGGATCTTAAGACTTTTTCAACCAGAGTAGTATCAGTTTTGGTTTCACCCAAATTTCTCATTCGATTTACAACATCATCTAGACGAAGGAAGAAACTGGCAACACTTTCATCACTATGCATATTAAAATTTTCATATTCAATTCTAAGAGTTTGGAGTTTTGCATTTTTTACCTTTGTATCTCCTTCATAGCTCAGAATGATTTTGTCCCATATATCTTTTGCTGAATGTAGCTGCATCACTTTAGCAAATTCTGATTCAGACATGCTTCCCAGCAAAACATTTACTGCTTTGGCATTGGTTTCATACTTCTTTCTTTCTACTGCATCAATAGGAATACTTGCCGGGTATTGATAACCTTCTTCCACGATTGCCCATACATCTGCACCAAGACTTTGCAGATATGCTTTTGTACGTACCTTCCAGAATATCAAATTGCTTCCATTGAATATAGGTGGCTTTATAGACATTATTCCTTCTTGACTTCCCATTGCGACGGATCTCCTTTAAGCGATCAAGCTTCTCCACAAGGACCTGCTCTGATACCAATTGTTGGGAAAAATACTGAGAGGGGGGGGTGAATCAGTATTTACTGCATAATCAAATCTTTTTACTTTTCCATTCCTTAAAACCCATACGCTACTTTCCTTGATGCTTCGCGTATCTCTACTGAATCCTTTATGAAACTAGCATCTCTGATCATAGATACGTATCTTTTAAATCTTCACTTATATTATTCCATCATTCATTCATCGAGATGTTCAATAAACGAGTAAACATGTGCGGTAAACAGATTAAACCATCACCTGAAACATTCTTCATGAACACCGGGATTTTTAGGTGGAAACCCAAATCGGGAAAACCACCATTAGGTTGCTCGGCCTTCTAATATTTAATTAAAGCTATCTTACAACATATGTCTTTGAGCGCAGACTTGACCCGATACGCGACACCCTGCACTCATTGCCCCCGACCTCTCTGGAAGAGAGCTCCAGCACGACTCGTTTACCGACCTCTCACGGAGGAGCCTAGAGCACACAGATCTCATTTGCCCGGCCTACTGCACGGAGGAGCTACAACCACGGCCAGAGGGCTACAGCCTTCGAAACTTTCCACTTGGACCCATTGGACCACGTTTCATCAATTTTCACACTGGATCCAACAACTTCAATAGAACACCAATTGCAGGCCACATTTCATCATATTTCCAGACTGGACCCTTTCCAAACTTTTAAACACAAACATACATCACCAACAGATACTTAACAACACAGATCAGATAGCAGAAACACAGCAGAACAGATCAGATATTTCATACCCTTTGCTTCAGCAAACCCTAGTTTGCATACGCGCTTTCACTTCACTGATGTCGCGTATATACGCGCTTCCGTCCACACAAACCAGCGTATACCTCGGTGTATATTTTATTGCGCATACGCGCTTTCTCATATTTGAAGAAGTACATCTCTCTAACGCGCTTTATCTTAGCGTCGAAAGTAGCGTATAGATCTTCAATCATTACGGAAACGGCATACTTCAACGGATCGGATGTTCGATTCAGATCTGCCTTTTGTTTCCGGAGCCAGGATGTTCGCCTAGATGTTCGCCTCATCACAGATCTAAGCCTTCCATAATCAGATCTAGCAAATACAAGAGAAATTCAGATCTAGATCCCCTTCTTCATCATTGGTGCATCATACATTCAGATTTATCATTCAAGTGTAACCCTTTCCATTCAGATATACTTCAGAGAGAAGTATTCATTCAAGCTCAGACATCTTGCCCTCACCCTCATCCTTTGCACAATGAATTTCTTCTCCTTATATATATGTATACCCTTTGTCAATACCATGAGCCCCTTTTTCAATACCATGGGCCAAACCAATACCATGAGCCCAAAACTACACTAGACGGGGCCAATTAGGCGGATCATTGCCCAATACAATGGGTCAATACCATGGTGATTACCCCTGGTTTTGCACTTTTAGAGCGCTTTAGCCCATACGCGACTTGGCACGTTATTTTCCGCGTGCATACGCGACTTCCCTTAGACAGATCCGCGTATACCTAGAGACATACTCTGTTCATCATACTTTGAGCACTTTCTGAATTCCTTTCTTCATTGTCTTTTGTTCACACTGTAGATACATCAGATTTTCTTCATCAAGGACATATTCTATCAAGCACAACTTCATCAAGTAAGTTGTCATTATCTTCATCAAGTGGGATTGCACCTAACCTCGACCGGATGCAGCAGAACCTCGACCAGCAATCGATCTTAACGGTGGCGCAGCAGAACCTCGACCAGCAATCGCCCGGAAATCGCCCAGCGCAGCAGAACCTCGACCTGCAATCGCGCGGAAAACAAACAGACGCGTGAAAAAGATCAAAACAGTAAACTGACAACCTTCGCGGGCGATTTATTTATAAAAACGGAGTTCGGCCGAACTTTCAACTGAGTTCGGCCGAACTACCATTGCCGGTTTTCCAAACCTCCGGCAAAAATTCTGTTTACTGGGCCGTCACAGTGCCGTCAATATAAACGGATTCAAAAGTTCGGCCGAACGTACTAAAATAGTTCGGCCGAACTATTGCCGAAAAAAAAATTTTGCCCCCGATTCTCACAAAAGTGTAACCCAGCTTCACGTTTCCGCCCAGAGACATTCTCCCATTATCAACATTACCTACTCTCACTATATATACTGCGCGGATAGAAGTTGCTGCAGTGATGGAGGATGGCACCATCGTGGATTTGAAGAAACAGGGGGTACTTCCTTTGAGGAAGGAATCCTCCATATATTGGAGTAGATGAAGGCCACTCATGCTTACATTGGCCAAGATAAGGAGGTTCTTTTTGGATGGTTGCTTCTCATGGGAGGCCAATTTCCAAAAGCCACCACTTCTACTTGAGCATGAGAAGTTGCATGATGGGCATGGCAGCACTTTGGAGGATGAATTTGGCATGGGGGATGATCTGAAATGTGTTAACAAAATATTTCTTATACAGAGATAGACAGTAGGGGCTTTTACTGGTTATTTCACCTTTAATAGAAAGGATGAAACCAGAAGCTTCTGGCCCTCTTACTGGCTTTTCCTAAAGAAATATGAAGTAAACACTAAAATGATCTGGCAATGATAGTATTTGTTTATGTTTGCAAAGTATTCATTAACCAATTTTTATGTGTGAATAAGCAAGTTAAGGTATTATGCAATGGAAGTAATGTGGTTTGAAATGGAACAAATGTGTTTTGATGACTATATAAGTCTCATTGTGAAAAGTGGACTTATTAAACATTATTGTTTAATGTAGTAAAATCTGGAAATAAGCAGCAAGAATGCACAGCATAACAGTAAGCATTTGTTTAAGCAATTCACCCCTCTCTTGGGCTACCTCTACTGGGTCCAAAAGCCTCCAAATAGGCTTTTCCCTCTTTTATTAATGCTCAAATTAAGTATTTCACCATGAAGAAAGCCTCAAAAGGCTAAAATAGCTGCAAATTCAGAATCAGAGTGGTGGAAACAGTAAAAATTGACTATTCATTCACCTCAAACAGATGAACATAGTCTAGTACAGTTGATCATTCACTAAGCCCTAGTGGCTCCACAAGAAAATTCACTGATAAAATTACTGACAGAGTGCCCTGATGGCTCTGCAACCTGTTCCAACAGCTTCAGAATGCTCCAATACCCCCAAAACAAAAACAAAAAAATCGCTTTAATTGGACTTCCCTAGCCAAAGTTATGACTGAAACTGACTTTGCCCAGTTAGGGCTAGGAAAGCTCCACTAAATGTGGAGAACTGCAGTTAGGCCTGAAAAATAAGGGGCAACCACCAAATTAGGCAGAACCCGCCATTTTCTTTGCCAGTTCGTTGGTTCTAATGGATAAGGCCACGGGGGTCATGTGACCACGCTCGTCGGCAAATGTGGTTGATAACTTGAGTTTAATGCGGAATGTAATAATGTTTAAACCATATAATAAATGGTTTATTAAATAAACTCTGCACTATATGCCCATCTGTTTAAACTTGTTGCGCACCCATTTCTTGAAGCCCAAGGTTCTCCGCGTATGGTCTTATGCTAAGGGGGTTGGCCCCCTTTCGGGCCCCGCCCAAACCAAATTCAAAGGTTAAATATAAGTCCACCACAATGCTTTATAAGAATCACTCGTGGCCCAACGGTTGGGCCGCTCGGTTGCCTCCGCCCCGACCTGGGGTTGACTCCTGCCCACGACAAACAAAATAGTTTTGAAACAAAACAAATCGACATTTGACCCTTGGGGCCACGTGGCAGCCTCCGGGCTAGCCACGTGGTGCCCTGCTATTCGCTCTTCCACATAATATTCTACAAAATATTTTGTGGAATATTCCCAGAATATTCTGTGGAATATTTTTTTTTTAATTAAATTTTTTAATAAGGTCAAACTGTCAAACTGGCCCTTTTTTACCTGAAATTGAGAAAATTCAAATTTGAATAACTTTCTCATACATCATCGATTTTCAGTGCCGTTCATGGCTACAAGATCGTCTTTTCGAGCTCTTTCCTTTTGTTCTGGTTTGGACCATTTCTGAGAAACTAATTTTTTGAGCATTTTTCCATTAAGGACTTGATCACGTGATCAGGGGATGTCAAAGGAGAAGACAAAAACATGTGGGGAGCTTCACATTTCAGATCTTCAGCGTTGTCTCTTAGGAGGTTTGATCCATATTGGAGGTCTCAACTTGTGGTAGATTACTCCAAGGATCTTGGTGCTTGCATGATTCTTGATGACCTGGAGGGAGATGACAGATACATGGTGGATGATGAGGTCATCTATTCTTATGGCAGAGTCTTCTTGACTAGAGCTTCTAAGCTCAAGGAGAAGTTGTTACATGCAACACATGTGGACTTTATTTCCTTGCACTTTGATGCATTTCATTCTTTGATGGAGGAGTTCACTTGGGAGGGAATTCAAGCAGGATGTATATCAGCATGAGGAGAGATGCATAGCCCAGACGGTGATGGAAAAGTTTTCACAACCACTTCCCTACTCATTGAGAGTGAAGGAGAACTTTCAGTCAAGCCATTTCAGCTCAATGACCAAAGTACATAGTAGAGAAGGTACATTTTTGCATTATGATTTGTACTTCTTTACTTTATATGAGCAGCATGTTGTACCAAGGAGGATTATCCCTTCTTGTATATTTTATTTTGATGTACTTGAGGCCATTTGCAGCATTGATGTTGGCCATGCTATTGGTGGTTGGTGGGGGAGGCCACATGATTCTTGGTGTGCACCATTGGCACCACATTTTACTTTTATGATCCTATCTTGTAGGATGAAAGTGGCAGCAAACAAGTGGCTGAAAGGACACTTGTTATTATTTTTTTTGAGGCAGGCAGGGGATGCACTATGCTAGTTCCATATGAGGAACTATGATCCACCTCCTGGTTGTCATATGGAGACTTGTTTTCATTGGTTTTTGCTTCCATATATTGGTGATGTTCTTATGTTTATGGGAAGCTTTTTTGGGAGAGTGGCACTAGAGTTGGAGGTGCCCATTGGGAGTATGATTCTCCCTACTTTACATGTTGTATGTTTTAAGAGGAACAATGGAAAAACCACTATTGCCACACTACATCTCTTTTCTTCATGTGGGAGGAGCCATTTGGAGAACTTGAGTTCTTGGAGGAGGCACTTCATGGCTGATTTGTTTGGTGGGGTAACTTGGGCCATTCTTGGAGGCCATGACATTTCAGCTCAGGATCAACAGCAGCCCCATACTTACCATAAATGGAGAGAGAAACAACTTGGGTGGAAAAATCTAATCTCTCCATGCAACCCCGATACATTGCATAAACTAGGCGTTGAGGATTTATTTGATAAGCTACCTAGAATGGCTCATTTCAGTTGGATGATAGCATGGGTATGGGAGAATCTCATTGGGGATGAGATTCCCTATGTTTATCATCACTCCTACCTTGAGGAGGCCATTGGACAGCAAGAAGGTTTCCACAAACACCTTCCACTTTTTAATGATGTGAGCCATTTGGGTTTGCATACTTGGGAGGAACCATTGAAGGGTAGATTTATTGTAGATTATGTTGAGATGTGGTGGGAACTATTGATGAGGAGGCTACAAGAAGAGGAAGAGAGGAATTTTTCTCCACCTTTTACAGTTTCTTGAGGAAAAGAAACAGTTTTGAGGGGAGGACTGTAATATTCCAAAACTTTAGCCTACATCTAAATGGAATATTATAGTTTTTTTAATCACTAAGTAGGTGAATAAGTGGGTAGGGAGGCCCATAAAACACTTTTGAAGGAATAATAACACTCCTAATGTGAAAGGAGGAAGAATAAATTGCTGGATTAAGCACCTTTGGGTGTGAATTGGAGGGGATATATGTTGAAGAGGTAAACTTTGACCAAGTCAACAACGCTGTCATGGAGGAGTGGCATTCATGAGGAGACAACGCAGTTTTAGTGGAGGACAGCTTGCATGAGCTTAAAAGGCTCACATACTATATATGGAGGGGATGGAAACCATTGTTATTCATGTTTTGAGATTATCATTTGATATTGGTCTGTTTAGACTTTGCTTCCTTTTGCTATTTAGCAGGGTTGCTGTGCTGTTTAGCACAAGGGTGTTCCTGATTGGGAATCCCTACCTCATCCTTAGGGAAGGAGAGGTCCTTTGGGTCGCATTTCCTCATTCTGGCATTATGGCCAAGCTACCTCCTTTAGCTACACCGCAGTTTCTGTTTAGAGTTGGGTTGTGTTGTAGGGTGCAGCAAAGGAGGATCACATTGAGCCATTTCTGGGCTTGTTTTTCAGTGGAGAGGTAGCCTACCCATTGTAGGATCAGAAATGAGGTCTCTTGGGTATATTTCCACATCTTTGGCATCATTCCAACCATATAACATCCCTCACAGTGCAGTCACAATTCTGAACTGCGTTATTTTTTGAGGTAGTTGCTGGGAGGGTTCATTGAGCTCATCAGGAGGGTCTATTTCTGAGTAGAGGGATCAACCTTCTATTTAGAAATACCATTGGAGGAGGAAATCACCATTTCAGATCTGTCATATCCTCATTCCATATCAGATCTAGTTTGCAGTGGCATATAAACCCTAGGTTTATTTGTCACATTGTATATTTCTTGGTATTTCTAGCAATCTTTTCTGGGTTGGCTAGAAATCATGTATTAGAGCCCACATCTTCTTTTCTAGGAATTTCTTTGGTTTCTATCAACCATATTTCATTTATGTATGTTTACAACAGCATCTAAACTAATATAGACAATGTTTTCATTACTCTCTGATAGTCTATACAGTTGCATCAACTCATGTGCTGATTGTTTTGATCATTGGAGGCTTGTTCTTATTGCTTCAGCGGCTTGTCCCTCATGATCGTTTTGTATATTGATGCTGATATCTTAATAAAATGATGGCTGCATATTGATCCCTATTATGTCATGTTCAAATTTGTTGTGTTTTACATTATTATGTCCTGTATTGCTGTTATTTCCATTTTGGAATATTACAATTAGGTAAACATCTGAGATTGATGACCGACACTCTTTGAGGCTCTGACAGGGTATCCAAAACAAGAGTGGTCAAAGAGGACCAATATTCATTGATGATTGAGAATCCAAGATAAGAATAGTCCTAGAAGGACATACCTTGTGAACATATCGATGGGGTGTGTGCCTTGAGAGGTAGTGTGGTATCCCACGTAAAGCCTCTCAGCATTGCGCTCTGATCTGTTGAGAGATAGAGCTTGTTGACAATGCTTGTTGTATATTGATCATAATACTGATGCTCATGATGGATTACCAATCTGACTCTAATTATGAGAATAATTCAATGGAATTATTGTCCTTGTACCTGTGGTCAATTATGAATACCTCCCTAGTTAAGAGGGAGTGTTGAAATGTAACTAGTGTCAGTCTGCATAATTGTATTTTAGTGATGATGTAATCATTGTATTTGTAAAAATAAAAGAAAAGAAAAATGTATTTTGTGAAAGAAAAAATATTTATGTAAATGGGTTTCTTGCCCATTAGAGTATTGTCTTAGGTCAAATCACCCATTGTGTGCTCTAGGGTATTATGCAAGGTCTAAGAGTCAAAGTCATGATGTAATAGCCCTTGTGTGGCTCAAGAAACAAGAAAGGAAAATTATTATTGTATACAATTGAGTCTAGAAGCCACCAAGATAGTAAGTTGGTCAGCCCCTTCAATTCAGTCGAGAAGCAGCCTAATCTGCCCTCAAGAAGTCTATATAAATAAGAGACGCTCAAACTCATAAGAATCATCACACACATATTCTCTAATCTGATCCAAGCGAAAGAAGGAGAGTGAAAAAGGAAGAGAGAAATAGTGAGAAAGGAGAAGGTCCAACATTTCTATTATTAGGACTTCTACAGCTCACACGTGTGAGTTTGTTGGAGGAACTAGGGTTTCCTCAGTTCTAATTTTGCAGAAATATTGTTGGGGTTTGGCTAGCTTATCTTTTGGGTGGATGGTCTTGGAAGTCTTCATTCAATTGATTCTACAAGGAAGAGCTTCTCAATTTTTTCCTTGTGGGGTTTTGCCCTGGCTTGGAGCCTATTTTTGTTGTCTTCTTGTTTACATTGTGATCTTCTTATTGGTATTTGTCGTGATGATAAACAAATTGAAATTATAATAATGATGGCCTAATCTAATATCACAAGAAAGTGTTAAGAATTAAGAAAAATCAAATAAATAATTACTCTAACTACTCTGCCCTAAATTTCTTAACACTATTGAGAGTGAAAATATTTAACACTCTTAATATATATATATATATAGAGCTTAAAAAGAACATGTACAAGGTAAATAAATATGAAATCAATTACATTTATGAAAACATATTAACATATTCTAAGAAATAAAATCTTTATAAAAACCAACACAAATGCTATAACTATTACAAAGCTTTTAAAACAGATCAACCAACACAAACATAGGAAATAATAGATACTCAAAACATAAAGAATCTACGTTATATTCATTTATGACTGTTACAAAATAATACAATAACTTTTAATTGCTTAGGAAATAAGAACATTTTGAAATTAAAAAAAAAAAAGTCTTTCCATTCATTAAGCAAAAAGACAGAATCTGCAAATCTTGTGGTGAATCCAATGGCTAATTCATTGATATGATATTAAAAAAATTTATATAACCCTAAGCACTCAACCTCTCCGATGCAAAGTCAACTCCAACCCTTTTCTTATATTAATCCCTATATTTTATCTTTGTTGAATGTTAACTACCTTTCCATGTTTTTTTTTTTAAATTGTTTTTCATAAATAAGGTGGACCGTTGAAATAGTTTGAAATAGTTTGACCCTTTTAATCCCTTGGGCCTTCATGAGTTTTTTTTAAACTAGGATATAAATCAACACTCCATGAGAGTTACTTTATATAATTATGAATGATATTTTAACATCCATGAGACTAAAAATAGTTTGTGGGACCACCGACTTCCTTGTTTTTTTCCTTCTGTAATTCAATCATTTTCTTACTCAAATTGATGATGAGCTGCCCCAACCTTCTAAGTGTTCCCTCACTGAAAATAAAGTGCCACGAAATTGATGCTAACATATTGTGGTAACTGTCCCTTATGTCTTTGAAAGCATCACATTCCAAAATGAAATGTTTTTTTGATTCCACTGCCCCAGAAGTGCAAAAAGTACATACCATTTCTTCCCAAGCTTCTTTAGGTCTCTTCCACCATCCCGTTTCACACCGAAGTTGATGTGAGTTAGTTCTTAATTGAGCAATAAGAACCTTTGCTCTCCACGGAATGCTAGCTCCAATGTATTCTTTTCGTTAGAGATCACAAGTGGGGTTGAATTCCTGAACACAATACTTCTTCTTTCTACCCAACTCTTTTCCCCATATACCCTTACGAAACTTCTCCAAAACAAAATTCTTTAACTCCTTGCTATTTGTGGGACATGCATTCAGGTAAATATTCCATTTTTGCATCCATTTTTTTGTTTTGTCTCTTCCATTATTTATTTCTTTCACTCATACCTTCATTTGAAGATAACTTTCGGCCATGTACCCCCTCCCATTTGCTCAATTATTTTTAGATACCTTATAAGGTGCACCATAGAAATTGCTTCGATGGGAGCTGCCCCTATTTCACTCAGCATTTTCTCATGGGAATTGAAATTTTTATTTTTAACTTTCTCATGATCAAGCGTTTTTGAATTTTTTGAATTTGTTTCCATTTTGAAATAGGGATCCTGCTAGCTCAAAATTCACACCCATATAATAGCACTTGACAAACTAGGAGTCAAAAAGTAATGTGATCATGTTCCAATCCCATCACTCTACCTCTCTACATCTATTTTGAAGTGCATATAATGCTTTCCACCCTCCTAAAATTCTTTTCTTTCCACAATCCTCCCAATTAAGCTTGTTGCTGAAATCAATCCCGAGGTAATTGTATTCATTTACTTCTTCAAGAATGTTGCCTTCAAAGAAGAACATATGTTGTATTTGCTTCCTTTTATTAGAGAAAAAAATTATTTTGGTCTTACTGGTATTGACTTGCATCCCCACTGCTTTACAAAAATTCTCAAGGGCATATAGGTGCATCTCCAATCCATGGGTCGATTTAGCAACTAGCATAAGATCATCAGCGTATAGAAGAAGCTTTATCACAAACTCCCCCAATCGAACACCATCCCCACCTTGAAAATTTAGCAACCCTTCCAGTTTGTCAATATATAAACCAAAAAGGGTAGGGGATAAAGGGCAACCTTGCTTGACTCCAATGTCACTTCTAAAAATTTCTGAAATGCCTACTGAAGTTCTAATTTTGACTTTCACCTCTTCATAAAGCCTATGGACATCAACTCTATATTGTAAAGGAATTTCAAGTTCTTCCATTCTACACCAC
The DNA here is from genome assembly GCA_034641835.2 of Pinus albicaulis. Lineage (NCBI taxonomy): Eukaryota > Viridiplantae > Streptophyta > Pinopsida > Pinales > Pinaceae > Pinus > Pinus albicaulis. Next base: position 1,806,903,457 of record CM076580.1, on the reverse strand, counting down.
AAATTATCTCTAGGGACCGTGTCAAATGCCTTTTTGAAGTCAACAAATCAGCAAAACACTTTTTCTTTTCTCCCCCAAACCTTTTCAACAATGTGTCTCAGTGTGATACCACGATATATTGTAGAATGCTTTGACCTAAAACCTGCTTGCCCTTTGCCCTATTTTCTTTTACTTCTACTCACTTATTGATTCTATTTTCTACCATTCCACTGAAAAGCTTTGCAAACAAAGGATTGATCATAATGGTTCTATAGTTGGAAGGATTATTAATGTCTCCACTTTTAAAAAGGGGAATTGCTAGACTAGTTGTCCAATCCCTTGGGAATCCTTGTTGAATGATGTTGTTGAATACTTCCATAATGTGGGATGCCAAAATTTTCATTCCCCACTTTAGATATTCTGCTTGAAGTTCAACCAAGTCCTTTGCCTTCCCTGTTTTCAACTTTTTAATTCCCGCCTCCACCTCATGTACTGTGAAAAGCTTTGTAGATGTGTTGATCCTCAGAGGAGGCTCAACCTCTAATTATTTTTCATAGAGTTTCCTTGCATATTCAAACGACTGATTGGCTATAATATTATTTTCAAATTGCTTCTTCCTTGGTTGAAGTTCCTGCCAAAAACGTTTTGGGTTATTCTTCCCTAGATATATCAGGTCTTCCCGCCTTGTTTGCATGAACTTGTATTTTTTATTTTTTTAAATCCGCTTATATAAATTTACATTCATCTTCCACTCTCCTTCCTTTTTCAAGGTTCTCCTTTCCATTTTTCATTCCTCATCGAACCACGCATTCACAAGAAAACAATTTGATTCTAATTTCCTATTTTTTGCTCTTTTAAACTTCTCAAGTGTACCCTGGATTATATTTGTTAAATCATGGTTGTTCAGGCTTTGGGGACCAATTTTCTCCTTCTAAATTTCTCTCCTCAACATTGTTTTGAAGATAGTGCAATTTTCTTGTGTTAGAAGAAATTTTCCCCTTGATGTCGATTGTTGAGAAAATTGGGTTTTCCTCCTATTCTATCTTTCTTCTAACCAGGATAAATTTATACAAATTGGGTTATGATATGATTTTAAGTCCTAAATATGCTCTCCAATATTAACTTCATCTATTATTTCTATTAGGCTTTGTGAACCAATAACATATTCAATGACACTTGCCCCATTGTATGTGTTGCAAGTGAAGTTCCCAGACTTTTTCCATATATCTAAACCATTACAGACAATTAAGTTGAAAGTACCACACAACGTAACCAACTCCTCTCCAAAATGATTACTAAATTTTTCATATTCTGAACATTTCAACCATTGAGAATTCTCCTCTTCAATGAGCTAGATAGGATTGTGATCCTCTTTGCAACAAAGAATACTAGCTTGTTGATTTTTTGTTCTAGCATTGAAATCTCCCACTAAAATAACTTCTCCCTCTTGAGAATATGCGGAAATATCTTGCTTTAAAGCTACATATGGATCTTTGTTGTCCAATCCCTTATTTTTGTAAGTTTTTTATACTTGAGGCACAAAATAACATACTGCAATTCTTATGTCGTTCTCATTCTCTATTATTTTGAACCATAAATATTGTTTATTTGTATCTTCTTTCACTAAATGAATGTAACGAACTTCTTTTTCTTTCACTAAAACCAGTATTCCTTCATACCCTTTTCCATTTTCTGTTGCATCATTCCAAATTGCTAACTTCAAATAGTTTTCAAACATAGGAGTTTTGCAACCATCATGCTCATGAGTTTATGTGAGACAAATTATGTCTCTACCTTCTGCAATAGGCCCTATCTCAAGTCCCCTCTCCAAGGGTAAACTCTACAGTTCCAACAAACTAGACTTAGGTAGACCGAGGTAGGATTTGGTTGTTACGTGGTTTGGCACACAAGACACAAATTTTAATCTCCATCCCTTTTCATCCCTGTTGATCATGTTTTTTTCCTACCTATTATAGAATTACATGTTTTTTCTTCATTGTTAGCTTGCTGCCATGTTTTTCCATGAGGTCCAAACAATGCAATAACCTCTTTACCATTGTACAACCATTCTATTTTCCCTTCGTTTCTTGCTGCTCTAACTTTCTCCACTTTTTCTCTTCTCTCTTTTTTTCCTTGATAGTTAAATATTCATCTAGGAAGAAGTGTGAGCCTTTCAAGAGTTCCTTTTTGCTTAATAGATGATGCTTCTCTTGCACACTTTCCATGATGACTTTTATAGGTCAAGGTATTTCCTCACATATCTTTCCCACCCTCCTTGCTTAACAAATTTTCCCTCTCCACTGTAATTTCTCTCTCAAAAAGTTCCTTGTAAAATTAAAAGTGCGTTCATTCTTTCCATAGTATCTTATTCCCCTGATAATACAATTTTTTTCCCTCTCTTTTTTTTCTTTATGTTCTCTTTCCTATGCTCTACAAGAACTTACATCTTCTTTTTCCTCTATCCTGTGACCATTAGTGTCATCAACCCTAGTTTTGATTTCTTTTGGAATGTATGTCTTCTTGTTCTCTTCTGCCTTATTTTCGGAAATGACTGTTTACTGACCCATTTGTGTATCTACCTGAATTGTTTTATAGATTATCACATCTTTGTTTGCTGCCATTGCATCATTCTTGCTTTGCCATGTTGCTTTCTTGTTTTCCCATCTCGTTTTCCTGCCTCTATAGCATCTTGTAACATTGTTTTTTTTTTTTTTTTTTTTGAATATGGCTAATTCTATTAAAAGAAAGAAAACATATAGTTCAATCAGGCTTGCAAGCAAGTGAAGCTGAGATGCATGGGAGCTGAAGGTGATAGACTATCAACCTCGCTCCTGAATGATAACTACATAATGAGAGAAAGTAACAAGGAAAGCAGAAGAACTAGAGTTGGACAGAGTTATCTACCCAGAGTGGGTGGATTCTGCCATACGACATTTTTTTCCTTTTTTCCTACTTACTTTGACCTAGCCGGTGGAGCTTGGCTGAGCCATGACTAGTTGTAGACTATTCGGCGCTGGGGGCGGAATATCCTTATCCGAGTCCGAGGATGAAGACACGTGGGAGCATTTCTGAGAGATCAGAGGAGCAGAGGGATCCGCAACACTGGCTGGGGGAGCGTCCATCGGAATCCCAAGGTTATCCCCATCTGTTTCAATTTCCTCCTCATTCGAGCTGGAGGAGTCTGTATCATCCATGGGGGGAGGTACACAGGAGTTCCAGCTCTTAGATTTGGTTTTGCGATTCAGATACTTATTTTTGCCGAGGGACTGGGTGCATGCATTTTGTAGGTGCCCTGTTTGATGACAATGGTGGCAACGGAAGGCTGTATTTTCGTAATCCAAGGTTTAGGTCCAATGGAAGTCCCCAAACTTGAGGTTGATCTGATCCGGCAATCCTTTGCTAATATCTATTTCTGCACACAATCTGTCGTAGGTGTAGATTCCTTTCTCCCTTCTTGTGGTATCTGTAGCAAGATAGCGGCCTAAGGTATCTCCAATGGCTATGAAAACAGAGATGTGCCACAGATGCGCTGGAAGGTTTGGGAGCCTGACCTGGATGGGAAGTTTGGTGATGACAGCTGTGGAGGGGTCGAAGTCTGGAAACCATGGGGTGAGGAAGAGCCCAACCGAACCCCAGAACCAAGGGCCTCCTGTTAAGGCTTTCTGATAATCTTCATTTAAATCAAACGCCACAATGAAAAAGCCTTTCGAGCATAAGTAGATCTTGATTTTATTGGTCTAGTGGGTGTGGATCCATTGGTATAAATCCGTGGTGTGAGGCCATAGACCATTAAATCTGCATATGATTGCGGTTTCTAAAAATTTCTGGTAATGATCGGCAATCACAGGATGAGAGAGTTCGATAGAAGGAACCTCTTCAAGTTTATCAACTAAGAATGGCTTGGGAGCCACAGTTGGTTGAGCTGCCTTCGAAGAGGACTGTGGTTGGGCTGCATCTTTATGGACTGCATCTTTGTAAGAGAATGGAGGGGCAGAGGAGGTCTTCCCAAAGGATCCTCCTCTTAGCCAAAGGGAAAAAATAATAAAAGCATCCCTTTGGATACAGTAAAATGAGAGGGGAAGAGATTCCTCTAGTTGTTTACCTTTATACAGCAATCTCTGGTAAGAGGAGGGGATCCCCAGCCGGAGTTCGAGTTTGTACAAAATATCTTGCACAAGATATGTATCGTGCACCCATTGCAATAACGTCTTGCCAGAGAGGAGAGTGATTTGGATCTAAAATTTTGTTGCTCCTGCTGGCAGAATCCGCTGGTCTGAGAAGCTGATCTACTTCTGAAAAGCAGTAGGGGATGAGTTTGAAGACTATCGGCTTGGATCCTATGTCCCGAAGCATCCCTTGTCCAACAGCTAGCCACTGCTTTGCTGTGGATAATAGTATTAACTCGTTCAATCTTTAATGTGGCTAGATCATCAGTGAAAACCCCCGGTGCTTTTCCTTTAGCAATGTCAGCGGCAGCCCGAAGGAATGGAGAAGAACCCCAATGCAGTGCTTCAAATGGGACTCTTAAGCTGAATGTAAACTGATCATCAGTGAAGGCCCCCGTTGCTTTGCCTTCAGCAATGTCGGCGGCAGCCTGAAGGAATGGAGAAGAACCCTAATGCAGCGCTTCAAGTGGGACCCTTAAGATGAATGTAAACTTAACTGTTGCAGTGTCGCCTGAAGTGGTCGCAAAGAATGGATATGCACTGACAGTGCAGAAATTAGCACTGTGAGCTACAGTTTGAATGAAAAATTCTTTGTTGCTGATGGTCGTGCTGACTGCATGAGTCCCAGAGACCAATCGATATCCCAGGTGAGAGAAAGTTCTAGATGGATTTGAATCTGCAAAGGTCTCATAGAATCCGGCTCTGCAAGAGTGTGAAGGATTTTTGATGGAGGGGAGTCCGCAGATGGGGACCGGAACCTTCAGGCCAGAGCGTAGCCCCCAATCGTCAATGCCAAGGGGAGTGATCAATCCAACACCGCAGAGAAACCAGGAATCGTAAACCATAAACGCCATCGCTCAGTTTTCTTTGATGCACGAATATTTTAAACAATTTGTATCCCCAAATTAGTTTGATTAGAGCCTATACTTTATTATTCCATCTTGTAACATTGTTACCCACTCTTTCAAAATTATATTAAATTCCATTAAACATTTATTTTCAAGTGTGATCTCTGAAATCTTGTGCTCTCTTTCTTGTTCTTTGTATTCTCAAATTTTCAGCCTTGCCCTAGCTTTCATCAGTTCTTGGACATAGAGATCTGATGACCAAGTAAGAGGTGTAGTTGTGGGACTGTAAATGATTGACTCTTATTTATTTTTGTTGCTCTTTTTTCCTTCTTATTTTGGGTATGTTTTCTTATTATTTGTTCCCATTTAAAGTGGGAAATTATGCGCTTTAATATGCCTTGATATTGTTTTTCATTTACCCAAATCTACTTTCCTGTTTTGTTAGCTGAAGAAATTTTGACTTGGCCCAAATGATTTGTTTCCACAAAATCTGAGATTTCCTTTCCATTTTTAACATTTACTATTGATTGGTTTTCCATTTTTGGATTTCAACAAAAAAAACCAAAAATCTCAAAGTGAATTTGCCACGATTCTCGTCAAAATTTTCGCATGAATAGACTACCCATGATGCTATCTTCGCAAGGGACAGAGTCACTTCTCGATTGACCTTGGTTCTATTGATAGAATTCAAAATTTTCCTTTGGCGGGGCCCGAGCTTCAGAAGATTTGATTCACAAAGTCACTCATGCATATACCCCAATCTTGTACAGAAGACGCTTCCTTCCACAAAAGGGCATTCAACCTGCATAGAAAACTGTAACTTACCTCGCGATTTTGACTCACAATGTACCTTACCTCATGTTGTTACATGCTGAGCTCTAATTTGGGAAATTAAAGTCCCTCTCTTCCCTTCCCACACATATTGATTGTGTTTTCTATAATGTTCTAACCACCCTACATACAAACATAAGTATCAAATCGGATTGACCCACATCCGACAAGTCAATTGGGTTGCAGGATTTGATCTCTATCAGCTATTGGGTCCCAATAATAGTTTTACCCTTTTAATCCCTTCATGAATCTATTTTTAAAGGAGTTGTCTATGGAGGCGAAGGAATTTCCTCGGACGGTCAAAAGTGGCTGGAATCCGGGAAAAAAAAAATTAAGAAATCTTCCAGTAGCAATGTTTGAATCATGTTTTTGATAGTGGTAATGGACTTAGCACCATAAAAAAACTCTAAGGCATCCAAAATATTGAAGTTTGATAGCTATAACTTGGATTTACAAAAATCATTACTGGATTTTCTTAAAATCTTATCGGAATCAGGGAAAAAAAGCAATCTAGTTAGACTACATCATTTTAAAATAGGATATAAATCGACACTCTGTGGAAGTTAATTTATAAAATTATAATTTAAATTATAATGTCCCACCATCATGAATACAAACATAAGTATCAAATCATATCGGTCCGCATCCGATAGGTTGATTGGGTTGCAGGATTTGGTCTTTATCAGCTATTGGGTCCCATGGAATACTGGGATAGGAGAAATTATTTTAACGTTTACGAGGTTAAAGTTAGCTTATGGGATAGATTGTTTTTCTATCTGAATCTTGTATTCAACTTTTTTTTTGTGAAGCCTCACAATAAAATCTCTCAGCTTATCAACGAACCCCTTACTGAATAAATTATTCTAAGTGCTAGCTGCCAGAATCTCTCCATAACTTTCTCTAATGTCTTTGAAGACCCGACATTCTAAATTGAAATTATTTTCTGTTTCCACTTTTCTGGAAAATAAAAAATTACATAATATTTCTTCCCACATACCTTTTGGCCTTTTCCAACACCCTCCTTCACAATGTAGTTGACAAGAATTAGTCCTTCACTGAGCAATAAGAATTTTGTCTCTCTATAAAATATATTAGTCTTTCACTGAACAATAAGAATTTTATCTCTCTAGAAAATATTGGCCCCTATGTACGCTTTTTGTTGATGATTATGAGTGCGATTAAACTCTTCAATATATTACTTTTTCTTTCTCCCTAGTCCCTTGTCCTAGGAAAGCTTGTGGAACTTATCCATAACAAAAAAAATTATCTGTTTACTATTTGTGGGACACATGTTCAAGAAAATACCCCATTTACTAAACCATTTGTTATTTTTCCACATCCAAGTCTTCTTTCTTTTGAGAAATATGTCATTAAAGACAACCTTTGGCCATCTACCCTCTTCCATTTACACAATTTGTCATTAAAAACATTGAATTGGTTAAATTTGTCACTGACAAAAGGAACCAAAATTATAAATTATTTGTTAAGAGCTTAATGGTTTAAATGATGAAGCCATTCCCTCCATGGTCCATTAAAGAAATTTATAAGCTACTTCAATTTATATTTATTACATACTTATTTGCCCCACTCTTCCATCTCTATCATTCTTCTTGTCACATTTGTCATCAAGCATGCCAAATATTTGCCAATTCGTCCCATATAATTAATATAAAAAATAATGCTCTCCTTTAATTTTTTGTAATTTCAAGGGCTCTCCTTTATCCATTGTAGTAGACGGGTTTAGGATCCGAGAACCACTAGTTTTACTGGTAACGTTGCATGTTCCAGAGATTCTACTTTTACTGGTAAAGTTGATTTGTACATCATATACATCCCCTCGCTAACACACAGAGGAATTCTAAGATGGTTGAAATTCCTAAGTAGTCCACCCATCTGCACTTGGATTCGAGTCAAAGAGACCATTTTTGTAAAAGGCATTTTTTGGTCCCAACAATGTGGGAATTGTGAATCCATTTTCATTGTATATGGTAATATTATTTTAATATATAATAATAATAATTCAATTTTAAGGTCACGGTCAAGCTAGATACCAAATTGGTGTATGAGACTCTCTTATCTGTGGGATAAGGAACCCACCTCCGCGCAACAATTTGGTTGCTAAATCTACAAAGACATACATACTCTACCCCTCTAGTTTTAAACCCGTGACCTATAAAGAGGAAACACATGCTCTTAATCATTAAACACTACATCGATCCCTCCTAGCACATGTATCCAATTCTGCTAAAGTGTGAAATCTATTGTGACACTTAGTTCTACTATCTTGCCATCAATATTAGATTTGGTACTGAATGCCAAATAACTTTGGGGCTAGCTCGAGTGTAATCTCCACCAGAGAATACCCCTTTGTCTTTGACGAAATTAATTCCTCACACCCATATACAAGATAATAAAACCAGGGTTAAACATTACATGAAATAGCCTTTTAAATGACTTAATAAAGTTGTTATGGACTTTAGGGTTTTAAATGATTGATAAAGTTGTTATGGAATTTAGGCTTTATACGTTTATAGTATAGGAAAAAGTATGATACATAATGTAAGAGTTTAATACTATAATTTTTGAGAAAAAAATTTGGTATTTGGTTAACGATAAATTTTAAATTTTGAAATGTTTAGGGTAAAAAACTGAGCGTGTTTAACAAAATTTCTCAAAAGGTAGAATTTTTTTTTACTCCAAAAAATTGTAATACTTTTAAAATAATATTAGTGATTCTCTTCAAGAAAGAGAAAATTATGTTCCATGGCTTTCATAGTCACGAATTAACACATTTAATTCAAAGAGAACACAGTGCAAAAGATGAAAAAACAACTCTGAAACAAATTACTTTCCGGTTAATGCTTGGTTTGATGAGGAATACAAATTGGAGAACTGACAATACCTCTTTTCAAGAGTGGTGACATCAATAATCCCTCCAACTATAGGAACATAATGATAAAACCCTTGTTTGCAAATTTATTTGGAAGCATGCTAGAAAATAAAGTCAGCAAGTGGGCAGAAGAAAGAGATAAACATGCTAAAGGGCAAGCAGGTTTTAGACCTAAACATTCAACAATTGATCATTGTATAACTTTAAGGCGCATCATTAAAAAAAATTGGGAGAAAAAGGAAGAAGTATTTTGTTGCTTTGTTGATATCAGAAAAAACTTTGACACGATCCCTAGGGATAAGCTTCAGCACAGAATGTAGGAACTTGGGGTTCCTAGGCATTTTAGAGCAATTGTGCATAGGTTGTATGAAGACTTGAAAGTCAAAATTAGAACTTTATCAACATATTTTAAAGTTTTATAAGTGATACCGGGGTCAAGCAAGGTTTACCATTGTCTCCTACCCTTTTTGGTTTATATATTGACAAACTTGAAGAGTGGCTAAATTCCCAAGGGGGTGAAAATATCCATCCATTTGGGTGAGTTTGTTATAAGGCTTATTTTGTATGAAGATGACCTTATTCTGATTGTTAAATCTGCTCTTTGTTTGCAAGAGCACTTACTTTCCCTTGAGCATTTATGTAGAAGGGTGGGGATGCAAGTTAATATTAACAAAAACGAAAGTAGTGGTTTTCTCTAAGAAAATAAAACATAACCAACATAAGTTCTACTTTGAAGGAAACACTTTGGAAGAAGTTGTGGATTACAAATATCTCATAATTAACTTCAATAGAAATCTAATTTGGGACGGTTGTAGAAAGAAAATAACTTTAGGGGGTTGGAAATTATTTTATGCTTTTCAAAATAGGTGTAGAGAGGCAAAGTTATGGGTCTGGAAGACCACGCAAAATCTTTTTGAGCTTTTAGTGATTCAGTCATTCTCTATGGTTGTGAACTGTGGGCCAACAATACATCTGACATGCAATGGAAACAAATTGAGAAAATTTATAAGCGCTTAATTACAAACAAGTTCAAAATTAAAAGTTAAGTTTCTTATGATATCTTGTTAAGTGAAATTAGGGCTACTCGGATTGAAGCAATTGCTAGGGGGCAAGTCATAATATATTTAAAAAAAATTGAGCAAATGGAAGAGGCGGATTGCATAAGGTTGTATTTAATGACATATTGATCTGTATATGAAAACTTGAAGGTTTTTGATGAAATTTGCAAGTGAAATTTTTAAGGTTTTTATGCAATTACGTAAGTTGAATTAACACATAAATGATGATTCTAAACTCAGTTTTGTAGAAAATAACAAAGACAATAATACCATAGCAAAAACACAAGACATCAAATGACGAAGGATTTAACCCTTCCTGGGCTACATCTCCTGGTCCAGCTTCCAATGTTGGGCCTCTTTCATTATGCTCAAATATATGTGGTTACATGTATTTGCAGTGCTTAGAATGCAGGGACATCTTGCATTAGTTAGATAAAACAACAAAAAACAAATAAATAAAAGCAGGGACATCTTGCATTAGTTAGATAGTTGTCTCTATCTTCTTTCATGAAGATATTTTGAATTCCTTGAATAATTCCTAAGTCAGTTGTAGGATATTTTGTAATAATTTTTGCACAAATACTTCACAATTCGAAGTATTGAGGTTGGATTTTGGATTGCTAAACATTTCTATAGTTGCATTGATCCGAAACTTGATGGTTGATTGTACCATTTCAAGTCAGCAGACTGGATTGAGCAATAAAGGCATTATATTATAGTATTCATGTGTTCAGCCACTTCAGTGAAGTACTTTCTATTGTTCTATTGTTATTTTCTGAAGTTTTTCATATTCTTGCATGTTTTCCAATTTAAATGTTATAACAGGATTATTATTATATAAATTGTTTAAGTGCACTATGTTCTCAACTGTTATACATTTTGATGTTTTCTACAGATATCCAGATTAGGGAATTCTTCATTGCTCCCTAGTTTTGATTGACCTCTGTCATTTCCCTCATTATCCAGATCTGAGAATCCTTAATTGCTCTCTTATCCCAATTGAAACCATTTCATCATCCAGCCTAAAGATCTAAATTTACTCAACTACCTTGTCCTGTGAACACTTCCTTTAGAACTTGATTATGATCTATTGCTTGATACATTGACTCCATAGCCTAATGGAAAACAGACGTGCATCTATCCATCTGAATTAGTGATTCCACCACCAAACCAAATCAAAATCAAAACCAATCAATCTTATATAACTAGCCTAAAATAAACTAAAAACAACAAAGTTAAAACATAAAGAGAGAGCCCTCTCTGAGCATTAGGAAGGCTAGATCCTAAGATTAAAAGTAGGTTTGTGGTTACCTCTAATATTTCTTTAAACAAAAAAGCATAACAACCCTAGGAATTATTGGAGTGATGACAATCTGAAAGGTGAATCCCACTTTGGTTGTCGCAGTAGATTATGGTGGTATCCAACACATGCTCAAATAGCTCACTAAAGAGCTTCCTCAACCAAAAAAATTCATAACAAGCCATACTAGCAGCAATGTATTAAGCCTCAATGGTGTTTAAAGAAACTGACGTATGATTCCTGCTCATCCAAGATATCGAATCAGATCCCAATGATAAGAAACAACTAGATGTGCTCTTATGATGCACCACACTACCAGCCCAATCAACATCATTATATCCATGTAGCCTCAAATTCCCGACAGTGTATCTCAACCCATAGTTGATTGGGCCCCAGAGATATCTCAAGATATTCTTGGAAGCAATCCAATTTATGTGATGAGGATGGACCATAAATTGACTCAATGTGTTCACAGCGAAGAATTTTTCTGGATGGGAGTTCACCAAGAACATCAAGGCCCCCACAAGTTATCGATACTCGGAAGTATTTTCCAAATCAAGCCTAACAACATTTCCACATAGTTTCTTGAAGTTGAGTTCCATCGAAGTAGTCACAAACTTGCAGTCCACCATCCCACATATTTCGAGTAGCTTCACAATCTATTTTCCTTGAGAAAAGAAAATATCTCCTGGATTTTGCCAGACCTCCAAGCCTAGGAAGTAGTGCATCAACCCTAGGTACTTCATATCGAATTCGGAAGCCAGATCCCTCTTGCATTGATAAATGAGAGGTTCTGCACATGTCAGAAAGAGATCAACCACATAAAGTACCAGAATGAGATATGTCCTTTTCAACCTTGAAGTATAGGTTCGGGTCAGCTTCGCTTCTTGTAAAACCCAGCTTCATAAGATAGCTATCAATCCTCTCATAACAAGCCCTAGGGGCTTGCTTCAACCCATATAGGGATTTCTTCAACCTCCATACATATAACTACCGATCTTAAACTTCGAACCCCTTGGGTTGCTCTATATAGAATTCCTCCTAAAGCGAGCCATGCAGTAAAGCAGTTTTGAAATCCATTTGGTTAGGCTCCATCCTTGAGAGGAAGCAAGAGCGATGATAGATTATATAGTGGTGTATCAGGAAACCGGTGCAAATATCTCATCATAGTCCACTCCTTCCTTTTGAGAGAAGCCTCGAACAACGAACCTGCCCTTGAACTTTTCAACACTCCCATAAACTCCATGTTTGATTTTGTAAATCCATTTTGAAGTGACCACAGACTTGTCCTTGGGTCTTAGAACTGTTGGAAAATGTAACTAGGTTCGGTCTTCATTTTTGTACTTGAGTCAAATGTAATATATTTGTCAAAAGAAGGTGAAAAGAATTTTTATTGTTAAATTGATTTGTCTTATTAAAGCATGGGTTTTATGCTTGGGTCAAATGTATAGGTCAAGCTCCATTGTAGGCTTTAGGCTTTAGGCTATTTTTCAAAGTCAAATATGTGAAGACTTCTCCATCCATCGAAGTCTCCTTGTTGTTGAAAGGATATCCATCAAGTCGTATTCCATAAGAAGATCACATGTCGGCTACACAAATAAATGAACATGCATGTCGGTTCAATAATAAAGACACAATTGTTCACAATGATATGTCGCCCTATTTACATGGGGCAACCACTATATATACAGACCTGGGCTCCTCGCATAACACCATCTCAGAAGCTCAAATAAAATTGCAGAGGTTCAGATTAGTTACAGAAGCTCGTATCAAATTGCAGAGGTTTGGATCAGTTACGGAAGCTTGGATCAAATTGTAGAGGTTTGGATCAGTTACAGAGGCTCGGATCAATTACAAAGAATCTCGTATTAATCTCAGGAGACATGTTTCGGTTATCACAGTGATTACGGTTTCAGTTCCATTATAGTCTCGTTGTTTTTACAGAGATAAGATTTTGATCTTGTCATAGTGATAAGGGCTCGGATCATACATAGAAAGAAGGATTCGGTGTTGTCACAACCTCTATGAGATCTTATTTTGGGTTCATGTTTCCACAATTCTACCACAAAGGTGAGATCTCCGTATTGCAGTAAAATCTCAGTGTTATACCACAGTATAAGGATCTTGGTGCTATCTTAATTAGTTTCCATCACGATTCATGCTACCATAGTATTGACTCAGTACTATGATGAGGTCTCGGTGATAAGTGCTATTACAGTGATGAAGTCTCAGTGTACTGATAATATTTCGATGATGTCTTGATGTAGCACAGAGATATGAATGACTTAATGGATAAAGGTAGTCTCGAGTCTAAATTGTAAGGGTCTTGGCCGTCTCATCTTGAATCTACTAAAGGAGGATTTTGACCAGGTTTTCCCTAAAGAGTGGGGTTTTTCCTTAGCAGCGTGCCTACATTTTGTGTCCTTTTTTGTTTGTTGCTTGGCATTATACTTGATGATAAGAAAATATAAATTTAAAGAACCCATAATAATAACGAACACATCACAAGATAATTTGATAATAAGGAAAATCAATTAAATTCCACTTCCTTGGATTTTCCAACATGAATCACATCCCAGACATCATTCTTCATGATTGACTAGTACTCTTTGTTCATCTCATCCTTCCAAACTTGATGCTTCACAGCTTCTTCGAATGTACAAGGCTCAGATTGAAAAATGGTGCTAATGGCAGCTAAGTACCCTTGGTACATGTTCGGTTTCTTACTTTCACGAAATGTCCCCCTCGGTGCAATATGTTTTTCAGCATCTTCAAGAGTGCATTTGAGCCACGAGGGTCTTTTTCTTGTGGTAGTGGACTGACCAGGAGGTGGATCAATGGGATCCATCATGCCTTCAATATCGGGCATTGGTTCATCCTCCTTTCCTGCATCTTCATCATTGTCCTTCCTTGGAATAGGAAGATCTCTAACCTTTCCAAGGGTAGCATCCTCATCGAAGGTGACATCATGGATTCTATATGCCTTTGAAGTTTCACTGTAGCCCACAAATGTTCCTTTCTTCCCAGATGCATCCAACTTGATTCTCTTCTCTTTCGACACATGAAAATATACAGGAGAACCAAAATTCTAGAATGAGAAGCATCAAGTTTCTTACCGGTGAAAACTTCTTCGGGAGTTTTGAAGTCTAATGCTTGATGTGGGCATCTATTTTGAACATACATAGCAGTGTTGGTAACTTCTCCCCATAATAACTTCGGTAGGCCTTGATCATGAAGCATGGCACGAGTAGCTTCTATGATGGTTCGATTCTTCCTTTCGGAAACTCCATTTTTATTAGGAGTATATGCAATAGTGGTCTCCCTTTTACTATCAGCTTCTATACAATAGTCGTTGAATTCATTTGACTCATATTTGGTTCCATTATCAGTCCTCAATATTTTGACCTTCTTCCATGTTTTATTTTCAACCAAGACTTTGAAAGAGCAGAACCATTTGCAGAATTTGTCCTTCTTCAAAAAAAAATAGATCCATATTTTGCGAGAGAAGCCATCCACAAAATAGCATATTACAAATATCCTCCCAAAGATGTTACGGGAAACATACCAGATAAATCAGAATGGATCAATTGAATAATGCCGATAATTTTACATTAATTTGAGGGGAATGGTTCCCTTGGATGTTTCCTAATTGCACAACCCTGACAAACACCTTCATGATCTACTTTGAATTTGGACAAACCTATGACCATCTTCCTTGCATCAGGTAGGGCTTTATAATGAAGGTGAGCAAACCTCTAGTGCCATAATTCGAATTGAAGAGAAGTGTCGCAATTCATAGCTCCCAAAGGACTTCCTCCAACCTGATAAAGACCTTCAACCCTAAATCCAAGTTTAAAATCATCTTTCGGGTTCTTGTGCCAAATATGTACCTTCCCATCAACGAATGCTACCTTGAAGCCTTGTTCTTCCATCACAAAAATAGATACTGGGTTCTTTTTCAAGTCAGGTACATATAATACATCTTGTAGATGAAGGATTTGACCTTGATTCAAATGAAGAGTAATATTCCCTATCCCTTTCATGGGGTAGGTGGCATTGTCCCCAAGTATGATCTCCAAATTAGTCTTCTTTTCAATCAAATTTGAGAGGGCCTCTTTGCACCCAGTGAAGTTCCTTGAGGCACCACTATCAATCAACCAATTATCCAAGGTGTCTAGAGGAGAGACAGTAGTGAGGGAAAAAATAAGATAAACTTCATTTTTATTGTCTACAACATTAGTTTCCTCATACCTGGAGTTTCTCGACCTTTTGGGAGGTCGACCATTTCCATATTGTGAAACGGGAGCATTTGTTTTTCCTTTGTTGTTGAACCTGATATTCCTTTGATTGTCGTTTCCCTTGAAATTTTTGTGGTTGTTGTTGTTATCATCATCCCGTGGTGTATCATTTTTATGAGGACACTCTCTAGCATAGTGACCAAACTTATTACAATTGAAGCATCTTCCCTTTATTCCTTCTTTGAATCCCTGCCTTCCTTAACCTTGTTTCTTTGGACAAGCATTGTTATTTCTCTTAGCATGAGTGGAGAATGCAGCGGGATCATTCTCATTTGAAGGCTTGTCTCTCTCCATCATCCTTGTTTCTTCTTGAGTGCATCTAGTCAACAATTCATCAAAACCTGGAATCCTATCATTATTGAGGATAATGGTGGTAAACACATCCCATGCTCGGGTGAGACCACCAAGAGCAATAAGAGTGAGCTCCCGGTCAGTGACAACTTCTCCAATGGATAGAAGATCATTTTTTATTTCATTAATCCTCATGAAGTAGGATTGGATGAATTCCCCTCTATCCATCTTGATGTCCTTCAGCTTGTTCTTTAGAAAGAGGATTTGGTTTACATTGTTGGCTTTGAACATACCAACCAACTTGTCATACATCTCCTTAGATGTGCCCAATTCGGAAATGTAAGCAACCAAATGTTTTTGAATGGAATCCTTGATGATATTTTTAGCTTTGACCTCACCTTTCTTGCGCTCTATCTTAGTAGCAGCTGGTGCATTTGAAGGGGGCTCCACAATTTTTCCCTGCACATAGTCCATGACATCATTCTCTTCTAAATTCAAGTCAAGAGACATCTTCCATGCATGATGATCAGATTTATCATTGAGCTTATCCTCATATTTGAAGTAAGATGAGGAAGTCATTGAATCTTTGACCTTGTCCAACAGATCTTAGTGGTTTCTTTTCCCTCTCTTTCTTGGGCTTTGTCTTCACCTGGGCTCTGATACCATATTAATTTTAGTTAACAATGGTATGTTATATGTTTAGCACAAATTACTTCAATGTTCCTTAGAAGCCCAATATCAATTTCCAATTATATCTAGTAGCAATCACATTAACTTAATCACATTGATAGTAAATGCAGATAAAACATAAACAAAATGTAGAAGACAAGCCAAGACAAGAGGACACAATATTTGGAAAATGCCAGGGAAAAACCCTTTGATCAATTCTTCTTATTATTCTTCAATAGTTCAGCAGAGAGAGAGAGTACAAATATCAAATTAACTTGCCCATCACAGTCTTGTCAAAATCAAGAGTCAACAAAAAACCCTAACTAGAAAGTCAACGTTGGTCAAAGCAACTCCAAAATGTCCTCCAAGAAGCTTGGTCAGCAATAGTCCAATTTGGCCTTCCAAGAGAGTCAAAGTCAACCCAAAATAGATCGGTCAAACCCAGTCAAACATTGTTGTAATTCCTGCGCTCAAACATGAAGTCAAACTGTACCAAATTCCTCGATTTTTGTGCCAATGAATGTGGCCTTCAAAAATAGAATTTATGCCTTGAAAACCAAAGTCAACGGTGGTCAAATGACCCTTGGTCAATTTTGGTCAACGTTGTTATGTTCCTTTGAAATTTGACATGATTTGATGCAGAAATATTCGGCCTCCTGCAACACGTGCGAAGAAGAAAGAGGTTGCTCCAAGTTGTATGAACCAATCAAGAGAGGGGAGAGAGATGTATGATCTAATGAGTTATGATGTCCAAATGAGAAGGTCACTCCTATTTATACAAATCATTGAGGGTGTGGAGACACATTCCTTGGGCTTCGTGAGCCTACATTTGACTGTGGCCGACCTTGACAATTTTCACATGTGTGTCAAAAATAAATTCAAAATCATATTTTTTCTAGTCTGAATGAGATGATATTTAGATCAATCTTGGACCTCTTGAAAGGAATCCAATAAAAATATCATCTCCCTCATATGAGTTGTCCAAGGTGGTGTACTTGGGATAAGAAGCTAGGGAGAAATGAAAAGTACTATATTGAAGAGTTTAATCCCACTCATAATCATCAACTATAGAAATTTGAATAACTGATATGTTATCCACCGAGATTCTCCTGATCACACACTATTTTATCTTCATGCACAATACAAAATCTCTTCTACCATTGATCATTACATGCGGAAATAAAATCAATTGCATGCTCACATTAAAACCATAAACATTCACACATATGAACACAGTATTTCATGGGAAAGCTTAAAGCTAAAAACCCAAACTATCTGTATATTATATGTCATAGATATCATGCAACAATCATTATACAAAGCTCCTCACAATCTCTTAGTACAATCTCGAATTGCTACACACTAATCAAGCTAGATCTAGCAAAACACATGCTCCAATCTCTGCCACCTGATAGCTTGCCTCTATTGCGTAATCAATGCTGTAGAATGGCTCATAAATAACTTCGAACCACCTGGCTTGTACTGCGCAATCCTCATTGGCTTCTCCAATCACTGGTTGTTGCAAATCATGCAACAGTATAGTCACAACTGATAGTCACACTGCTCTTTCACCTATCTCTTCACTGGTCTCCACTGAAACTGTCCATGCACTGAATTTAACTGATGTATTCCTTAGTTGATTAATGAGTTTATAATTAGTAAATTAATTTTTAATTAATTCACACTACTCTCACTAGTGTATCAATCAGTTAGACTAGATACAACTAGCTCAACTATGTTTAGATTAGTTAAACTGAACATAACTCCACCAACTACTTCTACAACTCCACCAAACTCTGTCACATGAGTTCTAACTCAAGTCTCCATGCAATAGCTCCACTTAACCCTCGAGAATAGCGTAATTCCTTATGTCAGCTGATGTGTCACATCTGTGCACTTAATCGAAGTGCTACAAGAGAATAAGATAATGTTTAGAGTCCAAATATTATTAAGATCTAATCATATTCGACATATCTATTTTTAGACTGACAATCTAAAAATAGATTTCGCCCAGTATGTCCAAAAATAGAAGTCCATCTATTTTTCCAACTTGACCAACCATCCACAAATAGCATCTTGCAACTCATAGAATATGATCAACATGTCTAAAAAATAGACATAGTCTAAAAATAGACTTGCGCCAAAAATAGCCTATGGGCCCACTTAGTGAAGGTGACTCTTTTCACTAAGCTTATCATCTTGTTGCAATCTCAACACTCCCTCTCAAAAATATAAGGATTATCTGCAACCCCTATCCTGCCCCTGTGGTATTCGAATTTTCTCCTGGTGAGCGCCTTCGTCAAGATATTAGCATCCCGATCCTCCGTGGGAATGTATGAAAGTAACATGACCTTCCGCTGCACACAATCTCTGATATGATGATACCAGATGTCAATGTGTTTAGATCTATCATGAAATACTGGATTAACCGAGAGTTTGATGCAACTCTGATTATCACAATAAATCACAGTAGGCTCTAAGTGTGAACCGAACAACCCGACCATGATCTTCCTCATCCATATAGCCTCGCATGCAGCCAAACTTGCTGCCATATACTCGGCCTCTGCTGAACTGAGTGCCATGGATCTCTGCTTCCTGCTGTACCAAGAAACTATTGTCGACCCGATACTGAAAATCCCTCTAGATGTGCTCCTTCTGTCCATTGGGCTCCATGCCCAATCTGCATCCGTGAAGCCACACAGCTTCACCTCATCCGACTGTCTGTACCATAATCCATATCCCGATGTGCCTCTGATATATCTCAATACATGCTTTCCCGCCTTCCATAAGAGTTTGGTAGGCTTAACCATAGCTTGTAAAAGTTGGTTAACAGCATAGCATATGTCGGGTCGTGTATTGACCAGATACATAAGCGACCCCACCAACTGTCGATAAACAGTGGCATCCACTACCTCCGCTGAAGTAGCATCCTCATTCCTCCATCCACCAGGAAGAGGAGTATCAACAGGCTTGCAGCCATGCATGTTGAACTTCTCCAGTGTCTCCCGGGCATACTTGCCTTGAGAAACAAACAGTCCATCACTGCGCTACCAAATTTCCAATCCCGGGAAATAATGAAGGAGGCCCAAGTCCTTCATCTCAAACTCCTTTGCAAGATCAGCCTTGCATGAGTGTATCAACAGTTCATCACCCATCAAAATCAAACCATCTACATAAAGTAAAATGATCAGCAACTTACCCTCCACCACTATCTGGTATAGGTTCGGATCTGCCTCACTCTTGGAGAATCCAAGTCCGGTGAAATAATTGTCTATCCGTGTGTACCAAGCACGAGGTGCTTGTTTCAACCCATACAACGCTCTCTTGAGCCTGCACACATGCGACTCGCTGTTGAAGATCTCGAAACCTTCGAGCTACTCTATGTACACCTCCTCCTCAATCACCTCGTTGAGGAACGCAGTCTTCACATCCATATGATGAATGTGCCACCCCATTTTCACTGAGAGAGCAAGAATCGTCAGTATGGAAGAACACCTTGCGACAGGTGCTGCCTCTGCTTTTTTAAATGAACCTGCCTCTGCTTCTTTAAATGAACCTGTCTCTACTGCTCGACCCTCTCTACCTCTTACTGCTTTACTGCTTTCTTTGCCTTGTTGTTGCCTCAGGTGTTCCTCCTTTGCCATTTCTTTTGCCATCAATGACAACATTTCCAACAGTCTCCCCCTTTGGCATTGATGGAGAAACCTCTCATTTTGCTTTTCCTCCCCCTTTGTCATCAATGGCAAAGGGTTGCTTTTTGCATTTCCTCTCTGAGTTATGTTTATGCCCTCTTCTACTGACTTTGTACCATGCTGCTCCATAGTGATGTATAAGACTTATTGAGAGAACACTTTGAGGATTATCGACTTTGAATATACACTGTAAATTGATACAGTTATTTCACTTGTATAGAGCTAAAAGTGAGAATAATGTTACTTCATAGAATACATTGTATCGGCTTTATCTAGTCAGAGATGTATGATTGGATTCAGCAACTAAAATGCTGATAGGCTTCAAATGATAATCACTACTCGTCTTTTATGTTTCAGATTCTTAATATAATGTTTCATAACACAATACTGATCCTTTAGCTTTGTAATTGACCTTTTGATGCTTGAATAATGCAGATAACTCTAGGATAATAACTTGGTGTTCTTTTTTCTTAAACCTTTGATCCTGAGGACCTGATTCATGCTTTTCTTGGTGGTTGTTCTCCCCCTGGAATGATATTTTCGTTTTTGTTCTCCCCCTGAAATTGTGCTTTCTCTTTATATCAGAGAGTAGCATCTGCAGATACTACCCCTAGTTTATCTCTCAAATATTGAAATGGTTCTTTAGCAAGAGGTTTGGTAAATATATATGTTGTCTGTTCTTTTGTTGGTACATATTCCAGCTTTACTATCTTCTGAGCCACTTGTTCTCGGAGGAAATGATACTTGATTGGAATATGTTTAGTTTTTGAGTGAAGTACATGATTTTTAGATATACTTATAGCACTTGTATTATCACATTTGATTGAGATAGGTTCATCAATGCTTACCTTCATGTCTTGAAGAGTTTGATTCATCCACATGACTTGTGTACAACATGTTGTTGCTGCTATATATTCTGCTTCAGCTGTAGACAGAGAGATGGATGTTTGTTTCTTGCTTAACCATGCCACCAGACTTTCTCCTAGATAGAAAGCACCTCCACTTGTACTTTTCCTATCATCAACACAACTGGCCCAATATGCATCTGTGTATCCTGTTAAAGTGAAGCTTTTGCCTTTAGGATACCAAAGTCCATACTGTGTTTTTCCTTGTATATATCTGAGTATTCTTTTTACTGCCAGAAGATGGTTTTGTTTAGGTGCTGCTTGATATCTTGCAACTAGTCCTACTTCTAGCATGATGTCTGGTCTTGATGCTGTCAGATACAGCAGGCTTCCTATCATGGATCTGTAGAGTTTTTGATCTACATATGCAGTCCCATCATCAGCACACAGCTTGCATCCCATGATCATGGGGGTTGTCACAGGTTTGCAGTCCTCCATTTTGAATTTTTTCAACATTTCTTTTAAGTATTTTTCTTGAGAGATGAATGTGCCTGTGTTCTTTTGCTGAATTTGCAGTCCTAAGTAGAAACTGAGTTCTCCAATCATACACGTTTCAAACTCTGTTTTCATCTCATCAACAAACCCTTTTGCTAGTTCATCTTTGTTTCTTCCAAACATAATGTCATCAACATATACAACAACAATCAGGAGTTCATTTTCATGGGCTTTTATGTATACATTGTTGTCTACTCCACCTCTCTTAAAACCTTGTTTTTGCAAATATTTATCCAGTCTTGAGTACCAATCACGAAGAGCCTGTTTCAGTCCATATAGGGCCTTCTTTAGTCTGCATACATAGTCTTCTTTGTCTGTCAATGAGAAGCCTTCTGGTTGTTCCATGTACACTTTTTCTTCTAGATCTCCATTAAGAAAAGCAGACTTTACATCCATTTGATATACCTTGAAGTCTTGGTAGCATGCAAATGCCAGGAACATTCTGATAGCTTCCATTCTGGCTACAGGGGCAAATGTTTCTTCATAATCAAGTCCTTCAATTTGTGAGTACCCTTTGCAGCCCAGCCTGGCTTTATTCCTGATTACTTGTCCTTGCTCATTCATTTTGTTTTTGAATACCCATTTTGAACCAATGATATTATTCTCAGTGGGTCTAGGAACTAGTTCCCAAGTATTGTTTTTCTCAATTTGATCCAATTCTTCATTCATAGCATTTACCCAAGACTTGTCCTTGCTGGCTTCTTCAAATTTCTTTGGTTCTATTTGTGACAACATGGCTATGTATACCTCTTCAGTTTGTTCTGTCAGCTGCCTTCTTGTTTGGACTCCTACACTCTTGTCTCCAATGATTTGATCTTCTGGATGGTTCTTTTGAGTGTATCTTGAGGGGGTTTTCGAGTTCAGTTTGGTATCTTCTGAAGTCTTGCTTGCTCCATCATCATCTTGGTCCTCTTCTTCATGGTTTTCTGAATAACTGCTGCAGTCTGTATCTCTTGTCTTGTTTGGGAGTTCTTCATCAAATCTTACATCAATACTTTCTACAATTTTTCGAATAGTCTTGTTGTAGCATCTGTATCCTTTACTCTTGGATGCATATCCTAAGAGTATTCCTTCATCTGCTCTTGCATCAAATTTCCCCAAATTTTCATCATTGTTCTTTATGTAGCACTTGCTGCCAAAGACTCTAAAGTGCTTGATTGATGCAGGTTTACCATGCCATAGCTCATAAGGTTTCTTGTCACTGTTAGGTCTTAAATGAGCTTTGTTTAGAATATGTACTGCTGTGTGTACAGCTTCTGCCCAAAAGGTTTGATTAATGTTACTCTCTTGCATCATAGCTCTGGCCATTTGTTGTACAGACCTGTTTTGTCTCTCTGCTACTCCGTTCTGTTGAGGTGTCCTTGCAATGGTAAATTGTTTTTTTATTCCATGTTCATTACATAGGTCTGCAAAGTCATAATCTGTGAATTCTCCTCCTCTATCTAATCTGATACATTTTAGCTTGCATCCAGTTTGATTTTCTGCTAATGCTTTGAATGTCTTAAACTTTTCTAGTGCTTCTGATTTGTTCTTGAGAAAAGCAACCCATGTCATTCTGGAGAAATCATCTATTATCAGCATGAAGTAGGATTCTCCACTTGGTGTCTTAGTTCTAGCAGGTCCACACAGGTCGATGTGCACAAGCTGGAGTGGTCTTCTTGTTGATAGCTCATCTTTAGATTTAAAGGATGTGCGAGTATGTTTCCCCAATTGAGAAGATTTGCATATGGTATTTGAAGGTCTTTTTATTTCTGGCATATCTCTGACAACTTTCTTCTTGCTCAGTCTGAGGATATGGTCGAAACTGAGGTGTCCCAATCTCCTATGCCATAACCATGACTCCTCAAGTTTGCTAAGGTGGCAGGCTTCATCTTCCTCTTTCACTATGTACACATTACTCTCTGTTCGAATACCTTTGAGCAGAGTCTTTCCTGTTGTGCTTGACCTGACTACACAATCTTGGCTCTAAAAAGAACTTCACACCCTTTGTCACACATTTGACTCACACTCAGTAAATTTGCTTTCAGTCCATCCACAAATAGTACATCTTGGGCCTTTCCTCTACCATTTTCTATGCTGACTGAGCCTTTTCCCTTGATCTTTCCTGATTTATCATTACCAAAAGTAACATTGCCAGATTTCTTTTCATCAAGAGTTATAAACTTGCTTCTGTCTCCAGTCATGTGTTTAGAGCAGCGACTGTCCAAATACCACTGGCTTTTCAGGTCTTAAGCAGTTAGAGCTAGGTCACACTTATTCTCCTTCTTTTTCCATTGGAGGCATCCTTTTGTTTTATGTCTTTTGTGAGATGATGAATCACTCTCTTTCAAAGGACATTTGAAAGGCATATGTCCAGCTTGATTGAATATAAAGCATTTGATCATAGTTTTTGCAGAATTGTGAGTATGAACAAAATTTATTTGATTCGTAAACCTCCTTGAAGTGTTGAAAATCAATCTTTGTCCAAATTCTTTACAATAAAAGCAGTAACCATAGAAATTGTTTGCATACTTGATGTGAGGTTGTCTTCTCCAGTTGTTTGTTTGAGGCAGTCTCTTCACTGTTTGCATCTTTTGCAAGTTTGAATTACTCCTCCTTGTATGACAATATGCAACAATGTGTCCCAGCTTGTGGCAGACATAACAGGTGGCATTCTTCATAGGAGGGAAGAATCTCCTTTGATGGCTTGCAAGCTTGACAGACCCAGGAGTATATGAACCTTTTTCTGTTGTCTGAGTATTTCTTTCATTCTTTGTTATTCGAGGATTCTTCTGGGTTTTGTTTCCCTCCTTACCTTCTTCTTCTTTTGTAGGCATTATTTGAGGTGCTTCATCATTCTTTTTTGCTTTTACAAAGATAAATTTTTTGTTTTCCTTTTCTTTGCTTTTACTTGATTCTCCTTCATAGCCTATTCCAGTTTTTATCAAAGGAGATATTTGAGCATCCAAAATTTCATCCAACTTACCAGAGCTTGTTGATTGAGAGGAGTTCATATACACTTTCTGTTGAGCACTTTCTAATTTCTTCCTCAGACATACAATTTCTTCTTCCAGCTTCTCTTGTTCTCGAGTTTTATCCTTGATTTGCTGAAGTAACATATCTTCTATCTTCTTAGCTTCTTCAAGCTTTACCTTCAGCTGCATGAGGACTTCTAAATTTTGTTCTTCTTTCACACATTTGAGGAGAATCTCTTTTTGTTTTCTACATTTTAGTTTGAGTCTATCAATCTCCTCCAGAGCACTTCTTAGCTCCCCCTCAAGGTCGACTTCCCCTTCTTCTTCTTCATCTTCTAGTAAGAGTCCTTCAAAATCTTCTATGGCCATCAGTAAAAATTCAGAGGTTTCCTCTTCTCCGGAGGATTCATCTGAGTCTTCAGATGTACTGTTGTCTTGTTGAGCATAGAAGGATTTTCTGCTGAATTTCTTTCCTTTCTGCCAGTTCTTTGACGTGTTTTTCTCTGATTCTTGAGCCTGATTCCTTACTTTCTTGTGAGGAAAATTAGCAGCGTAATGTCCTACTCTTCCATAGTTAAAGCATTTGAAGGGAAGTTTACCTTTGTATCTACCTGAGCCTCTATCCAGTTTCTTGACAAATTTAGCTTCTTCTTCATCAGAGCAAGAGCAAATGTCTTCTTTTTCTTCTTTTTTCTTTTCTGTTTTAAAAGCTACTTCCCTCGTACTTGGCTTCTTCTGTGGGAGCCTCATCTCATACGCTGTTAGATTTCCAAGTAGTTGGTTCATGGTCAAGGTCTCCCAATCAACTGTCTCTTCTATTGCAGACACCTTGGGATTAAATCTGGATGGGAGTGATCTTAGAATCTTTTGCACAACTATACTTTCTGGCATGGTTTCTCCAAGAGCTTTCATATTGTTAACAATTTCTGCAACTTGTAAGAAGAAGCTGCCAATATCTTCATCATCATTCATTTTTAAATTTTCAAAATGGGCTCTATATATTTGAAGTTTGGCAGTCTTTACCTTTTTATTTCCCTCATGGATATTCTCTAGAGTGTCCCACGTATCTTTGGCAGTCTTACTGTGCATTATTTTGATAAACTCAGCTTCACATAGTCCATTTAAGCTTGCATTCATTGCTTTTGCATTAGCTACAAAGCTTTGTTTAGCTTCTTTCTCTGAATCAGTTGACTTTGTGACATATCCAAATTCCACAGCATCCCAAACTTTTAATCCTAAAGACATTATATATGCTTTCATTCTGATTTTCCAAAAGGCATAATTTGCACCTGTAAATAAAGGGGCTTTATTGGTTGAGCTTCCTTCTTGACTAGCCATCTTGAGAGCCTAGGATCTCCTTTCAGTTGTTAGACTGATATAAAAGGAACCAGCTCTGATACCAATTGTTGAACCTTTAGTTAAACTGAGAGGGGGGGGGGGTGAATCAGTTTAACACCTTCCTGATCTTTTAAAACTTTTCATTAAACTTATTTACACCTTCATTTCATATCCAATTTAATGTGTGAGTAATCTTAGAATGTAAGCAGCAGGTATTAGTATAATATAACAGTAGACTTAATATGAGAGCAACAGGTATTAAGCAGATGATACATATTATATCAATACATAAATATCATACACAGAGACACCAGATATAAGTGGAAACCCATAAAGGGAGAAAACCACATCTTATTATTGTTGTGATGCAAAGGCAAGCTCCAACTCCCTCTCACCACTATTTTTCTGCAGACACCAGCCTACAGGAGGCTCCAACCTTAATTCTGCAAGCTACAACTTGCAAGGAAGCACCAACTCCCTTCAATTTTCTGCAGGCACCAACCTACAGGAGGCTTCAACCTCAGTCAGCTACAATTGACAGCTATCAAGCTGCAACTTGATAGGGAAGATCCAACTTCCTCAATTTATCAAACTGAATGTTTGTTGATTTACTTCAAATATCAGCTATGTTCTGTAGCTTCTCTTTTCTACTCTTCTTCTCTTAATCTTCTCTGCCTTATTCTTCTATATTCTGCATTCTCTATATTTTCTCTCTCTCTCTCTCTTGAGCTTATCAAAATTGGTATTATATATAGAAATTCTCACATGATTGTTTGTATTTCACAAGGAATTTGAAGTGAATAGTCATGACTCTTTGGCTTCTGTCTTCTTATTCCTTTTTCCAATTCATTTTTAGAATTACTACAATATGTACAAATTTCCATGCTACAGTGGGATTTTGTCTTTTCCTTAGGATACTTGCCTTTGCATCACAAACAATAAAAATAATTACAACATTTACATTTTTCAGTTATACATCAATTTCACTCAACTCATTTTCTGGATTTTGGCTTTATTGGATTTGTCTTTTCTGCTGCTGTTGAGTGACCGTTCTGCCTTCTTCTACTCACTGTCTCCTGCACATTCTCCAGTTTTCTGAGCTTTTCACTTGTCCAATTCACTTTTGAATCCCTGAAATTTTCTTGTTCATGAAATTTCATCTTTGCACGCTCTCCTCTTCTTTTCTTTTCCTTACACATTCATCCAACCTTACTCTCTTTTTCCTTTTCTCCTGTATTCAGTTCCCTGTTCATTGTAGTTATATAATAGTTGATTTTAAATCTGGGCAAGCTTGAATTAATCCGGAAACGTTATACCAGAGTCCAACAATACTCGGCGTTCTTTTATTAACTCGCAACCTTAATATATATCAATATATGGTCACACCTTCGTCCTTATTAATTCATAAACCTTAATATTTATTTGATTTGGGCCCACACACCCACAACACATTGCCAACGTGGGGTCAACACGGTCGAATCGTACCTTCGCTAACCTCCGCACACCTTCGTTAAACTCCGGGCATGTTCAACGCGCGATCGCCGTCCGATGGCCTGTTTCCAAATCAACGGCTCCTGTCCATTTCACGCAGCTTCCAATGCAGAATGTTAACGCGCGATGGCACAGTTTAACAAGCGGTTTTGGAATGGATCCACAGGCCACGTGTCGATTCCTGTATGGAATCGCTCCTCCTCCGGGCAATACCACTTATGGTCGATATGCGGTGCGATGAATTCTACTTACAGCCTTTACTGTTCACTCTAAACCACGTCATTGTTCCTCTCGCAAGGTTCCGTTCTCCACTCCAGGTTCCGGTCCAACACTTTTACTCCGGGTTCCGGTCTTTTATAAGTGGCCCTACGATATGTATAACACACAGCTCCATTACCACTGCACATCTAATTCTGGTTCCACCTCTATTTAGTTTAACATCGTCGTGTTTTTGCTCTGTTAGTGTTATGGATAACTTCACTGTATTATCGCCAAACATCAACACAGTTCACAGACTTTGTTTATATATATATATATAAATAACGCTCGACTTGGAATTTTATAACGGCTCTGCCCTAGCACTGCCTCTGCTGCTTCTGTCGTTCTACCTCTGCCTCTTCCTCTGATAATGGTTCTGTCTCTTATTATATTCGCTTCCTCTGCCTCTGCATGTCTCCTTTATTTCCTTCATTTGCTTCTTTGTTGTCTTTATTGCCATGATAACAGCTCTGTCTCTGTAGCTATTTTTCTTACGCTCTCTCTTTTATTTCATCTGCTCCTTGATTGATGCTACTCCTTAATTCTCCTTTTGTTGCATTTGCTTCTTTAAATGAACCTATCTCTACTGCTCGACCCTCTCTACATCTTACTGCTTTGCTGCTTTCTTTGCCTTGTTGCTGCCTCAGGTTTTCCTCCTTTGCCATTTCTCTTGCCATCAATGACAACATTTCCAACAAAGGTTTCCCCATAATCGATCCCCTCAATCTGTGAGAAGCCTCAGGCAACAAATCTTGCCTTGTACTTCTCCACACTTCCGTCAGCTGCTTGCTTCACTTTGTAGATCCATCTCGAACCCACCACTGATTTCCCTTCCGGCCTTGGGACAATCTCCCATACACTGTTTCTGACAATCGAATCATACTTTTCCACCATGGCATCTACCCATGCGGGATCCTCCACAGCTTCCTCGAAATAGGATGGCTCCGTCACGATACACTTTCTCATAAGAGCCATGTATCCAGTATACCGATCAGATGACTGTCTCTGTCTGCGCTGTGATGTCGGTGCTCCTACAACCTTCTCTACATATTGATTCAATCGCTCAGCTTTTGTAGTGCACTTCCGCCCTCTGATGGTTGGCGCTGCATGAGTGTTCTCTTCCACTCCATGAACCTCCTCTTGTGGCTAATCCACATCCTGAGGCTCATCCTTAGGAACTAATAGCTCCTCATCTACATGCAAGTGTGGCTCCCTCTCAAGCGAACACTTCATGGCTTTCTCCTCATGAAATTTGATATCTCGTCGCACAACAGCCTTGTGATTGTCTGGAATGATTGTCTCAAGTAAATACACATGATAGTTGTGGGTGTATCAATGTACCCCACAAATATCCCAACCTCTCCGCAGCTATTTCCGGGGCTTTCCTTCCCGGCATCCTTCGTCACATGAATGTAAACAGGTGAGCCAAAAATCTTCAAATGAGAAATATCAGGCTTCTTACCAGAAAACGCCTCTTCGGGTGTACTCATGCCAAGTACTCTATGAGGACAACGGTTTTGCACATAAACCGCAGTGTTGCATGCTTCAGCCCACAAGTGTATGGGAAGGCCCTGATCATGCAACATTGCCCGTGCAACACCCACGATCGTTTTGTTCTTTCACTTCGCAACCCCATTCTGCTGTGGGTTATGAGGCACTATGAGCTCTCTTCGAATTCCTTCTGTGCTGCAAAAGTCCTTGAATTCGCCAAAGATGAATTCACCACCATTGTCGCTCCTAAGAGCTTTCACCTGCTTCCCCAATTCTTTCTCAACCAGTGCCTTGAACTCACATAACTTTTAGTATGTCTCGCTCTTCTTCTGGATGAAGAAGATCCAACACTTACGAGAAAAATCATCAACAAATATCACATAGTACCTGTGATTTTCTATCGAAGCTACTGAGAAAGGTCCACACATGTCTGTGTGAATTCTCTCAAGGATCGTCATGGCGTGACTATCCTTCTCATGAAAGGTGGCTTTCACAAATTTTCCCAAGGTACATCCCTGAACCGATATGACTGCGCAAGAGTACCCATAGGAAGCCCAAGAGAAATCAAGGCAATATCGTCAAGCTCCATTTTGGTGAAGGTGGCTCCACCTCCGTGCCACAACTCGCCATCATCCCAGCTCACCACTCCTTCTGCCTTGCCTGCCATTGCTGCGCAGCCATCTACCTGCAATTGATAAAGGTTCTTAACTCGAACCCCTATCCTTTGGGCCTCACTAGCTACCTTACTGCACAGGAAAGCCTTTCCCTCACTAAAGACAACATCATATCCCTTGTCTTCTAACATCGCCACAAAGATCAAATTCTTCTTCAATCCTGGAACATGCATCACTTCCTTCAATACGAAGGGTTTACCAAACTTCCTCTCAAAGGAAATGGTACCGATACCAGTCGCACTGTATCTACCATCATCGCCCATCTCGATGTGCACTCCAAGATCTTTCTCATCCAGATCAGTGAACAAATCTCGATCTCCTGTCATGTGAAAAGACACACCACTGTCAAGAAACCACACTGAACCCATCACACTTGAGACGAAGCATGCGATCAGCGAAAAATCCAGCTCAAATTGCGAGGCTAAGGCCTCTCCAGCTGCAGATCTAGCAGCCTGCTTATTTTTCTTCTTCTGTGGAAAATTAGTGGCGTAATGTCCGTGTTGGTGACAATGAAATCACTTCACCTTGGACATGTCCTGCTTCTTTCCTTTCGCACCGGATTGAGAATCATACTTCTTGCTCTTCCCCTTCTTTGCTTTGGTAGCCAAAGCGCAATTTTCTTCATCAGAGTTCTTTGATGAAGATCCGTCCCTGGTACTTCGCCTTATCTCCTCTTGCACAAGATCCGACCAAAGTCGCTCCCACCTGGCAATTTCTCCCGACCATTGACAGAGTCCTGATAGGAATGCCAACTCTTCAGAAGCCCAAGGAGAGCCAAGCTCACCAAGTCTTCGTCATCAATAGTAACCCCCACACTTCCCAGCTCATCGCTGCATTGGATGAACTTCGTGAGGTACTTGGGTATACTGTCGCATTTCTCCATTTTTATGTTCCTGAGTTTATCCTTGAGCGCCAACTTCCTCTAGTCGCTCTTGCTTTGAAATAAATCTGTCAAAGCTTTCCACATCAAGAATGGAGAAGCCTTACCATGAAGGCTAGACACTATGTGATCCTTCACACCTTCCAACAGAATCCTTCGACACTTTGTTGTCTTCTTTTGCCATGCGTCAAGTACGGCAACATCACTAGAAGTAGGTTTTGGAATTTCTGCATCTATGAACTCCTTCAACCCATTGTCATCCAACACCGCCTCCATCCTGTCCTTCCATGAAATATAATTCAAGCTGCCCTCAAGGGCATACTCCAATCGCAATCCATTGAAAGACATCTCAACTTCGACACCAAGAAAACACTGCTGCAAATTCGAATTCCACCAACTCAAAACTCAACCGCTTCAATGTTTTGCAATTGCTCCAATGATCAATATCGCTCTGATACCATGTAGAAATTTGAATAACTGATATGTTATCCACCGAGATTCTCCTGATCACACACTATTTTATCTTCATGCACAATACAAAATCTCTTATACCATTGATCATTACATGCAGAAATAAAATCAATTGCATGCACACATTAAAACCATAAACATTCACATATATGAACACAGTGTTTCATGGGAAAGCTTAAAGCTGAAAACCCCAACTATCTATATATTATATGTCATAGAGATCATGTAACAATCATTATACAAAGCTCCTCACAAGCTCTCAGTACAATCTCGAATTGCTACACACTAATCAAGCTAGATCTAGCAAAACACATGCTCCAATCTCTGCCACCTGATAGCCTACCTCTATTGCGTAATCAATGTTGTAGAATGGCCCATAAATAACTTTGAACCACCTGGGTTGTACTGCGCAATCCTCATTGGCTTCTCCAATCACTGGTTGTTGCAAATCATGCAACAGTATAGTCACAACTGATAGTCACACTGCTCTTTCACCTATCTCTTCACTAGTCTCCACTGAAACTGTCCATGCACTGAAGTTAACTGATGTATTCTTTAATTGATTAATGAGTTTATAATTAGTGAATTAATTATTAATTAATTCACACCACTCTCACTAGTGTATCAATCAGTTAGACTAGATACAACTAGCTCAACTATGTTTAGATTAGTTAAACTGAACACAACTCCATTAACTTCCTCAATCAACTCCACCAACTCTCTCACATGAGTTATAACTGAAGTATCCATGCAATAGCTCCACTTAACCCTCAGGAATAGCGTAATTCCTTCTGTCAGCTCCTGTGCCACATCTGTGCACTTAACTGAAGTGCTCCAAGAGAATAAGATAATGTTTATAATCCAAATATTATTAAGAGCTAATAATATTCGACATATCTATTTTTAGACTGGCAATCTAAAAATAGATTCCGCCCAATATGTCTAAAAATAGAAGTCCATCTATTTTTTCCGACTTGACCAGCCATCCACAAATAACATCTTGCAACTCATAGAACATGATCCATATGTCTAAAAATAGACTTTGCGCCAAAAATAGCCTACGGGCCCACTTAGTGAAGGTGACTTCTTTCCACTAAGCTCATCATCTTGTTGCAATCTCAACATCAACAAAAAGCGTACATAGGGGCCAATATTTCTTGGAGAGCCAAAATTCGTATTGCTCAATTAAGGACTAATTCTCATTAAATTTTTTGTGATACAGGGCACTGAAAAATGCCAAAATAAGTGTGGGAAGAAAGAGTATGTATTTTTTTCTCTTCTAGAAAAGTTGAAACAAAAATAATTTAATTTTGAATGGGAGGCCTTCAAAGACAACAGCGAAAGTTATGTAGATATTTTGGTAGCTAGCTCTTGTGATAATTTATTCAATGGGGGGGTTGTCGAGAAGATGGGAGTGTTTATTGTGAGGCTTCACGGGAAAAGGGTTGAATACAAGAATCAAATGGCGAAGCAATCTGTCCCATACGCTATCTTTAGCCTCGTGGATGTTAAAAATAATTTCTTTCTTTCTTTCTTTCTTTCTTATAATAACAATATAGCAAGGTAAGGCTAGGGGGTTGGTGGTGTACTCGAAAAAGGATCTATGCAAATGGTTAACATGAGGCAACAATTTGGATCTCAAGAGGATAGAATGTTATTTAACAAATGGGGCAGGAAAAAAATTATATGACTAGTCAAAATGAGGGCTATAAAATCTGTAGTGATGAAGTTTATGGATAAAGAGAGGATTTAATGTAGCAGAGAAAAAGTCAAGATCAAGTAAATTTTGTGGAAAGTGGAAGAGATTTTAGGAGTTATTTTGAACTACAATATGTTCTATCTCAAGTTGTTGAGGGAAGATGTTAGGATATAAGACATTGTGGATTGTGAGTGTTCTATCACCTTATTACTTGTAATCTCTATTTAAAGATCATGGAGGACTTGCCAATGACACTGATGTGTTACTGCGTGATTGAGAGTATTGTATTGGATGTAAGTCTTGTTAAGAAGCAATACATCTCTCCTGTTTCTCGATGGATGTTTCTGTCTTTGAGGGTTTACCATGTAAAGCTTGATGTCTTGGTCTTTCATCTGTGTTGGTCATTTATCTCTCGTGTTTGTTCATATGATCGCTAACCATGTTTCCTAATAGTCAATTTAGAATGTCTTCAAGAAGACTACAATATTAGGTTGCAAGGTCCAAATAGGCATGTAGCCACAGAGCAAGAAGAAGTAGAAATCCTTATTGCTGGTACACAACTCTGGAGAGGGTGTAGATTCAGATAATGCAGGCCCAAGGATGCAAAAGCAAGAAATGTGGAACATCACAATATAAGTTGAATAGTTGTGGAAGATAAACTTTCATACAAAAGGTTTATGAACAACTGCAATAAAAATGGACCAAAATAACAATTAGCGTGCAAATTACAAGTACAGAAAGATAATTGTAAAATTTATTGTACATGCTTTAATACAACTTGATCTAAATCTGCAAGGATTGTAACCTAGTGAAAACACTTTGTCTACTGCATCTCTCAGTTTGCAAATTGATTCAGCTAATCTATCTTGATATGCCAAGTTACTTCTTGGTTGGTGATGTCAGTTGGGGCTTGGTAGGGTTTTTCTGTGCAAAGGCCATTATGAGGCTTTAGGATTACTATGTTTATTTTATTTATCCATGTTAGAAAGGCTTCCAATAGGGATTTCCCGGATCGGTGAAAGCATGGCACTATTACTGCACCCACCAAGGTTCATGTCTTCCCTACAACATGTGGTTACTTGTGCTCATGTTTGTGCTTCTGTTTTTGGTTGGGGGCAGGTGCAAATCCTAGGAAACATAGGTGGAACAGACAACTTTCACTCATGGCTTCTAGTCGAAGGATTCCAAATTGAATGCAATGAGAATAGGGGTGGGCACACTTGCCATGTATGGACAAGAGGCAGTTAGTCAAAAGAAAGAAAAAAAAGTTAGAAAGCTATGAAACCGGATTCGTTGGGGAGGGGGGCCAAGAATCCTGAATCCTTTGTATTCGATACGATACGGAGGGATTCGTACCCAATTCTCTGTATTTGTCTGTATCCGTACAGGGTACATCAAGTCTTGACCATACCCTGTACACCTTGTACGGATACGGCCGAATCTCGTACAACCGGATTCGAGCAGCCAAAAAGTGCGAGTTTGACTTATAAAAATCGGATTTGTCTCATTCTTTCTCACTAATTTTTTTTTGTGAAGTGAGTAAGGAGCAAGGGTTAGCAAGGAGAAAGAGAGTTTTTTCAAAGAGATTTGAGCATCTGGTAAGTGCACTGTCCCTCTATATTTTGCATTTAATTTGTTGTTAGTGTTTGCATGTGCATATGTTTTATATATTTGGTCATTTTTGTCTATTTTTTACAGTATTCATGGCTCAATCAAATGCAACAAGACAGGGGCAAAGAAAGGGGAAAAATGTCTCCATTGGAGATGCTCCTCCTGTCCCTGTTTCATTAGGGTCTGCAAGTATTCCATCTATTGGAAGTGGGACTGCAACAGCAGCTTCAAATGTGCAAGGAAAACAAACTCATGACCCCAAATACTCATTGTGGAAATATGTGACAAGAGAGGTAGGGCCAAGCGAAAAGGGAAAGGGAGTAGGAAATTGTTCATGGAAATGCAATATATGCAACGGCCATTTCACTTCCACATATTTCCGTGTGAAAGCTCATTTGTTGGGTTTGCCAGGTTGTGGCATTCAATCTTGTACAACAATTGAATTGCCACAGAGGAAAGAATTGGATAAAGAGAAATTTGTTGGTGCAGCAACTGTGGCATCAAAATCAAAACAAAACAAGAATGATTACCCCCTTCCATTCTTAAGGAAAAGCAGCGACAAGTTCCCTTTTGAGATTTTTTGTAGGGGACAATCAGCAAAGAGAAAGGCAACTGCAGTTGGTCCAATGGACAAGATTTTTCAAAAAGAGAAGAGGAAAGAGCTTGATCTCACCATTGCATTTTTTTTCTATCAGAACTTCATATCCTTTAATGTTGCATGGTCACCTCTATTTATTGAGATGTGTCGAGCTCTTAGTCATGGGGCTCCATCAGGGTATGTGCCTCTTGGGTTAGAGAAACTCAGAACCACATTATTGACAAAGGCAAAGAAAGAGGTGGACAAAATGATTGAGCCTATTAAATCAACACGGCCAACATTTGGGGTTAGCATTGTTTCTGATGGATGGACAAATCTAGCATGCCACCCACTCATCAACTTCATGGTGTCATCCTTGAATGGTCTAGTTTTCTTGAAAGCAGTGGATGCACTTGGACAGTACAAGGATGCACAATATATAGGTGAGTTATTTATTAAAATTATTGAAGATGTAGGTGTCAATTCTTGTGTGCAAATCATTACAGATAATGCACATGTTTGCAAGGTTGCTGGCATGATTGTGGAAGCAAAATATCCACAAATATTTTGGACACCTTGCATTGTACATTCATTGAACTTGGCACTGAAATATATTGCCTCTGATGTGCTTTGGGTTGGAGCCATTATTGAGGATGCGTGGCATATCTGCAACTTTGTACAAAACCATACAAATGCCCTCACTATCTACAAGGAGTACAACAATCTATCATTGTTGAAGATTGTGGATACACAGTTTGCCTCTTGATTCATCATGTTGAAGAGGTTGAGGGAGGTCAAGACCGCTCTTGGGGCCATGGTTATTTCAGAGTTTTGGTCTTTTTGGAAAAAGACGGATCAAACAGCCTCAAAGAAAGTGAAGGACACAGTGTCGGATGATCTATGGTGGGAGAAGGTAGATCTAGTTATTCAGATCATGGAGCCTATCATTTCCTTGCTTCAATTTGCAGATACAGACCAACCCATCCTAGGAGAGGTTTATGAGGGATGGGATTCCATGATTGAGTCTGTGAGGACCATTGTTTTACAGAGTGAGACATCACTAGAGGCCTTCTTCACCAGCATACATGATATTCTTGTTAGTAGATGGGACAAGAATTGCACACCTTTACATAGTTTGGCTTACTCTTTGAACCCAAAATACTACAGCCATGAGTGGCTGAATGGTGGAACTTCCCTCAGATTCCCTCCTCACATGGATGGTGAAATCTCGCAGGGGAGGAAAGATGCATTAAGGAGGATTTTTCAAGAGAGGGCAGCCCTTGATGAGGTGGAGGATGCCTTTGCAGAGTTTTCCACTAGCACTGGGCGATTTGCAGGCTATGATGTGATTCGAGACAGAGGGGCTAAGAAGCCCTATTCTTGGTGGGCAACTCATGGGGCAACAAGCCCTCCTCTACAGCAGTTAGCCATGAGGCTCCTCTCTCAGGTGACTTCATCCTCTTGTTGCGAGAGGAATTGGAGCACATATGGGAATTTGTATAATGTGAAGAAGAGCAGGCTTGAGCAGTCCAGGGAAGAGACTATGGTGTATGTGCACACCAACCTTCGTCTCATCTACAGGCAGAGGGAGGATTGCTTGAAGGGAAAGACAAAGATGTTGGATGTCTTTCCTGATGATATGGGTCTGGACAGTTGTGTTGAGTTGGCATTGGCCAACTTGGATCTCAATGCGCCAGTGCTAGAGCCTGTCACATTTGATGATGCCAATACAGTAGAGGCATCATCCTCCACACTAGTAGATGCAAAGATGACAGAGGAGGAGGATGCAACAGAGGAGAGCAGTGGTGAGCATGATGATCAGGATGAGGACAGTGATGCTGATTATGATGATGAGGATTGATGACTCATTGACTCTCATTGAGGCTTCAAGCTTGTAGACTATAGTTTTTTTTGTATTTTCTATTTCTATTTGCCATTGGCAGTGTACTTATGTAACACATTTTGATTTTGATGACTTACTGAGAAAACTACAGTATCTTACTATCTTGTCTTTCTGAGTAAATCTGACAATTGTATGATGTATCAATGTATCATGTATGAGTATCTAAGATCTTAAATCTATGTTTGAATCAATGAATTTGAATGAATTTGTGTAAAAAATATCTAATTATATATATATATATATATATATATATATATATATATATATATATATATATATATATATATATATATATATATATATTTTAATAAAATAATATATACCGTATCGTATCCCAGAAGTGCCCTGTTCTGGGGGTCACCGTATCCCGAATCCAATTCTCGAATCCCAAATCCCCGTATCAGGTGACTTACTTAAAAAGGCTAGAAAAGTGTCAATATCATATTTTTCTACTGCTCTAGTATTATATAATTATCTGTGGTTAATAAAATGACAAAACTTGCATCAGAGATGAGTCTTAACACAGCATTAAATCAATGTGTTCTTAACTAAGATGTATGGAATAAATGAACCGTGAATTCGAGGAACAATTAAAAGGTGACAGGTTATTTGAAGTTTCTTATTACATGGGAGGGTATCTTTTATGAATTGGCAGCTCCTTAAAGTGGCCACTAATAATGATATAAAAGATTATAAAAACTGCAGTCTAGTTCCTAATACTAGTAAAAGGATTTGTTCCCAGCCCAGTAGAAAAATAATCACACCAAAAGGATAATCTTATAAAAGATCGAAATTAAAAGACTGTTCGAATTTGGACAAATTTATATAATCCGTGCTCTGAGACAAACAATGTGGCAACATGCATCACCAACACATTTTCTTGATTTGTTGGTAACTTGGTCAAATACACCTCAATAAATAGCCCAATTTAAAAGGCTATATTGATGTTTCAAATAAATATCTACCCCATTGCTACATTAAACAAGCAGAGATCTCCAGATGAGGCACGGAAACAAAAGCAATAGATAAAGGAGCTACTGAAATAGGTAGCCCAGAATCAACCATGACAGGATCTAACGAAGGAATATCCCCATCTTCAGTTAACTCCAAAACTACACCATTTAAAAGCACTGTTTGACTATGGAGGTCACCATCCTTGGGTGTTAAGTGGTATTCCTTCCTATAATCGTTCACCTTTGATGTTTTGATTCCAGCCCAGGCTACGAATTTCTTAATCTTATGTATAAAAGACTCTTTTGCATTCGGTCTTCCCCTGTACAGGGTAGAATTTGGATGAGAAGAAACAAGAATATCAAATTTTGTGTCGTTGCTGAGGTTGATCAAGAGTAACGTTATTCCAATCTGCAGAAAGAAATAAACAAAAGTGAGATACTGATCCACACAAAAAAATCAATCTAAAGTTCACACATTATATTAGTTCTGAGAAATGCAATCAGGAATGCAAACAATTGAGGGATGTAATAAATGCAGACGTAAATGTATGCTGTTGTTCTTAGTGTTGTATTTTCTTCCTTTCTAAGAGCAAAGGGAATTCAACAGATGTTTGATAATTATGCTAACATTACATTTTAATGACTACCCATTGTTCTCGATACAATGTTATTCCCGCTGTATTAAAATTACAGAGTTTCATTCAACTTTAAAAGTGCAAAAATAACCAACAAGAAAATGTTATCTGTCCACATATTAACTAGGATAAAGAAAGAATGAAAAGAGTACTGCACGATACTGACATCATTCTTTGCACAATGAGCATATGCACGCACATAGGATGGCCCTGTAGCATTGATGGAAAGCACACCTCTCCCCATCAACCGATGCCAAAGCAGTGCACTGAATCAT
Source organism: Pinus albicaulis (assembly GCA_034641835.2). Taxonomy (NCBI): domain Eukaryota; kingdom Viridiplantae; phylum Streptophyta; class Pinopsida; order Pinales; family Pinaceae; genus Pinus; species Pinus albicaulis. The sequence goes on along the minus strand of CM076580.1, from coordinate 1,806,864,825 downwards.
AAATCAGAAAGACAAGAGTGAAGACTTCCCTCTGTTTCTATATAAACAATAATCTTTTACTCCCTCAATAACGGAGAAAGTTCTTTCAAATTCCAAATTGAATTCTTTGGAGTTTCTTGACATTAACTAAAACTGCTCACCTATAATAATCAGGATTGGGTGCAAAATTTGTTGTGTTAAGAAGGCCATAGTTACCACCAATCAAGCTCTGTCTACAATAAACTTTAGTATCATATTTCGATGACATTCCAAGCTGATCTAGATACCTACACAAGGCAGAGAAAGAATTCATTAATATGCAGCAAGTTCTCATATGAGTATTTGTCATTTTCTCAAAGAAGAGAAAAGTTAACAGAAAGGTAAGTGCATCAAGTAGATAAATTGAATGAAAAAACTAATTGCTCAAGGACGAGATGAGACTCAAGAGAGATAACAGTAGAGAATTGGGATTGAAATTTTTAACATTATGTGTCTGTATAAAATTTAAATGTGCCATTGAATAATTTCTTTGCTAAACAATTGCTTTACTAATACAACATAGACTAGAATTCTCTAAAATATATAGCCGTGAATATTTCCAAGGTAGAACAAGAAAAATGCAAAAAGTCTCACCAAAAACTATTCACAAAAGCATCTGAAATGAGATGCTTTCCACCGTTATAAGCTCCACCTGCTTCTCCGACCCAAGAGCTTGCCCAAGTGCCGTATTTCTGCAAAACAGATTGCATTTGTCTGAACTTTGGAGCTTCTCGACTCAAGTATCCTGGATTAAGTATCTTCTGCATCAAATGCTTATCCACACCTGGGCAGCAGAGAAACATAATTACTTCCTATCCAAACTTGTGAATACAAACTGAAATGCATATGATGGATTTTATCTTTATCTTATCTACCTGCTCCAAGATTGTATATATGTCGTGTAACAGCATTCAGAACATTTGGCCCTGTCTGTTGAAGAAGCTCTTGAAACCAGGTCGGATCAAAGAATCCATCTGGTGCTACTGTTAATGGTTTCTCAAGAGAATGCTTGTATATGTCTTTCAAAATCTTACTAAGCTCAATTACATCAGCAGCATATTGTGTAGCACTAACTTTTGCGCCAATACCCCTTCCACTCAACTCATTTCCTGACCCCAAAATGAAAGTATTGGTTGTCATAATAATGTACAAATGAGCAAGATTGATAAACCCCACATGCTGAACTAATAATAGAAGGTCCTGTTAAATAAGATTACCAAACTCCCATGCATATATCTTATAACCATGGTCGACTGTGTACTGAATAAAGTTGCGAGCATTGCTTGAATTCCAAGGACCTCCCCAAAGACTATCTTCAGACATCTGATGCCGACCATACAATGCATTTAAACCAAATGCCACCATAGACCTGTATCACAATAATAGAAGTATTGATTATTTGATGACCAGGGAAACACCTTGGACTACCAATATAATTAATGGTCAGTTTAATTTATATACTGTGAAAAGTAATGCTCTCAATTACCCTGTTTTTGTGAAAAACTTGTTGAGTTTATCCCATCTGTCCATCGTAAGACAACCTTTTGAGAAACTAAACACCTTAGAAGCATCACTAACAAAAGGATGGCAGGGTTGTGACAGAGGCCCAACGCCATATATCAGTTTGTCTTGTAAAGTTCCACCCAACCTGATTTTCAATGGCGAGAACGCTGCATGCCACCATAATTCCGCATTATATCACACTTCTTTCTAGACGATGTTACACATCTTGTATTCTATCTTACTGAAGCCAAGAAGTTTTGAAAACAGAAAAGCAATGTCAATTCCATACATGTCATGATGTCTCAGGCTGGTGCAGAAATGCATCAAAATTCAGGATGGAAATTTATCAACATATATTTCACTGAATCTATAAGGCAAAATGCATTGGGCTGTAGTCTACTGGTAAGTGGGGGTGCTTCCTCACTTCTTCCACAGAAAAGAATCTAGTAATTTTATTTATAAAAGCAAAATCACAGTGGTGGATGCAAAGGGAGCATTCATCATTTGGGGTTATCTTGGGTGGTTGGGTGGAATGGCGGTTATCTTTCCCACTCAGGTTCAAATCTTTGCCAGTGACATGATAAAATATAAGGTATGTTCAAATCCCCACCAGTAACATGATAAAATATAATGTCTTGATAAATATTATTGTAATATTGTATTGGCTTCAAGCCTTGTAAAGTGTTAAGTGAATATACCTACTACTATAATACTAGCAACCTCACTCTAGCAGGAAAACCTCCAAAAAAACAAAAAAAAATTGCTAAGAGAGCATTCAAAAACTACCTTTACAGCCGCTAAGTGGGGTTGCTTATCCCCACAATGACCACGTTTAAACTTTAAATCCCAGTGAGCACGCCCCACCTGATAAGGCATTGCGACAAAGTAGAGAAGACATCGTGTTTATGCAGGTGTTGTCCCTGTGCTTATTCCCATTGTATACTAAATGGAGTTTCATCGTTCCTCACTCTAAACAAAGGGCACCTGACTAGCAAAACACCATAAGAGGCAAAGGTGCTCACAGCAACAAACGCAGTCTCAATGCCATGTCTATACATGTGCCAGACTGATGCAGAAATTTCAGGATGCGCAATTCCTTCACAGGTATTTACTTGAAACTAAGAGGCAAACGGTTCCACAGTTACAAATACAATATCGATGCTATTTCTATACATGTTTCAGACTGATGCATAATTGCATCAATTTTCATGATGCACAATGTATTAACAAGTATTCGATTGAAACTAAGATGCAAAGGGGTTCACGGCAAGAAATGCAATCTCAATGTCACAGCAACAAAAGCAATCTCAATGCCATTTCTATACATGTACCAGGCTACGCAGAAATGTATCAATTCTCAAGATGCATAATTCATTCACATGAATTTGATTAACACTACTAGGGTTCACTTAATAAATGCAATCTCAAAAAAGTTCACAGATATGTAATCTTTTAATGGCTGAGAATGCAAAGAGCTGCATACCTTTTATGGCTTTTGCAAAAATTGGGTTTTCGAGATCCTGCAACAACAAATGAGAGCATAGCAATGACAATAATATACACATTCACTAAAAATCAGGGTTTAATCATAACATTAATGGATCTATATATGTGATTCTTTCCATTGAAAAATAGGCGGTTTGAGAAGGTGGGCACAAGGAAGTGTTATGCAACAGTTTATTTTTTAAGAATTCAATGGCAATGGCAATGGCAATGCTTACCAAATTCAGAAGGGACGCATTAACCCAACTGCAACTGCCATAACTACACTTTTCAGGAGGCCACCAATCTAAAGTAGCACATATGAAATTCTCATCTGTCTCAGCAATCTTAGCACTTGCATTCACAAAAACAGTCACAAACTCCCCATGACAAGCATTTACACACCAGAATACCACAATCGCTGCCCAGATACAGAAACCCAGTTCATGAAAAGGCCTCATTTTTAACTAGGTAAATCTCAGACAAAGTTCATGCACTTGCGGGTTTCAAGAGTCAAAGTTAATGAACAGAATTTGGAGCTTTTCATTCCCAGACGTCTGGATGCATAGACACACCATGCCATTCATTCAACATCGTGAGATCTGGTTCAGAACTTCGGCATCCAATCATCCTTGATTTTTCCAACGAGACAATTTTATTGTGCGTCAAGGTATAAGCTTCCTAATCCAGCTCATTTTTTTATCCAGAGACACATTCGTGTGCTGGCCCTGACTTGACAGAAGTAAAACCTGTAAGCTGAGCCGAGGGAGGGCAACTTCTTTATCATGGGGTTTCCAATGACATTCCAGCCCATTAACTCTTCGTCCCATTACTCACCACTGGTTGTAACCTTACTGGAAAGCAGAAAAACAGGCCGAGGATTTCAAACTGACTGCGTCTGACGTGGCAAACAAAGGTCCACGCAAATGACTCCGCAAGGAATATTACGTCCGCGAGGTAGATAAAATATTGTTTTTTTCTAATTCCTTCATATACCAACTTGCTTACTGAATATTACCATCAATTAGACATTGTTCCGTTCAAGGATCTACAACTTCATGTGTACAAGAAGCCAAGAAGGGACGTAACCGACTGAAACGAATCCTTGGAGGCCTCAACTTTTATTGGCCATGGCAGAGACAGTCTTGATAAGAAGAGACATCGTACAGCGCCGGATATGCTTTTTTTCACACAGCTTGTTTTGTTTAAGCAACGCTCTAAAACTCCATTGCGTTTTTACTCCAGTTTTCTAGATTGAAATATTCACGGTCCAATCTAGTAGGTGTTTGAAGAGGTTTTTCACGTGAGATCCGAAATTCTGAACCGAAATTTGCCCATTTCCACTGGGGGTCAAGTCAGTTATGATTAACCAATATATTTTTGGGGTTGGGGCAGCAGGCACTTCTGGAAAGAATATGCAATCCAGAAATGGGATTTTTTAATGTATGGTTCTTCGTCAATTTTATACAGAGGACAGGGACAGAGCAGCAAGGGCAGAGCATAGAGAACAGGGACAGTGGGCAGAGCAGCAAGGGCAGAGCAGCTAGTTTTCAGTGGATAGTGGGCAGAGCAGCAAGTTTTCAGTGGTCAGACCAACAGAGATTGAAGAGTTAAGCATAAAACAAAGGGTCAGTTTTGGGCAGAGATTTTGATTTCCCTCAATATCATCATGAGAATGGAACAAGAAACTTTAGAACCCGTAGAAACAAATGATATAGGGCAAGTGAAAATTGCCTCATCAACGAAAACTGGGAAGTGGGTTTGGGTCAATGCCAAACAATATCAGGGCATTTTAAAAAGGAGAATAGCTCGTCTAAAATGGGAGCAGACAAAGAAGAAAAAGTCTCAAAGGGAGAGTATTGTTCGCAAGAAACAACATTCAAACAAGTTTTTTTCGCAAGCATGTCACAACAAGTCCAAAGGAAAAGGAAAAGTTAGTGATGAGTATGCTTTATATAGTCCCACATCCACACCTCTCACTTGGTCATCTGAGCTTTATGTGAGAGAACTCTTAAATGTAAAAGAAAGGTTGGAAGTAGTAGAAGCTAAAGCGCTGGAAAGAGATTGTACAATCCATATAATAACCGCTGAAAATCAGGCTTTAGCAGAAAGCAACAAAGTTCTGAAGGAGCAAGTGTCATTACTGCAGGAAGCTCTCCGAATAGGGAAAACAGAATGGCAACGCATGAAAGCAGAGGTGCAAAACATGAAGAAATTTGCAGTGGAAAACACAGAGGTGATGAATGCGAAGCCACCCCAGGATAAGGGGAAAGCAGTTGCTCAAATAGACAACAATGAAGAAACATCAAAAGAAGGGAGGAAAGAAGATCCCACAAAACTTTCCAAAACTTGGGCTCAAGTTGTTGGCAATTCTGCTAAGAGGGAAGGAGAAACAAACATCCAGGTTAACAACATGCAAGATAGAGAAAGCAAGGAAAGACTGGATAGACAAACAAACATAATTATTAAAGGGGTGAAAGAGTATGGTAAAAATGAATGTACTCTTGACCTTGCAAGAGACTTCTTGAAAGACAAACTCCAATGGCAAGGAAAAGTATGTCAAGCATGGAGAGTAGGTAAGCTCAACGGTGAGAGAGCCAGGCCCATAAAAGTCATCTTGCCCAACTTGCATGATAAAGATATCATTCTGAGAAAGAAGCAACTCTTAAGGGGTTCTCGGTTTTTTATAGAAGAAGATTTAACTGTAAGACAACAAGAGGAAAGGAGGGATGAAATGACAAAAGTTAGGGCAACAAGAGATGAGGGAAAAAGAGCATGGATTTATAAAGGTAAAGCCGTGATTGCGCAATTTGGACCTCCTTCCAAAACAATGCAACAAAATGATAACAAAGAAGAGGCAGCAAACTCTTTAGCAAGAAATGAGGAAGAAAGGTCATTATGGGTAAGCAGGGACAAAGACTCAACTGTGAGTCTTGCATGTCAAAACAAATAGCAATCAAGTCTTACCCAGGTTTCCTTAAGATTAGTTTGTTGGAACTGCAGGGGTTACCCATGGAGACGAGGACCTGGGTTAGGGCCTATTGCGGGAGGTAGAGACATAATTTGCCTCATAGAAACACATGAGCATGAAGGGTGTAAGACACCTTTGTTTGAAGGGTATTGGAAGATAGCAGTGTGGAACAAGGTAGCAGGGAATGGCAAAGGGCACGGGGGTATCATGGTATTAGTAAGAGAAAAAGAAGGTCGTTTCATTCAGCTAGAAAAAGAAGACCCAAATAAACAATTTGTTTGGCTTAAAATATCAGAAAATGGAAATCTCATTAGAATTGCAGCATGCTATTTTGCACTGCAAGTTTCAAAAATCTACAAAAGTAGAGGGCTTGACCACAAAGATCCCTTTGCAGCCCTAAAAACGGATATTGCAATATATTCTCAGCTAGGTGAAGTCCTTATAGTGGGGGATTTCAATGCTAGAACTGCAAGTGAACAAGCTAGCATTCTTTGTTGTAAAGAAGACAGTGACCCTATCTGGCTTACAGAAGAGAGCAATCATCAGTGGAAACGAATTTCGGAGGATAAAGGCTGCAATATCTTTGGAGAACAATTGCTTATGCTATGTGGGGCTTTCGATTTAGTCATTTGTAATGGGTTGACTAAATGGGAAAAGTCCGGTAATTTCACTTGCAATACTTACAATGGAGCAAGTGTAGTAGATTATGTAATTTGCTCGCATAGTTTGTGTGAGAAAATGGAGGAAGTGTTGATTGGAGATCAAATTTGGGATTTAAAATCAGATCACAAGCCAATCTATTTAAGTTTCTCTTGGACCGGAAAAAAGCAATTGGGGTCGAAAAATCAATGTGTTCAACAAAATCCCCCAAAGGGCAGAATTCTTTTGAATCCAGCGAATTGTAATACCTTCAAAATAATGCTAGAGAGGCTCTTCAAGAAGGAGGAAATCCCATCTCATGGCCTTCATAGTCACAGATTAACACATTTAATTCAAAGCGCACTTGCTGAGTGCAAAAGAGCAAAAATTAAGAAGTCCGAAAAAAATTGCTTTCCGGGTAATGCTTGGTTTGACGAGGAATGCAAAAAGGCAAGGAGAAGGTGGAAGAAATCAGACACGGATAACATAAAGCTCAAAGCTTACAAGCAGTTAGTAAAAAAGAAAAAAACCGATTTTATGGTTTCAAGGAGAGAAGAACTAATCTTCCTCGGGAAAAATAACCCCAAATTATTTTGGAAGGAGCTCCAAGCGAAAAAGGTGCAAACTGAAAACAACATTACAACTTCTAAATGGTTTGACTATGCAAGACAACTTTATGAGCAGGATCCCAAGGTTGACCCTCCTCCCTTGGTCAACACAGACACAAAACTCTTCACGGTGCAAGAGGTAGAGATGGGTATCAAGAAGTTGGGCGTTGGAAAAGCAAAAGACTTAGATGAACTCCAAGCAGAGTATCTAAAGTGGGGCTTAAAATTTCTTTCACCTCACATCACAAAAATTTTCAACAGCATCTTACAGCAGGGGTTCCCCACAGTTTGGACAACTAGTATGGCAATACCTCTTTTCAAGAGTGGTGACGTCAATAATCCTTCCAATTATAGAACCATAATGATAAACCCCTTATTTGCAAAGTTATTTGGAAGCATGTTGGAAAAGAAAATTAGCAAGTGGGCAGAAGAAAGAAATAAACGTGCTAAAGGGCAAGCAGGTTTTAGACCTAAACATTCCACAGTTGATCATTGTATAACTTTAAGGCACATCATTGAAAAAGGTTGGGAAAATAAGGAAGAAGTTTTTTGTTGCTTTGTTGATTTCAGAAAAGCCTTTGACATGGTTCCTAGGGATAAGCTTTGGGGCAGAATGGAGGAACTCGGGGTTCCCAAGCATTTGAGAGCAGCTGTGCATAGGTTGTATGAAGAGGTGAAAGTCAAAATCAGAACTTCAGCTGGCATTTCTGAAAGTTTTAGAAGCGATATCGAGGTCAAGCAAGGTTGCCCATTGTCTCCTACCCTTTTTGGGTTATATATTGACAAGCTTGAAGAGTGGCTAAATTCGCAAGGGGGTGACGGTATCCATTTGGGCAAGTTCGTAATCAGGCTTCTTTTGTACCCAGATGACCTTATATTGATTGCTAATTCGGCTCTTGGTTTGCAAGAGCATTTACATTCCCTTGAGCATTTTTGTAAAAGGGTTGGGATGCAAGTCAATATTAGCAAAACGAAAGTAGTGTTTTTCTCTAACAAAAGAAAGCATAACCAACATAAGTTCTATTTTGGAGGCAGCATTTTGGAAGAAGTTGCAGATTACAAATACCTCGGAATTGACTTCAACAAAAATTTAAGTTGGGATGGTTGTAGAAAGAAAAGAACTTTAGGGGGTTGGAAAGCATTTTATGCTCTTCAAAACAGGTGTAGAGAGGCAGAGCTGTGGGATTGGAAAACCACCCTAACTCTTTTTGGGCTTCTAGTGATTCCGGTGATTCTTTACGGTTGTGAACTATGGGCCAGTAGCACAACCAAGATGCAGTGGAAACAAATTGAGAAAATTCAGAAACGTTTGATTACAAACAAATTCAAAATTAAAAGTGCAGTTCCTTATGCTATCCTGTTAAGTGAAACAGGGGCTGATCCTATTGAAGCAATTGCTATGGTGCGAGTCATAAGGTATCTGAAAAAAATTGAGCAAATGGAAGAGGATAGATGGCCTAAGGTTGTGTTCAGTGACAGATTGTGTAAAAGGCAGAAGACTTGGATGCGGCATAATAACAAATGGTTTAGTAAATGGGGCATTTGCTTGAGCATGTGTCCTACAAACAGTAAAGAGATAAAAACTTTTGTTATGGATAAATTCCATAAACATACTTGGAAGAAAGAGCTAGAGAGAAAGAAGAAGTACTACATAGAAGAGTTTAACCCCACACATAACCATCAACAAAAGGCATACATAGGTGCTGATATTTCTTGGAGATCTAAAATTCTTATTGCTCAATTAAGGACTAATTCTCATCAACTCCGTTGTGAAACAGGGCACTGGAAAAGGCCAAAAGAAATGTGGGAAGAAAGAGTATGTATTTTTTGCTCCTCCGGAAAAGTGGAAACAGAAAAACATTTCATTCTAGAATGTGAGGCCTTCAAGGACACCATAGAAAACTATGCAGGTATTCTGGCAGCTAATTCTTGGGATAATCTATTCAGCGAAGAGTTTGTCGATAAGCTGGGAGTGCTCATTGTAAAACTTCACAGGAAAAGGGCCGAATACCAGAGTCAGATAGAGAAGCAATCTGTCTCATAGGCTATTTTTAGCCTCGTGGACATTAAAAATTCTTTCTTTCTTTCTTGTTATTGCGTACCATTATAATATCAAATTTTAAAAGCGCACTTTGCTTGTTCTTATCAGTTTAGTTGAGGAGATTACCGTTATATTTTATAGCCTTATTCTATTCTAACTAGATTGCTTCTTCTTTCCTTCTTTTTTCGGAAAATTATGAAAATTTTGGTAAAATTTAAAATAAAAAACAAAGATTTTTGCAACTTTAAGCTATAGCTATCAAATTTCAATATTTTGAGTACTTTTGAGGTTTTTGATCTAGTCACTTTTGGCCGTCAGAGTGATTTCTCGTTCAAGTAATTCCTCCATCTCGATAGACAACTCCTCTTTTATATTTTAGTTCAAAAATTGCTGTTATAATTTTATTTATTTTATTTTGATATTGTTTTCTAGTTTATTTTAGGAGTTTATTGTTATAAGCTTTTTAATTGATATAAATAAATGTGAATGTATTATATATTAAAATGATTGTTGGGGTTAAGTAAAGATTTATTTTGTTTATTAAAAAAATGATTTTAAAATTTTAAAAAAATGTTTTTATAAAAATTATAAAAGGTGAATATTATTAGGAATTTGGTTTTTGTGATTTATAAAAATTATAAAAAAAATTTAGGTGATAATCACATTTAATTAAATTTTGTGTACCACACATTTCGAACCAGCTAGTGTGAGCTAGTGTGGTTCGTCATCAAGGCAAAGGCCAGCTAATATAGTTCATCATCACGACAAGAGTCAACTAGTATATTTTAAGAAATTATTATATTAAAGTTCCTACTCATCCTCTTTACAATCCTACATTGATTTCTCAAACACTAGTTATTTTTGGAAACTTTTCATTTTATTTTTTAAAATTTATATTAAATTAAAATTATCAAAAATCAATTCTAAATAATATTTATTTAAATTAAAAAAAAATTAAAAATTAAAAAAATTAAAAAAAAAATATTAACTCAAAAGCCATTTTTTATTCTAGTTAGAATAACCCAACCACAATTTAACACAATCCCATAAAATTTAATTATAATAATATTTTTAATTATAAAAAATATTTTATAAATAATTAAAAATACTCAAATGTTTAAAATAACATAGTTACTAATTTTAATTTTCCAGACACTATTACATTTTAATGAATAATATGATATTTTAACATTCATAAAACTAAAAATAATCTATAAGACTTTATAGTCTTTAAAAATCTTAAAGGACACTCTGCCACCTTATCTGGATCTCAGTAATGTCTTTTAAAGTGTATATGGTTTCGGTATCTTAAAACTTTTTAAGGGTTGTGTACTTTGGATTCATTTTTCCTTAATATTAATTTTTTAAACAAATTGTAAATTTTATTTTAAAATTTGTAATTTTCAGCTTTTTAATAATATTTTGGTGTGTATATATATATTCTTAAATAATAATAATAAAAATCAGTTAATAAGTTTGGGAAGACCAGGAGAAGTAATAGCAAGATATTCTCCACACAATTAGAATCTTTGAAGCAAGTTTGAAGCAATCTGCAAAGAAGTTTTCGGAATAAGTTTGGGAAGACAAGGAGAAGTAATTGTAGGATATTCTCCACACAATTAGGATCTTTGAAGCAAGTTTGAAGCAGTCTGCAAAGAAGTTTTCGGAACAGGTATAAAGGTCTCTCAAGTCACTGACGAAGATGAGATTAAACACCAAACAGAAAGCTTCTAGGGCTGAGAGGGAACAAAATCAAATCCCATTGTCCTTGAGGAGAACTTGACACCTTCCATGTATAAATAAGGTGAACAGTGGGAGCAAAAGGAGCCAATGGAGCAGTCTAATGATCCCAAGGTCTTGTCACCCATAATTTGAAGCCTGGTTTATCTTCTTTTTCTAGTAGTTGCCATGCATAGATATGGGATGGTCTTTCAGAATGCTTTTTCTTATGTATATCAGCAAATAGGATAGTTTGTCTAGACTCTTTAGACAAACATTTTGGTATCTGGAGGACTTGGTTTCCTCAAAGGCAGGCCTCTACCAGATACTGCTGTAATATTAATTATTTATATTGATAGAAAATTTAGATGTAAATTGAGAGTTAAATTTTTTAGATTATATTCTTTCAAATTTGATTAAAGCTATATTCTAAATTTTAAAATATCTGAAAATGCCCCCCAAACAGTTTCACAGTGATAAAGATAACATGACCCATGGTCACAATATTCTATGCTAACATAATAGTTAGTAAAAAGCTTACAGTCTAGAACCACAGATAGAGAGATGTGAACTAGAAAAACCAAGTGCTAAGTTAGTAAAAAGCTTACAGACTAGAACCTCAGATTGAGAGATGTGAACTAGAAAAACTATGTGCTAATCTACATTATTTGCTTGCAAGGGAAATGGGGGTGTTGAGAACTGGCTCCAAGTTCCAACCTAGTTCTCTCTAATATCTTCATCATCCCCTAGTTCTTGTAGTCTTCCAAATCTTGTTCAAATCTATGGACGGCGTTTGGAAGACAATAATATATATCAGTGAGTTGGAACTTGGTACAGCGCTTCCAGCATGGTGTTCAGGAGAATGGATGTGGGCACGCTTTCCATGTAAGGACAAGAGGAAGCTAGTCAAAAGTGAAAAAAGTTAGAAAGGCTAACAAAGGGTTAAGGTCATATTTTGCTACAGCTTCAGTGTTATAAGATCATATTTAAATTTGCTACAGCTTTAGTGTTACAAAATTTTCATCAGAAATCAGTCTTAACACAGTATTAAATCGATGTGCTCTTATCTAAGTTCTATAAAATAAGGGAACTGCGACTTCAAGGAACAAACAAAATGGTGACAAGTTATTTAAAGTTTCTTATTACATGGGATGGTATCTTTTACAAATTGGCAGCTAGTTCTCAAAACTAGTAAAAGGACTAGTTCCCAGCCCAGTCATGAGAATCTTACAATTGCCAAAAGATCAAAATTAAAAAATTATTTAAATTTGGACAAATTTATAATAATGATAATATTAACCTAATTTTAAGATAGTGCCAAGCCAAACAGGGCCAAGCCAAACACCAAATTGGTGTGTAAGATCTCCTTGTTTGCAAGACAAGGACCCCCTCTGCACAACAATTTGACAGCTAAAATCTATCCGGGTATACATTGTCTATCCTTTTCTGGATTTGAACCTGTGACAATCCATACCTTGAGACAAAACAATATGGCAACATGCATCAGCAACAAATCCTCTTGATTTGTTGCTAACTTGGTAATATACACCTCAATTAATAACCCGATTTAGAAGGATATAACAATTTTTCAAATTAATATCTGCAGCATTGCTACTGCAAACAAGCAGAGATTTCCAGACCAGGCAAGGAAACAAATGCAATCGATAGAGGAGCTACTGCAATAGGTAGCCCAGCATCAACCATGACAGGATCTAACGAAGGAATATCTCCATCTTCAGTTAACTCCAAAACTGCGCCATTTAAAAGCATTGTTTGACTATGGAGGTCGCCATCTTTTGGTGTTAAGTGGTATTCCATTCTATAATCTGTCACTTCTGATGTTTTGCTTCCAGCCCAAGCTAAGAATTTCTTAATCTTATGTATTAAAGAATCTTTTTCACTCAGGCTTCTCTTGTGCATGGTAGAATTTGGATAAGAAGAAACAAGAATATCAACATTTGTGTCATTGCTTAGGTTGATCGCAAGTAAAGTTATTCCAGTCTGCAGAAAGAAATAAACAGGAGTGAGATACTGATCCACACAAATAGTCAATCTAAAGTTCACACATCAGTTCTGAAAATACAATCAGGAATGCAGAAATTTGAGGGATGTAATAAATGCAGATGTAAGGTATGCCGCTGTTCTTAGTGTTGTATTTCTTCCTCTCCAAAATCAAAGTGGAAATACATTTTAACAACTACCCATTGTTCTTGATACAATGTTAAATCCTATTTCATTAAAATTTCTGAGTCTCATTCAACTTTCAAAAGTCCGAGAACAAACAACAACAAGATGTTATATGTTTACACATTAATTTGTGATAAAAAAATAATGAAACGAATATTACATGATACTTACATCATTCTTTGCACAATGAGCATATGTGCGCACATAGGGTGGCCCTATAATATTGACAGAAAGCACACCTTTTCCCATCAACCGATGCCAAAGCAGTGCGCTGAATCATAAACCAGAAAGACAAGCATGAACTTCGCTCTGTTTCTAGAAAAAACACCAATACTTTACTCCCTCAATAACAGAGACAGTTCTTTCAAATTCCAAATTAAATTCTTTGGAGTTTCCTGACATTAACTAAAGCAGCCCCACATTCTGAAGAGGTACAGTAGATCACTGACTGCTCACCTATAATAATCAGGATTGGGTGCAAAAGTAGTTGTGTTAAGAAGGCCATAGTTACCACCAATCAAGCTTTGTCTGCAATAAACTTTAGTATTGAATGTAGATGACATTCCAAGCTGATCTAAATACCTACACAAAGCAGAGGAAGAAATTCATTAATATGCAGCAAGTTCCCATAAGAGTATTTATCATCTTCCTAAATAAGAGAAGGAAAAATTCAAAAACAAAGGTCAGTGCATCAAGTAGACAAAAAAGATGCTTTCAGGGATGAGATGATACTGGAGAGACAAGACAGTAGAGGATTGGGATTTAAGTTTTGAATATCATGTGTCTGTACAAATGTGCCATTGAATAATTTCTTTGCTCAACAATTGACTTACTAAATACAACATAGACCAGAGTTCTCATAGCTGTGAATATTTTCAAGATACAACAAGAAAAATGCAATAAGTCTCACCAAAAACTATTCACAAATGCATCTGAAACACGATGCTTTCCACTGTTATAAGCTCCACCTGCTTCTCCGACCCAGGAGCTTGCCCAAGGGCCATAATTCTGCAAAACATCTTGCATTTGTCTGAACTTTGTAGCTTCTCGACTCAAGTATTGCGGATTCAGTATCTTCTGTGTCAAATGCTTATCCACACCTGGTCAGCATAGAAACATAATTACCTGCTATCCAAACTAGTGAACACAAACTGAAGTGCATATGATGATTTTTTTTCTTTATCTGATGTACCTGCTCCAAGATTGTATATATGTCGTGTGACAGCATTCAGAACATTTGACCCTGTCTGTTGAAGAAGCTGTTGAAACCAGTTCGGATCAAAGAATCCATCTGGTGCTACTGTTAATGGTTTGTCATGAGAATGCTTGTATATGTCTTTCAAAATCTTATGAAGCTCAATTACATCAGCAGCATATTGTGTAGCACTAACTCTTGCGCCGATGCCACTCCCACTCAACTCATTTCCTGTCCCCAAGATGAAAATATTGGTTGTCAGAATGCTGTACAAATAAACCAGATTAGCAAAACCCCAATGCTGAAAGAACTAATGATAGAAGGTCCACTTAAATGAGATTACCAAATTCCCATGCATATATCTTATAACCATGGTCGACTGTGTACTGAATAAAGCTGCGAGCATTGCTTGAATTCCAAGGACCTCCCCAGAGACCATCCGCAGATATCTGATACCGACCATACAACGCATTTAAGCCAAATGCCACCATAGACCTGTGTCACAATAATAGGAGGTTAGATTGTTTGATAATATGGGAAAAACTTTGGACTAACTAGATAATTAATGGTCAGTTTAATTTATAGATTGTGGGAAGTAATGCTCTCAATTACCCTGTTTTTGCGGCAAACTTGTTCAGCTTGTCCCATCTGTCCATGGTAAGGCAACCCTTTGAGAACCCAAACATCTTAGAAGCATCCCTAACAAAAGGATGGCAGGGTTGTGACAGAGGTCCAACGTCATATATCAGTTTGTCTTGCAAAGTTCCTCCCAACCTGATTTTCAGTGGTGAGAATGCTGCATACCATCATAATTCCCCACTGTATCAGACTTCGTTCTAGACAATGTTACACATCTTGCACTCTATCTAATTGAAGCTTAAAAGTTTTAAAACAGAAAAGCACTTGTCTCAATGCCATTTCTATTAATGTCTCTGGTTGATACAGTTATGCATCAATTTTCAGGATTCAAAATTTATCAACATGTACTTCACTGAATCTATGAGGCAAAATGTCAGTTGGGCTGTAGTTTAGTGGTAAGTAGGGTGTTTACCGCCACGATGACCAGGTTTAAATCCCAATGATCATGCAGCACCTGATTAGGGATTGTGAGAAAGTAGAGAAGATAGTGTTTATGCAGGTATGGTACCCGCTTGTTCCCATTGTATGCTAAATGGATTTTCATAGTCCCTCCGTCTAGACAAAGGGTATTTGACTAGCAAGACACCCTAAGAGGCAAAAGGGTTCACAGCAACAAATGCATTCTCAATGCCATTTCTATAAATGTCTCAGACTGATGCAGAAATGGATCAATTTTTGTGGTCTGCAATCTATTAACATGTATTCGATTGAATACTAAAGATGCAAAAGGGTTCACAGCAACAAATGCAACCTCCCATTTCTATAAATGTCTCAAATTGATGCAGAAATGGATCAATTTTTGTGGTCTGCAATCTATTAACATGTATTCGATTGAATACTAAAGATGCAAAAGGATTCACAGCAACAAATGCAACCTCGATGCCCATTTCTACACATGTCCCAGAAGACACACAATTGCATCGATTCTGAGATTGCTCAATTTATGAATTTGATTAACACTACTAGCAAAACTGCTTCACATCAATGAATGTAATCTCAAAAAAGTTCACAGATGCTTAATCATTTAATGGCTGAGAATGCAAAGATCTGTAAAATGTATACCTTTTATGGCTTTTGCAAAAATTGGGTTTCCGAGATCCTGCAACAACAAACAGCGAGAAAACAGGAATGACAACAATATACACATTCACTAAAAAACCCAAGGGCTGATAAAAACTTTAATGGATCTGTATATGCAGTTCGTGCCAATAGGCAATTTGAGAAAGTGGGCAGGAGTAAGTGTTGCGCAACAGTTTGTTTATTAAGAATTCAATCGCAACGGCAATGCTTACCAAATTCAGAAGTGAGGCACCAACCCAACTGCATCTGCCATAATCACATTTTTCAGGAGGCCACCAATCTAAAGTAGCACATATGAAATTCTCATCTGTCTCAGCAATCTTGGCACTTGCATTCACAACAAGAGACACAAACTGCCCATTACAGGTCCTTAAACAACTGAATACCACAATCGCTGTGAAGACACAGAGACCCAATTCATGAAAAGGCCTCATGTTTAAGTATCCAAATTTCACACAAAGTTCATGCATTTGCAGGTTTCAAGACTCAGGTGACAAACGGGACAGGGAGCTTTTTATTCCGAGGTGTTTGAATGCACAAATACACCATGGCATTCATTCAACCTCATGAGATCTGGTTCAGAACTTCGGTATCCCATCTTAATTTTTCCAGGAAGTTACAATTTCCTTGCGCCTCAAGGCATAAGCTTTCAATCTACCTCAACTTTTTCTATGCAGAGCCACATTCACGGGTTGGATTGATTGTCAGGGCATCAAAATTGACTAAATTATAGCCCATAAGCTTAGCCGAGGGAGGCAACTTCTGTTTCTTGGGATTTCCAGTGACATTCCAACCATCTTATCAGCCTACTTGCTTTTCTTAACCACTTGCACACAGTGGCTATGACTTTACTGGAAAGCAAAAATGACAGGCCACAGGATTTCAAAACGACTGTGTCCCATTGGGAGAATAAAGGCAGAAGTAAAATGACTCGAAAAGGAATCTTACAACCACCAATGGTAACTATAGTATTGGTTTTTTTTCAAATTCCTTGTGATTGTAATGTAAGGAACCCATTATAATATATTATAATATTAGTTATAATATCAAATTTTATGTGGTATTATTCCATGATGAATGTGCTTTGCTTTAGTTTTGAAGTTTATATCAGTTTAGCGCAGGAGATTACCAGTGCAACATTTTTTATTATATTGATCATAAGTGTGAATGTATTTATATTAAAGTGGAGGTGGCGGTGGTTTGTATTTATGTAGATTAAATTTGATAATAATGGTGGAGGAGGTGGGTATTTATGTAAATTAAATTTGATTTTTAAAAGATTTAAAATGTTAAATAATTATTAAAGAAAGAAAGTATTTTTAATTTTTATGAGGCTAGTTTATGGGACAGAGTGTTATTCGATTTGGCTCTCTTCTTAGAAGGTGGTTTTAAATTATTTGATTTTTAAAAGATTTAAAATGTTAAATAATTATGAAAGAAAGAAAGTATTTTTAACTTGTTTATGGGACAGATTGTTTTTCTATTTGGCTATTTTTCTAGAGAGTGGTTTTAAATTATAATTATGTTGAGTTAAAAAAATAGATATATTAATATTATAATAAAGTGGTAGTATAATTTATAGATGAAATAATTTTTTTCATTTAGAATCCAGCAATATAATTTTAATTTTAAGTAAGAAATTAGCACAATACTTGCTAACTGATGCAATGAGTGCTAAGTGGACTATTCAAAATCACGAGAACCTCTCATGGAAATGGTCATAGATGAATGACTTACTTAACTCACTTGAATTTCAATAATGATATCTAAAGTAAGAATGTTTTTTTTTGTTATTTAAAATATATTTTTAAATGTGTAATGGATTAAACACAAAACCCATGGAGATTTGGAATTTTATAAATTAAACAACTTAAACTCAAGTTTTAAAAAATTTCTACCAAATTTTACTTAAAATTATTGTGAAAAAGACAAAAAAAAAATTCTAAATCAATCATCTAGATAGTTTTCAGGGAGACCCATAAATTCTTTGACTCAATATTGTTAAGGAGTGTTTAATACCATATTTCACTATAAAACTTGTAAATTTTTTTATTTTAATAATGTTAATTTTCATTTTTATCTTAATAAAGAATACTTTAATTCTTTAAATGAGAAATAATTTAATTATATTTATTATTTTTTTAATTATAAATAAAAAATTTCAATATTTTTAATAATAAATTATTAATTTAACTATAATATGTTTTTTATTTTTTTTAAATAAAAAAAAACTCCTAAATATCATTTTTTTTAAAATTTATTTTTAAATAATTAAATTTAAAATTTATCTAAATGGAGATATTTAACTATTCTATGTTTTGAAGATTTTTAGTTAGATTGTGATTTTTTTGTCATTAAAATGTATTTTTGAATGCACAAATCAATTTAACACCTTCAAAAATCATTGGCCACTTGAATTGTGTAAAGTTCACAGTTCAAAGTTGTGATTCCAATAAATCTTTAAAATTTAGAATAAATTTGAAGAGAAAATATACCTCAAAAAGCTCCAAGACATAGAATAGTTAAACTATAGTCATATAAATACTCAACCTCTTTACAATACTCACATAATTGCATTTAGTTGTTAATAATTATATAATTTTTTAAATTTTTTTTTAAATTTATATTAAAATTAACATATCAAAATTGAATTCAAACAATTTTTATAATAATATTTAATGGCACAATTTTGTTCTTTCATGATAGAGATGGGGTAATGTAATGTAATATCCTGTAAACATTTTGAGTAGGTCAAAATAAAATAAAAATAAAAATAAATGTAAATAACTATACAAACAAAAAATAATAATTAAACTAGTCCAAATCCATCTTAACCATAAATCTACTAAGAGTTTAAAAGGGATTAAATCTCTTTTCTCTTTAAAAAAGATTGTATTTAAAAAAAAGTGATCTTTCTAGTAGATCCAAAATTAAGATGGATCTAAACTAATTCAATTGGGTGATATTTTTATTATGATATCATTTTTTATAAAATTATAAAATATTTTAAATATAAAAATAAATTTAATATCATGCAAATATCTTCAAACAATTAAATTATCTAAACTTACTAATTTCAAACTACAATTTTTTAAATTAATAAAATTCCACTAAAAATAATCGTGGTTGAATTCATTTTACTTCAACTAACCATTCCAATTTAAAAAATATAAAAAATAAAAAAAAATCAATTTTTTAATAATAATATTTATTTCATCATTAAACCATGAACTAACCAACAAACAACAAAAATTGTAATCATATTTTAAATTTAAGTGAGGTGTTTCAATAGGAAATGAACTATGCTTAATTTTAAAAAGGACATGTTACTAACTTTCGCTTGCGTTGAAAGGACACTCATACTTGATATGCTTCAAGCACACTCACAATTATAAGTTGATAAAGTGTATATGGCATTGACATTGATATTCAAATCTTAAACTTTGTAGAATAATAAACATGAAAGGGAATTTAGATTTTACTTTAAATTTTTTTTTCATCCATTAAGCTTTTAAAATAGAGTGTATTTTTTTTAATTAGATTTTAGAATCTGAATATTAAATTAAGAAAAATAGTTATTAGTAAATTTTTGGGTATATAACTTGTTCTTTTTTCCATAAAGAGAATTTCAACAGGGGATTTGAACCTTGGATCTCTTAAATTTCACATTACTTTGATCATCAATTGAGTTTCTTTCAAGACAATTTAAATTAACATTTTAATCGAATAAATCTTCGTAAGTTTTTTAGGCTATATTCTTTTAAGAATGATTAAGTCATATTGAAAATTAAAAAATGTCTTAATTATAATAAAAAAAGGTTATATAGTTTCACAATGATAAAGATAAATTGACATGCAATTGTTATATCGTGTTGATAAAAAGTGATGTTTGAATTAAATAAAATAGAAAACCCACTAGTCAACTCTACGAAGGAGAGTCTGGCTTTGCAGAACGCTCTACATTCTCAATTGATCAGGTGATCATGTCCAAGAGGAAAAAAATGCTCAAAATTGGAACTGCTTAGAATTGGTTGCAAATTGAACGACCGGATAGGCCTCGTCGCTGCGATTATGGCGCCACAAACGGGACCCAAATTTGATGTCATATGAGGAAGATATTGAAGTTTTAAAACGCCCAATAACCTTCAAAACAAGACCTTTGAACTCAAAAATTTTGTCATCTTCAGAAGAAGAAAAAAATTACGGCAAAAAAAATCATTTTTTTATGGTTTTATGGTGGCCTATCAGAGGGTGCCATGTGGCTTGCCAAGAGGCTGCCACGTGGCCCCAGGCCAAAGGTTCAAGATTGATTGAAAATTGGTGTTGGTTGGCAAACCGACCCGAGCTAAATGTGTTTGGGTCAGTCGGGCACGACTTGACCCGAACGTTCATGGGTCACCCTTAATGCAACCTCGTGCAGCGCTGAACGCGAAAGGGTCAGTTGGGCGGAGGTCGACCCGACCTGCACGCGAAAGGGTCAACAGTCGGGTCAACGTTGTGTGCTGAACGGAGGTTGAGCGGAGTTTGGATAAGCCCCCAGGGCTAAAAAAATAACACCGTGACCGCAGCGGAATAGTGGCCTAAGCCCAATCAACCGGAGGTAAAACAAGGAATAGCTCTTAGGGCTTAAGGTTGCGGGTCTTATGACCACGCGTCGTGCCCAGGGGCAGGGCTAAACACTTAACCGCCCATGTAAACTACCTCTGACTTTTCAACATGTGAACAAGTCAAACTGGCAGTTACATTCAATGTCTCCGCCATTTTTAGCACGCAGTTTCGACATTTGCAGAGATTCCACCTTTTTGGTGGAGCTAACTAGAGTTAGCCAATTTTAGTGGAGGATTTCTAGTGCCACTGGGCAAAATACAGTTTGGATCATAACTTTCACCATATTCGACCAAATTAGACAAAATTTTAGTTAATTTCGGGTATTCTGAGCATTCTGGAGCCATTGGAATAGGTTGTAGAGCCAACAGAGGTGTCTTTCAGCCATTTTTGCTTCAGGGAAGCTTGGAGAGCCATTAGGGCCATGAGGGAAATGGAGCTGCATTGGGCTACACTTCACTGTTTGAGGTGAAATAAAAGCCATACTTAGCTTATTTTTGTCTTCTGAATTCATTTCTATAGATTTTTCAGCTTGTTTAGGCTTCTTTCTCACTTTAAAACCAATGTTAGAATCATAATATATCAAGGACATGCCCATTGGGAGCCTTGGACCTGACAGATGTAGCCCAGGAGGGGTGAACTGCCTCATCATGTTACTGTGTGTTTATGGTGAAGTTATTCTGCTGTGTATTTCAGATTCAAGATGTTAAATAGTAATTTTAATTAACATTCCCTCACACTTAAACTCATAAACAATTACCAAAAACACTTTGTTTTACATGCAAGACATTACGAACACTTTGCACACTTAATTTAAGGGAAATGAATACTTTGAACAACAGTACAAATACTTTCATTTTCAGATCAGATGGTATCGGAGCTAAGGATTTGAGCCTTAGGAGCTATAGTTTTACTCAGCATTTGTTTTGTGCAAAGATATAGTTGATTGTTTGCAAGTTTTGATGCTTACTAGGCTTAAACTCAAGAGAGGTGAAGGACACTTGGTTAGTGCACAAAGTAATCCACAACCAAGAAGGGTTAGAGAGCCACCTCTAAGAGCCATAGAAGTAGCTTCAAGCATGTCTTCAAGAGAGGGAGAAGCTCCTGAAGATATGGATCCCAAGGAAGAATAACGGGTATTCCGGAAAGCTTTCTTGGACATGACTGAGATGGTGAGGATACTCTACCAAGAAAGGAATGATAGGCTTGTTGGAGAGTGATCTAAAAACTAGAAAGAAGAAGAGGGTTATTCAGGAGGAAATAAAAGTGATGAAAATTCAAAGAAAGGACACGGAGGAAATGGTGATCCACCATCCCCATCTTCATCCTCTTCCTCCACATCGTCATCCTCAACTTCGGTGAATCAATCTCACAAGTCTAAGACCACTAGTAAAAGACCATTTTTAAAGCTTGATGTCAAATTTGAGTTGCCTATGTTTAACGGTGAAGTCAATGCAGAGAAAATTGACAATTGGATCAGACAGTTGGAAGTTTACTTGAGGATACAGAACCTTCATGATGACGACACCAAGATACAGTTAGCCTCGTTGAGAATGGATGGAGCAGCATTGGTATGGTGGGAAGCCAAGACCAAGGATGAAATTAAAAAACATGGTAAGATCACTTTATCATGGGCTGAATTTATTACTGCAATTAAAAATCAATTTTATCCATTAGCTCATTTACAAAAGGCTATCATGAACTGGCAAAACTTCAGACAGCTTAAGGGACAAAATGTAGCAGACTACACCCAAGAGTTTAGGAGAAGAGCACTCTTATTAGGGGTAGACTTACAAAGTCAATATACTTTGCTGAAATATATAGGTGGTTTGCACAACTACCTTAAACATACTATCCTTATGTTCAATCCTACTAGTCTAGACGAAGTTTGTGTACAAGCTACGCATTTAGAGGTTAGAGGGAAAAACACTTTTGATGAGGGTAGAAACAAGCCATTTAAGGGGAAAAAAATGATAAAACCTTTAAGGGAAAAGGAAAAAAGAATGCATCTATCAGACAGGAGGGTGAGAAGGTGATATGTAAATATTATCAAGAGAAAGCCATGAAGAGAAAAATTGTTGGAAATTACATCCTGAAAAAAGAACTCAGTTTAACAAAAACAAAGGAAAGAAGAAAATTATAGCTACTACAACTACACCACAAGTCTTAGGTGATGATTCAGGTGACGAAACCAAAATTGTAGCAATGGGTTTGAAAAGTATGAAGGGAAAGGAAACTAAAACTAAGCCAAGCACTAGTACTTCAAACTATCATGTACAAACTCCAAATGAGGAAGAAAGAATTGAATTGTTCCATGTGAGGGTAGCCTCAAAACATACAAAAATTGACACACTGTTTGACAATGGGTCACAAGCAAATCTCATATCAGAAGACTTGGTTAAACAACTTAAACTTTAGACCATTCCACATCCAAAGCCTTATCCACTTGGGTGGATATGCAAGGATGCAAACTTACAAGTCTCAAGAAAGTGCATATTGCGATTCGCGATTACTGCACACTTTATTGACACAGTTGAACTTGATGTAGTACCGCTTGATATATCAGGAATTTTTTTGGGAAGTCCTTACTTATTTGACAGGAAAGTGATCTTCCATCGCCATGAAAATAAGTATCATCTCTTTAAATATGGCAAGGAGTTCATTGTCAGAGCACATTGCAAGAAGGAAAATATAGCGATGGTAAATGCGGGACAGGTAAAAAAGGCTAGTGAATTCTAGTAAGAGTTTTGTACTTCTTATGGTTAAGCCCAAGGTTGATGTGAATCATGAGTCATTTGAAAATTGTAATTCCAAGCTTAAATCAAATTTATATGATGTAGATGATGCACATCATGAGATGTTTCAGGAACCGACAGGTTTACCTCCTAAAAGGGAGATTCAGCATGAAATCCATTTACATCAAGATTGTCCTCTTCCTAACATATGCATGTACCGCATGTCTATCATGGATAATGTTGAAATCAAGAGGAAAATTAAAGACTTGTTGGACAAAGGATTCATAAGACCAAGCACTTCGCCATGTGGGTCAGTGTTGATTCCAATGAAAGATGGAACTTGGCGCATGTGTGTGGACTTCAGGGCATTGAATAAGATAACGGTAAAGAATCGTTACCCACTCCCAAGGATAGATGATTTGTTAGATTAGCTGAAAGATGCTAAATATTTCACTAAGTTAGACTTACATAGTGGTTATCATCAAGTTAGAATTGCAGAAAGTGACATTTGGAAGACAACATTTAAAACCAAACAGGGATTCTTTGAGTGGCTTGTTATGCCGTTTGGTTTATGCAATGCACTTGCAACTTTCATGTGGGTAATGGATGATGTATTACGTCCTTTTCTTGATGATTTCATTATTGTCTACTTAGATGACATCTTAATTTTCAGCAAGACTAGAGAAGAGCATGTCATGCATGTTAAGAAAGTACTTGATATTTTGAAGAAAAATCAGTTGTTTCTTAAAATGTCAAAGTGTGAATTTGGAAAGACTTCTTTGGTTTATTTAGGACACATATTAGGAGGAGGTGCTTTGAGAATTGATCCTTCTAAGGTAGAAGCCATTGTGAATTGCCCTACTCCCAAATCCATTACAGAGGTAAGACGTTTTTTGGGTGCAGCTCAGTATTGGAGGAAGTTTATTTCTAACTTCTCTGCCATAGCTGCTCCTATGCATGCAATGACAAGTGTGAAGCATGATTTCCAATGGGGAGGCAAGCAACAGAAAGCTTTTGATTCTTTTAAAGAGAAGATAAGTTCAACTCCAGTCCTTGCATTACCGGACTTGAGACAACCATTCGAGATTCAAACCGATGCTAGTGATTACGCCATGGGTGCAGTTCTCTTACAGCATGGTAAGCCTATCGCATTTCATTCTAAGACATTTAATGGCGCTGTTGTGAATTATCCTACATATGATAAGGAGTTTTATGCATTGGTACAAAGCGTCAAAAAGTGGAAACACTATTTGATGGGCAAAGAAATAATTATTCATGCCGACCATTAGCCTTTACAGTACTTGCAGTCGCAAAGTAAATTGCAGCAGTCACGACATTTCAGATGGATGGGTTTCCTACAACAATTTCACTTGGTAATAAGGTACAAGAAATGTATTTACAATAAAGTTGTTGATATGCTTTCAAGGCCTATTATTAGTGCTACTACTTTACTTAAGAATGATTCTATTGTACATGAGAGCTACATAGAACAATATGCATTAGATGTTGATTTTAAGGATGTGTATGCTAACTTGAGTGAAGGGAATCATGTTGAGGAGAACGATTATCATTTGCATAATAATTTTCTGTTTCAAATGGGAAAGTTGTGTATACCACAGGGAGGAGAGACTAAGCATCATGAGAGAAGCTCATTCTTCTCTTATTGCTGGACATTTCGGGGTAAGAAAAACAGTGCCACATTTATAGAGGTATTGTTATTGGCCTTGCATGGTAGATAGTGTTTCACGTTTCATTAGAGGTTGTTCATTATGTGCTACAAGAAAACCTAGCAATAGGAAGCTTGGTTTATATACGCCATTTCCAGTACCTTCTAGACCATGGGAAAGTGTTTCTATGGATTTTGTTGGAGGTCTACCATTATCTAGAAAGCGGCATGATTATCTTTATGTAGTAGTTGATAGATTCAACAAGATGTGTATTCTTATTGCATGTAAGAAATCTATAACTGCTGAAAAAACTGCTGATTTATATTTTCAACATGTATGGGTTCATTATGGCTTGCCTACTTCTATTGTTAGTGACAGGGATTCCAGATTTGTTGGGAATTTTTGGTCCAATCTATGGAAGATGATGGACACCAAGTTGAAGAAGAGTACTACTTTCCATCCGCAAACAGATGGCCAAAAAGAGATAGTGAACAGAACCATTGTACATCTTTTGAGAGGTTATTACAGCAAGCATCCCAAGCTTTGGGATGAGCACTTGCATTACATTCATCATGCTTACAACCGGGCCAAGCACTCTTCTACAAATACTTCACCTTTTGAAGCTTGCTTTGGGTATTTGCCTAAGTCACCTTTAGATTTCATTCTTGAGAATGATGTGGCCATTGATGGGCATAGTGACATTGACAAATCTTGCATGTTCATTGAAATAATTCAGCTCATACATCAGCAGGTTCAAGAACAACTTGAAAAAAGTCAAGGCAAGTACAAGGAGAGGCATGATAAACACAGAGTTGATCATAAGTTTCAAGAAGGAGATGAGGTATGGCTGCATATTAGTAAGGAAATAATGCAAGGAGAAGGTAAAAAGTTGAAGCCTATTCATTATGGTCCATTCAAGATCCTTAAACAAGTTGGAAATAATGCTTTTCAACTAGATTTGCCTTCATATATGCAAATGTATTCCATTGTGAATGTGGAAAATTTACGTTTGTATGAACATCCTTTAATTGATGATTATGAAAGTGACATTCAGCTTCCATCCATAGAGGATTTCTCGCCAGAATTTTTGGATGAGTTGAAAGAGGATGCTATCCTTGACAGAAGGACACGCACTTCGAGGAGGGGAAATGTTGATTATGTTCGGGTTGGTCTTAAAGGCAGAAAACCGAGTAAGGCAAAGTGGATTGAGGTGGAAAAGGTGAAGGATCTGTACCGTCATCTTCTTAACAAGTAATTGAAGCTTTTAGGGTCCAAAAGCTTCCCAATGGGGAGGTGTGATCAGGTGATCATGTCCAAGAAGAAAAAAATGCTCAAAATTGGAACTGCTCAGAATTGGTTGCAAACTAAACGATTGGATAGGCCTCATCGCTGCAATTCTGGCGCCGTGAACGGGACCTAAATCCGATGTCGTATGAGGAAGATATTGAAGTTTTAAAATGCCTAATAACCTTCAAAACAGGACCTTTGAAATCAGAAATTTGGTCATCTTCAGAATAAAATTTATGGCAAAAAATTTCATTTTTTTATGGTTTTATGATGGTCTATCAGAGGGTGCCACGTGGCCCTAGGCCAAAGGTTCAAGATTGATTGAAAAATGGTGTTGGTTGGCAAACCAACCGGAGCTGAACGTGTTCGGGTCAGTCGGGCACGACCCAATCCGAACGTTCATGGGTCACCCTGAACGCAACCCCGTGCAGCGCTGAATGCGAAAGGGTCAGTTGGGTGAAGGTTGACCCGACCTGCACGTGAAAGGGTCAGCAGTCGGGTCGACATTATGTGCTAAACAGAGGTTGAGAGGAGTTTGGATAAGCCCTCACGGCTAAAGAAATAACGCCGTGACCACAGCGGAACCGTGGCCTAAGCCCAATCAACCGGTAGTAAAACAAGTAATAGCCCTCAGGGCTTAAGGCTGCAGGTCTTGTGACCACGCGCCGTGACCAGGGGCGGGGCTAAACACTTAACTGCCCATGTAATCTACCTCCAACTTTTCAGCATGTGAACAAGTCAAACTGACAGTTACTTTTAATGTCTCCACCATTTTTAGCGCGCAGTTCCAACATTTGCGGAGATTTCGCCTTTTTGGTGGAGCTAACTAGAGTTAGCCAATTTTAGTGGAGGATTTCTAGTGCCACTTGGAAAAATACAGTTTGGATCATAACTTTCACCATATTCGACCAAATTAGACAAAATTTTAGTCAATTTCGGGTATTATGAGCATTATGGAGCCATTGGAATAGGTTGCAGAGCCAAAAAAGGTGTATTTTAGCCAAATTTTTCTTCAGGGAATATTGGAGAGCCATCAGGGCCATGAGGGAAATGGAGCTGCATTGGGCTACACTTCACTGTTTGAGGTGAAATAAAAGCCATAATTAGCTTATTTTTGTCTTCTGAATTCATTTCCACAGTTGTTTCAGCTTGTTTAGGCTTCTTTCTCATTGTAAAAATAATTTGAGCATCATAATATATCAAGGACATGCCCATTGGGAGCCTTGGACCTGGTAGATGTAGCCCAGGAGGGGTGAACTGCCTCATCATGTTGTTAAATAGTAATTTTAATTAACATTCCCTCACACTTAAACTTAGAAACAGTTACCAAAAACACTTTGTTTTACATGCAAGACATTACAAACACTTTGCACACTTAATTTAAGGGAAATGAATACTTTGAACAACAATACAAATACTTTCATTTTCATATCATCAATACAATTCAAGAATTATATAGCATATATGGTTTTAGGGAAGTTAGAACCATACCCTAAGAAATAGAAACTAATTCCTATCCTAAGGTCTCATGAACCAAATCACACTAATATAAGATTCTCCATTATCTTCAATAATCCCCCTTAATGGAGAAGGGGTTCACAAATATGCCTAACATCTCCCTAAAGATTTGAAACTTAATTTTGCCAAGAGGCTTAGTGAAAATTTCTGCAACATTATCACAAGTTTTACAATATACAAGATGGATTTCTTTAGATTGAACTTTCTCCTTGACAAAGTGGAATTTTGTATCAATGTGTTTGGTGTTTTTGTGAAACACCAGATTATTAGCAAGTTTGATTGAGCTTTGGTTGTCACATCTGATTGTTGTTGCATCTTTCTGTTCTTCCCTGACATCCTGGAGAAGTCTCCATGATCCAGGTGGATATCAATGGCCACCCACCTGTTCCATTTGGACCTGCACCATCAACTCTTTCAGTTCTTCACTTCTAGCAACTTACTATTTTTAGCAGATTTTCGAGTCCTACACTCCCGGAGCCGTTTTGGGGCCTTGATGATCTAGGTGGATATTGGTGGCCACCCATCTATTCCATTTGAACCCTTGCCATTAGTTCTTTCCATTTTTAAGTTGCAGCAAAACTTACTATTTTTAGCATTTTTTTGGGTCCTGAACTTCCGAAGCCATTTTGAGGCCCTAAACGATGTTTTTTGGGAAAACCGGGAGCAAATATCTTTCTCCTTGGATAGATATTTCTAACGAGCTATTGAGCACATCAAATGGAGATTAGAAGCCAAAGTTATGTCCCTAGGAATTTGAAACACCAATTTACCCAAACGGGTCCCACAGTTTTGGCACTTCATCTCCTAGGGTTAGGTTTTTGGACGTTTCGGGTTTTACATTGTTTCTCAATAATAAATAGGCCTTTGAGCCTCATTGTAACACAATGGAGAGGCTTGTAGCCATCACATATATTCTTAGGGATACACTACCAGTGCCCTCGCCCACTTATTTCCATTATTTCTGTAAGCATGTTTCAGTCATTTGTTTTGTAACACAGTTCAGAGGCCTGTAGCTGCCACATATCTTCTCAGAGATAAGCCTACCAACGCCCTAGATGTTTATTTACATTATGTCTGTAACTACATTTTAGTAATTTGATTTTAATAAAAGGAAGCATTATTTCCCCTGCATCTCTGTGCTTATGGTTATATGTGTATTATGTTGCATTCCTGCATAAATCCGGATCACTCCGCAACCAAACTGCCTCACATGTTGCTGCACACATAGCTTGATACTTTGATTCCGCTGAAGACAATGAAACTGTGCTATGTTTCTTGCTGCTCCATGTAATCTCGCCAGATCCAATGCTGAATGCATAATCTGTTATGGATCTCCGGTCGTCTACGTTTCCAGCCTAGTCGGAATCTATAAATATTTTCAATCTAACATCAAAAGAATCAATATAAATAATACCATAATCTACAGTCCCTTGTAGATACCTTAAAGCACCTTTCGTTTCATTCCAATGACTCTTAAGTGGCTTGGACATGTATTGACTTAGTACACTAACTGCATAAGCCAAATCTAGTCTTGTAGTGGTTAGGTAGATTAGACTCCCAACCAGGTGACGATAAAGTGTCGCATATGCCTCTTTAGAGCCATCCTCACTCTGAAGTTTAATGTTCTGCTGTAATGGTACTGTTGTAGCCTTACACTGATCCATCCTGAATCTTTCCAGTAGACCTCTGACATACTTACCTTGGGACAGAAAATTTAGTCTTGATTCTCTCCAGATAGCAAGACCCAAATAGTATCTTAGTTCACCAAGGTCTTTCATTTCAAACATTTGTGACATTTGCTGCTTGATTTATTTGATCAGATCAATAGCATCACCTGTAATAATTAGATCATCTACATACAAAGACATCAACACTATGTGCCCCTTTTCATATTTCACAGTATACAGATTAGGGTCGTTTTTACTTATGTTGTAACTGTATTGTAGACAAAATGAATCAATCTTTTCATACCATGACCTGGGTGCTTGTTTTAGTCCTATAGAGCTTTCTTTAATCTACAGACTAAATGTTCTTTCCCTTTCTGGACAAACCCCTCAGGTTGCTCTAAATAAACCTCTTCTTTCAATTCACCATTTAAAAATGCAAATTTTACATCTAGTTGGTGAATCATCCAATGTTTCTTAGTAGCTAAAGCAATCATCATTCTGATAGTGTTTAGTTTAGATATGGGGGCAAAGTTTTCCTCATAGTAAATACCTTATTTTTGTGAAAACCCCTTCGCTACCAATCTAGATTTTAATTTATCTATGATTCCATCTGCATTAATCTTGGGTTTATACAGCCATTTACATCCTATGGTTTTTTTCCCTTCAGGTAGTTCAACAAGCTCCCAAGTGTTATTTTTTAGAATAGATTCATATTCATGTTCCATAGTTGTTTTCCATTCACTACATTGATTTGCTTCTCTATAACTAGAAGGTTCAACAACATTCATCATACTAGTTATAAATGCATTCTCCCTATATCTAGCAGGCAATTGAATCTGCCTACCTGATCTTCTGAGCGTTGGTGTAGCTTCCAACCCGTTCTGAATTTCCTTTGAAGGACTCGGTTTGATTACTGTATCTGAAATTTTTTCTTCTACCTTTTTCTGTTCCTCATGGTTGTTACCTGTTTCTTCACTTCCTTCCACCAAGAACATAATATCCCATTCCTCATTGCTTTTATCAAATTCATCAGAAACCTGCTCATGGAACATGACATCTCTACTAACAAAAATCTTGTGAGTAGAGGGATTAAATAATCTATAAGCTTTAAATTGTGAACAATACCCTACAAAGGTACATCTGATGGCTTTTGAATGTAGTTTTCTTTTGTCTTCCTTTGGAATGTGGGCAAATTCCTTAGACCCAAACACTCTTAAATGTTTTACTAGCATGCTTAAATCCATATAATGCTTCAAAAGGAGTTTTAAACTCGAGACTTCTTGTAGGACTCCTATTTTTCAAATAAACTGCAGTATTCAATGCTTTAGCCCAAAAACCATTCGAAAGACCCTTACCATTCAACATGCTCCTAGCACACTCCACCAATGCTCTGTTCTTTCTTTCTGCTACTCCATTTTGCTGAGGAGTATGGGGTACTGTGAATTTCTCTAATATTCCATGTTTTTCACAATACTTGGTAAGTTCCTCCTTCCTTTATTATCCCCCTTGATCGGAGCGGAAAATTTTTATGTGCTTCCCTATTTTATTTTCTATCATATATCTAAACTGCTTAAATTATTGAAATGTATGAATTTTCTTACTCATAAAATATACCCAAGAAAAATTTGTGCAGTCATCAACAAACAGTAGAAAATACAGTGCACCTCCTAATGACTTTGTTTGCATGGGTCCACATAGGTCAGTGTGCACTAATTCAAGTATGTCTCTATTTTTCTTTTCTACTCGAATAGGGAATTCTTCTCTATGCATCTTTCCTAATGCACAAGCATCACAGTCATTATGCACTTTTTTTAATGTAGGAAGATCTCTTACCATTTCCTTTTTATGAAGTAACAACAAATCATTGTTGTTTATATGACCAAGTCTCTGGTGCCATAGCTCTTCTGTAGTCAAGCTTGATGCTGTCAAAGCTCGATTTGGTATTGTCCTCACATCCAATTTATACAGATCTCCTATTCGAATTCCTGAAGCAATATTCTTCATGCCATCCAACAAATCTTTAATATAACAGTTAGATTTAAAAAATTATACCTTGAGATCCTGATCTATAATCATGGATATAGAAATCAGATTCTTTGTTACTCCGGGCACATACATTACATTATGAATATATTTGACATTATCATCAGGTAAAATAACAGAAATTTTCCCGCACCCTTTGATTTGATGACTTCTATCATCACCAAGGTAGATCTATGCTCCGTTGTTGATTTCTTTAAACTCTTCAAACCATTGTATGTTTCCCGTCATATGTGTGGATGCTCTTGGGTCCACGTGATGTCTGCTTCGACATTTTCATAAAATTCTACCATGAACAATCTGAAGTTCTGAACATGGTCATCATCTGCGAAATGACCTGCATGTCTTTTATGTTTATGTTGTTCTTCATGAAACTTCTTCTTCCTGCAGTCTTTAGCCATGTGACAGAATATTCATTGTTGAGGATTCATTTTGTGTGAATAATATTTGTTGTCGTTTTGTGTTTGACGAGAAGACATGTTATGCATACTGCATGAAGGGGATACATTGTGTTGCAAGATACTGAGTTGCTAGACGTTCTCTTGTCTGAGGATTTTCTGTTTGTATTTTCAAGCCAATGCCTCGAATGCAACCAAATTTTCCATTAAAACAATTGTTCATTTGATTATATTATTTTTGGGTAAGTGAACGTGTTGCTTTTTACATCAAAACAAATTTCATTGAGAAATTTTACGTCTGTGACGAACATCAGTCCTTTTCTTTTGACTTCTACTACTAATGAGAGAGAGGTGCCCCTCTTATTTTTCTTCCTTTGATCAAATTTTGAATGATCTATAGAATGAGAAGAATGGATAATGTTTTCATACATAAATTACCTTTATAAAGAACCATTGTATTATTCTTGAGACAGAAGTCGATGTTTGGAAAGTTGAAAATACACGACGATTTTGGATTCCATTCAAACAAGCCTGAAGGAGATGTTGTGTGAACAGGAGGTTGATCCAAATTGTACTTTTTGTTGCAGCACAATGTTGTGTAATGATGAAATCTCGATGAGAGTTGAGGCTATTAGTTAGTATGTGTTTTAAATGTTTTTGATGGGTCTTCATTTACTCTCTAACCGTCATTAGATCATCAACTCTCGATGAAGGGTTTGAGATCAAGTGAAAAGGTAGCAAGGAATTAACTACATCTATTCGATTAGAAATGAATTATGTTCCAAAGAAATTCAAGTTGAGGATGTGAGAAAAAGAGAAGTGGATGTGTGGTTTCTTTGAGGTTTGAACTCTCAACCTGAATATTTCTACAATACAACTATGATGCCTTCACTCTGACTAGATGAGCGATCACACCTTCGACCAATGATTTCATTGTTACAGAATTTTGTAAGTTTTTGGCATTTTTTTGAGCTTCTTGTCAATTCCCAAAGGCGGCGGAGGAAGGGGGGCATTGCTTCATCGTGCTGCACAAGAAGTTGACATCATGTTTTGATTCTTGTTGAGCTTTGGTTTTGATTTGGTTAAGTTTAAACTATAGAATTTATGGGTATAAAATCAAGAAAAGAAAAGGAAATTGTGGTTAGAAAATCTCATATAGTTACATTTGGTATATTAAAGGTCACAAGTTCAAATTCTTGTAATTGGTAATCTATTTATTTTTACAAGAGGAAGGTAATTTTAGAGGTTGTGATACTCATTACACTTTTTGGGCAGCAAGAAGATAACATCATATAGTTTGTTCTTTCAATTAGTAATCGACATCAAACTGTATTTGTTCTTACATGACTTTGGTTTTCTTGGGCCGATAGTATCAAGAATATCAATACTTTGCTGTAAGCCTTTCTAGTTGATTTGCATGGTTGTTGATTGTTGATAGTAAAATGAGTGAATTTTCAGTTGAAACCGACACCCTTAGTTTGACCAAGCTTGATAAAGTATTAGATTCATTAATATTCTAATACAATCTAATGTTGATGACATAGTAAATATTGACAAATTTATTCTTGTTGATATCAAATCTGATATACATGATGTACAAAAGACAATTGAATTTCTCCAATAGAGTTGCAGTTATAAAAGGATGAACTATGAGAACTAAATATCTGTTGTAATTCTGAACCTGTTTTTGTTTAGAATAACTTGTTTAAGCATGACTCAGAGACTGATCAACAATCAGAGGTTGATCAACAATTAGAAAATGATACTGGAGCAGTTCAATGCACCAACAAAGCAAGTGTATGCAAGGGTCATTTGCATACATATATGAAACTTGTCATCCCTAAAAACTTTATTAGACCTTAAGAATAAATAGTGCACAACAAAAATAGAATTGATGTTGGATATGATAAAGATGTATCTCCATGTTCCCGACTTTTCAAATCCCATACAGTTTTGGAGTGGTGCTTTTCTTCAGGATGATTTTGTTGTTGTTATACAATCACAACTGTTAGAAAATTAAATATTACAGAGCAAAGCAACACATAAAATATGCAGAAAATAAAAGCACACAAAACACATAAAACTAGAGAGACACAGATATACGTGGTTCACCCAGTTTGGGCTACGTCCACCCTGAACAACCAGTCCTTCCTTTTTATTATCCAGCAAAAATGAAGAGACAAAACCTACAACAGATCCACTGTAATATCCTCTGTTCTCTCTCACAGTCTCCCTCTATGTTTCTCGCTTCGAGAATACACATACAATGCACAGCCGCAATAAAATGCCCTCATAAAAGCGAGGGGTTGCCTTCTAGGGCAAAAACCCTAATCTAAAAATAACTTCTACCGTCAGATCATTTGCCTAATGAATGGCCCAGATTGACTAGAAATTACTATACTTTTAAAAAGCAATTTTACATTTGTTTTAAGCTTCGGGGGCGCTGCCCCCAAAAACCCCCACCAGGGGGGGGCTTCGAAAAGCGTTGTCGCCCCCCCCCCCCCTGGACCCCCCATGGCAGCGATTAATTACGGGTGACATTGCTGCCCCTTTGAAGGTATAGGGGTCCAATGCTATGATACAAAGTAAACAAGATAATCAGGCTCCACACCCAACAATCTCCCACTTGGAGACTGATTGTAGCAACTCCACCGCTACTTCATTTGCTGGACAATGACTCCTCTTTGGACCTGGCTGTTCCTCATCTTCATCGTCATCCTTGAAGACCAATTGAAACTGAGCATGTTCTCATTTTCTCCCTGGTTACAACTTTTGTTAGCATATCTGTAGGATTCTAGATAGTGTGTATCTTTTCTAGCTTCAACTCTCCATCTTCCAATACTGGCCGTATGAAATGGTACTTGAGATGTATGTGTTTAGTCCTGGAATGAAATGATGAGTTCTTTGCAAGATGAATAGCACTTTGGCTATCACTGTATAGTGTGCCCATATCATGCTTCTTACCCAATTCACCCATAAACCTTTGTAACCAAATAATTTCTTTACTAGCCTCTGTAGCAGCAACATACTCGGCTTCTGTTGTTGAAAGTGCAACAACACTTTGGATTTTTGAAACCCAACTGACAGTTGTTACACCTACAGTAAATACATATCCTGTAGTGCTCCTCCTGTTATCTCTATCACCTGCCATATCTGCATCAACATATCCCTGTAGAGCAATGTTTGAACCACCAAAGCATAATGCTTGATTTGTGGTACCTCTCAAATATCTGAGAATCCATTTTACTGCCATCCAATGTTCTTTTTCTGGATTATTCATGTACCTGCTTACAACTCCCACTGCATGTGCAATATCAGGCCTTGTGCAGACCATTGCATACATTAAGCTTCCAACTGCAGATGCATATGGAACTTTAGACATATATTCCATTTCTTCGTGGGTCTTGAGGCACATCTCCTTACTAAGTTTGAAATGGCTAGCAAAAGGTGTACTAACTGGTTTTGCATTCTGCATATTAAATCTTTTCAACACCTTTTCTATGTACTCATTCTGAGACAGTGTTAATTTGTGATTTTTCCTGTCTCTAGTTATCCTCATACCAAGGATTTGTTTTGCAGCTCCCAAATCCTTCATTGCAAAGGAATTTGCCAATTTTCTTTTGAGCACATTTATTTCCTGCATGTTAGATCCTGCAACAAGCATGTCATCTACATACAATAACAATATAATATAACTGCCATCATTTTTCCTTTTTAGATAAACACAATGATCAGAGTGACATCTAGTATAACCTTGTTCGGACATAAACTTGTCAAATTTTAGATACCACTGCCTTGGAGCCTGTTTTAAGCCATACAAGCTCTTCTTTAACCTGCACACCAATTTTTCTTTCCCTTTTACCTCATATCCTTCTGGTTGCTGCATGTATATCTCTTCCTCCAAATCTCCATGGAGAAATGATGTCTTTACATCTAACTGTTCAAGATGTAAATCTTCCGCTGCTACAAGACTTAAGATAGTTCTGATTGAATTCATCTTAACAACAGGAGAAAATATTTCATCAAAATCAATACCCTTCTTCTGTGCAAACCCCTTCACCACAAGTCTAGCTTTATACCTCTGTTTTCCTCCATCTTCTTCCTTCAGCCTGTAAACCCATTTATTCTGCAATGTAGTTTTACCTGTAGGCAACTTGACTAAGTCCCAAGTCTGGTTATGCATTAAGGAGTCCATCTCTTCTTCCATGGCTAGCTCCCACTTCTTCCTGCTTTCAACCTGCATTGCTTCTTCATAACAATCAGGTTCACCAGAATCAGTCAACAATAAATAATATAATGAAGGAGAGTATCGTTCAGGGGGTCTACTTATCCTGGTAGATATTCTAACACCACTTTCAGGTATTTGAGGTGCCTGTTGCTGTTGTGGTGGTTGCTGCTGCTGTGACTGTTGATTATTATTATTTTCAGGCACCTTTACTTTTTCAGTTATCTCATCAAGAACCATGTATTCCTTGCTTTCTTTTTCCTGTTTCTTTTCCTGCAACTTTCTTATACAAGACCTTTTCATTGAATATTACATCTCTGCTCCTAATGATTTTGTGATTTTCATAATCATATAAGCGATAACCAAAATCATTAGCACCATATCCAATAAAGGTATATTTCTTTGATTTTTCCTCAAGCTTTGTTCTGTTTTCTTTATTAATATGGACAAAGGCCTCACAACCAAAAGGATTTAAAAAAGAGTAGTTTACCTTTTTACTTGTCCATGCTTCCTCTGGAATACCACCATCCAAGGAACTTGAAGGCCCTCTGTTTATTAGATAAACAATAGTATCTACAGCATCTACCCAAAATTGTAAAGGCAATCCTGCATGCAATCTCATGCACCTTGCACGCTCCATGATTGTTCTGTTCATCCTTTCTGACACACCATTTTCTTGTGGTGTTCTTAGAACTGTCTTCTCTCTACGAATTCCATGCTCTGAACAGTACCTATCAAACTCTTTGCTGCAATATTCACCTCCATTGTCTGATCTGAGACACTTCAACTTCTTTCCTGTCTCAATCTCAACCAAATCTTTCCATTTCTTGAAAGTATCAAATACATCAGATTTATTCTGAATATAATAAATCCATGTTTTTCTAGTTGCATCATTAATAAAAGTAACATAATAACGAGAGCTACCAAGAGATGATACCTGAGCAGGTCCCCATACATCTGTATGCACAAGCTCCAATTTTTCACTCTTCTTTTCTTTCCCAACTCTGAGAAATCTGACTCTCTTTTGTTTTCCATAAATGCAATTCTCACAGAAATCCAAATCAACATTCTTCAATCCTGGCAAAAAATTTCTTGAGTGAAGAATCTTCATTCCCTTCTCACTCATGTGTCTGAGCCTATGATGCCATAATGCTGCATTTTCTCCTTTGGAAGTTAAAGCATTAACATAGTTAGAAATACCATTGCATAAATACAATGTACCAACATTTTCACCTTTTGCTATTACCAGTGTTCCTTTGGTGACCTTCCAAGTTTTATCTATGAAAGTTGTCACACAACCTTCACTGCCTAACTGCCCTGTTGAAATCATATTTTTCTTCAGATCTGGAACATGCCTTACCTCCTTTAGTATCCATTGGTTTCCATTCTGTTGTTTTACAAGAACTTTACCCATTCCAACAATTTTACGGGGTTTATCATCACCCAAACGAACTTGTCCAAAATCTCCTTGAACATAGTCATGAAAATATTTCTTATCAGGTGTGGCATGGAATGAAGCCCCTGAATCTACAACCCAAGAATCGGTAACATTTTCGAAAGAAAGAATCAAAGCATCTTGTAACACATCACCTGTCACATTTGCTTCATGATTGTTTTCTTGCTGTGTGTCTCCTTCTTTTCCGTTCCGAGATCTACAGTCTTTCTTTAGGTGTCCTTTCTTTCCGCAATTCCAACACACTATCCCTGATCTAGACTTGGATCTGCCTTTCCTTGATTTACTGCGATATCCCGAGCTCTTTCCTCTTTCCATTATTCTTCCCCTAGACTCTGCACTCAAAGCATTACCCGATGTCTCACCGGAGCTTTTCCGTCGCATTTCCTCGCTAAGGATAGCACCGACAACATCATCAAAATTTAAAGTACTAGATCCAGAGACAGAGTTACTAATGGCCATTACTAAACCATTCCAACTCTCTGGCAATGAGCACAAGAATAACAGAGCTCTAACTTCATCATCAAATTTTACCTCTACAGAACTTAACTGACTGGTAACTGTATTAAATTCATTTAAATGGTCTGCAACAAATCCACCTTCCGACATCTTCATATTAAATAGTCGTTTCATAAGAAATACCTTGTTTGAGGCCGAGGGTTTTCATATAGTTTCGCCAACGTCTGCATCAAACCCTCTATTGTTGTTTCCTTCGAAATATTGAAGGCGACTGACGCCGCAAGACACAACCGTACTGTTCCGAGTGCCTTTCTATCGAGAATGTTCCATTCCGCGTCTGTCATGGCCGTCGGCTTCTTTGTTTTTCCACTCAATGGTAGGTATAGATCTTTCTGATACAGATAATCTTCCATCTGCATCTTCCACAGCGGGAAGTTTTGGCCGTTAAATTTCTCGACCCTAAACTTACCATCGTCCGCCATTGCTCCCACTTGAACCAGGAACCCTTCTTTCCTGCGAGTTTATCAGCCAAATATACCTTCGGCTCTGATACCAGTTGTTAGAAAATTAAATATTACAGAGCAAAGCAACACATAAAATATGCGGAAAATAAAAGCACACAAAAGACATAAAACTAGAGAGACACAGATATACGTGGTTCACCCAGTTTGGGCTACGTCCACCTCGAACAGCCAGTCCTTCCTTTTTATTATCCAGCAAAAATAAAGAGACAAAACCTACAGCAGATCCACGGTAATATCCTCTGTTCTCTCTCACAGTCTCCCTCTTTGTTTCTCGCTCCGAGAATACACATACAATGCATAGCCGCAATACAATGCCCTCATAAAAGCGAGGGGTTGCCTTCTAGGGAAAAAAAACCTAATCTAAACATAACTTCTACCGTCAGATCATTTGCCTAATGAACGGCCCAGATTGACTAGAAATTACTATACTTTTACAAGGAAATTTTGCATCTGTTTTTAGCTTCGGGGGCGCTGCCCCCGAAAACCCCCTCCAGGGGGGGCTCCAAAAAGCGTTGTCGCCCCCCCTAGAGCCCCCACAGCAGTGATTAATTACGGGCGGCGTTGCCGCCCCTTTGAAGGTATAGGGGTCCAATGCTGTGATACAAAGTAAACAAGATAATCAGGCTCCACACCCAACAACAACAAATAATAAGATGCCAACATTGTGACATAGTTGGACATGAGAAAGATCACCGTTATGATATTCATCCTTGTGAACATTATGCAAAGAAGAATGATCATTTAAATAGATGTTTCAAGCATAAGACTATTGCAAGAGAGTATAACACCCTCCTCCCACATTTACACAAGCTAACCGGTTCACTGGGGTAAACATGTGACGAGAGAATAATATGATGTGATTCAAATACTCATGTACAGTTAAGGAAGAGGAACCAAAAAAATGAAACCAAAATGACCTTTCACACATGCTACAGAACCTTCAGGAGCCAACCAACCCTTCCAAGTGACAAACCCCTGAGACAACTTGGAATTTTAATGTTTTGGACCCTCACCTACCCCCATGACAAGCCATGCATGCGACTAAGGCCTTCTAATCACTCCCACAGCAAGGCATGCCAGGGACCGTGGACTTATCTAGGCAGTTATGAGCTAGTGACTCCGGGTTATGTGCCACTTTTTCAAGGCCAGGAATCAGGCCACTACCCAGAAATTCATGAAACTTTCAGAAATGAATAATAACAATTGAAAAAAGCTACTAATGCAATCACTGGTACAAGTACTTGATTTTATCACTACTAGCCATGACAGGTATTTCGTCAAACATGTCACAAATATGCAATCTACAGGTCATACCAACAATTTGAGAATAGGGGTCTCATACTTATCTGAGATTCGTAAAGAAGCATTGTTTCCTTATCTAAAATAGTTGAATTATCATCTATTAGGTCATCTATTCATTGTACATTCATTTGTTAATCAAAACACGATGAGAGCCATATATCAAATCTTTCATAAAACATACTCATAACCAACACATAAACAACATAGATAACAAGGATATAACAACCATAAGAATCACATATGAACCCGTACATTTACACATGAAATACCAAGAAGAAGGAGCTCATATTACTGAATGAAAAATCCAACCAGTTCTGGGACTTCCACGAACTACCCAGTAATATATTGGGCGGAACCAAATATTTCTTTCAACCAATCACCCCCATGCCATTTTCCAAGCATGAATGTGGGACTCACAATAAGACGAACCAAGGCTTCTAGAGGAAAAACCACCTCAACCCTCATTAATAAAACCAAGCTTTACCACAATCCCCACTAGATCACTAGGCCCTAAAAAATCATGGATGCCTTTGGATCTCTCCACCTAAACTGTGAGGAATTTTTCTGTCTCAACCTCTCAGATTTACCATGTATCCCACCATTGGCGGTAAAGGGATTCTTAGGCCTGCGAGGTCACCACCCTCTGGGATTTACCGTGTATCCCACCATTACCGATCAAGGGATTCCTAGGCCCAATCAATGGTACTCCCCTCTGAGCTTTCTTATGTATCCCACCCTTCACCGGTCGAGGTTTTTTAGCCTTAATCAAGGGTATTCACCTCTAAGATTTATTATGTATCTCGCCATTCATCTGTCGCAGATTCCCAGGCTCAATTGATGTGTTCACATCCATGATTTACTGTGTATCCCATCTCGAGATTCCTAGGCCTTGTGTATAATCCTGAGACCACCCCACTCAACTTCGAGTCCATTCGACAATCTAGCTCAACCAAAACAAGAGTGTTAGGTTCCCGTGATTTGGCTGATTGGCAAACCAAATGATAGTGTAACATCAAACCAAGCTTTGGAACCCGAGGACCTAGCCTTCCTGGACTCAGAGAGGGCTCTCTCTATATGCGTAAGGGATATCTGTGTGTTTTCTTATCGTGTTCTGATTTTAGGCTAGTT
Organism: Pinus albicaulis; assembly: GCA_034641835.2. NCBI lineage: Eukaryota > Viridiplantae > Streptophyta > Pinopsida > Pinales > Pinaceae > Pinus > Pinus albicaulis. The sequence goes on along the minus strand of CM076580.1, from coordinate 1,806,823,735 downwards.
ATGGAGTATGTTTTTTTGGTTTTGGTTTTTTAAGTTGTGAGGGATGAAACTGATCAAAGATATAAAATAGATAACAAGATGTAGATTAACTGGGCTATGGGGTCAAAAGGTCAAGAAAGCTATTAGATGACGATACAAGGATGTTGAAGGGCCGATTTGATTTCAAGGTAGAAAGGATCTTTGGGCAAAATGGAGTAAATGGACATCAAGTTTGTGAACAACAAAGAGTTTCAAGCATCACTGGTTCAATAGATAACATAAACATGGTAAATAAAACCCTTAATCATGCAAAATGTAACTATAAACTAATCAACACATAGAAACAAACATTTCAAGCCATGCATAGAAGTATAAGACCCTCTAACTTTGGGAAATGGCTATCAGACTTTGGGGAAAACACATAAGATGGACTAACAACTCAAAACACTATGCCGGAACGCCTAAACACAGTACTTCAAGTTATTGGGCACTTTGAACAACAAGATTTGCATAGTTTTAGGCAAAGGGCTAGATCGGGACTAGACCTCCTTGGTTCAAACAAAATGATAATCTTAATCAGTCAAAGAGATAGTTTCATGGATGGAACTATGGACAGTCATAGGTAAGCAGGGCACACCATACATCCTACTAAACATGCATAGAACTATTAATGAAACTAGCAACAATATCCTCAAGTTATTAAAGAGCAGTTAAGAATTCTTTAATGCAACTAAGGAAGAAGAAAACATGAAGGCTATGAAGATTCAGGAATTTTGAGGTGCCTCCATGAGCATATCTCAAATTTAATCTCTACTGATCTATAGCAAGCAAGAAACATGTATCATGAATTAAAACTAGAAGACAAAAACAAAGCAAGAAACACTATACCATTCTACCATGTCATGGAATCCATCAACAATCCTTCATCATCCATCCAAGAACATTCAAGAGGCAATCCAAAAGCATAACACAAGTATTTTCTCCAAAGCTCATATGACCATATATTGCTTCTCTTCTCAAGTTCAGCCTTGTTTACAATGAGAGCCTTTGGAATATATAGGCTAAAGTGAGGAAAACCTCATGGTTCAACTTCCATCCTCATTGGCCTAATCAAAATATCTAAACTTGTCCTTGAGGCTTTGCAAAGCCCAAGGCACAAAAATATCTCATAAAATATCTAAAAATTGCTAAAAAAAGGGAATTTAATTGACTTTGGATCATTTTCCAAGTGTAAAAATAGCTAAACGCACATTTGGAAAAAGCAGATTTTTGAGGTTCAAAAATTACAAAAATACTTCAAATTTATATCAGAAAAAGGTCCCCTGACTTGCTGGAAACATTTGGCAGCCTTCCTGATCTCTAAATGAGGCTCATGATAGCTCGTTGGAAAGCTCTGAGTGTCTACTTTCCGGCGCAACTGAAATTTCTTCAATCCGATACCCAGAAGTCCTCCAAATCTGCACCTGTGTGTAAAAAGCCAGAAAATTACAGTCTGCTGATAGACCGGGCAGAGTGTGCAAAATGCGAGCCTTTTTCGCCGTTTTGAGGGGGCAGATGATCTCCAAATGCTCTGAAAATCGCTGAGGACATGCTCATGAAATTATGGCATCCGATGATACCATTCTCCTCCCTTGATGAATCTTCAAAATGAAATGGCAAATTTATGAGTTTTTGATCAAAAACTCAAAAATGCCAAAAAACCAAAAATTGTCAAAATGGGCTCAAAATTGGGGTGCATGACCCTCAAGGGTCCTTGGCAACATGTTCCGAAGCTGAAGCCAAAATGTCAAGTGCTGATATGCCTTTCTTCTCTTTCCGTGCCAGGCGCTTCCCCTTTTTTTCTTTCAGTTTCTCTTGGGTGGCCTTTAGCTTGCGCCGGGCAAACTGATTTAACTTTTGATAGTGTTGTGTCATCTTCCTTTGCAGCTCCAGGTCTCTGTTTTCCTTTTCAAGCTTCATCTCCAAGTGTTTATTGGCTCTTTCTAGCCATGCCTCCTTATTTTCTTCAATTTCTTGCTCAAGTAGTGTAGTGAGGGGAAAAGATTGAAGATGGGCCTGTTCTTCTTCCCTTTGCTTTTCCAGGGCTCTTTTAAGCCCTATGGTTCTAGGCCTCTTCCGCCTAGGCTGGTCTTCTTCTTCATCTTCATCAAACTCACCGATGAGCTCCTCTATCCTTACTTGTGCTTTAGCAGCCTCATTCTTGTATTTGATTGCTCGTGCTTCATGGACAACCATATGGACATTCATTTGTTTATTTTGGGTCTGCAAGAAATGATTGAAGGTCTTTGCCCGATGAAGGTCATTCTCCAATGCTTCAATTTGACCCTCTCGATGGATTAGAAGGTTTTCAAGAATGCGGGCTTCATTATCACTATCATCACTTTGGATTGGAATGACAGCCAATGTACCTCCTTGTTCTTGACTTACCCCTAACTTGCCTTTCCCTTTGCCTTTGAAAGCTAACCTGGGACTCTTCCTTCTTGGCATGCTAGTGGGAGACCCCTTTGGCGATTTTCTTTTGCTAGGGACAACCCTTGTCACTTTTGGAGTGGCAGCCTTAGGCCCTTTCTTTCTTGCTGTGCTGGGCTTTTTTCCTTTAGGAGAAGGAGACACAATTGCTTTACCCTTGTCAACTTCTTGAAACTGCTGCTCTCCTTGAGGCTGCTATGTGTCTTCTTTAAGTTGCTTCTGCCCCTCAATGTTATGATGCCAATCTGCCTCAAATTATTTTTGACCTTGATCGTCAACATTATGCTGCTGCTATGCTTGGATTTCCTGTTCATTTTGTGGCTCAAGCTGCTGCTCAAATTCCTGCCCAAATTGCTGTACATGACCTTCAATATCAAGCTGTTGCTCTTCCTCTTGTCCCTGCTGTTCATTTTCACTGAGATGCTGCTGTTCAGCACTCTTTTCTTCTTGCTCCTGCTGTTTCCCTTCATCTTCAATTTGCTGCCCTTCACCTATCTCTTTTTGCTGTTCAAACTGTTGCCCCTGTTTACCAACATCAAGCTGCTGGTGTGTTTCAACTTCATGCTCACTTTGTGGCTCAAGCTGCTACCCTTGACCATCAAAATCATGCTGCTGGTCTTCATCAGTTTCTTCATGTTTATCCTCTTCCTCTTCTACCTGTTCATGTCCTTCTTCTTCATGTTGTCCTGACTGTTTTGTGGTGATCTTGAGCCTTCTAGGAGTAGGCCTGCTGGACAAAGGTACAGGGCGATGAATAGGCTGGGTGGGAGATATATGGACAGGAGGAACAATAGAGAAATCTGGGTGGCTGATAAAAACATCCCATGGAACCTCTTTCTTCTCTAGCTAGTGTAGGATGATAATTTTGATCAGAGAATGATGGAAAAGGGAAGCTATTTGTAGAGATGGAGTCTTCTTCTGGACTGTGGATGCCATCTTCTCAATGCTTTTGTATAAAAAGTAAGGGAGATTTAGCTGCCTAGTTCTAGTGAAATGCATCAATAGTCGGACATGGTAGGCATAAACTCGAGTAAATCTCCCTTCACAAGTAAAATACTTCATTAGAGGAGCATAGCTGTCAAGAAGATAAGAGAAATGAAAAATAACAGTGCAAGTATCTCTATGCTCGGGCTTGATGAAAGGCTAGTAGTCATCCAAGTCTAGATGGGTCTGTTTGAACCATTTCTCGCCATGATATGGAATTTTGGTGGCTTTAGAGACTGTCCTCGGGGAAAACTTGAAATCAAGGTCTGCTACCTGGAAATGCTTGCTTTGGAACCTCAGGGCGCATAGGTGTGTCAAGGGCGAGAAACTTTTGACCTCCTGTACCTTCTGGCAGAACTCTAAACAACCTACCTCATGAAAATTGAAGAGGATGGATGGATGTGCATTGACCACTGTAGAGATTGGCTCATATATTTTATGTAAACCACTTCTGCTGTCTTTCCTGGGCGGCATTTTGGGCTGAATAAGCTGTTGAAGCACCAAACAGTCTTACTGCCTTTAAACTGCCTTCTTTGAACCAAACCCTGTCAATTCACTGTGTAGATAGAGAAACAATGTCTTTGAATGACTTCAAAAAGTTTCCTCACGATACAAAACCCCTGCTCCCTTAAAAAGTGGCTTTTTAACCTTTAATATGTATCTTAGCTAGCAGACCTCTTAACAAAAGACAATGCAGTGAAATGGAGACAGACTGTTAGGTGAAAATGCTGGGTATAATGTAAAAATCACCTTGCTCTTGTGAAGTTTGGAGGTCAACAACCCATTTTTATCTTTGACCAAAGTAAACTTCCTAACTCTACCATCCTGTCCCTGTCTGGTGTGTTAATTAATCAACACAGTTCACACCATATACAATCAATCTTGAGTGTAGTCATATAGTCAATTTCACAGTTATGGAACAAAGGTGACAGAGTTAAAAATGCTCCAAAAGTTTCAACAGAGGCTGTATGAGCTTATTCCTTTCAAAAGCCAAGACTCCCCTTTCAATATAGAATACCAGTCCTCCTTAGAAGAATGCCTCTATAACCTCTAAAAATCAACTTGGCAGTGAGCTTTGAAGAACATAAAAACAGTCAATTAGAACACACAATGAACAACTATCTTTTCTGTGGTTGGTAGGGGTAACCTGCCCCTTGACATTTTGAGGATGCAAGACACTTTTGTCCTTTGATTAGGGAGGTGAAAACACGGTTTTCAGCTTAAAACTCTTTTCCCTGTAGGCATTTCATCAGTGTATTCAGCTCTACACCACAACTTTAAACAACGGACATCTTCACAGAAAAAACACAGTTTGCAGATATGATGCCAGGGTTTAAAATTTTTTGTATGCTGTGGTAACAAAGACTTATGGCAGTTTAATGCCGAAAAGCTCCCCTTTGACCAAAACCTTAAACCTAATATGCAGCTCAACAGGCATATGAAGATATATAAACTCAGCAGTGGTGACTTGTCAAGATTTGTAACAAATCTTTCCGTTGGGGGAGATATGGTGAGTTTTTAAACATAAAACCTATCTCTTTGACTCACACCGGAACGTTCAACCTTTACCCTTGTTTGGTCTTTGAAAAACACAATGATTCTTCCACCCTACAGATTTTTAAAATGTCAAAGATGCACGTGGAGTACCTTGAGATTTGAATGGCAAGGCTTGGCTGATCGTTTGAGTGGATTTGGAGCACCTTTGGAGGCATTTAAGATCATCAAAAGACGCGCGACATGTTCATATGGAAGAGCGCCGCGCAAGTTTGTGCCGTCGGGTCACTGTCGGGCCGACAGGACCGGCACTGCACAGGCGCGCCGCGCACCGCGCGGTAGTTATCCACATGTGCAAATTTTCTTATGAGCGCGCCGCGCGCTATTTCAGGCGCGCCGCGCAGTGAAACCTTGAAAAACTTGCGAAAATTCCCAAATTTTCTCGTCTTCAGTCCTGTGAATGGCAAGAGTGGAATGATATTTTGTGCTTGTTGAGATATTTAAAAGGAAGTCCAACGGTCTTTATTCCTTTGAATGCAAAATAACCAATCATTGTCGACATGAATTTCATGAGGGTTTTTTGGGAAAACACTCCTTTTCAAAAGCATTTCTTTTGTCTATTTGAAATAAAACAAGGTGACCTTGAATGTGTTAATAAGGGTTCATATTTGGAAACTGTGAGTAATATAAGAAGGTTGTGTATCTTACTTGAGCAGTAGCAATGGTTATGACCCTTTCCTAGGGTCAATGCTATTCATTTTATTTGTACATTTGAACAGTGCCTTCTATCACTGCTAACCTTTCCAACACAGCAAGAAAAACCCAGAAATACACTAACAATTTATGAAACATCCTTCGCCATCCTGCAAGGGGGCAAATTCACCTCTTTGAACCTGAAAATAATAGTGCATGCTCTGGATGTTCTGGCGGTGATAATAATTACTGTGAAACTGATTTGTTTATCAAGTGTCCTTTAACACATTTTCTGACTGTGGGTACAGAAAGTGGTTGCATTTACTCCGGCGCTTTCTTCTTAGTCTATTTCAAAAGAGATCTCTTCAATCACTTTTCCCTTACTCAATTTGCATTGATATGGTGCCATCGAATTTTAAAAGTGAACATGCCTGTATGAGTTGTAGGATCATTCTCCAGAACTGAAAATATGTCAAAGTGCTTCCTTGTATGTTATGAACCTGTAAACTTGCTTGTAGGACCCTTTGCTGCAGAAGAAATTGAACTGTTGCCTCAAATATCTTTTATACTTTCCGACTCTTGAATGGCATACTTGTCTCTGACATTTGAAAGGAGATGGCTTAACCCTTTTAACTTGGTTTGACAAACTCTGCCTCTAAGCGCTTCATCAACCTTTTCCAACTGTAGGTGTCCAAAATTTGCTGCTGCATCTGAAGGCTACATTTGTCTTTGTGGTGGAGTGTAGATCGCAACACCATGAACTTGCACTGGCGCTTTGAATGAGAACAAGATGTCACATGTCTGGGACTGTGTACTACTTGCCTGCCTCTTCTTTATGTTCATCTAGAAACCATGGACTGTATTTCACATTTCAACAGAAACAAAAGAACACACAGAGGTCTTTTTTACTGAAGTATTTTCCTGCTCAAGACTGATTTGAGCCATTCATATTAACACCCCTGCAGAGATATTTTTTACGATAGCTTTGATTAAAGGAGCCCTTTTTTGATGCGCCATGATGATGACTGAAACTTCAAATGATCCTCTTTCTTAGGACACAAGACCAAAAACTCTGCTTTCTTTTGTCTTGCACATTTCAGATCTTAGCCCTGTTTTGATCATCACTTTCACTCAGAAACCTAGAGTCACTGTTTTACTGTCTAGTAAAAAACAAACTTGTGCTTATAGTAATTTTTACAATCCTTGAAGTCAATATTTTCCATCGCCCTCTGCTTGTAGATGAAGGAGGCGCCTTAACCCTCTACTTGTAGATGAAGGAGGTTCTTGGCCATGACAATTTACTAGTCTTTTTGACAGTGGTGTCTTTCTTCTACTGTGATTTCATCCTGAATGGAAGCTGCAAGGTCTTGATGAGTAACTCCTTACCCTGCATATGTATCTCAGGCTCATGTTGACATTGAGAAGCAACTGTTCTTCTAAATGTGTATTCAAGAATTTTCTCCTGAGATGAAGATATACTTCCTGTCTTTGTAAAATCCATAAAACACTGTAAAACACCTAATAATCAGCTTGAGACTGTGGTCTATGCAGTGTTGAGACTTAGGGGTGTGTAAGTGGCGCGACTTAGGGCTGTGATCAATTTCATTTGCAGAGTGGGAGGTCTGTCATGATTGGTCTGTATCAGATGGAGGTTTTTTGGCCTTTTGATGGTTGCCAAGGGTAAAATGCCTTAAAGCGCCACTTCCTAACTTAGGGGAGGCTTTTGAAACAGACATTGGATTTTCCTTTTAGAGATGATGGGCAGAACAGTAGGGCTAAAGCTAGATAGGATAGTGATAATGAGTTTTAACCTTGACATGGGCGGACTGAAAAGCAGGAGAGTGAAAAAGTTTTATGAGGGTTTTCTAGATGACAAATTTACATATGGAGATCAGCTTCTAGAAAACTCATCTATGGATCTAGTCATCACTAACAAGTGAAAAATACTGATGACTAACAGTGGCTCCATTTGGGGAGGGCAGCTCCTCATCAGGAGGTGTCCAAAATTCAGATCTTTGGCTTATGAAGACCAGTGCCTTACCCATTGGCGCAAAATTTCACCCTTCTTTGATGCTATTTCTGAAAAGTGACAGCATGGTTAACATCAATGATATTTCTACCTACCCCACTATCTTCCCTAACATTTTTCTTCTCTTTGGCGCATTTGAACTAGCAGCCTTTTGACAATGTATATTTTTCTTTTTGTAAAATGAACCTATCTATTCTACTCTTATTTCTGCCGGGAATTCAGATTAAACTGATGAACTCCTTCATTACTCTACCTATGCTAGATCGACTGTCAAGATTAAGCAGTTTGACAGGATTTTGTTCTCTAATCTAAAACAGGAAATTTAAAATGATCAAATCAGGATTAGACAGTCTGATCTGTCATGCATTTGCGGCATAAAAGACAAGCTGCACACAAATATTATTTTGCAACAAAAGGAAAACTAGACAAGCGGGGCTAAGATGTACAATGTATTTTTCATCCCTCGCTTCTCTCTTTGGTTTTGTTTTAGGCATGTGGAACCAGAATCTCTCCCTAATCTAAACTCTGTGATAAGTCAATCTTACACAATGTTGACTATCTTTTGCACTCACTAACTTATCAGCAAATAAATTTAAACATGCTCAGTTATGATTAGGCTAGATAGCTGAACAAGACATTGAAGTACTATTAGCGGCATTTAGACTTGCTCGCTTTTCGAAAGACTATTTTTTGGAACATGGGGCTTTGTTCTATCTTCACTCGCCCTCTTTTCTAACTTTTACTGTTTTTGACTTTTCTATTTTTCTATATTTCAAACAATGGTATATACAATGAATGAAAGTATTTCAAACTCAGAAATATTGGAAATGACGGAATTTAAGCATCTTATCCTCGTAAGGATCTCCTCTCACCCTTGGCCCACTCAACTCCTGAAAAGAGAAATTTGGGAAGTTTTCTCTCTCTAACATGACATAGGGATTCATGCAAGAATCTCTGAACAGCCCGGTATCTTCTTGCTGTAACTCTTTGAATATCTGATTTCCACTCCTTTCCTTACTGTACATCTTCCTCAAGTAATGCATGTACTCTTGGTCATTCTTGAAATAGATAATGACATCATCAAGGTATGCAAAAATGCAGAAATTTAAAACTGGGAACATGGCCTTCATGAACGAATTTCTGATATTGGGTGGTTTTGCAATTTTGATTTTGAAATTAGATCTACCTCCCGCAAACTGGAAAAAATCTTTAAGCTGTCTACTTTGCAAGGGAATATTTTGAACATGACCTGTAACATCATCTTGTGCAAACACATGATTAAAAGCACTTTTAATTGGTATATCATGGTCTTGGGTAAAAAAAACAGAATTTCTGTTATAGGGATATGCAGTAGTATTTCTAAAATCAAAACAGACTCTATGACCAGCTGTTTTATCCTTGATTATTATAGTTTGTTTCAGATTGTTATGTTTTATCTTGTCAAGGTTATTCTTTGAGGAAGAAAAAGTATCACAACATTTTCCCTTGTTTTTCCTGTAGAAATTGGTATTCTGCATGAGATTTCTGATTTTAGCGTTTCTGAGTTCTTCATGAAAAGACAGAATATGAGCCAATTTCAGTGGCTCAGGTATGCTGGGACTGCATCTATCATTCTTGCTTATAAGAAGTTTATCAGGCATTTTTTCTAGATTTTGAGCTGCTGAGGCTATAGTCAAAGTTTCATTTGTAGTGGATGATCCATATGATGGTAAATCTTTGAGGTATGGTAGAAACATTAAACTCCCTTGCTCCCGGGTTCCGAACATGTTTATGATGTGTAAGTCTTCTAAAGCCTTTACCCGGAAAAAATTTTCGCAGGTTACTGCTGGTGTTTGACTAGGGTTAGAGTAATTCGCTTGATAGTACATAAGGGTTTGCGCTTCTTGCTCTAATCCCACCTTAGAAGGGACATACTTACTTTCTTCATGACACAGTTGTTCATGATCATGGTAGTTTTGAGTGTCTAGTTCATCATAGAGCACCAGGGGCAGCTGATGTGGTGGATCTAAGTTTATTTCAGTCTCTTCTGACTCTTCCTCCATGTTTTCATCAATATGCATAATGAAAGAGTTCAGGTCGGAACGTAAGGAATACATTGGAATTTTGTCTGGCCTTTCTTGACTGCTAATCATGTATTTCATGTGTGATTCTCGGTAGAGTATTCTTGTCTGGTCAAACACAGGAATGGTGGCGTATGACATGTCCAGTTGAATATTCCCTTGGAGTTTGGCTCCCCAAGATCTGGATAGAAGCATCCCATACTTGGGAGGGATGTCTGCCACTACTATATCCATGATTAGATGTTTCGCAGGTATTTGGGCCAGACTAAAACAAAGGTCTTTGATCAAACCCAGGCATTTGACTCTACTTGAATCAAATGAATATAAGTCTTTGTATGGTCTTGTGATTTCCAGGCCTAGTCTTTCCATTACTACCTTCGGCATAAGATTGTGCGAGGCGCCGGAGTCTAGCATGGCATTGTGGAGGATTTGGTCGTGGATGTTTAGGCTAATGTAAAATGGAAGAGTAGTTCCTTCTTGGAATTTTCCCTCTATCTTCGGACCAAACAACACTTCAGGAGTGTCATCAGCCAGATTAACAGTGTTCGCATCACTTCCTAGATTTAGGACTTTTAACACTTGGGTTTTATAAGAGCTTTGGGTGATGAGTTCGGTAAGAGGCATGGTGATCTTGATCTTGGCGATTTCGCCTTCAAAGCTAAAAGGCAGCTGAAGTTTAGATATGTTTGTTTCAGCTTTTTCAGCCACGACCTTCTCTATGTTCTGAGTTTGTTGGCTTTGTTTCGAGATTTTTTTTGCCATAGTTGCTTCGGTAACTTTTGTGGAAGTACTCGGAGCAGCTGAGTCAGGACTAGTTTGGGTAACTTTAGCTTTGTTTTGGTCACTCTTCTCGACCATGATTTTGTTACTGTTAACTGCTTTCCTAAGGATGGTATCAGGGGTTTTAGCAGTATCTGAGTTACCTTTCTTGGAATTATCTTGGTTTCTTTTGCTTCTAAGGTCATATTGCCGGTGAGCTTCTATTATGGCATTTTGAAAATCTATGGCAGGGTCGTCGAGATCTTCATAGTTGGCCTCATCCTGATTAGGGGAAAAGAACGCTTGTTCTTCTTCTGTGAGGTACACCTCACTCTCATTATCAGATCCTATGAGGTTTAAATGATGTTCATCAAGGGGTTCTGTATCCCTGTCATCTTCTTCCACATAATTTTCATTAAATGGTGGCCTAATTTGTTGGTCATTTTCCCTTGGTCTGTTTTGGGGCTGCTCCCTCCTAAAGTTTTGGTTCCGGTTTCTGTTTGGAGGGTTTGGTTGGTTGTCCCTAACAGGAGATTTTTCATTTATCCTTTCCCACATTTTGGCCATGGTTTTGACTAAATCATATATTCTAGGATCTAGGGAAGGCGATGAAGTGGAGACCTCGTTTTTATATGTGACCTTTCTTTCTGATCTAGTCCTAGCCTTTTTTTCTGCTAAGTTGGCATATGCTTTTATTGCTATTTGTTGCATTTCTTCTAAGGTAGGGGGATCTTTGTCTCTCAGATGATATGTCATGTCCGGATCAAAACCCTCGGGGAATTTTGCCAAGGCCAAACCAAGTGGGGGTTTGAAATGAGGTGGGAGGGAGTTATACACACTGTTGAACCTAGTGCAGTAAGCCTGGACACTTTCCCCATTTTCCCGTTTTAGGATGTTATATTCTGATAGGATTTGAATAGGGTTCCTTCGGACTTCCCACCTATTTCTGAAGATTTGATGTAGTTCTGGGATATTGTGGATGTTGTTTGGAGTTAAGCTTTTGAACCATGTTTTGGGTTCACCACCCAGGCTTTGGGCGAATATTCTCATTCTGACGATCTCGTCTTGTACCTCCAGGTATTCATAAGCATCACTCATCCTACTTATATGCTGTTGAGGTGTGGTGGTGTCTTCTCCAGTAAAGTGTGGGATTTTGTCTTGATATTTATTTGGGAGAGGAGCCAAAGGCGGTGGCAACACCAAAGGTGCGTACCAGGCTGCCATGACGGGAGCTAATGAATGATGTATAAGATGAGGACTAGTGGGCTGAGATGAGGTGGTTTGAACAGTGATGGTTTGGACAAGTGTGGCGGATGAACTTGGACTAGTGATCTGGTTTTGAGCGGATCTGGGATGGTGGGAGCCAAAGTGATGGAGAAGCTGAAAATCGAGGGGTGTGGAAGGTGAAGCTTCTCTACTATGACTGTGTGATTGGTCTAGGGTTTCAAGATCGTCAAAGTTTATCTTACTATGAGACCTGCTTCTGAAAAGAGTTTTGGATGACTCTAATTCAAAAGGTGAATCTGGTAGGATAGTGAGATGCTCAGGTACTGATCTTGTTTTACGGATGGATCTACTAGTAGCTGGATGGTCAGTTTCGGAAGCTTGCCACAGAATCTTCTCTGGGTCATCTACTATGATAGGGGGATTTGGGTTTGGATGGGATCTGGTGTTGATTCTTCGTGAAGCCAGATTTTGGATCTAGAGTTTAGAGAGAATGGTATTGGTGAATGTTTTGGATGAGTGGTCTCTCTAAAGTTCTACTAAGGTGAAGGATGGTCAAAAATAAAAGGGATGGACTAGTGGAGTCGCCAGGTGGAACTGGGTTGTTTTTGTGAAGATAGCTATGGTCCACCACCAATAACTAATCTGGGAATGTTTTGGATTTTCTGAGTTTATGTGCAACCTATGGTTTGTTAAAGTATCCTAGAATTGTTTCAACACTTTGCTAGGGTGATGAGAACAAAAAGAGTTTACTCTAAATGGGTCTATGGGCTTCTTGCTTGTTTAAGTATCTAAAGGACCAAAGAGTCTATAAGAGTTTGCTAGACTGTCATGTACTCAGTGTCCCACCATCTCCCGCTATGCTAGTGAGCGATGGGATAAGTCTATCGGATAGTAACCTAGAGTTTGGTAAAATAGTAAGGCCTACTGGAGGCTAGTGGAGTCGTCAGGTGGAACTTGGTTGTTTTTTGAGATATGTTTGTATGGTCCACCACCAATACTGTCAAAAACCAATCTAAGGGAGTTTTTTTGTGGTTTTTCTTGAGTTTTATGTGTAGCCTAGGATGTAAGAGTGTTATAAACCTGATTCATTACTTTGATAAGATGGCGAAATAGAGAGTTTACACTAAATGATTCTAAAGGCTGATGGTTTAAGTTAAAATTTGAAGGACTAAGGAGTCTATAAAAGTTTTCTAGACTGTCATGTACTCAATAAGTCCCACCGTGATCGCCATTATGTTAGTGAGCGGTGGGATAAGTCAGTCAGATAGTATTCTCAAAAGTCTCTTAAGATTAGGGAAACTAAGTTTGTTTATTACTCAGAGTCCCACAGTGATCGCCATTATGTTAGGTTCCAGTGATTTGGCTGATTGGAAAACCAAATGACAGTGTAACATCAAACCAAGCTTTGGAGCCCGAGGACCTAGCCTTCCTGGACTAAGAGAGGGCTCTCTCTATATGCGTAAGGGATATCTGTGTGTTTGTTTATCGTGTTCTGATTTTAGGCTAGTTATGGAGTATGTTTTTTTGGTTTTGGTTTTTTAAGTTGTGAGGGATGAAACTGATCAAAGATATAAAATAGATAACAAGATGTAGATTAACTGGGCTATGGGGTCAAAAGGTCAAGAAAGCTATTAGATGACGATATAGGGCTGTTGAAGGGCCGATTTGATTCAAGGTAGAAAGGATCTTAGGGCAAAATGGAGTAAATGGACATCAAGTTTGTGAACAACAAAGAGTTTCAAGCATCACTGGTTCGATAGATAACATAAACATGGTAAATAAAACCCTTAATCATGCAAAATGTAACTATAAACTAATCGACACATAGAAACAAACATTCAAGCCATGCATAGAAGTATAAGACCCTCTAACTTTGGGAAATGGCTATCAGACTTTGGGGAAAACACATAAGACGGACTAACAACTCAAAACACTATGCCGGAACGCCTAAACACAGTACTTCAAGTTATTGGGCACTTTGAACAACAAGATTTGCATAGTTTTAGGCAAAGGGCTAGATCGGGACTAGGCCTCCTTGGTTCAAACAAAATTATAATCTTAATCAGTCAAAGAGATAGTTTCATGGATGGAACTATGGACATTCATAGGTAATCAGGGCATACCATACATCCTACTCAACATGCATAGAACTACTAATGAAACTAGCAACAATATCCTCAAGTTATTAAAGAGCAGTTAAGAATTCTTTAATGCAACTAAGGAGGAAGAAAACATAAAAGCTATGAAGATTCAGGAATTTTGAGGTGCCTCCATGGGCATATCTCAAATTTGTTCTCTACTGATCTATAGCAAGCAAGAAACATGTATCATGAATTAAAACTAGAAGACAACAACAAAGCAAGAAACACTATACCATTCTACCATGTCATGGAATCCATCAACAATCCTTCATCATCCATCCAAGAACATTCAAGAGGCAATCCAAAAGCATAACACAAGTATTTTCTCCAAAGCTCATATGACCATATATTGCTTCTCTTCTCAAGTTCAGCCTTGTTTACAATGAGAGCCTTTGGAATATATAGGCTCAAGTGAGGAAAACCTCATGGTTCAACTTCCATCCTCATTGGCCTAATCAAAATATCTAAACTTGTCCTTGAGGCTTTGCAAAGCCCAAGACACAAAAATATCTCATAAAATATCTAAAAATTGCTAAAAAAGGGAATTTAATTGACTTTGCATCATTTTCCAAGTGTAAAAATAGCTAAACGCACATTTGGAAAAAGCAGATTTTAGAGGTTCAAAAATTACAAAAATATTTCAAATTTACATCAGAAAAAGTTCCCCTGATTTACCGGAAACATTTGGCAGCCTTCCTGATGTCGAAACAAGGCTCATGATAGCTCGTTGGAAAGCTCTGAGTGTCTACTTTCCGGCGCAACTGAAAATTCTTCAATCCGATACCCAGAAGTCCTCCAAATCTGCACCTGTGTGTAAAAATATAGAAAATTACAGTCTGCTGATAGACCGGGCAGAGTGTGCAAAATGCGAGCCTTTTTCGCTGTTTTGAGGGGGCATATGATCTCCAAATTCTCTGAAAATCGATGAGGACATGCTCATGAAATTATGGCATCCGATGATACCATTCTCCTCCCTTGATGAATCTTCAAAATGAAATGGAGAATTTATGAGTTTTTAATCAAAAACTCAAAAATGCCAAAAAACCAAAAATTGTCAAAATGGGCTCAAAATTGGGGTGCATGACCCTCAAGGGTCCTTGGCAACATGTTCCGAAGCTGAAGCCAAAATGTCAAGTGCTGATATGCCTTTCTTCTCTTTCCGTGTCGGGCGCTTCCCCTTTTCTTCTTTCAGTTTCTCTTAGGTGGCCTTTAGCTTGCGCCAGGAAAACTGATTTAACTTTTGATAGTGCTGTGTCATCTTCCTTTGCAGCTCTAGGTATCTGTTTGCCTTTTCAAGCTTCATCTCCAAGTGTTTATTGGCTCTTTCTAGCCATGCCTCCTTATTTTCTTCAATTTCTTGCTCAAGTAGTGCAGTGAGGGGAAAGGATTAAAGATGGGCCTGTTCTTCTTCCCTTTGCTTTTCCAGGGCTCTTTTAAGCCCTATGGTTCTAGGCCTCTTCCGCCTAGGCTGGTCTTCTTCTTCATCTTCATCAAACTCACCGATGAGCTCCTCTATCCTTACTTGTGCTTTAGCAGCCTCATTCTTGTATTTGATTGCTCGTGCTTCATGGACAACCATATGGACATTCATTTGTTTATTTTGGGTCTGCAAGAAATGATTGAAGGTCTTTGCCCGATGAAGGTCATTCTCCAATGCTTCAATTTGACCCTCTCGATGGATTAGAAGGTTTTCAAGAATGCGGGCTTCATTATCACTATCATCACTTTGGATTGGAATGACAGCCAATGTACCTCCTTGTTCTTGACTTACCCCTAACTTGCCTTTCCCTTTGCCTTTGAAAGCTAACCTGGGACTCTTCCTTCTTGGCATGCTAGTGGGAGACCCCTTTGGCGATTTTCTTTTGCTAGGGACAACCCTTGTCACTTTTGGAGTGGCAGCCTTAGGCCCTTTCTTTCTTGCTGTGCTGGGCTTTTTTCCTTTAGGAGAAGGAGACACAATTGCTTTACCCTTGTCAACTTCTTGAAACTGCTGCTCTCCTTGAGGCTGCTATGTGTCTTCTTTAAGTTGCTTCTGCCCCTCAATGTTATGATGCCAATCTGCCTCAAATTATTTTTGACCTTGATCGTCAACATTATGCTGCTGCTATGCTTGGATTTCCTGTTCATTTTGTGGCTCAAGCTGCTGCTCAAATTCCTGCCCAAATTGCTGTACATGACCTTCAATATCAAGCTGTTGCTCTTCCTCTTGTCCCTGCTGTTCATTTTCACTGAGATGCTGCTGTTCAGCACTCTTTTCTTCTTGCTCCTGCTGTTTCCCTTCATCTTCAATTTGCTGCCCTTCACCTATCTCTTTTTGCTGTTCAAACTGTTGCCCCTGTTTACCAACATCAAGCTGCTGGTGTGTTTCAACTTCATGCTCACTTTGTGGCTCAAGCTGCTACCCTTGACCATCAAAATCATGCTGCTGGTCTTCATCAGTTTCTTCATGTTTATCCTCTTCCTCTTCTACCTGTTCATGTCCTTCTTCTTCATGTTGTCCTGACTGTTTTGTGGTGATCTTGAGCCTTCTAGGAGTAGGCCTGCTGGACAAAGGTACAGGGCGATGAATAGGCTGGGTGGGAGATATATGGACAGGAGGAACAATAG
Source organism: Pinus albicaulis (assembly GCA_034641835.2). Lineage (NCBI taxonomy): Eukaryota > Viridiplantae > Streptophyta > Pinopsida > Pinales > Pinaceae > Pinus > Pinus albicaulis. Next base: position 1,806,807,293 of record CM076580.1, on the reverse strand, counting down.
AGAAATCTGGGTGGCTGATAAAAACATCCCATGGAACCTCTTTCTTCTCTAGCTAGTGTAGGATGATAATTTTGATCAGAGAATGATGGAAAAGGGAAGCTATTTGTAGAGATGGAGTCTTCTTCTGGACTGTGGATGCCATCTTCTCAATGCTTTTGTATAAAAAGTAAGGGAGATTTAGCTGCCTAGTTCTAGTGAAATGCATCAATAGTCGGACATGGTAGGCATAAACTCGAGTAAATCTCCCTTCACAAGTAAAATACTTCATTAGAGGAGCATAGCTGTCAAGAAGATAAGAGAAATGAAAAATAACAGTGCAAGTATCTCTATGCTCGGGCTTGATGAAAGGCTAGTAGTCATCCAAGTCTAGATGGGTCTGTTTGAACCATTTCTCGCCATGATATGGAATTTTGGTGGCTTTAGAGACTGTCCTCGGGGAAAACTTGAAATCAAGGTCTGCTACCTGGAAATGCTTGCTTTGGAACCTCAGGGCGCATAGGTGTGTCAAGGGCGAGAAACTTTTGACCTCCTGTACCTTCTGGCAGAACTCTAAACAACCTACCTCATGAAAATTGAAGAGGATGGATGGATGTGCATTGACCACTGTAGAGATTGGCTCATATATTTTATGTAAACCACTTCTGCTGTCTTTCCTGGGCGGCATTTTGGGCTGAATAAGCTGTTGAAGCACCAAACAGTCTTACTGCCTTTAAACTGCCTTCTTTGAACCAAACCCTGTCAATTCACTGTGTAGATAGAGAAACAATGTCTTTGAATGACTTCAAAAAGTTTCCTCACGATACAAAACCCCTGCTCCCTTAAAAAGTGGCTTTTTAACCTTTAATATGTATCTTAGCTAGCAGACCTCTTAACAAAAGACAATGCAGTGAAATGGAGACAGACTGTTAGGTGAAAATGCTGGGTATAATGTAAAAATCACCTTGCTCTTGTGAAGTTTGGAGGTCAACAACCCATTTTTATCTTTGACCAAAGTAAACTTCCTAACTCTACCATCCTGTCCCTGTCTGGTGTGTTAATTAATCAACACAGTTCACACCATATACAATCAATCTTGAGTGTAGTCATATAGTCAATTTCACAGTTATGGAACAAAGGTGACAGAGTTAAAAATGCTCCAAAAGTTTCAACAGAGGCTGTATGAGCTTATTCCTTTCAAAAGCCAAGACTCCCCTTTCAATATAGAATACCAGTCCTCCTTAGAAGAATGCCTCTATAACCTCTAAAAATCAACTTGGCAGTGAGCTTTGAAGAACATAAAAACAGTCAATTAGAACACACAATGAACAACTATCTTTTCTGTGGTTGGTAGGGGTAACCTGCCCCTTGACATTTTGAGGATGCAAGACACTTTTGTCCTTTGATTAGGGAGGTGAAAACACGGTTTTCAGCTTAAAACTCTTTTCCCTGTAGGCATTTCATCAGTGTATTCAGCTCTACACCACAACTTTAAACAACGGACATCTTCACAGAAAAAACACAGTTTGCAGATATGATGCCAGGGTTTAAAATTTTTTGTATGCTGTGGTAACAAAGACTTATGGCAGTTTAATGCCGAAAAGCTCCCCTTTGACCAAAACCTTAAACCTAATATGCAGCTCAACAGGCATATGAAGATATATAAACTCAGCAGTGGTGACTTGTCAAGATTTGTAACAAATCTTTCCGTTGGGGGAGATATGGTGAGTTTTTAAACATAAAACCTATCTCTTTGACTCACACCGGAACGTTCAACCTTTACCCTTGTTTGGTCTTTGAAAAACACAATGATTCTTCCACCCTACAGATTTTTAAAATGTCAAAGATGCACGTGGAGTACCTTGAGATTTGAATGGCAAGGCTTGGCTGATCGTTTGAGTGGATTTGGAGCACCTTTGGAGGCATTTAAGATCATCAAAAGACGCGCGACATGTTCATATGGAAGAGCGCCGCGCAAGTTTGTGCCGTCGGGTCACTGTCGGGCCGACAGGACTGGCACTGCACAGGCGCGCTGCGCGCATGTATAGGCGCGCCGCGCGGTAGTTATCCGCCTGTGAAAATTTTCTTCTGAGCGCGCCGCGCACTATTTCAGGCGCGCCGTGCAGTGAAACCTGGAAAAACTTGCGAAAATTCCCAAATTTTCTCGTCTTCAGTCCTGTGAATGGCAAGAGTGGAATGATATTTCGTGCTTGTTGAGAGATTTAAAAGGAAGTCCAACGGTCTTTATTCCTTTGAATGCAAAATAACCAATCATTGTCGACATGAATTTCGTGAGGGTTTTTTGGGAAAACACTCCTTTTCAAAAGAATTTCTTTTGTCCATTCGAAATAAAACAAGGTGACCTTGAATGTGTTAATAAGGGTTCATATTTGGAAACTGTGAGTAATATAAGAAGGCTGTGTATCTTACTCGAGCAGTAGCAATGGTTATGACCCTTTCCTAGGGTCAATGCTATTTATTTTATTTGTACATTTGAACAGTGCCTTCTATCACTGCTAACCTTTCCAACACAGCAAGCAAAACCCAGAAATACACTAACAATTTATGAAACATCCTTCGCCATCCTGCAAGGGGGCAAATTCACCTCTTTGAACCTGAAAATAATAGTGTATGCTATGTATGTTCTGGTGGTGATAATACTTACTGTGAAACTGATTTGTTTATCAAGTGTCCTTTAACACATTTTCTGACTGTGGGTACAGAAAGTGGTTGCATTTACTCCGGCGCTTTCTTCTTAGTCTATTTCAAAAGAGATCTCTTCAATCACTTTTCCCTTAATCAATTTGCATTGATATGGTGCCATCGACTTTTAAAAGTGAACATGCCTGTATGAGTTGTAGGATCATTCTCCAGAATTGAAAATATGTCAAAGTGCTTCCTTGTATGTTATGAACCTGTAAACTTGCTTGTAGGACCCTTTGCTGCAGAAGAAATTGAATTGTTGCCTCAAATATCTTTTATACTTCGACTCTTGAATGGCATACTTGTCTCTGACATTTGAAAGGAGATGGCTTACCCCTTTTAACTTGGTTTGACAAACTCTGCCTCTAAGCGCTTCATCAACCTTTTCCAACTGTAGGTGTCCAAAATTTGCTGCTGCATCTGAAGGCTACATTTGTCTTTGTGGTGGAGTGTAGATCGCAACACCATGAACTTGCACTGGCGCTTTGAACGATAGCAAGATGTCACATGTCTGGGACTGTGTACTACTTGCCTGCCTTTTCTTTATGTTCATCCAGAAACCATGAACTGTATTTCTCATTTCAACAGAAACAAAAGAACACACAGAGGTCTTTTTACTGAAGTATTTTCCTGCTCAAGACTGATTTGAGCTGTTCATATTAACACCCCTGCAGATATATTTTTTATGACAGCTTTGATTAAAGGAGTCCTTTTTGATGCGCCATGATGATGACTGAAACTTCAAATGATCCTCTTTCTTAGGACACAATACCAAAAACTCTGCTTTCTTTTGTCTTGCACATTTCAGATCTTAGCCCTGTTTTGATCATCACTTTCACTCAGAAACCTAGAGTCACTGTTTTACTGTCTAGTAAAAAACAAACCTGTGCTTATAGTAAGTTTTGCAATCCTTGAAGTCAATATTGGCCATCGCCCTCTGCTTGTAGATGAAGGAGGCGCCTTAACCCTCTGCTTGTAGATGAAGGAGGTTCTTGGCCATGACAAATTACTAGCCTGTTTGACAGTGTTGTCTTTCTTCTACTGTGATTTCATGCTGAATGGAAGCTGCAAGGTCTTGATGAGTAACTCCTTGCCCTGCAGATGCATCTCAGGCTCATGTTGACATTGAGAAGCAGTTGTTCTTCTAAATGTGTATTCAATAATTTTCTCCTGAGATGATGATATATTTCCTGTCCTTGTAAAATCCATAAAACACTGTAAAATACCTAATAATCAGCTTGAGACTGTGGTCTATGCAGTGCTGAGACTTAGGGGTGTGTAAGTGGCGCGACTTAGGGCTGTGATCAATTTCATTTGCAGAGTGGGAGGTCTGTCATGATTGGTCTGTATCAGATGGAGGTTTTTGGCCTTTTGATGGTTGCCAAGGGTAAAATGCCTTAAAGCGCCACTTCCTAACTTAGGGGAGGCTTTTGAAACAGACATTGGATTGTCCTTTTAGAGCTGATGGGCAGACCAGTAGGGCTAAAGCTAGATAGGATAGTGATAATGAGTTTTAACCTTGACATGGGCGGACTGAAAAGCGGGAGGGCGAAAAAGTTTTATGAGGGTTTTCTAGATGACAAATTTACATATGGAGATCAGCTTCTAGAAAACTCAGCTATGGATCTAGTCATCACTAACAAGTGAAAAATACTGATGAATAACAAAGAGAACCCCATCACATCATGGCTATCCAGAAATGGCAAGGGAAAGATAAAGAACATTGTCACACCTATAAAAAACCATGCCAGTGACAACAAGAGAACCAAGAACACACATGCATGTACCATGCATGCCAAAACTAGCAAGGAAACCACACATGAAAATCGATACCTACAAGTAATCTTGTTGTAGCTTCTTGATTCTTCTCTTCCTTGCTTGATCTTTTCTTCCTCTTGCCTTCTTTGATCTTATTTTTCCTTCCTTACTCCAATGCTAGAGTGCTCCAATAATTCTCCAAGTGTCCAAGAGTGAGAGAGAGAAAGAGTAGAGAGAGAGAGAGAGAGAGAGAGCTTCAAAACTGAGATGGAAAAAGGTATGAGTTGATCCTCAAAATCCTTTTTATTAATGAGGCCTCTATTTTCTTCATTTTCCATTATTTTTCCTCCATTTTCCTCCTCACATGCAACCTGCGACCTTTCACCTTCCTTTTCTCCTAATTTTCATTATTTTCATAAATAAAATTCCAATTAATGCCTCATGCCTTTCCAAAGCCTTTGCCATTGCCTTTTCCAATTTCCTTAGCCATAATAAACCAAATTAACACCCATACTAGGATTTTTTTCCCAACATTCAACTTGGAATATGTGTCCCATGACCTTGGTTATTATTTTTCCTTTATTAAATTTTATTACATGGATTTTTGACCAGGGCTATTACAGAACCCTCCCCTTGGGGGAACACGGTCCTCGGTGTTCAATGACACCTGCAACCAACAAGACTGCTAAAAATATAACATAATACCCATGGAGCTTTATAACTTAGCTTGATGCAGTATTTACAATGATCATCCTGCTGAGAAGCAAACCAACATGAAAAACATAACAACATAACAACCATAAAAAAATGACACCCATACTGCTTATTGGATCTCTATAGCACAACTCATGGTGATATTTACATCCATATACATATTTACATCTACCAAAATATCACACCAAAGCATATGCCCAAATATTCGCTCAACCAACGAATAGAGAATGATACATAGTCTGCATTTGATCCACCATCTCCCATGTAGCTTCATCAGGCCCAAAGTGCTTCCATTGCACTTTAACCTGCTTGATTTCTAGGTTCTGGAGCATGAGCATCTTTCTCTGCAAAATACACTGAACAACAAAGATCTAACTGGAATTATCCTTATGGCTCCACCTACAATATAGACCAAGTAATCACATGATCAACAGCTTTAACATACTTCTTAAGTAATGACACATGGAAAAAATCATGGACTTTCATAGTTGGAGGCAATGAAATTCGATAGGCTATTGGTCTAATGCTTTCAAGAATCTTGAAAGGTACACAAAAATGAGGTGTCAAATTGGCACATGATCCAATCCTCAAGGAGATCTTCTTGGGCTTGATGAGCAAGTGCACCTGTTCCCCAACCTCGAACTCCATAAACAACCTGTTTCGATCTTCATAACTTTTCTGCCAGTCCTGTGCTGCCATTAAATTCTTCTTGATCACCTCACTTTCTTGTTCCATAAATTCGAACATGTCTAGTCCTATCAACACCCTGTTCACTATATCGCTCCAATTGATGAGAGTATTACAACTCTACCGATACAATGCCTCAAACTGACTCATCCTCAATGAATCCTGATAACCATTTTTGTAAGAAAAATCAACCAGAGGTAGATACTCTTCCCACTTTAATTGTTGATGCATCACATACATCCTCAAAATTTCCTCCAATATCATGTTTATCCTTTTGGTCTGTCCATATGTCTACAAATGATAAGTTGTTTTGAATGCCAAATTTGTCCCCAAATCTGCAAACAAATCCTTTCAAAACTTGGAAGTGAACTTAGCATCCTTGTTTGATACAATATTCTTTGGTATACCATGAAACATCACCACATATATGATGAATACATGTGCCAAATCATTAGCTGAATATGCAGACTTCACTAGAATGAAGTGTGCTACCTTCGTTTATCTGGATATCAAAATTAGGATAAAAAATAAAAGTACCCATAATATCCTGAAACCAACTTCATGTCATAGTGTTCATCGTTATGATTCCAACGACGCTTGAATCGCCTCAATTCAACGTCTTATGACAAAGTTATGGTGTTTTGAATTTTTTTACCAACAAAATTTATTTTTTGCAGGTGGGCTCACGAGGTTGATGATTGGGTAGTATGTACTTCTGATGTCATGATGATGTCAGCATGATGACTGGGCATATAGTGGAATAATCGCAACTCACCAAGTGTCAAGTTCATAGAGGGTGAGTTGGAAAATTTTTATTGGTTGCAGTTGTTTGGGTGTCCCAATAGGAGGCTGCCATGTGGGCCAAGCAGAGGCTACCACATGGCACCTCGTCATTGGACACAACTTTATTAACAGGCCCATGTACCTTGATGGGGATCAACCGCCTGACCTTTCACACTCAAATTCAACACCTTACCGACGCGCCATTTCTTTTTTCTTAAACCGTTAAGTCCTTGGGTTATATTTGAAGTGACATGGTTTTCACATTGGGGGAGCCCTGGCCCCTAGTCATCATACATCGTACGGGACCCTGGCGAAGAGAGAAGGTGGAGGGGGTAACCATCCCCAACCCTTGGTCACAAAGATAACATATTCGACGAAGAGGGTGGGGTTGTAAGCCCTGGCCCGCGGTGTTATGGACTCCACAGGACTGGAGCGGGAGCGATGTTGGATGACGTGGGCAGTTGGCCCCAGCCCTTGGCCATATGGCCATGATAGGACCGTTATCGGGAGCTCCCTCGGTGGAGGTAGGTATTTGGCCTGACCCCTAGCCACATCACCTACCACATGACCTTATTCCGATGAGGAAGGAGCCAGTGTCTGCGGGGGTAAACCGTTGGCCCTATCCCCCGGCCGTATGGGTGCCATATGGCCCTAATTCTATGCTCAGGGGGTTATTGGGAAAATTAATGAAGAAACAAAATGCACCATTTGTGGGTGAAGTTGTCATCTCCCGAATTGTTTAAAGGGAGAAAATTTCAAGCAGTTAGGGGGTTCTGTCAAATTAAGGGAGGAATAACATAAGTTGTTCAATGAGGCATAACTTGTTCAATTTTTGGTCTTTTTGAGCTCAAGGAGAGTCCAGATAGGGGTTTTTGGGCATTTTGAATCCATTTTCAGCTTAAATTTTATGATTGGAGCACTTTTGGAAGGAAATTTTGCAGGATTGAGTCTTTTAGTGTGAGAGACAATCATAGGTTTGAATTAGTTTTGAAGGAATTTTGAGCATGGGGAGAACCTTGTAGGGGTTTTTCAACCTTATTATTTTATCTGCAACAGTTGTGACTCCTATGGTGCAACTCTTCTTTGTATTTTCTCATTATGTGTTTTTGAGAGAAGCTTTTTTTAGTACTTCAATGTGTAGTAGTTGTACATTTTATGCTTGGTTTTTAGGTGGAGCATAAGGACTTGATGTGTGAGTCATTTTTATGTTGACCTTTTCATGACTTGCTCTAGGAGGTCATACTTTTGGAGTGATAATTCTTTGTAGGGGAAATAAAACACTCAATTGTCAACAATTTGCATGTACTCGTTTACCACTGAAATCAATAGAGTGGTCTAGTTGTTGAAACTTGCCCGAAGATGTAGCTCAGGAGGGGCGAAATCCATCATCAAATTTATTTCCCTCTCTTCATGTTTTCCATTTTGATTTTCATGTGAATGTGTTAATTTTTAAAAATTTCATGTGAAACCTAATTCACCACATTGAAGAGATTATAAAAACTTGTTTGCATTAAGACCCATTTTGTTTACTTGCAAAGCATTAGAGGATTGTCAGTTTTTTAGAGGAGAAGTTACTCCTCCATTTTCAAATCATTTTGGTATCAAAGCTGGTTCTAACCAAGTTGTCGGTATGGGAAAGAAGCTGAAGTAGAAAAGGCTCCAAGAGTTAGAGGAGATTAAATTGTCTCTTCGAACGGAGAATGTTGCGTTGAGGAGATTGCTTGAAGTTTCCAAGGAGGAGAAGAGGAAAATGTGTCTTTAGTTGTAGCATGTGTTGGAGGAACATGTTGGTGAGAGTTCCACTCTAGAAGAAACAAATAATTCCTTCAAGATGAGGCCAATATGTGGGCATGGTTCAAATACAAGATATGGACCTTGTGTTGAGAATGGTGCTTGTGAGTTTTTTCAACACCTAAAATATTATCCTTATGTGCTTGTTGGTAAATGTGGGTGGCTTGAGTCATCATCTACTTCGTCATCAACATATGAAACATAAAATATGGGTGACAAATCAAAGGAGGTAATTAGCACCTATAGTTCTACTCCTTCATTTTATGTTGACAACACATCTTTTGCAGCCTTTGAAAAGCATACTAAAGGCATTGGTATCAAGATGTTGACTCAAATGGGTTATCAAGGAGGAGGTCTCGGAATCAATGGCCAAGGTATCAGTTAGTGTTTTAAAACTCCAACTCGGGTTCGGAACCGGCCGAGGGTCGACTTGTACTCCGAGTCTGACTCGGTATCGACTCAGTTAGTTTGGTTTTAATGACTCAGTATTTGTAAAAAATACAATAAATGTTATTTATATAAAAAAAAAAAAAAAAAAAATAAAAAAAAAAAAAAAATAAATAAATAAATAAATAAATAAAAAAAAAAAAAATAAAAAAAAAAAAAAATCAAAATAGACAAAATTCATTCATGTTTCCAAACACAAAGCATTACAATATAGACAAAATACAACATATGATCAAGTAGGCTCATGAATATATCCATTATATCAAAATTGCACCCAGTGCACTGTCCAATACATGATGATATAGAGATTAGAACAAAAAACATAACCAAGGAGGCTCTAAATGGCCTCTACAACAAAACGTGAATAGTCACTATTGTTATACATATGACAAGGCAATATCCTTTGGCTCAAACTCTGACCTAGAGGGGGAAACCACTCGCTCCTCCTCCTCATTAACATCCTCAACTAGAATTGTAGCACGTTGAGCCTGAGATAGACGAGTTATTTGATTCTGTCGTGGCTGACTAGAGGAAGTGCCTACGGCTGCAACTGGAGGATTTGGGATTGGGCCTGCTACTAGTGGATCTGAATTGATTTGAGCCTCTAACTATGTATCGAAGTCCATTCCCACACCAATATCCTCATCAGAGTCAAACTCTGGTGGACAAGTCTCCACTACCTAATCTGATGTTGGATTAATATCCTCCAACACAATGGGATCTAAATTAGGTCTTTTGTTCAGCAATTGATTGCATCTTACTCGAAGGTTGTACTGGACATACACTAGATCATTTAACTATTTTTTCTCCAAACAATTTCTCTTATTTGTGTGAATCCTCTCAAAGACAGACCAATTTTTCTCACACCTAGAAGCACTGCAAGTTTGACTCAAATTGCATATTTCAAACCTCTGCAATTCAGGACAATGGCTACCGAATTCCTCCCACCATTGTGCTGAAAAAAACATAGTTGTGTAATGAGTTTCAGTTAGCTCAAAATATCCAAATTTGAAATTATAAACAATTATACAAAATAATAAAATATGAATTTGAAAATTGAAATTCTTTATTTACTGGCTCATCTGATTCCCTTGCAATCCTTGCAAGGTTCTTGCTAAAGGTACCCGTGGCCTTGTTGAACACAGTGATCTGATTTTGTATTAGCAACTGGTCACTCTCTATGGGGATCATGTGATCAATACAGTCAATCAATCCATCTCCAACTTCCCCAGTCAAAGCTCTTGCTTCTTGAGCTTTATAATGATACCTTAGGTTCAGAAAATACCCAGCTGTATGTATAGGGTGATGGAGTTGATTGTTCCATCTTTGATCAATGATTTCCCAAATGGGCCCATACTTACCCACTCTATCCTTGTATGTTGCCCTTATTTTCTCCTTTTCTTGATCCATAGCCTCATAAATGAAGCCCATAGCCAATCTTTCCCCATCCACCAACCACAACATCTTAACTAGTGGCTCAACAACCTTCATAACCTCTGTTGCCTTTTTCCAAAATAGTTCTCCATTAACTTTATTTTTCACATATTTGCCATCATGTTTGCGAGCCCACTGACATTCATTCCATTCATCACTAGAAAACAACTTTTGCAAGTTTCTATGTTGGGAAAGCATAGATTTCAATGTAAAAAATGTGTTGCAAATCTAGTGATGGAAGACCTAACAATTTCCTTGCCCCCTGTGTGTTTCCTCACCAGGTTCAGAATCCATGAGTGATTGTAAATATATTTAGTGATGCTTTTGCCATGCTCTATAGTGTTCTTGATCCAATATATTTTACCAATATCCTCAAGCATGAGGTCTATGCAATATGCAGCACATGGGGTCCAAAATATGGTTGGGCGTTTTTCCTCTAACAATTTACCAGCAAGAACATAGTTAGAGAAATTATCTGTGATGATTTGAACAACATTTTCCACCCCTACCTCTTCAACAAACTCATCCAAAAGCTGTGAACAATAAGTGTCCATATTTCACCCTATCAGATGCATCAATTGATCTTAGAAACATGGTTCCCTGGGGGAAAAAGACAAGAAATTTTATGATGGTACGGTTCCTCTGATTAGTCCATCCATCTGACATGATGGTACATCCTGTATGTGCCCATGAGTTTTTGAATTATTTCAAATATTCATCAATGGACACAATGTCTTTTCGTAAAATAGATCCTCTTAACTCGTGCATAGTAGGGCCTTTGAAACCCTTTCTAGCAACATATATGGCATCAAACATAGGTTCATAATATGGTGAACGAGAGGCATTGAAGGGAATATCAGCATCATACCACCATCTAGCAATGTAATCACAAGAAGTTTCTCGCAATTCTTTTTTCCAATGCTGATCTAAAGTGCGCTACACTTGACCTCTACTTGTAGGACTACGACCATGTCCACGATTAGAGGGAGAAGAAGGTGTGAATTTTTTTTTGATAGTGTCCTTATTTATCATTGCACCCTTACCCTTTTCTTGAATAGACTTCAAAGAGGGAGGAACATAGCAAAAGGGGTTTGATGCATCAATGAAAGGGATAGATGAAGAACCCTCAAAATCAAAATTTGGGTTGGAAGCCATCATGTGTTTTATATTTCTCTTCTTCCTAATTTCAGCCTCTATTTCTTTTTTCCTAGCTTTATCTTCCTCAAACTTTTGAAATTGATCTCTCAACTCCTTCCCAATTTCCCCAATTTGTCCTATTGGTGCTTCGCATGGAGTAATTTGGCCTCTAAGACCAACCAAGTGTAGTTTCAGTCTATGAATGTGCCCTCCACCCCCCTTAATTTTTATCTTACAAAATTTGCAATGCATTTGATCATCAACCATTTTAGCATATTCCCAAGCAACGTCTTTCATTCTAGGGTCCATTTTGGATTGATTTTTTGACTTGGAAAGGAAAGGTTTAAATATGAAAGTGAAAACAAAAAAAAATGATTATTCTATGTTCATTTCTTTCACAAAAATCTATGTTTTCCATTTTCAGAGTTGCAAAAAAAGAAGAAGCAAAGGTATATTTTAGAAGGGAAAAAAAATACCTCTAGGCTCTAGCCTCCTCAATTCTGCTCCAAAGATTTCCCAAAAGACTCCTCAAAGATGCTCCAAAAACTAACTCCACAACTCTTCACAAATTCCTCACAAATGCTCACTCAAATGCAATGAGATAGATGTGAGGAAATGCGAGGGGTTGAGTAGCTTTAATAGGATAGGGAGGGGTTAGAAGGCTGAAAAAAACCCTAACAGAAAAGAATATTTTAGTTTGGAGTCCGATTTTGAGGCTCAGTGGGGTCCGTAACCGGAATTTCCTGGCTCGGCCGGTCTAACTTGGGCTCGGCTAAGCCGACTGGTTTGTGACCAAACCGGCTGAGTAGGTGACTGGCTCAGCCGGCTCGGTCACAGACCGGCCTCCAGACCGATTTTTCTACCAAGTCGGTCTGGCTGGAGAGTTGGCTCGGTCGGATCGGCCGATTCAGAGCCAGTCCGACCGATTTTTAAAACTATCGTATTAGTAATCCTATCTAGGTCAAGGAACAACCACGATATGAAGGATTGGGCTATGGTCATGGAGATTTTGGAGATTTTTCTAAAGTTTTTGAGGCAAAGAAGTCATTAAGTGATGATATTTCACACCATGATGGTAGTGATAATGGAAATTTGTGTCCCAAGGGAGATAAATTTTTCAAATGACATGTAAAGTCCAGTTCTCATCATCAAAGTCACAACCGAAGGGGTAGGTATAAGTGTCATGGGAATTTTAAAAATGTTGGTGATTTTGATTATTTATGGGACATGTTTCCTTGCACATTTTGTGATGCAACTGATAATTGTGTGGCTGATTGTGGGAAACAGAAATTGATGGTCAAGAGAATGGACCAAATTCTTAGAATAAAGCATGTAAAACCTCTCTATAATTTGAAGACTTCCTTGTCGATGGACAAGAAAAAGTATTTTTGTACCAATTGCAACATGAAGGGGCATCAAATAGAAAGGTATTGGAAAATTCATCCGTAGCTTCGTTCAAATAAGGACAAAGAGGTCATGAATTCCAATGCAAGGAAAGCAACATGTGGAAAAGAGGAAAATGGTGTAGGAAAATATTGGGTAGACTATTTTTTATAGTTTTCTTGCTTTGTAAAATTGTAAATACTTGTTGTACATCCTCATTTAGGTACTTTGTAAAGTGAAGACATGAATAATCACTTATTTGAAGCAAGTATGTTTTATTTGACATGTCATGTTGTGTTGGTTTGTTAATGAGTCCAACTATTTGAGGAATTTTTGGGATGAACATTTGTGTGTCGTCTAGTATGTCTACAGTTGCATCATGTACTCACTGATACAAGTGTTTCAAGATGAATCTTGTTTTTGAATGAAATATTTGATAAAGTTTGTGCAGAATATGACTATGTTCATGTCGACAAAGCCAAGTGTATTATTGAATAAATGTAACCAGTGTACCTTAGTGTACAAGTGCAGTTTGAGGACAGTAAAGAAAAGTATGAATCAATGCATGACACGCATTAAATTTCTTCAGTTTTCCAAGATGGAAAATCAAGTTTGTCTTCAACAAAGAGGGACTTCAAGATGAAGTTTGTTTGAGCCAAGAAAGATTGTTTTGGAGAGAATGTTCAGATTCCATCCATCAAAGTTTTTGTTCTTGCATGTTTAGAAGATTTGTGGCTCAACTCTTGATAGGAAGATTAGGAATTCATGCAGAGGATAGGTGGAGTACCTTGATTGGATCTTGAAGGCACCAATTGAAACAAAAAAAGGATTGAGAACAAGAATTTTTATGAGGTTTTTCCTCATTTTTTTTTCCAAGAGAAGATAAACTTTTGGAGTCCAAAAGTTCTTAGTGGGGAGGTATGATCCAAAGATCAAAATTAGGCTAAAAAATGAAAGTTCTGATAATCTCCTGAAACCAACGTTAAGTCATAATGTTCATTGTTATAATTCCAATGGTGCTTGAATCACCTCAATCTGACATCGTATGACAAAGTTATGGTGTTCTGAAGTTTTTGACTAACAAAAAAAAAAAATTGCAGGTGGGCTGACTAGGCAATCCATACTGTTGATGTCATGATGATGTCAGTATTCCAACTAGGCATACGATGTACCAATTATATCTTGCAAAGTTTCAAGTTCGTATAGGGTGACTTGCCAACATTTTATTGGTTGTAGTTGTTTGGGTGGCCTAATAGGATGCTACCACGTGGTCCAACCAGAGGTCGCCATGTGGTGCCTCATCATTGGATAAATTTTTGTTAACAGGCTCGAATGCCTTGAAAAGGATCGACCACGTGACCTTCCGCAATCAAAATCCATGCCTCACAATTACGCCATTGCTTTGTTTCTTAACCCATTAAGTCCTCGAGTTATATTTGAAGTGACATGGTTTTCACATTGGGGGGAGGAGTTAGGCATTAGCCCTGACTCTTGGTCATCACACATTGCATGGGAACTTGGTGAAGAGTGAAGGTAGAGGGGGCGGGGACCAACCTCAACCCCTGGTTACGAAGATGACATATGCCATGGCGGAAGGATCGGTGGAGAGGGCAGGGTTGTAAGCCTTGGCCCGCGATGTTATGGATGCCATAGGACTAGCGCAGGAGTGATGTCGGAGGGTTTGGGCAGTTGGCCCTGACCCCCAATCATATGGCCACAATAGGATTGTTATCAAGAGCTCCGCCGATGGGGGTGGGTAGTTGGCCCGACCCTCGACCATATCACCACATGACCCTGTTGCGATGAGGAAGGAGCTAGCACCGATGGGGGTGGACTGTTGGCCCCAACCCCCAGGCATATGGGTGGCATATGGCCCTAATTTTGAACTTTAGGGTTATTGGGAAAATTAATGAAGCGGAAAAATGCACCATTTTTGGGCCAAATTTTTCACCTCCGGAATTTGTAAAGGGCGAAAATGTTACGCAGTTACGGGGTTCTGTCAAAGTGAGGGACGAATAGCAAAATTTGTTCGAGGAGACACAACTTCAATTTTTGGTCTTTTTGAGCCCAAGGAGAGCCTAGATAAGGGTTTTTGGGAATTATGAATCCATTTGGAGCCTTGGTTTTCTGATTGGAGCACTTTTGGAAGGAATTTTTGCAGGATTGATTCTTTTAGTGCAAGAGACAATCAGAGGTTTGAAGCTGTTTTGAAGGAATTTTGAGCATGGAGAGAACCTTGTAGGGGTTTTTCAACCTTCTTATTTTATCTGCAATAGTTGTGAATTCTATGGTGCAACTCTTATTTGTCTTTTCTCATTATGTTTTTTTGAGATAAGCTCTTTTCAATACTTCAATGTTGAGTTATAATTTTATCCTTGGTTTTCAGGTGGAGCACAAGGACTTGATGTGTGAGTCCTTTTCATGACTTGCTATATGGGGTCATACTTTTGGAGTGAGAATTATTTGTAGGATAATGTTTCCTTGTAGGGGAAACAAGCCACTCAATTTTAAACAATTTGCATGTACTCATTTACCACTGAAATTAATAGAGTGGTCTACTTGTTGAAGCAGGCCCGAAGACGTAGCCCAGGAGGGGTGAAATCCTTCATCAAATTATGTTTCCCTCTCTTCATGTTTTCCATTTTGAGTTTCATGTTTATATGTTACTTTTTAAAAAGTTCATATGAAACCTAACTCACCACCTTGAAGAGATTATACAACTTTTTTCCCAGGGAAAAATCACAATTTTATTCATTTTGAACAAAATTAGATATTGTAGATGCTAAATAACATATGAAGCAAATCAGAGATCTTGATGACCAAGATAAATAAAAAACTCATCAGAGAGTTACCCTATTCTACTGTTTCCTAACTTTATTTTTTTCCATTTTCTGCCAATCACTAGAGTTGGGTGGGGGTGATACAATTTTCGTTTGATTCTCTTTTACATTTGGCGAGATTTCTTTATCAGAATCTGAACATTCTGATGCATGTGTTGGTTTGGTTCCACTTGCTTCTTTTTCAGTTGTAATCATCTAAATACATTGTTGTTGTCTGGAAGGCATTGGAACCAACGTGAAGTTATGCTCGACCTCGACCTTCTGTGCACTTTCCTAGGAGTTCTAAGCATTGTTATTTGAGGTATTGTCTATGGGTTTTACTTCATCTATTTCTACTTCCCGATTTTTTGCACATTGCCATCCTTTCGGTTTTTTGTGGTTGTCTCTTTTTTCTTTCTTTTTTAACTTAATAAAAATCACTTTGAAGGTGGCCAATATGGAGACATATGCGACAACGAAAGGCTGCATTCTCATAGTTAAGGGGATGTGACCATTGCTAATTATTGTGAAATAGAAGAATGTGATTAGGTAACCCTTTATTTAGGTATACCTCTACACATATTCTGGAAAAGTTGAAAATTCCCTTTGTGACTCGATGGGCATCTATCTTTAAAAATTTCCCCAGAGCATTCCCAATCCCTTCTAACACTTTGTGATGCCATAAATGTAGTGGTAGCTTATGTAACCTTACCCACACAAGAATTTTGGAAACCACCATGGTATCATGAATAAGCCCACATTTCCCTAAAACCATGGTCCCTCTTTTAATGCAAAATATTTATCTTTTGTTGTATCAAACTTAACAATAAAAAAATCCTTTGAAACATAAATGGATATCACAATCTTATTTCCATGTAGAATAAATATGTTGATGTAATGCGTCCTATTTGGGCTAGAAGCCATTGAATCTATATATAACTTCTCTATTATAGAACTCATCATGAATCATATTTACCTTAGGTAAGTTGATTTTCAAAGACGACACCTAGGTAATCTGCTCCACAATGTAAGGAACTGGAATAATGGGAGAATGCTCTAGTTTCTTTTGTGGCTCCGCCTTCCCTTTGAATGCATATTTGAACAATGCAAGACCTTTTGAATGCATTCCAGGACACCCCCCTAGAAGCTTCATGTTAAGGATTATGATTGAATCAAGACCAATGCCATAATCCTTCAAATTGAATTCCTCTTGCAAATTTTTGCCTGCATGAATCAAATTGTGTAGGATAGATGGGATTCCCGTCTTGAATATTTTGTTTAAGCATTATGATCCACTCCCAATTCCAGACTCTCATACCAATTAATTTCCCTTTTAGTGTTCTGATAGATATTTGGATCAGGGTTCCTTTAAATGGATCCAATTTTGGTTCATCTAGATCCACAATTTTTCGAATCTCTCTGCATGTCTTCACTTCAATCTGCGAGTCACGGTCAGTTCTGCCACCAACATGAAACTCCCAAAATCGTATATATACTGCTCTCATAGTATATCAGTCACAGATTGGATGCTGAGCACACCAAAAATACTTTTTTTCATAACCCCTGCAAAAATTTGGTAAGAACATAGAGTATAACTCACACAAGAGTTTAGATTCATTATTTAAAATAAAGCATGCATAATTATCGATTATTGCTTTGTCGGAGATCCCTCTCTTCATAGAAACACAAGATCCTTTGAAAAACAGTGAGATTGGCGATTTTAGCTTGAATGATATTTCCAGGTTAAGTCTTCCCACCCTCGCATGTCTGGATCAATTGATGATGCATAGAGAAAATTTTTGGGGTTCTATGGTATTGAAATTCGCCACTTGGATCTCCTCAATACTTTGCGTCTGATCCAATACAACCTTGTGTCAGGGGTATTGAATGTCTTCTTCAGATATGAGTGCACCATTTTCTTTCACTGGGTCAATGGGAATGAGTGTGGTCAAGGCATATACTTTAGGGTTTCTATGATCCACATGCCACTAAGAAAAAACCCATCTCCTTGAGATCTGTATAACCGCATCGTTCTCTAGCCCCCTTATCAAGTGAGATCGATGCAAATGGATAGATCTAGCAATTTTCTTTCCTGCATTCTCTACAACCCTTCGTATATCGATCTTCTGAAAAAGAGTGTGAGAGAGGGAATCTTCCTTTGCAGGAAATATAAGGCAAAGATCTATCGTTGGTCCATATAAAGTCAATGTTTGAGTCAGAGTCTTGCCTCTATGTGTCGATGGCTAGATAATATCCAATCTGCAAAACCCTCGCTGCCTGCACCATTCTCTCTATTTTCTTCCGAATATACCAACTCCTTATTTTGATGTTGGTGAGATGGACACTACTACCAAGAGATTATAAAACTTGTTTACATTAAGACGACTAGTTTTTGAGAGGAGAATTTACTCCTCCATTGTCAGATAATTTTTCTACCTATCTACCATGACCATAATAGAATCATGTTTTCTAAATTTCCTCGAAAAACCTGTGATGAAATCCATGGAAATGACCTCCCACTTCCACTCTGGAATTGGAATCAAGTGTAGTAGTCCACCTAGATGCTTACATTCTACTTTCACTTGTTGATATTCCAAGAATCTAGCCACAAACTATGCCACATATTTCTTCAGATTCGGCCAATTATAGAACTTCTTCACTGTTGTTAATGTCTTCTAGTATCCTGGGTGACCTGAATATAGTTTTGCATGAAACTCTCATAAAATAGTCTTCTTGAGCTCACTTTCATTCGACACATATATCTTGTCCCTAAATATAATCAAACCATTTGTTGTAAGATGGTAGTCCTCATCTTGCTCACCTGTACTGTGTTGTAACCTGTGCCTAAGCTCCATGTACCTATCATCCTGCTTTCCTACCTGTAATATTTGATCCTGTAAGTCTGTCCCATAAGAACTCATAGCTACTATATGATTCACCTATATCCTCTTGCTAAGAGCATCTGCAACCCTATTATCTTTACCTTTGATGTACTTGATCTAAAATTAGAACTCACTAATCGTGTCCAACCATCTAGCTTTCCTAGAATTTAGATTCAACTGGTCAAATAAGTATCTCATTCCACTGTGATCACTCATCAATTCAAACCTCTTGCCAAGAAGATAATGCCTCCACACATTCAATGCATTGATAATCGCTACCAAATCAAGATCGTGTGTCAGATAATTCTTCTTGTGCTCTAGTTTCCGTGACTCATAGCATACTTCTTGTCCTTCTTGCATAAGGAATCCACCAAGTCCTCTGTTGCAAGCATTTGTACATACCACAAACGCTTTGTACATATCTACAATATTTAGAACTGGAGCATTCATCAACAACTGCTTCAATTGCTCAAAACTTGTTGCACATTCCTTTGTCCATTCAAATTTCTTACCTTTCCTTTGCAACGATGTAATAGGATAAGGAATCTATGAGAAGTTCTTGATGAACCTCCTGTAATAACCTGCTACTCCCATGAATGACCTTACCTCATCCACATTCCTAGGAGCTACCCATTCCATGCTAACCCTTATTTTTTTGGGATCCACTGCTATGCCTTCCTTGGAAACATGTCCCAAGTAATGTACCTTTGTCTGAAAGAAAATGAATTTTATAAGCTTGGCATACAATTGATTCTCTCTCAATAATCTCAACACTGCAAATATCCCTTACCATCACCTCTATTATTCTGCCCTCCAAGCTGTGACCCATGTCCCTGTCTAAATACGTTGAACTTCTTGTAAGGTACAATATTTTATTTCTCTTTTTCATTATGTGGTATTGATATTTTCAGTTTCCATTTACCTTTAGATTTGTCTTTCCCTTTACAACCTTGCTGAGATTTTGTCTTGCGCTTTGACTGCTCATAACAGTGCTTCAACTTTCCGATGACTTCTTGTTACACTACAATTTGTCACCATGACATTTAGATATCTATATGGGTTCATAATTACCTATATTATGCTCCCTTAGAGGTCCAAAACCATAAATTTCCTAAACCAATTCTTGGAATTGGAGAAAAGCTCATTAAAACCCTAAAAACCCTAAATTCGCACTTTTCCTAGTTCTTACCTGCGGTACCGCGATTTCTTGCTCTATAACCTACGGCACATCCCACACGTTCTCCTTACTAAAACTGCAGACCCCCGTAAAAGGTAAAATAAAAGAAAAAGTAAGTTCTAGAAGCCTAGCTGGTCGAATATTCTCCCAGCTGGAGGCTTCTAGAAGCATTATCAGGTCGAGCTTTGCCCCTTCATTCATGAACCTCCATCCCTTCATTAATGGAGATTATCCCTTGGTATTTGGAGCTAAAATCCCTTTATGAGAGGACTTTATCCCCCTCTTTATGGAACTGAAACCTCCTTCATTCTCCTATAAATGGAACTCATATTCCAGTCTCAAGGGTACTTCTTAACTTATAGAAGAGAATTGCTGAAGAAATTATACTCTCTATACTTGACATCATTGGTATGAGAGTGATCACATACTCATATCCATAGTTTCATGCTAGTTCAGAGAGGAGAAGGCTTGTCATACCGAAAGAAAACAACTGTTAAGGACCCCGGAAGAACCTGTATGACATCAAGGCGACAAGGTTGTAAGGTTACTTCTTATCATACAAGTTAATACAAATGGATTTTATTTTCTGATTAAGTTGTTCATGTATCTCTTTGAGTAATTTAATTCTTGGATTCCTTGATCACTAAGATAGATTAGTGTTTCTGAATTATTATATCTTGCAGGTGATTTTAATCCTTTTTTATGTCTTTGATTGCAGGTCTTACATGCTAAATTGACCTCTTTTGGAGTGACGAGATTGAAGATTACAACAAGCATTGGAATTTAGGTAGGAGCATCTCCTCTTACTTAGTTAATTAATAATTATGAATCATAATGGTCTAGATAAAAAGGTTTACATTTGGTTGTTTGTTTCTAGATAACCTTAGGACACTAGTGAGATCGTTCTTGTCCACAAGAAGGATTTATCCGTGTAACAAAATGGCGAATCCACTAGGGAAAAATGAACTTAGTTTTCTTTTTTGATTTTCAATTTGAATTTTGGATAAATTCTTTGATTTTGATTAATCCAAAATTGGGTTGGGTAGATAACTTATCAGATTCCCTGAAAATAAAATCTGAATTTTTATTTTTTCTGTATTTTTCCTAGCCTCCGCAGTTTTTATTTAAAGACAGAGCGGTAACCTTCGTAGTTTTTAGTTCAGAACAGTGCGGTACCGCACTGTTCTCCATTGAAACCTGCGGACTTGTGGAAATTTTTTGAAAAATTAAGAATTCTCTTTTTAGGAACCAGATTACCAGATTCTCTATGTTTGCCCCAACTTGTCTTGACTGTCAGGGTAACTGTTCCAACCGCCAGTTTTCCACATTAATTTCTGCGACGTTGGATTTCATCACCAACTAATGTTTTTATTGTGGAAACATACTATTTGTGTGTGGTTTGACTCCAATATTTGATAGCGCGTGTTCATTTTTTTGTTTTTACTTTTTAGAGACCTTAGGTGTGAATTGTGAATTTTAATTGTTAGGTGTGAATTGTGAATTGTGAATATTTTTATATTTTTAATAAAATTCACTGAAGTTGAATCTAATGGCAACTATTTCAGAATTTACCAACCAAGGAACCCCTCTTAACGAGAATCCTATTACTTTTCCTTGCTTTGGAAATGTTAGTCCTCCTTATATGGATACATTGTCATTACCTGGATTTACAATAGGTATACCAATATGGTTATTTTCAACTTCGTTGGCCTCAAATACTCAAATTGTTCCACCTCAACCGGATGCTTCACCCCAACAGAGTTCACCATCTCAACATCACCAACCTCATGTTGACCCTTTAGGTTCTTCGCCCAATATGTCTTCCTCCCTTTCTTCCTCTTCGCTTGGTAAAAGCCTTGATGCTAGTAACCAGGTGGATAAGAAGAAGAAGAAAGGGAAGAAGAAGAAGAAGCAAGACAAGAAAGAATTCAACCAACCAACCATGGCTGTAAGCTTTAGTAGTGTTGAGGAAACCTCCAACATGCATCACAAACCCAAATACCCTTGCAAACTTTGCAAGGGTGACCACTTCCTTATCAATTGTCCTGGTATTCCAAAGGTCTTGGAAGTATGTTCAGAAAATCTCATCAACTTACCATTGATCCATCAACCAGTGATATTCAGGTTCCTAGGAAAAAAGGGTAAAGTTAGGTTTCCTTGTAGGTTATGTAAAGGGAGTCATTAAAATCACATTTCCCCTCACATGGATGAAGCCTCAAAATTGTTGGAAAAAATTATTGTTCCGTAGCAACAACTTCCAACTGGTTACCGTAAACTTTCTCCCAACCTACTGTCATCTCATGAAGTGATTGATCTAATTCCAAGTACAGTCAATCCCGCTCTTCCATTGAAGAGTGAAAGCCATATCACTCAGGTTGATGATCCATTATTTGATCAAGTGGTCGATTTGATTTCATATTCGGTCAATCCCACTCTCCCTCTAGAGAGTGAACTTCATACCACTCTGGTTCTTCTTGTTACATTAGATTCTTCTACGCCAGGGGGCATTTCACCTGTTCCTACTGAACCCCCTCCAAGTATTGAGGTATTTTCCTTTGATTGGAAAATACTGACAGAACCTCGTCTTCCTTCCTCCATCCATTTCCAAATCATTGTGAAGGTTTGTGGTAAGAATGTGCATTGCACAAATATAGATGAAGGTGCTTCTGTTAGTATTTTATTCTCAACTCCTTGGCAAGCTTTGGGTTCCCCTCAGCTTGTACCTGTTACACAGAATCTTTCAATGTTTAACATAACCATTGGTGAACCTTCATGGATCCTTCCTAAGTTTCCTATTACCTTGGAAGGTAAAACTGTCTGTATTGAACTTATGGTAGTTCGAGGCCCCTTGGATTTCAATTTGATCCTTGGGTGAGACTATATATATGCAATGAAAGTTGTCATATCGACGCTCTTTTGCCTGATGTCTTTCCCTCACAATGGAAACATTGTGATTATAGACCATCTTTCGTTCGTTAGTCTTGATTCGACTACCAATAATCCGACACCCCTGAATTTTCCTTATACAGAAGTGGTATCTACCCCGCCACAGGAAACCAGTCCCATGTTTTCAGTTACCAATGCAAGCGAGCCTCTCACTGTTTGCTTGTTTTCCTTTAACTTAGATCCGATAATTGACATAGCAAACCCTATGGGATTATTTGAACATGATGTTCTTATCCCTTCCCTTGACATGAGTTCCTTCCAAAGAACTGTTCTTCCATCTGATGAAGACCTATTGGAAGCCATGATCGAGATGTGTCCCTTGACATGTGTTTCTTCCAGTTGGAAGCCATGAACATGTCACAATGAGGAGAGTTCCCGTTCCTGTGTCAACCTCTTTAAAAAATGAAACAGGTCCCCATGAGGAGAGTTCCTTTTACTGTTTCAACCTCGTTAAAAAATGAAACAGGCCCTTATGAGGAGAGTTCATGTTCTTGTGTCAGCCTCTTTAAAAACTGAAACAGGTCCCCATGAGCATGGTTATTTTTCTGTGTCAAGCTCATTAAAAAATGAAACAGTTCCCCATGAGCATAGTTCTTTTTTTGTGTCAAGCTCATTAAAAAATGAAACAAATCCTCTCCTAATTGAGTCGAGTCTTTGATTAGATATCGCAAGTGTCAAATCGAGTCTTTCATCTGATCTTGTAATTAACCTTCATTCCATCCATCTATCTACTTAGTTGAATGCAATGAAGCTTAGGGGGCATGCGCTCTAGCAAGTTACGCTTGGGAGGCATTGAAAAACCTATCTCAAGAAAAATTTTCCTATTTTTCAAGCTTGTGTAAAAATGAAACCTATCTCAAGCAAAGTTTTCCTACGTTTCAAGCTTGTGTAAAAATGAAATCTCAAGCAAAGTTTTCCTATGTTTCAAGCTTGTGTAAAAATGAAACCTGTCTCAAGAAAATTTTTCCTACGTTTCAAGCTTGTGTAAAAATGAAACCTGTCTAAAGAAATTTTTTCCTACGTTTCAAGCTTGTGTAAAAATGAAACCTGTCTCAAGCAAAGTTTTCCTACATTTCAAGCTTGTGTGAAAATGAAACCTGTCTCAAGAAAAGTTTTCTTACGTTTCAAGCTTGTGTAAAAATAAAACCTGTCTCAAGCAAAGTTTTCCTATGTTTCAAGCTTGTGTAAAAATGAAACCTGTATCAAGCATAGTTTCCTATGTTTCAAGTTTGTGTAAAAATGAAACCACTCTCAAGCATAATTTTTCCTATGTTTCAAGCTTGTATAAAAATGAAACCTATCTTGAGTCCATTTCGGTTATTATTTTCAAGACTCCTTAAACTCATGAAAATCCCGAGCTTCTTTTGCTATTATTTTCATGCTCATAAAACATACATGAAAATGTCGAGTTCTTTTTGTCTTTTCCTGCTCATTAATTAAATTGAAAGTCGGTCATTGAGTATAATTTTTATCACTTTTTCTAACTCGTTAAAACTTACGAAAAAGTGAAACCATCGAGTATACTTTTATCACTTTTTCAGGCTCTGTAAAAATACGAAAAAGAGAAACCCTAGAGTTCTCTTTTAAGCCCTTTTTAGTCTCTCTAAATATGAAAATATCGCCGAGTAATTGACTATTCTAACTCGTTAAAGGAAATGAACATTCTTCCCTTCAGTATAAGTTTACCCCTTTTCAGAAAAAAATGGACTATTTACGAAAAAGGTATACGTTGACTAATCATGGTCAATAAAGTTCTCTTTTGTATTATTTTATCCTTTTTCGAGATTGAGAGACTTAATTTACAAAAAATAACAACCATGGAGTTTTCTTAAGTTTTTCTTCTGACTCCCTAAAACTGAAAAACACCAAGTTTCTCCTATACTAGACTCGTTAAAATTTGACAGTAAAGGACCTTTCGATTATAAACAGGAACGAACCACTCCTTCTTAGGGTTCGATTTTAATACTAAGATGGAATCATGAGAAGGATGAGCTTATACAACAAGCAAATGTTATCCTCCTCAAACTTGTCAAAAATAAAGAGCTACTTGCTAGAAATGGTGGGGGAAAAAGAGAGAAAATGAATCCAGTTGTCACACTTTGTTCCAAAAATTAGTATACCACTCTTGAACATGACACTAATGTCACACTCATACGTGGGTTGGGAAAATCCTTTGGCTAACAGTTAATCAAACCACATTGAAAGTCTTCAGCCAGTTTCTGGGTATTAGCTTCAAGTCAATTGTCACCAAACCATCTGCAGTGTCGTTATGTGTTCAAGAGACAGTTCAAATAAACCATTCATTGCAACATTTGTCTCAATTTGCGTTGACCATCCCTGACTCAGTCCTTGCTAAAGTTTCTTCAAAACTTGATCTAATGGTTTCGTGTCGTGGGCTTTCCTACAACGGGTCACTTTCTATTGACAACAACACATCATCTTGAAAGTTGATCTAGAACCCTATCAGTACCTTGGGATCTGCATGCCCTAATGGCAGGTTTCTCGCCTTCGACGTCAAGTTGCATCATTGACCTTCGATCGAATGATTCTGTGAAGTGTTCGACTTCAAATCATTCATTCACACTTCATGGATTGTATTGAGTACTTTGAGAGCCATTGCCATTATTGGTGGTTTCTCTCACACTTGTTAATAGTTCACATCATTGACTGGTAATCAAGTGGTTTCTACCATGTTCGACTTCAACACAATCAATCGCATGGATAGAATCGTATTAGTTCGGGAAGCGAAAATCAAGACCCTGGATCTAGTTTCTACCATCCAGGCTGCGAAGATTTTTATTATTCATGATACAATAGACTACTTATGATAGATGGCTACGTCCATGCTGTGTCTATTGTTGATGTAATTCTAAAATAATTTATGTATCATAACATGTAGTTAGTTTTGATCTGAGTATGTGAATGCCTACCTTAGCGATGATATACATATATATGTTTGCATTTAATGTTTTTACAGGTTTCAACCAGTATGTTTGCAACCCAATCCTTGGAATGATAAAGCACTTCACTCTTCAGAACTACTTCAGACTTTGCACTTTAGGGGGCAATCTGTTATACTAAAATTTGTCACCATGACATTTAGCTGTCTATATGGGTTCATCATTACCTATATTATGCTCCCTTAGAGCTCCAAAACCATAAAGTTCCTAAACCAAGTCTTGGAATTGGAGAAAAGCTCACTAAAACCCTAAAAATCCTAAATCCGCACTTTTCCTAGTTCTTACCTATGGTACCGCGGTTTCTTGCTCTATAACCTGCGGCACATCCCGCACATTCTCCTTACTAAAACTGTGGACCCCCGTAAAAGGTAAAATAAAAGAAAAATTAAGTTCCAGAAGCCTAGCTGGTCGAATATTCTCCTAGCTGGAGGCTTCTAGAAGCATTATTAGGTTGAGCTTCGCCCCTTCATTCATGAACCTATATCCCTTCATTAATGGAGATTATCCCTTGGTATTTGGAGCTAAAATCCGTTTATGAGAGGACTTTATCCCCCTCTTTATGGAACTGAAACCTCCTTCATTCTCCTATAAATGGAACTCATATTTTAGTCTCAAGGGTACTTGTTAACTTATAGAAGAGAATTGTTGAAGAAAACATACTCTCTATACCTGACATCATTGGTATGGGAACAATCACATACTCATATCCATAGTTTCATGCTAGTTCAGAGAGGAGAAGGCTCGTCATACCGAAGGAAAACGGTTGTTCAGGACCTCGGAAGAACCTGTATGACATCAAGGCGACAAGGTTGTAAGGTTATTTCTTATCATACAAGTTAATACAAATGGATTCTATTTTCTCATTAAGTTGTTTATGTATCTCTTTGAGTAATTTAATTCTTGGATTCCTTGATCACTGAGATAGATTAGTGTTTCTAAATTATTATATCTTGCAGGTGCTTTTAATCTTTTTTTCTGTCTTTGATTGCAGGTCTTACATGCTGAATTGACCTCTTTTGGAGCGACTGGATTGAAGATTATAGCAAGCGTTGGACTTTAGGTAGGAGCAGCTCCTCTTACTTAGTTAATTAATAATTCTGAATCATAATGGTTTAGAGAAAATGGTTTACATTTGGTTGTCTGTTTCTAGATATCCTTAGGATACTAGGGAGATCGTTCTTGTCCGTAAGAAGGATTTATCCATGTAACACTTCTTCAAGTGACCGAGGCTCATCATACTCAATCCGATCTCTAAATGTTAATGGTAGTCCGCTGAAAAATATATGAACTTTAGCTTTTTCATCCTTAAGATGTGGTACATACCTCAATAAATCCATGAACTTGGTCTTATATTACTGATCTATCATCGATCCCATCTTTAGCTGATAGAATTCCTTAGATTTGTTTGCATAATAGCTCTATGACAAATATTTGTTTGTAAAAAGTCTCTTGAATTCATGCAAACTCAACTCTTATGTCCTGATGTCTCTAACCTGCTTCACATATTCCCACCAGATACCTACTTTCCCTTTGAGGTTGAAGATAGTTATTTTGGCCTTCATATTCTCTGTGTACTCATGCAACTCAAAGAATTTCTTCATCTCAAGTAACCATGCCTCTGCATCCTCTGGATTCTTCAAATATCCATCAAAGGTAGGTGGCTTCACTTTCTTTAACTCATCTGGAAAATATCCCCCATCACTCTTCTAAGGATGATAACGATGACAATCAAGTGCTTGTCAGAACCAAAACTAGAATAGAACCTGTGTCTATAACCTCCCCTATCTAGAGTATCCAAGAGCCTACCATCCCTCATCGTGTCATATCTATCGCACCTATGCCCACCATGAGATCTACTTCCATATATATGCCTCGTTATTCTTATCCTCCTACCCATGACTGATCCAAAACAGTCCATGTCTCTGCAATTCTGGCAAACTATGAAGGACTGATGCATTAACTTCTGCTTGTTTTTCCTGTACCTGAATGATCCTGTCATTATCTGCTTGCAATTTCTTATTTCTGCCTCTAAGCCTCTCAATTTTTCTGCTAAGTCAGAAGAGTTCCCAAAACCATGCTGCTCATTTGATCCATAGGGATAATCTCGTGAAATGTTGTTTACCATTTTTCTAGTCAGCTTTGATCTCTTTCCTGCAATTATATGATGTCAGCTAAAATAAAAACATAACATAATCAACATACCTCAGTATACTTTAGGGGAGGACATCTCTTCTACAAGATCAACCAAATTAATACAATACATGTATAAACATAATCATAGTAACATATAAACATCATTTCAACCATTGTCCAGTTATCAATGCATGACCATATCGACCACATAGCATGACCTCATGCACGATAACTTTCACTGTGTAAATGTATGCATAACAACATATAAACACTGACATTCCTAACCAATGCAAAACTAACCTACACTCGTGATGACCACATCCAACAACAACACCTTCAACTCTCACATGGCGACAGAACTGCAACAATGACCATCATCGAGCATATGTAACAAACACATAGACCACAAGAATAAATAAAATATATAAAACCGACATGTATGCATGACCAAAATACTGCCCATCTAGCCAAAGGGGTGAAGCATGCTCTGGTACCACTTTTTAACACCCTCCTCCCACATCTACCTAATCTAACTAGTCCACTGGGGTAAACATGTGACGAGAGACTACTATGATGTGATTAAAATCCACATGTACAATTAAGGAAGTGGTACTGACATAACGAAACCAAACTGACCTTTCACACATGCTACAAAACCTTAAGGAGCCAACCAACCCTTCCAGGTGACCAACCCCTGAGACAACTTGGAATTTTACTGATTTGGACCATTAGCTACTCCCATGACAAGAAATGCATGCAACTTTTTTTCCTTTGTAGAGAGTTCTAGGCTAAGGAACTGTGTCAAAGCATCTAAAATGTTGTTTGATTTTGGTTTGGATGACCAATGCTTTAAATTGTTAAACAAATGTAAATCTTAATTATTCCTGATATAATAAAATAGTTGATTCCTCACTTTTAACATAATTAAGCTTTAAATTGTCTTTGAAAGATAGAAGTTAAATGATATATATGCTTCATTAAACATTCAAACATAGCATTTAACTTTTCATATACAGATGATGCGTATAAAACCCTTTTACAAAAAAAAAAAAACATATTTAAAGATAGCAAGAAGCAACAATTAATTCATGTAGAGGAATTAACTAAAACATATAGTTTTAGTTAATTAATCTTTAATTGATTTTAAATTTGCTAGGGGATTTCAGAAAGATCAATACTTAATCTTATCTTACCTAGATTTCCTATTAACTTTAAACATGTGAAGAAATAAATAAAATTGTAACATATAAGAAACTAGAAAAACTCACAGGAAAACACAATCTGCTTCAGAATGAGTCCAAAATCCTTCCATTAATCTTCAGAAATAGTTCAAAGAATTACAATCATATTCAAAATCTTATCACAAGGGTTCCACCAATCATACTTCGAATTACAAAGTACTTATAGGTTTTCTTGAAAATATGTGGACTTAAGGTCAAAATTTATTACAAAATATCTAATCTAATTGATTTAGATTTTTTACAAAAATAGAACTAGAAAATAGGAAATCTGAACTGATTTGACATCTTGCACAAAATTCGAGAAATATTGCTGGTGACTGGAGCTAAAAAGTTGTTGTTCTATTTCTGGTTCCTAGAATTTTGTCCTCTCTTCCTGAAAATTTGTATCCTGTTGCTAAAACATTTGTTGTATTCTTAATCAATTAGCTCACACAATTTATCCCATCTTTCCTTGTTAGGAATAGAAAATTTTACTAACTTTTTATATGCTTCATCGGCTTCAATACACTTCTCAAAAGTAGGTTTATTTATGAATAAGTTGTTGTTCTATTTCTGGTTCCTAGAATTTTGTCCTCTCTTCCTAAAAATTTGTATCCTGTTGCTAAAACATTTGTTGTCTTCTTAATCAATTAGCTCACACAATTTATCCCATCTTTCCTTGTTAGGAATAGAAAATTTTACTAACTTTCTGTATGCTTCATCGGCTTCAATATACTTCTCAAAAGTAGGTTTATTTATAAATAAATGTTTTACCTCATGCTGAATTAGTAAATCATAACTTAAGCCTTCCATGAAATCCTTGCTAGTGATGGTTCCTTTTATTTTAGCAAATTTGGCTTTGTCCATTGCTATATCATGTAATATATGCAGATATTATTTAAGAGGAAATAATTTATCACCAATTCCTTGTAGACCTGGTGATCCAGGAGGATCCTCAAAATGGTCAAAGTTCAAAAGTCTCACATGCTCAGAAAACCAACGCCAAGTTGAAGAGATCATCACGCTAATTTTGACAGTATATTCGGTTTCGAAAATGGCCTCTGTATGAAGGAGAAAACACACTCTGAAGTTTATGTCAAATAGGTAAAAAAATGGGCCTTGCAGGCCAAGTGGAAAATTCACATCATGACATGTGGTAGTCAAAGTAAATGCAGGTACAGGTAAAAGGTCAGATGGGTAGGGTTGAGGTCGATCCCGATACCTCTACCATCACATTACAAAACTTTGCCACTACACCACCATTTTGGATTTGTAATACATAGGGCAAAATTTTGTATTTATGGTTTTGAAATGTGGCAAGTTGGGGGAAAGGGTTGGCGGAGCCCACCAACCTAGCGGCCCACCAATCCCATGAACTAAGTTTATTGGTGCTCTAAACAATTGGAGGAGCCTTCTGTTAGGGTCCTATAATAATAGGGTTCATAATTTTTGAATTGACTCTGATAGTCTTGTAAATATGTACATACCTTGCTTGCTATAAGTTGTTATCCCATATTTTGAAAATAAAAAAAAATGAAAAGAGGGTAAAAGTCCTAAAAGAAATATCAAAGGAATTGAAAAGAAAAGATAAAAAAGAATAAAAAATGGACCCCAAAAAAGAAAAGAAAAAAATAAGACATGAAAGTGAGCAAGTCAAAATGCCACTACTATTTACTTTACTGCAAAAATAATGATTATGTGCAGATTGTTCAAAATGCCATAATCCATGATTAGTTAAATAGTTTAATCTTAACTCTTCATGCTTTGAATTTCTTGTTTTAGATAGAGAATAAAGATATGTCAAACAGTTTAAACTTGACAAATCGGTAGATAGTTAGAGAATAA
This sequence comes from Pinus albicaulis, assembly GCA_034641835.2. Lineage (NCBI taxonomy): Eukaryota > Viridiplantae > Streptophyta > Pinopsida > Pinales > Pinaceae > Pinus > Pinus albicaulis. The sequence continues at coordinate 1,806,776,498 of CM076580.1, read as the reverse complement.
ATGAGGAGCTCAACAGTTTAATCTGAGCCCTCAGATGAAATAAGGTTAGAATTATATAGTTTATGCTTTAAAAGAAAAATGGATTTAGGGTTGCAAGCTTAAATGCACCCATGAAAATGCAGTAAAAAATGTTAGAATAATGATGGGTAGGTGGAAAGCAGTTGTGCAAGGCATGTAATAAAGCATCATCTGGAAAACTACTAATTTCCCCTCCCCCACAATGATCCAATATTCAAAACCTCCAGTTAAATAGGCTCAAAGCATTTCTCTAACTTTTTTTGGGACCGGACCCAAGGCTTCGTGACTGATTGGTAAAAGTACCGGATTCCCTTCATGAAAACACATTTCCTCAGCATATTCACCCTCTTCCAAAAATATAATCCCTTTTCCTAATTAAAACACATTTTTTTTCTGAGAAAAGGTAAAATCCCCTCTTAATTAATTTCATTCCATCCAAAAATACTCAAAAAACCCATAAAATACAATTTATCCTAAGTTTAAGTGTAAATGTTTAATGGTACAATCATTTGTGTTTAAAAAGGTTTATTTTTACACTTAGTTTATTTTATGTATTCTTATTCATTACATTCATTTCATATTAATTTTTAACATAATGTATTAAACATTTAAACTATCCCTTCCCGTATATTTATTAATTCATTTTATTATAAATATCCCAAAAAACCCATTATTTTAATGTTAACCTATGGTTCTAAATACCCATGTGTCGAAATAAAACCCTGCCCATATCCCCATAGGTTAAAAACATTATATAACAAAACCCGCCCCAATGGTTTTAAAACATATGTAAATATTTTATTTACTATGTAAATATCACCCCGCCTATCATATTAATGCATTTGTTTTACATTAAAAACATTGGTTTTAAACTTTAAACTAACCCCGCTACATAATAAAAAGCTCGGGCCCCACGCCCCCATCATGCCGAGCAACTTTACACGTTAATCTAAGCCATTCACATACCTGTCCCCAAATCCAATGATCACCAAGCCATATCACATTTTAACTAGCACAATCAATAGTCAATTTTTATTTTGTGAAATGGGTGGTTTGGCTACACTCTCTCCCCTCCATGCGGTGATATATGATTATATCGCATTCGATCCAAGGAAACCACTTACCACCCTGAAGCCCATGCGATAACCACTTCTGATTTTCCCTCCAGTGCCAAAACCACTCCGCTCTGATATGACTGCCATTCAATGCTTACCCGCTTTAAACCTAAAATGTTATAGAAAGTTCCATATGCGCCTGTTAAGCCCATATTTGCATTATCTGTGCATATTTATCCTTGCATTATCTGTGCATATTTATCCTCCTGACTGAAGAAAAAAAGCCCTGTACACCATTTTTTTCACTCAAAGAACCAGACAAAGCCATTAAAATTGCTGTTAAGATCACCAGAAGCGTCCAGTTTGTTTCCAAAGACTTCCATAGCCTTCAGAAACCTGTCCTACGCCATTGGAACCTGTTTAAAATACAAAATACCTGCACAAACAGGTATTCTTCAAAGAAAAACAACTTGTTTATCATTTGAAAAAGAGTTTTTATGAGAAATTGAAACTTCTGAAGCCCATTTACCCACAAAAATACCTGTAGTTGCCTGCAAAGAACAAATTAGCTGTAAAAATCTGATAAACCCCAGTTTTGATACTGAAATTTGTTTTAAAAATCAAAATTGAAGTAGTTTAGCCTTTGCAGAGCTTGAAAAGACTCCTAATCTATCCAGAAACCCTTTGCAAATGATCCCAATATTTCTGTGCCTAATTTGAACCATTTTCAGTTAAATTTATCTAGAAAAAAAAATAGAGAAACCATGGTTTTATCATTTCTTGAACCTGTAAGAGATTGAAGAATAGTTTAAAGCCAAATTGAAAGGTTTAAAATCAAAAGAAAGCCAATTTATGCCTATTTTTATCCATAGACCTCTGTTTAAACCATAAAAACCTTCTCTAAACAATTCAATCTTATAGAAGAGTTTAAAAAAACCAAAATACAGAGTTTCAAGCACCCGGAAAGTTTAAAAATGTCAAAATCAAACCCAACAATGACTTCCAAAACCACAATTGTTGTAAACCCTCTACAACCTCCTATTGTAGACATTGAACATACACCCTTAGCAGATGTGGATTACAAAATAGCTGATCCAGTGATAAAATTTAATCTTTTAGAACTCCACTGCTGGAGTCTTGAAAAATCATTAGATTAGGGAGATGAAGTCCAGATTTGGGAGTCAAACCAACCCAAGTATGTAGTTCCACTCACTCATCAATGTCCATAAGTTGTTAGGCTGTGTCAAACCTATTATTCTCCTGAACAAAGAGCAATGGTAAATGCAAATAAAGAAGTATTGTTCAAAATTACTACAGAGTCCATTAACCTAATGCTACCACTTGAACCAGATCCCAATGCAGTTCCCTTATCCATAGAAGCACTCACAAAGCTTTACATTGGTCTGGACTTTCCTAAAATATTTAAGATTTTCCAAAATTTCATGCCTACCTATGTTGAAATCCCAAAACTAAACCCTGCTTAGTATACTTCATGTCATATCTATGTTATTCTTCATCCTAAGTTATTTTACTGATGAGCATACAGATGAGTCAATCCTAGTTTTTCTATCTACCTTTGTACCAGGACAACCTCCTTCTGTCATTTACAATTGTGTTGAATACATAGCTGATAATATCCATGATCAGCTTGTGAAATTTCCAACTGAAGGAGTATTTAGATATACGTCTTTCCTTTTTCATATGTTCTTATACTTCCAAGTAGGCAAATTTCCAATAACACTTCAAAAGCTTGATGTAGAGGGAAATCCATTATCAGGCATCTTTTGGACATCTTTGATCATAAAAGAGTCCACAAAATTCAATTATGCAGATTTTATAGATTCCTTTGTTCATCCATTAGTTAACATGTTGAAAAACAATGTACAACCAAGAATCAATGACGAGATAAAGAAAATATTACAGCTATCAAAGAAAACTAGAACTGGAGATTGGTACTTATATCAAAATCATACATAAATCAGAGTTTTTGGGTCAAATATTTTACCCTTTAAACTACCTAAGTATGTGCCAATGAGAGTATTTTATTTGGAGTACATCAGAAAAATTCTCAATTTAGATTCAATCAATTTCTTGGTAGCCAAAAAAAAGACTCAATTTAAGCTGAAAAACCAAGTAGGACCTTTTATTTTCAATCACAGAGATGCAATAGAAGTAGCAAAACAGTTGCTGGAATACAAATTTGAATTTATCTTCTTATGGAATTATGATCCTCAGGGAATTCTCAGCAAAATGAGGGTGAAATGCAAATTGACACCTTATACTCGTGATAAAAGGCCAGAGATTGAACAATTTGCTAATCAAGCAGAGTGGCTAGAAAATACCTTGATAGAAGCAGTTAAATAGGGTGATACTAGTCACACCTTGCAAACTGTAAATCAAGAAGATAAAGCTACCAAAAGAGTTAGAGAAGAAGGTACCTACAGTGCTGAAACAACTACAGAGACTAGGTTTAAACTCAAATATAATAAAAAGCCTAAGCTCAATCCAATAAATAAAGAAAAAGAGACCATATAAGCGGAAGATACAAATGTTCCAGAGACAAACACAGATGTTGCTAAAATCATTATAAATGAGCCAGCCATAAAGATTCTAAATGGAGAGAATCCTGATACTTCAAACACACAGGTAATAGAGAAAAAACAGAGTATGGAGGCATCCTCCTCACATCTAGTAGAGGATAAAGATATTGACATCAGGGAGAAATATAAGTAGATAAAGGCCAAGAATGAAGAAATCAAGAATGAGATTTATTCTCAATATTTAAAACAAACACGAGGGATCCAGAATAGACTTTTGTCAGCTTTTGATTATTCAAACAAGAAGTTGAATATGTCAGTGCTTCAACCAACAGTTAAGACACCCAAAACAATGGCATATTACAACAAATTTGACCTTGAAGTGCCTGCAGAAAGTATCCATGCATTAGATCAAATTGAGTTTCATAGACAAACTTCTGAGATGCTTTATTCGACCATTACTACAAAGGAAATGAGTGTCCAAAATCTCCAGAACACAATAATAAATATGAGAGATCAAATGAAGGTTGAAAAGGCTTCCTCATATGCTAAATATCTCAGGATTAAGTCTTTAGAAGAGTTGGTTATTCAAGTAGGATATGATCCTACCAATGTGAAGGTTACAGAAGAATTGGTGAAGAAAAAGAATGTTGATATTGTAGCACTTAGAAAATTGTGCTAGAAGCCAAGGAAATTGTGCAACATCCACAAGCCAAGGAAATTGTGCAAGAGGCAAGCCAAAAATATGATATGATGAACTTGATTTTACAATTGACAACCCAGATAAAAGAGATGGAAATCCAAATGGACAAGCTTGTCCATGAAAGAGAAAATGTAAAAGCACAGGAAGTTCCTACATTAATTCCCATAGCAACTACAATTGTGCCTTCAACTCTGGCAGAAGAGTTGACACCAAAAGTACCACTGACCACAGTAGTGCTAGTGACATCTTCTACTACCTCAGCTACAGAATCATCCACATTAGCAGTGCAACAGTATGATGAAGCCAATAAAATCATCAAAGCTATGGAAGAAATGGCACTTCAAACCAATGAAATCAATAGGTTGAAGAAAGTGATTGAAAATCTGGAAGACACTAAAAATCTAGCCCAAATCTATGCCCAAACTCAAGAACAAAGGGGTAACAGGTTAAATGTTGAGTTGAAGAACTTACAAAAGGATTTAACCTTGAAAGAGCCAATGTCCTATTTGAAGAATCAACTATGGAGTAAAATCATTGAATCCATCAATGATGTTTGGCCATCAATACAGGTAATTTATGAGCAAAAGGATTTACTAAAGGCAGCTCAAGAGAAATTCAGAAAATAAAGGAGGAACTAGGTGCCAAACCTAAACAGACCCTAAAATTAATCAAATTTCTCAATAGTAAGAACAAGCAATAATTAGAGGAGATAGAAATTACTGATAGAACATAGACAATCCTTTAAATAAGGAAAGTAATTTCAAAGAATAATTTGATGAAGAAACTAGAAGAAAAGTGTGAAAACATGAATATAGCCATAACTAAATTTATGGTTAAATTTTAGATCTTGAGGCAAAGAGGTTTGCCAAACATCCTTGCTATTAATGATAAACTCATGCCACAAGAAGACTACAACAAGAAGATAAGAGATCATGCCAAAGAATAGGTAGACAAAATAGAAGGACAAGGAATTCCTACAGGAAAGGTTTTACATAAAATTTTTGAAGACTTGTTTTATCTACAACATGAGATAAAACACCTATTTGTTATAAAACCAACATTTGCTAGGTACACTGAGGTAGATGAGAACTTTAGAAAGCTGAAAAAGATTAAATTCCTGATGAAAAATCTTAGGAATCACTTACTGACTTACTGTAAGAGTCAAATTGCAGAGAACAGGATAAAAATAGTTTGCTGATTTTACACCGTCAAAACAGAAATTACAGCTGTAAAGCAGTTTAAACGGTGATTAAAGTGTATAAGAGGTAAAGAGTATCAGATGAAAGAGTATCATATAAGAAGATAATATTTCAAAACAGATTTGAAATATCTTTTGCCAGCGTTGAAGATAGAAAAGTAGCTAGCTAAACCCAATCCAAGACAACACTTCTATTTTATTTGGATAAATAGGACAGCTTGCTAAGTTGTTAAGTAGCTGTCACTATTTTGTTGTAAAAGATATTTTATTTTCCTTAAAAAATTCCTGAGTATTATAGGATATTTTGTAAACATTTTTGTATATATAATTCATCTTCTGAAGTATTATTGTGGAATAAATTTCTGAAGATTTCTATAGTCAATATTTCTGTACCTAAAGGATTTTTGTAGCAAGTTCAAGTAGCATACTGGATCAAATAATCTAGCATCATATTTCAGGATTCATGTGATGAGCCATTGAAGTGAAGTACTTTCTACTATCTTTGTTTATCTTCTTATGTTTTACATGCATCCATATATGTGTTCTAAATTTAAATGATAAATCAGAAATATTATTACAGGATTTGTTAAAAGCACCATGTCTTTAACTATTTATCATTTCTATGTTTTCTTCTTATTTCCAGAATAGATAACCCTTAATTGCTCCCTCTTTTGAATGACCTTTGTCTACTCCTTCCTTATCCGGATCAAAGAATCCTTGATTGCTCATTAACCCAATTAAACCACTTCACCAATCAACCTTCCAAGATCTTCAATGACTTGTCTATCTTGCCCTAAAAATATTTGATTTTTTGACTTTGATCCTAGTCCTGTCTGCTTGACATTTGACTCCTTAGCCCAATGGAAAAATAGATCTATCACTATCCATCTCATTAAGTGAATTTTCTCACCAAACCAAACCAAACCAATTTGCACCTCATAACTAGCCTAATATCACATAATTAAAACAATGTTAAATCTTATAGAGAGAGCCCTCTCTGAACCCTACGAAGGCTAGATCCTAGATTTTAAAATTTGGTCTGTGGTTACCTCTAATGTTCTTGGACTTTAAATCAAAATCTCACAACTTAAGAATTATTATAGTGGTAACATACTGGCGACTCCGCTGGGGAACTAACCAATCCTCAGTCTTAAAATAGATCTTAAAGGAAATCATTTTTATCACCCTTTTGCCTTAAGACTATTATATAAGTTGTGAGTATAAAAAAATGTAATTATGGCTTCTAGAAAAATCTACTATACCAGGTCAAACCTGGATCCTAAACCTGCTGTTATAGTAGACAATCCAAATAGAATTGAAAAAAAGAATAGACAAGTAGAAGATTTAGGTGCTAAAGTTTCCTTAATTAGAGAAAATTCATTGCCAAAATATTTAGTGAGTATACAAGACATAGAGTTTGACCTGAATTTTGAACATTCTTTATTCATAAATAAATCAGAAAGTGACTTAAATAGTGCTGTTATAGATCTTGTTTTTATTTAATTTCTTGAAACAAAGTAGGAAATGTTTCAGTAGATTCCAAATCAAAGATATTTGAATCTCATGATAAAATTGAAGAAATAAATGCTACTATTCTTAAGGAAATAGATGAAGCTATTGAACTAGCTGAATTATTAGCATATACATCTAAGCCTTCTATTTCTCATTTAGATACCAACCTAATAAAATCTATAGGTTCATCTCTTTTTACCACTACATCATCTATAATTTCCACCACAATCCAATCTACAGATCCATTTATCCCTAGACAACCCTTCCAACCTAGAATACTATTTCCATCTACTCCCACATCAACTCCATCCACTAATTTACCTTCTACAATTTCAAACACATCATTCTCATTTCCAAGAAATTCTTCATATATCCCAGTTTCATTTTCCAGCACCCCAACTTCACCCTTTAGTTCATCCACCACATTTTCTAGTATATCATCTTATATTCCAGTTTCATCAACCACTTCATTAACCTTATCAGCTAGTACTTCGAGTTCAGCCCCAAGCACTTCCAATCTACCTCCAAGCCAAGCTATAATTCAAGCTATGGTTGCTAGGTATTCTCCCTTGGTCCTTCCAGCTCAGTTACATGACATGCCTCCGGATTACCAGATTAAAATACCTCAATTTGATGCTACCACAAATTATACTACCCAACAACAAATTAATAAGATGACAAATTATTTTGAGCTTCATGAAATAGATGATTCTGATGTACAAATGAGACTCTTTTCTCAAACATTAACAAGGGAAGTTAAAAAATGGCTTAAAGGTCTTAATCCTGGTAGTATAGCTGATTTATTAGTCTTTCATAGATTATTTTTGAATAAATGGGAAAAGAAGAAAAATCCACTCCAAATATTATCTGAATTTGATGCAATGAAAAGATCTCCTACTGAAAAAATCCAAGACTACTGCACTAGATACAACAGTGTTTATAATTCAATCCCAGCTAATCTCAAACCCACTCCAGACTCTGTCCTACTCAAATTCCCTGATGGATATGATATAGACATGGCTTATCAATTAAGAGAGATAAATTTTGAAACCTTAGAAAGAATGCAAACATATGCTGTTAGTGTAGAAGTAAATATTTTGGCTATAGAAGCTAGGTTAAGGAATGAGAGGAGAGTAACCATAAAAGAAGAGACATATAGTTCAGATGGAAAAATAGATCAACTAGCTAAGACTTTAGAGAGAATGATGGATAGATTAGATAATATAGAAAGAATACCTCAATGGGATAATCAACAACAAATTAGGAATCCCAACTTCAGGAAAAATACAAACTCAGGAAAATCCAAAGAATCAGCCCTTGATCAGACAATAAGACCTTCATTTCAAGAGAACTATGCTGAAAGTTCTTAACATAATGATGATGATGAAGACACCATAAATCTAATGGGTATAAATGACGATAACATTATCTTTCTGACTCAGGAAGACCAAGAGTTATTTGAAATGCAACAACTTCAATTAGATTCAAGTGAATCATTTGACTACAAACAAGGTTATGATTTTTCTATAAATGAATTACATAAACAATATAACCTTAGAAGTAAGAAAAACACCGAGCCTTCTACTAAGAAAACTGCACAAAAATAAAATAAGAAAACAGTAGAAGCTCCCACTACAAAAGTTCCGCAAATTCTCCCTAGGGAAAATAAGCAAAACTCTAATTCACCCCAAAAAGTTTCTGCCCCAAAATTTCATCGAGTTCCAAGATTGTTGACATAACAGATGAGGTTGTCCCAACATTAACATATTCACAAAAATATACTACTATTAAAACACCTAATTCTGCTAAAACAACAAACTTAGATTCCAAAACATCCACTACTAATCCAAAATCAGCAGATCCAAAAGCTGTCACTGCCAAAACAACTTCTGATAATTAAAAATATGAAAAAACATCTACTGCTTCTCAAACCATTCCTGAAAATAAAAATAAGAGCAGTAAGACACAAGAAACCCTGTTGGAATTGTTGTCATTAATGGCAAAGGAGATGAAAAAGGAGGAGCACCTGAAACATCATTCAAGGGGCAGAAAGGCAGCAGAGACATCAGAGGAAACAAAGACAAAGAGAGATAGCAAAAGAAAGGCAAAGGAGATAGCAAAAAGAGAAGTAAGGAGAAGCACCAGTCAAGGAGTAGAGGATAGCAAAGAAGCAGAAAACTATTCAAGGTGCAGAGTGGGTATCTTTAAGTGTTCAACATTGCATGGGTATGGTGAGACTCTGTAATTCGAAGTATAAATGGCTCCTATGTGAAATTATGATTAACTCTGTACATGGATTTACTGTGGAGTATAGTGTGTGAGGTTATATGTATACTAAGGAAATTACAGTCATAACACAGTGAACCCGCAAAGGAAACTGTGAAATCGGGTGATGGCACAGTAATAATTGTATGGGAAATGCTCTGAATGAATTTCTGTGTAGAGGTTTTGTGGTCGATATTGGTCAAGTCAAGGTTAAAACTTCTGGGTTGAAGTATTAAATTGAATTGATATGTTACGAATTTGGGCTGGATTCATATAATATATTTTATGGTGAATGTACATTACTGTGGAAGTGATTAGATGAAAAGTTCAATGTGTGCGTAGCGTTCTTGGAGTATCACATTGTAGAGATCGTGAAATTAGATCGACGACGTAGTTCGATTGCTATGAATGAGATTTAACTACAATGGAGATTCGTTATAATGATAACAGTTGATTAGTATCATTGAACCGTATTGGAACCACGAGTTAGTGTTGTACGCAAAAGCTAAGTGGAACTCGGAAGACGGAACCCGGTAGCAGAACGCGGAGGTAGGCGGAACCCCGAGCCAAAAGGGCGGAACCATGACGAGATGAACAGTGACGGCGGTTTATGGTTTTCATCGCACCAAATTTACACGGTGGGCGGTAGTTGAGGAGTTGGGAGCGATTCCACAGGACGGACGACGCGTATCCTAGAGCAAGTTGGCAAAACCACTCTCACTGCGTGCCATCGCGCATTAACTCTCGACTAAGGACCCCGTGCGATATCGATACAAGCCGTCGATCTGGAGGGAAGTCATCGAATGGTGATCATAGTGGGAATATGCACGAAGGTTAACTTAAGGTACGGGCATGTGTATTTGATTGATTCTGTCGATTGTATGATGGGGCCCATGCATACGAATGTGTTGATTATTGTTAAGATTTGTGGATTTATTAACCTTTGGGGTCATAGTTATAAGGTTCGAACATTTAGTTATGAGGTGTGAAGGAAGCCCCCGAAATGAAATAATAATTTTCAGGTTTATTTAAATATCAAAGGTCTTGTGTCACATAAGGGTTGTCTATTATATCAGTTGGTACTAAGCCCGTCAACACATTCCTTAATCTAATTCTATGAATTCGATAATTGAACCTGAAGGAAGGATCAAGAAGGCTCCATTATTGAATTAATAGAATGAACCAAGATATTGAACTATTCGAATTATGGGTTAGTTGGGCAAAGAACTTTGAATGTATTTTACACAGAGGTTGAAATTTATTATAAAGGTCGAAGGTTGACCCGAATCCTTACAAGTGTATTGACAAAGATTCAACATGTAAAGGTTGCCACTGCAGAAATTAAAAGTATTGAAATTGCTCAGCAGTGATATCAAAAGATAGTTATATGGACAACAGTTATACAACTGCAATGAAGAAGAGAGCCTACAAGAACGAAAGAGAGAGAAAAAAAAGCAGAAAAGACAAATCCAGTGAAGCCAAAATCCAGAAAAGAAGCTAAGTGAAATTGAAGTGTGTAACTGAAAATCTGAATGTAAATGTTGTAATTAAATTTTTTATTGTTTGTTGGACATTCTAAGATTACTCACATATTAAGTTGGACATGATATGAAGGTGTAAATAAGTTTTAATGAAAAGTTTTAAAAGTCCATGAATGTGTTAAACTGATTCACCCCCCCCTCTCAGTTTAACTAAGGGTCCAACAACCCAAACAGAAAATGAAAATATAACTATAAAAAAACAAGACAAACCTACTCAAACTATAGTTACTAAAGAAGAGTTAATTCAACTTAGTAAATCACAACCTTCATTCAATATACAAGATGAAATTGCAAAATTAAAAATACCAATTCCTTTAATAGAATTGGTAAAACATGATTTGTACAAAACAACTATCACTGAAACCTTAAACATGAATGATGGAGAAGACTTAGTAAACTTTAATGATGATCAACCAGAGTTGATTTTTGGTCCTGATGTTAATGAAAATCACCAAGATGGAGCAGTTCAACCATTTTACATTAGGCTAACTATTCATGACCAAATATTACACAATGCAATGTTGGATTCAGGGGCTTCACACAATTTAATGCCCAAAGAAATAATGGAAACCCTGAACTTAGACATCACAAGGCCTTACATAGATCTCTTTTCATTTGATTTAAGAAAAGTTAAATGTTTAAGCTTAATTAAAGATTTGTGTGTCACATTAGTTCAATATCCTAGTAAAAGTATACTCATGGAAATTGTAGTAGCCGATATCCCACCCAAGTATGGAATGTTATTATCTCGCTCATGGGGAGAAAAATTACATGGATATCTACAATTGGACATGTGATATGCTACCATATCAGTTTTTGGCCAACCAAAGAAAATTTATAGGGAAACATTGATGAAATATATGGTGAGTAGTGCAGAAAGGTCAATAAATTACCCAATTTACACTACATGACCTACTGACCTAGATTCATTCATCTTATGCAACTCTGAAACTGATAATGAAATCAAAAATGAACTAAAAGACAAAAAAAAAATACCAGACAATGAAAATATCTTTCATGAATCTTTATGGCACCTAGATTTTGATGGATCAGTCAATAAACTAGGAGCAGGATGTTGGAATATTGTCATTGATGGAAAAGGATGTGGCAAAGGCATGGGCAACAGAAGAACAGCAGAATTGCAGAGATCATACGATCAGCAGCAAAGCTCAGAAGAGAATTAACAGGTGATGGGCAGAGCCGTTTTAACAGTGGAACGAAGATATTCCCGTAGATTTAATTTACGGAGGAGCAGAGTCATTCAAGATAGTAATTTCGGGCGTTTAAGCCCTCAACAACCAAAATGAATAAAAATTGAATTAAACAGGCGGAAGTCTTTTATTTCTGATTTGGCGGGACAAGTGGTCCTCACCACTTAAGCTCTAAATCGGAATCGCAAGTTATTTTGGTGAAGTAGTGTCTTGTTGATATGAAGTCCAACGATGCGATGCGATCCAATCACAATCGCAAATCGCAATGTAAATGAAACATAAAAATGTCTCGTGGATGTGGAACGGTTGTACACAATACAACCAAATGTTACATTATAAATCGCCCGCACCAACAGCCGAGGCCCGTGGGTCCACTTGACCACGTGGTGATGTTTTAATGGAATCGCACGTCTTGAATCACAAGGTTCAATCGGCGGAGTTTTGTTATGTGCTCCGATCAAAGTGTTGAAAATGCAGCAAGATGATGGAGCTTAGTGAAATGAAGTCGCCTTCACTAAGTGGGCCCGCAGGCAAATTCTGGAGCAAAGTCTATTTTTAGACTATATCTATTTTTAGCCATATGGAGCATGGTCCATGGGTTGAAGTATGTTATTCTTGGAGTATTGGTAATGTTGGTAAAAATAGATGGACCTCTATTTTTTGACCTATAGGTCGAAGTCTATATTTAGACTGCCTATCCTAAAAATAGGGAAGTCAAATATTATTTACCCTTAATAATATTTGGACTATAAACTTCAGTTTACTCTCTTGGAGCACTTCAGTTCGAGCCTTGGAAGTGGCTCATGCATCCGACAGAGGAATTACGCTATTCCTAAGGGTTTGGTGAGCTCATGCATGGTTGACTTCAGTTAGGACTTCAGTGGCAGAATTTTGGTGGAGTTAATGAGACAGTTGGTGGAGTTGTGTTCGGTTTAACTTAGTTGAACTAGTTGAGATTAGTTTAACTAGCTAAAAAAATAGTAATGAGTGGAGTGAATTAAATATTATTTAATTCATTAATTAGTAACTCATTATTCAACTCAAGAACACATCAGTTCACTACAGTGCATGGACAGTTCAATGGAGACCAGTGGAAGAGGTAGGTGAAAGTGTGAGTACAGCTATCAGTTGTGACATCAGTTGTGCATGAGATTTGCACCACACTTGGAGGCAATTGCCCATGATGATTGCGTTTTCAAGCCAAGGATATTCAAACCTTGGATCTCTATTTAGACAGGGCATGATTGCGCAATAGAGGTAGGCAATTAGTGGATGTGTTTTGAACCCGTGACTTGTTCAAAACCAAGCTAGTTTGTGTGTAACTTCATGAGATAGTACTGAGTACTTGTGAGGAGTATTGTACTGATATTGTTACATGTTTTCTCCATTATAATATACACAATAGCTGCGGGGTTTTCAGCTATAAGCTTTCCCCATACATACTGTGTTAATGTGCATGATGATTTGATGTGCTATCGCTTGTTTTATTTCCGCATGTGTGATGATCTGAGTGGAAGAGATTATGTGTTGCATATGAATTCGAATTGATATGTGATCAGGATAATATCGATGGATAATTAATCATTATTCAGCAAATTTCTGCATGGTATCGGAGCTATTGAAGCAGAGATTGATCATCACAGTTATTACAAACTTATTTCTGTAGACAGAGTCTGCATGCGGGCCAGGTAGCCTCTGGATCCATCCTTTCCTTTGAAAGGTGATATATCCAGTAAACGCCCCTGCAGTCGATCTCTGTGCTAGAAATAATTTGTTCTCACAGATCAAGAGCGGTTGAGCTTTGAGTTGGAATTCGAATTTTGCAGCAGTTTTGTTTTCTTGGTGCCGGAGTTGAAAATGTCTTTCAATGGTTTGCGACTCGAATATGCTCTTGAAGGCAGTTCGAATTATGTTGCATGGAAGGATCGCATGGAGGCAGTATTAGAAGATAATGGACTGAAGGAGTTCATGGATACGGATGTCCAAAGGCCCACTGATCCTGCTGAAGTCGAAGCATGGCAAAAGAAGATGGCGAAATGTCGAAGGATCCCGTTGGAGGGCGTCAAGGATCATATTGTATCCAGCCTGCATGGAAAGGCTACTCCATATTTAATGTGGAAAGCTTTGACGGATCTATTCCAGAGTAAGAGCGACCAAAGGAAGCCGGCGCTCAAAGATAAGCTCAGGAACATCAAGATGGAGAAAGGCGACAGTATCGCCAAATACCTCACGAAGTTCACTCAGTGCAGAGATGAGCCGGGAAGTGTGGGGGTGACTGTCGAAGACGAGGACATGGTCGACCTGGCTCTCCTTGGTCTTCCGAAGGCTTGGCACTCATATCAAGATAGTGTCAATGGTCGGGAGAAGCTGCCGGGATGGGAGCGCCTTTGGGCGGATCTCATGCAGGAGGAGATAAGGAGGACGACTCGAGATGGATCTTCATCAAAGGGAGCTGATGAAGAAAACTGCGCTTTGGTGTCCAAAGCTAAGAAAGGGAAGGGTAAGAAAACCTCTCATTCTGGAGCTAAGGGCAAGAAGAAGGATATGGCGAAAGTGAAGTGTTTTCACTGCCATGATCACGGACATTATGCTACCAATTGTCCAAAGAAGAAGAAAAACAAGCAAGTGGGAAGATCTGCAGATGGAGAGGCTTTGGCTTCACAGTTCGAGCTTGAATTTTCACTGATCGCATGCTTGGTTTCAAGTGTGATGGGATCTGTGTGGTTCTTGGACAGCGGTGCGTCATTTCATATGACGGGAGATCGGGATTTGTTCTCAGAACTGGAGGACAAAGATCTGGGTGTGCACATCGAGATGGGCGATGATGGTAGATACAGTGCGACTGGTATCGGTACCATATCCTTTCAGAGGGAGTCTGGTAAACCCTTCGTGTTGAAGGATGTCATGCATGTACCTGGATTGAAGAAGAACTTGATCTCTGTGGCGATGTTGGAAGATAAGGAGTATGATGTGGTCTTCAGCGAAGGAAAAGCCTTCCTGCGCAGTAAGACTACTGGAGAGACCCGGAAGATAGGGGTTCGAACCAAGAACCTTTATCAGTTGCAGGTAGATGGCTGCGCAGCAATGGCATGCAAGGTGGGAGAAGTGGTGAGCCGGGATGATGAGGGCGAACTGTGGCACAGGAGATTGGGCCACCTTCACCATGGAGCTTTGAAGATCCTACAGCAGATTTCTACTGGGATTCCTAAGGGCACTCTTGCGCAGTCAGATCAGTGCAAGGGGTGTACTTTAGGGAAGTATGTGAAAGACACCTTTCACGAGAAGGATAGTCGCGCCACGACGATCCTTGAGAGAGTTCACACAGACGTGTGTGGTCCTTTCGCAGTTGCTTTGACAAAAAAGCACAAGTATTATGTGATCTTTGTTGATGATTTCTCTCGAAAGTGCTAGATCTTCTTCATGCAGAAGAAGAGTGATACATTCGCGAAGTTCTGTGAGTTTAAAGCACTGGTCGAGAAGGAGTCGGGGAAGAAGGTGATTGCTCTAAGGAGTGATAACGGTGGTGAATTCATCTCGGCTGAATTCAAGGAGTTCTGCAGCGCAGAAGGGATTCGGAGAGTGCTCATCGCACCCCATAACCCACAGCAGAACGGGGTGGCTGAGCGGAAGAACAGAACGATCGTGGGTGCTGCACGGGCGATGTTGCATGATCAGGGCCTACCCCTTCACTTTTGGGCTGAGGCATGCAATACAGCAGTGTATGTGTAGAACCGTTGTCCTCACAAGGTTCTTGGCATGAGTACACCAGAGGAGGCTTATTCTGGCAAGAGGCCCGATATTTCCCATTTGCGGATTTTCGGATCTCCTGTCTACATGCATGTGACGAAGGATGCGAGAAGGAAGCTGGATCCAACTGCTGAAGTTGGAATATTTGTGGGGTACACCGATACACCTCACAACTATCGGGTGTATGTGCCAGACAGTCGCAAGACTGTTGTGCGACGGGATATAAAATTTCAGGAGGAGAAAGCCATGCAGTGTTCGCTTGAGAGGGAGCTACACTTGCATGCAGATGAGGAGCTGTTAGTTCCTAAGGAGGAGCTTCCGGATGTGGATAAGCCACAAGAGGAAGTTCAGGAGGTGGAAGAAACCACCCATGCAGCGCCAACCATCAGAGGGCGCATGCGCACTACAGAAGCTGAGCGACTGGCTCGAGATGCAGAGAAGGTTGTAGGACCACCTACAACACAGCGCAGACAGAGGAAGTCACCGGATCGGTACACTGGATACATGGCTCTTGTGAGTCAATGTGTTGTGACGGAGCCATCCTCTTTTGAGGAAGCTGTGGAGGAACCCGCATGGGTTGATGCCATGATCGAAGAATATGATTCCATCGTCAGGAACAGTGCATGGGAGATTGTCCCAAGACCAGTGGGGAAATCAGTGGTGGGTTCGCGATGGATCTACAAAGTGAAGCAGGCAGCTGACGGGAGTGTGGAGAAGTACAAGGCGAGATTTGTCGCCCGTGGCTTTTCACAGATCGAGGGGATTGACTATGAGGAGACCTTTGCACCTGTCGTAAGGTACTCTTCCATACGGACGATCCTTGCTCTCTCAGCGCAGATGGGGTGGCACATTCATCAGATGGATGTGAAGACTACGTTCCTCAATGGAGTTATTGAGGAGGAGGTGTACATAGAGCAGCCTGAAGGTTTTGAGATCTTCAGCAGTGAGTCGCATGTGTGCCGACTCAAGAGAGCACTGTACGGGCTGAAGCAAGCACCTCGTGCTTCGTACACTCGGATAGACAGCTACTTCACCGGGCTTGGATTCTCCAAGAGTGAGGCGGATCCAAACCTGTACCAGATTGTGGTGGAGGGGAAGCTGTTGATCATCGTACTGTATGTAGATGATCTGATTTTGACTGGCGATGAGCAGTTGATACTTTCACGCAAGGAGGATCTTGCACGAGAGTTTGAGATGAAGGACCTGGGCATCCTTCATTATTTCCTGGGATTGGAGATTTGGCAGCGCAGTGGAGGACTGTTTGTTTCTCAGGGCAAGTATGCCCGAGAGATTCTGGAGAGGTTCAACATGCATGGATGCAAGCCTGTTGACACTCCTCTTCCTGGTGGTTGGAGGAAGGAGGATGCTACTTCAGCGGAGGTAGTGGATGCCACTGTCTATCGACAGTTGGTGGGGTCGCTTATGTATCTGGTCAATACACGACCCGATATATGCTATGCAGTTAACCCACTTTCGCAAGCTATGGTTAAGCCTACCAAGCTCTTTTGGAAGGCAGGAAAGCATGTATTGCGTTATCTTAGTGGCACATCGGGATATGGTCTATGGTACAGACAGGAGGATGGAGCGAAGCTTTCTGGCTTCACTGATGCAGATTGGGCAGGGAGCCCAACGGACCGGAAGAGCACATCTGGAGGATTTTTCAGCATTGGGTCGACAGCAGTTTCCTGGTACAGCAGGAAGCAGAGATCCGTGGCACTCAGTTCAGCAGAGGCCGAGTACATGGCAGCTAGCTTAGCTGCATGCGAGGCTATTTGGATGAGGAAGATCCTCGCAGGTTTGTTCAGGTTGCATTTGGAGCCTACAGTGATCTACTGTGATAACCCGAGTTGCATTAAACTCTCGGCTAATCCAGTATTTCATGATAGGTCCAAACACATCGACATCAGGTACCATCATATCAGAGATTGTGTTCAGCGGAGAATCATGATGCTTTCATATGTTCCCACGGAGGATTAGGATGCCGACATCCCGACGAAGGCGCTCACCAGGAGCAAGTTCGAATTCCACAGAGGCAGGATAGGGGTTGCAGATAATCCATATCTTGCTGAGAGGGAGTGTTGAAAATGCATCAAGATGATGGAGCTTAGTGAAATGAAGTCGCCTTCACTAAGTGGGCCCGCAGGCAAATTCTGGCGCAAAGTCTATTTTTAGACTATGTCTATTTTTAGACATATTGAGCATGGTCCAGGGGTTGCAGTATGTTATTCTTGGAGTATTGGTCATGTTGGTAAAAATAGATGGACCTCTATTTTTTGACCTATAGGTCGAAGTCTATATTTAGATTGCCTATCCTAAAAATAGGGAAGTCAAATATTATTTACCCTTAATAATATTTGGACTATAAACTTCAGTTTACTCTCTTGGAGCACTTCAGTTCGAGCCTTGGAAGTGGCTCATGCATCTGACAGAGGAATTACGTTATTCCTAAGGGTTTGGTGAGCACATGCATGGTTGACTTCAGTTAGGACTTCAATGGCAGAAGTTTGGTGGAGTTAATGAGACAGCTAGTGGAGTTGTGTTCGGTTTAACTTAGTTGAACTAGTTGAGATTAGTTTAACTAGCTAATCAACTGGTAATGAGTGGAGTGAATTAAATATTATTTAATTCATTAATTAGTAACTCATTATTCAACTCAAGAACACATCAGTTCACTATAGTGCATGGACAGTTCAGTGGAGACCAGTGGAAGAGGTAGATGAAAGGGTGAGTACAACTATCAGTTGTGACATCAGTTGTGCATGAGATTTGCACCACACTTGGAGGCAATTTCCCATGATTATTGCGCTTTCAAGCCAAGGATATTTGAACCTTGGATCTCTATTTAGACAGGGCATGATTGCGCAATAGAGGCAGGCAATTAGTGGATGTGTTTTGAACCCGTGACTTGTTCAAAACCAAGCTAGTTTGTGTGTAACTTCATGAGATAGTACTGAGTACTTGTGAGGAGTATTGTACTGATATTGTTACATGTTTTCTCCATTATAATATACACAATAGCTACGGGGTTTTCAGCTATAAGATTTCCCCATACATACTATGTTAATGTGTATGATGATTTGATGTGCTATCGCTTGTTTTATTTCCGCATGTGTGATGATCTGAGTGGAAGAGATTATGTGTTGCATATGAATTCGAATTGATATGTGATCAGGATAGTCTCGGTGGATAATTAATCATTATTCAGCAAATTTATACACAAAGGACGGACCCGATTGAGTTATATGCCTCAGTTTATTGCAAATCGCATCCGAGTTCCCAATCACAATCGAAAGCGCTTAAGTGTTGGGTCCGATTGCACATTGAAATTGGCGGACCCGATAGTATTATACGATGGAATTAATAGATTCAATCACGTCCGGGATCTTAATCGCAATCGGAACTTTCCGATTGATCGCATACCTTTTGTAATATGCTGCAATTGAAGTGGCGGACCCGATCCGATTATATGCTGGAGTTAATATGTGCCAATCGCATCCGTGTCCTGATCGCAATCAGAACTTTTCTATGGTGTGCCCCGATTGCATTTGTTCAAAGGGCGGACCCGATTGCGCTATGAGCCATGTTTTATGTGGTCGTCGCGTCCGGTTGATCAATCGCAATCGCAAGTGTTGTTTGACACCGCCGATCCGCCATCTGCGATGTGGGCCCAGAGTCGAAGATTGAATATTATTTGAAGAAACCGAAAGGTTATATGGATATATATATTACTGATGAGTCAGTGGCACGTTAATGTTTATAATATTATATGGCGGAGACAAAGATTGGGGGTTTCAAATTGGATTGGCACAATTATTAATACAAAACTATTGAGATATATGGCTGTTCCGCTTGCGGAACTCACCACATCAACAAGACACTTGCGTATGAAAAGCGTTGGATATTTTTTATAAAATACAAAGGGTTAAACTTTGGGTTAAAGGCTGGGCGCACATAGATAATTTGAATCTCCTCGTTTGAATAAAATAAAATTTAAAAAAGAAAAGAAAAAAGAGAAGAAATCGAAGAGCCCCGGGGATAAACTAAAGGAATACCATTAACGGTTGAGTGGTTTTAGACTCATGGTATTGAGAAAGGTGAGACCTATATAAAGAAAAAAGATCATTATTTGATGGTGTGGTGTGAGCATTGGCAAAGAAGGAATTCCTCTAAGGAATATCTGTATGGACAGACAACGCGCTTAATTGATGATTCTGAGTCCATTATGTACCCTTCGAGACATTAATCTAAAAGGTGATGAGTCGTGAGAGTATTCAACAGAAGAAACGATGAAAAGATAGCAGATGTCTACTGAAGAACACATATGGATCCGGTGCATATGTCAGTTGGAGTTTCTGAAGGGTTGCGCTGAGTCAGAGGGTTGAAGCCTTCTGTATATAGAAGTTGATGTTATGTTTAGGGGGTTGAAGCTCCCTTCCAGGGAAGGCTGGTAAACGAGAGAAGGTTGTAGCCTTCTGCAGGTGGGTGCCTGCGTGCTGGTATGAGTCTGCACCAGCATATATTGTAAATTTTTTTCTCTATAATAAAAAATTGAAGACTAAGATTACTGCAGCGGTGGTTTTCTCCCGAATTGGGTTTCCACCTTAAATCCTGGTGTCCATATGTGTTGTTCATGGTTAATGGTTTGTTATATTGTTTCTGCTCATGCTTAATGCTTATTTGATGCATTTCTCTAAGTAAAAGCATAATAAGATTTCTGGACATATATGTTGAATGCAGTACTGTAACATATGGTTGTTTTAAAGAAAAAGGAAAGAAAAATTGTTCAGTCTTAAATACTGATTCACCCCCCTCTCAGTATTTTTCCCAACAATTGGTATCAGAGGAGGTCCTTCTGAAAAAGCCTAGCCACTAGAAGGAAGATCAAGCAAGATGAGCAATCAAGATGGAATAACATCTATCAGGCCTCCACTCTTTAATGGAAACAATTTAATTTTCTGGAAAACAAGGATGAGATCCTATCTTCAGTCTCTGGGAGCAGAGGTATGGGCGATTGTTGAACAAGGATATCAATATCCAGCTGCAATACCAATAGATCCAACGGAAATAAAGAATTATGAAACAAATGCAAAGGAAGTCAATGCTTTATTAGGAAGTCTAACTGAATCAGAATTTGTCAAAGTCATGCAGCTGAATACAGCAAAGGCAATATGGGACAAAATCATTCTGAGCTATGAAGGTGATGCAAAGGTAAAAAGTGCTAAACTTCAAACTCTCAGAATCCAATATGAGAATCTTAAAATGCTTAATGAAGAAAGCATTGCAAATTTCTTTCTACGTCTGGATGATATTGTAAATCGCATGAGAAATCTGGGAGAAACAATTACCGAGTCCACTTTGGTTGAGAAAATTTTAAGATCTCTAATAGCGAAATTTGAGTCAAAAGTTTCAGCTCTTGAAGAAAAGCAGGATCTTCAAAATCTTACTGTGGTACAACTTCATGGCATACTAACTGCATATGAAATGAGAAGAGGAGGACCATCTGAAGTCAAAGAAGCAGTCTTTAGAACTTCTACAAAAGGAAAGGAAGTACAAATAACAGAAGGATCGGGATATATCTCAGAAGAAGATGAGATAAACTTCGTAAAGAAACTTCAACTTGGCATAGGATGATTCAGAGGTAAGCTTCCTTTCAAATGTTTTGATTGTGGAAGAGTTGGTCATTATGTTGCTAAATGTCCTTATAAAGAAACACATAAAAAGGGGAAGGAAGTAGCAAGAAGGATTAAGAATCATTTTAGCTCTAAAAGGAGTTACTATACTCATGAAGATAGTGATGGGTTATCTGATAGTGAGGAAGAAGGTGAACAAGATCTGAGACTTCTCATGGCATTTGAAAATGAATATCGAGAAGAAGAGGATACTTTTGTGGACGCTCTAGAAGACAATGATTTTCTTAATGAAAACAATAAACTCAAAATTTGCTTAGAAGAGAGCAAAATAATCATAGAAACTCTGAAAAATCAGCTTGAAGATAAAGAGAAACACAATGAGAAATTAGAATGTGAAGTAGTAGATCTAAGAAAAGAACTTGGGAAAGTAAAGACTCTGAATCTTAGATTTGCCAAAGGGTCTGAAACCTTAGATGAGATTATCAAGGTACAACGTTCTCCTCTTATAAAGACAGGTCTTGGATATATTGGAGAGTCTTCCCAGGCATCAGCACCAAATGATCTAAAAGCAGTTACAGCTGGTTTACAACATGCTTCCACTCAGCAAGGGAATAAAGAATATTTACAGGTAAATAATGACCATTTCAATTCAAGAAACACTAACAGAAATGTCTTTCAAAGAAACACCAATCAACAGATGAATTCATTTAGAAGATCTTATGATTGCAGAAATTTCTTCTTCAATGGACAATGTTTCTCATGTCATAATTTTGGTCATAAAGCTAGTCAATGTGTAGCATATAAAACTATTATGACAAGAGAAGCAAGAAAGAAAAGGACTGATATTGATGCAAAGAAGAATACTTATAACAACTTTTCTCCTCTTCAAAATGAAGTTGAATGCACTTATTGCAATAACTTTGGCCATGAAGAATCTGAATGCAGGAGAAAAGTTCAGCCAAAAGAACATGTTCCTTCAAGATCCAAAGTATGGAAAAATAAGGAGTTACAGGTTGAAAATTGTGGCATAGCGTTATTTGCAGAAGATGAAGAGAACCAATGGTACATTGATAGTGGATGCTCAAGACACATGACAGGTGATAAAGACAAAATTCTTGCATATAGTGCTCTAGAAAAGGAGAAGAATGTTACATTTGGAAATGATACTCCTGCGGTAATTAAAGGTAAAGGGTCTGTTTTCCTAAAGGATAAGGTGAAAGCTAATGAAGTCATGTATGTGGATGGATTAAAGCATAACTTGTTAAGTGTAAGTCAAATGTGTGATCAAGGAACCGAAGTTGTCTTTAGTTCAAAAGAATGTGTGGTACGTGATCTTGATACAGGTAAAACAATTATAAAAGGAAAAAGAACTCCAAGTAACCTGTATGTATTAAAGAATTGCAAAGAACAATGTTACTTGAGTAAATCTTCAGAAAACTGGCTATGGCATAGAAGGTTGGGGCATCTGAGCTTCTCTCAAATCAACAAATCAAGCAGACTTAAAGTTGTTCGTGATCTTCCCAATATTACTCTACCTAAAAATATCATATGCAAATCTTGCCAATTCGGTAAGCAAACCAGGGTACAATTTAATGCCAAGGAAGGATCATCAAGTAAGCCTCTTGAACTCATTCATACTGACATATGTGGACCTATGAGGAAAAAGTCACCCCGTGGTGAAGAATATTATATCTTATTCATTGATGATTTCTCTAGAATGTGTTGGATTGGGCTGCTTAAACACAAAGATGAAGCATTTGAGAAATTTCAAATTTTCAAAGCACTAGTGGAGAATGAATTAGAATTAAAAATCAAGTGCCTTAGATCTGATCGAGGCGGAGAATATACATCCAAAGAATTTCTTGAATTCTGTGAACAACACGACATAAAAAGACAGTTCTCTGTAGCCGGCACTCCACAACAGAATGGTGTTGCAGAGAGAATGAACAGAACAATTCAACAAATGGCTAGAGCTATGCTTGATGATTCTGGAACACCTGACACATTTTGGGGAGAAGCAGCACATACAACAGAAAAAATTCTCAACAAAGCACATGTTCGTGTAAATAGTGATAAAACTCCATATGAACTCTGGTATGGTAATCCTCCCACTATAAAGCATTTTAGAATTTTTGGGAGAAAATGCTTTATCAAAAATAATGATGAAAAACTTGGCAAGTTTGAACCCAGAGTTGATGAGGGAATATTTCTTGGTTACTCCTCTAGGAGTAAGGCATATAAATTTTACAATAAAATACTTCGAAAGATTGTTGAATGTATTGATGTTGTTATTGATGAGTCTACTGCAGCCCCAAAAGAAGAAAAGCAAACAACAGATGAAGATGATGAGGACACATATCCTCCTACATCAAACAGTAATGATACAAACAGTACACCCAGTGAAGAACCTGAAGAAGAGCTGTCTGAAAAGGCTCCATCTAGATATGTTCAAAAGAATCATCCAGAATCTCAAATTTTGGGAGAAAAGGAATCAAGAGTACAAACAAGAAGGAGTCTTGTGGGATCTTCTAGCAACTTGGCATTTCTGTCCATGGTTGAACCTCACAATGTCAGTCAAGCGAGCAAAGATGAATGTTGGATTCAAGCCATGAATGAAGAGCTTGATCAAATTGAAAAGAATCACACTTGGGAGTTAGTACCAAGGCCTCATGACAAAAATGTCATTGGAACTAAATGGATATTCAAAAACAAGTTAAATGAGAATGGGGATATTATAAGAAATAAAGCTAGACTTGTGTGCAAAGGGTATGCTCAACAAGAAGGTATAGACTTTGAAGAAAACTTTGCTCCTGTAGCCAGACTTGAAGCCATAAGAATGTTTCTTGCGTTTTCAAGCTTCCAACAAATCAAAGTTTATCAAATGGATGTTAAATCTGATTTTCTCAATGGTGATTTAGAAGAAGAAGTATATAGAACAACCAGAAGGATTCATTTTGGGAAATTATGAAAAACTTGTGTGTAAACTTAAAAAGGCTCTATATGGTCTCAAACAAGCTCCAAGGGCATGGTATTATCGTCTTGACAAATATCTTCATCAACAAGGATTTTCAAAGGGGTCTGCTGATAACAACTTGTACACAAAAACTGAAAATGAAAAACTGTTGATTGTGGTTGTATATGTCGATGATATCATTTTTGGAAGTAATAAAGAGTCTATGAGTCAGAAATTTGCTTTTGATATGCAACAAGAATTTGAAATGTCTTTACTCGGGGAACTAACATTTTTTCTTGGCCTGCAAGTGCAACAAGCAACAGATGGTATATTCTTATCACAAGCAAAGTATCTCAAGCAAATCCTGAAGAAGTATGGCATGGAAGATTGCAAACCTGTAAGTACACCAATGATAACCGGATGCAATCTCAGTTCTAATGATGATTCCCCCACCGTAAATAAACCAGAATATAGATCTATGATAGGAATTCTACTTTATCTCACTGGGACAAGACCATACATCATGCATGCAGTTGGGATTGTTGGACGATTTCAAGCCAATCCAAAAGAATCTCATCTTCAGGCTGTGAAAAGAATATTCAAATATCTACATGGAACTCAAGACTTTGGACTATGGTATCCAAAGAATGTTGATCTCACTCTTCATGCATACACTAATGCAGATTGGGCTGGAAGTGTTGATGATCGAAAAAGCACTAGTGGTGGTGCATTCTTTATGGGGCCCCGGTTAGTATCTTGGTTCAGCAAGAAGCAAAGCTCCATTGCATTACCTACAGCAGAAGCTGAATATGTGGCTGCAGCATCATGTTGCACTCAACTTCTTTGGATGATGCAAACCCTACAAGATTTTCAAATCAAATGTTCACCCCCTATCTCCATTATGTGTGATAATACAAGTGCCATCAGTATCTCAAAGAATCCTGTTATGCATTCCAAAACCAAGCATATTCCCATCAAATATCACTTCTTACGAGAACAAGTGCTTGAGCAAAAGGTGAAATTAGAATATGTTTCCTCCAAAGAACAAGTTGCAGATATATTTACCAAACCTCTACCCAGGGAAGCGTTCGAATATCTCAGACTGAAACTGGGAGTAGTCTCTGCCATGCAGAGGTTCAGGTCTACTTAATTACAGAAGCTTAAATTGGTTGTGAGGTGTCGTCAGGCATCTCTGATTGCACAAGCTCAGGGGGAGCATTGGTCATATGTAAAGGATGAATTGTTGGTCATATTATGAAGATGCAGCATGATCTCAGGGAGAGCATGGATTCTTGATCAAACTCTTTGCCATTGATGTCAAAGGGGGAGGAAAAGCAACAAAGGAGTCTAAGGTCATCAGAGGAAGAGTATTGCCATCAATGCCAAAGGGGGAGATTGTTGGAATATTGTCATTGATGGAAAAGGATGTGGCAAAGGCATGGGCAACAGAAGAACAGCAGAATTGCAGAGATCATACGATTAGCAGCAAAGCTCAGAAGAGAATTAACAGGTGATGGGCAGAGCCGTTTTAACAATGGAACGAAGATATTCCCGTAGATTTAATTTACAGAGGAGCAGAGTCATTCAAGACAGTCATTTCGGGCGTTTAAGCCCTCAACAACCAAAATGAATAAAAAATGAATTAAATAGGCAGAAGTCTTTTATTTCTGATTTGGCGGGACAAGTGGTCGTCACCACTCAAGCTCTAAATCGGAATCGCAAGTTATTTTGGTGAAGTAGTGTCTTGTTGATATGGAGTCCAGCGATGCGATGCGATCCAATCGCAATCGCAAATCACAATGTAAATGAAACATAAAAATGTCTCGTGGATGTCGAATGGTTGTACACAATACAACCAAATGTTACATTATAAATCGCCCGCACCAACAGCCGAGGCCCGTGGGTCCACTTGACCACGTGGCGATGTTTTAATGGAATCGCACGTCTTGAATCGCAAGGTTCAATCGGCGGAGTTTTGTTATGTGCTCTGATCAAAGGACGGACCTGATCGAGTTATATGCCTCAGTTTATTGCAAATCGCATCCGAGTTCCCAATCGCAATCGAAAGCGCTTAAGTGTTGGGTCCGATTGCACATTGAAATTGGCGGACCCGATAGTATTATACGATGGAATTAATAGATTCAATCGCGTCCGGGATCTTAATCGCAATCGGAAATTTCCGATTGATCGCATACCTTTTGTAATATGCTGCGATTGAAGTGGCGGACCCGATCCGATTATATGCTGGAGTTAATATGTGCCAATCGCATCCGTGTCCTGATCGCAATCGGAACTTTTATATGGTGTGCCCCGATTGCATTTGTTCAAAGGGCGGACCCGATTGCGTTATGAGCCATGTTTTATGTGGTCGTCGCGTCCGGTTGATCAATCGCAATCGCAAGTGTTGTTTGACACCGCCGATCCGCCATCTGCGATGTGGGCCCAGAGTCGAAGATTGAATATTATTTGAAGAACCCGAAAGGTTATATGGATATATATATTACTGATGAGTCAGTGGCACATTAATGTTTATAATATTATATGGCGGAGACAAAGATTGGGGGTTTCAAATTGGATTGGCACAATTATTAATACAAAACTATTGAGATATATGGCTGTTCCGCTTGCGGAACTCACCACATCAACAAGAAACTTGCGTATGAAAAGCGTTGGATATTGTTTATAAAATACAAAGGGTTAAACTTTGGGTTAAAGGCTGGGCGCACATAGATAATTTGAATCTCCTCGTTTGAATAAAATAAAAATAAAAATAAAAAAAAGAGAGAAGAAATCGAAGAGCCCCGGGGATAAACTAAAGAAATACCGTTAACGGTTGAGTGGTTTTAGACTCATGGTATTGATAAAGGCGAGATCTATATAAAGAAAAAAGATCATTATTCAATGGTGTGGTGTGAGCATTGGCGAAGAAGGAATTCCTCTAAGGAATATCTGTATGGACAGACAACGCGCTTAATTGATGATTCTGAGTCCATTATGTACCCTTCGAGACATTAATCTAAAAGGTGATGAGTCGTGAGAGTATTCAATAGAAGAAACGATGAAAAGATAGAGGATGTCTACTGAAGAACACATATGGATCCGGTGCATATGTCAGTTGGAGTTTCTGAAGGGTTGCGCTGAGTCAGAGGGTTGAAGCCTTCTGTATATAGAAGCTGATGTTATGTTCAGGGGGTTGAAGCTCCCTTCCAGGGAAGGCTGGTAAACGAGAGAAGGTTGTAGCCTTCTGCAGGTGGGTGCCCGCGTGCTGGTATGAGTCTGCACCAGCATATATTGTAAAAGGTTTTCTCTATAATAAAAAATTGAAGACTAAGATTACTGCAGCGGTGGTTTTCTCCCGAATTGGGTTTCCACCTTAAATCCTGGTGTCCATATGTGTTGTTCATGGTTAATGGTTTGTTCTATTGTTTCTGCTCATGCTTAATGCTTATTTGATGCATTTCTCTAAGTAAAAGCATAATAAGATTTCTGGACATATATGTTGAATGCAGTACTGTAACATATGGTTGTTTTAAAGAAAAAGGAAAGAAAAATTGTTCAGTCTTAAATATTGATTCACCCCCCTCTCAGTATTTTTCCCAACACAGGAGCAGGAGTTTGGATAACTAATATGGAAAATAATCATGCAAAAGGCCATGCTTTCAGACTGAATTTTAAATGCACCAACAATATGGCTAAGTATGAAGCCCTCATTTTAGGACTCCATATTATCAGAAATTTAGGAGGTAAAAGAATATCAAATATGGGAGATTCAGATTTGATTGTAAAACAGATAAATGGAGAATATTCTGTTTATAATCCTAGATTAGGCCGATATAGAGAAACTGTGTTAGATTTGATAGATGAACTATTGGAATGTAATTTTTCTGCGATACCAAGAAAGCAGAACATACATCCACACTTCTTAGAAACTTTTGCTAGGATCTGTAATCTTCCATTTCAGCCAATCATAAGTATACTGCAGAAGTAAAACACAGACCAATAATTCTAGATAACCTCAAATATTGGCAAATTTTCTCACAAGATCAACAGATTTACCATTTTGTGAATAATGAAGGTGAATTTCAGAATTGTAAAATAGATACAGACTGTACATTAGATCAGGATTTATATAGTGAAATTGATTTAAATAACATAGATGTAAATAAATTAAACTTTCCAAAACCTATTAAATTTAGTCAATCAGACATAGATAACTTAGAGAAAGTAGAAATTGATGAGATAATTGATGATGAATCTGATATATTAAATCTCAAATATTATTTCTTACCAAAAGGCTTAACCCCTTTAGAAGATTTATTTGACTCAAATGATGTTGCTAGAAAACCCAAAATGGAGCCACTTAGATATTATATTGAGGAATGTAACATAGGCACAAAGTTAAAACCTAAGATGATCAAACTTTCCAAAGCTTTACCTCAGCAAGAAAAAGAAACATATATTGCTCTTTTCAAGGAATTTCAAGATGTTTTTGCTTGGAGTTATGAGGACCTAAAATCATATGACACCAATATAATACATCATAAAATCCCTATAAAAGAAGACCAAAAGCCTTTTAAACAAAAGTTAAGAAGGATAAACCCTGTTTTGATGCCTTTGATTGAAAAAGAGGTAAAAAGAATGTACGATGCATAGATAATTGCACCAGTCAGATATTATGATTGGGTTTCTAATCTAGTTCCAACTAGAAAAAGACAGGAGAAATTAGATTATGTGTTGACTTTAGGAATCTAAATAAAGTATCCTTAAAAGATAATTATCCTTTACCAAAAATGGATCACATTTTACAAAGGGTAGTTGGTTCTTCTAGGATTTCACTTTTAGATGGATTTTCAGGATACAACCAAATTTTAGTCCAACTAGAGGATCAAGCCAAAACAATTTTTACTATTCCTTGAGGCACTTTTATGTATGTAAAAATGCATTTTGGTTTAATGAATGCAGAGGATACCTCTCAAAGAGCTATGGATATAGCCTTTGAAAATGAAATTCATGAATTCTTAGTGATTTACTTAAATGACATTGTTGTATTTTCTAAGACTGATTATGAACACTTAGATCATCTTAGACAAGTCTGTATTAAATGCAAAACGTTTGGCATCTCCCTAAATCCTAAGAAAACCTTATTTGGATTAGAAGAAGGTAAGTTACTAGGACACATAATATCTAAGGAAGAAATTAGAATAGACGCTGCCAAAATAGAAGCAATTCTTGACATTAGTCCTCTAAGGAACATAAAAGAGTTACAAGCTTTTCTAGGTAAATTTAAATTTTTAAGAATATTAATCTCCAATTTAGCTGAAATCATTAGAGAACTAAATAATATGCTGAAAAAATATTCGATTCTTAAATGGACTATTGAGGCCAAACAATCATTTGAATCTATCAAACAGGCCTTAACAAAAATCTCAGTCCTTATAAGTCCTGACTTTAAAAATGATTTCATCATTTTCTCCTTTGCTTCAAAACACACCATTACTACAGTTTTACTGCAGAAAAATTACCAGGGCTATGAGCAGCCCATAGATTTCTTTAAAAAAACACTTAGAGATGCCACTTTGAAGTACAATATCATGGAGAAACAAGCCCTAGCTTTGGTAAAGGCCATTAAAGATTTCAGAGTGTACATTCTTTATTCACACATCATTGCATATGTTCCAAATCTAGTAGTAAAAGACATTCTAACTCAGGATGGTCCTGATGGTAGAAGAGGCAAGTGGATTGCCACAATTTTGGAATATGACGTAGAAATAAAACCCACTAAAATTATAAAATGTCAAGGTTTAGCCAAACTCATGGCTGAATCAAATTATCATGCCCTAGACATAAATTTTATTGCCCAAGTAGATGATCAGAAAGAGATGGTGACTCCAGAGATTAGTGAAGCCTTTTTAGATTCACCATGGCATGCAAATAGCATATTTGTATTATAAACTTAAAAGCTCCTCCTGGATTATCAAGAACAAAAGCTATATTCTTAAAGCTAAAGGTAGTAAGATTTTGTATATTAGACAATGTACTTTTTTGGAAAGATCATAGTGGAATTTTATTAAATTATTTGTTAAAAGAAGAAGCTGACAAATTTTTAGAAAATTTTCATACAGGTGACCGTGGAGTACATCTCTACTGGAATAATACTGCAGACAAAATCCTGAGAGCTGGTTTTTACTGGCTTTCTTTGTTTGCAGATGTAAAAAGGTATGTGACCTCCTGTCACAAGTGTCAAATATTTGAGGGAAATAAAAAAATCTTACCAATGCCCTTAAAACCTATCTCAACAGAAATTCCATTTCAACAATGGGCTCTTGACTTCATTGGTGAAATTCACCCTCCATTATTAGCCCAACACAAGTGGATTATGACAGCCACTGACTATTTTAATAAGTGGATAGAAGCCATACCATCTAGGAAAGCCACTGACACTGTCATTATCTCCTTTTTAGAAAGCAACATACTTTCAAGATTTGGATGTCCTCAAAATATAATTATTGACAATGCAACTGCATTCAAATCCAAAAAGATGATTGAATTTTTTCATAAATACACATTAACCTAGGTCATTCTACTGCATATTACCCCCAAGGTAATGGCCTTGCTGAATCTTCCAATAAGAGCCTTGTAAACATCATCAAGAAATTACTAGAAGATAATGAAAATACTTGGAACAAGAAGTTAGTCAATGCCTTATGGGCAGATAGACTTACCACCAAAAAATCTATTGGTACATCCCCTTACCAACTTGTTTATGGAATGGATGTTGTTTTTCCATCTTCCTTAGGAGTACCAGTAATGAAGATAATCCAAGAATTACAAGTTGATACAAATGACATTAAAAGAAGGATTAACCACCATTCACTTGCAACAAACAAGAGAAGAGGTTTATCTTAAGTCTCAAGCTATCCAAGACAAGATAAAGAAAATTTTTGACAGAAAGAGTAAAGAAGACGATTTCTACATTGGAGACAAAGTATTAAAATGGGATTCAAGAAGAGAAGAGAAAGGTAAACATGGAAAATTTTATTTCCTATGGACATGACCTTATGATATTTATGGTTACAGAGGTAATAATGCTTTCTTTTTGAAAGAAATGGATGGATTAGATTTCCTAGGTGGACCAGTCAAGGGCAGAATGCTGAAGCACTACTACTCTTCAGAAATAACCAATAGTTAATTTTTGCTTACTTTGTCCATTGTACATAAACATTGAAGATTCTAGATTGGATTGGATGTTTTCCTAACAGAGTTGAAGCCCAGAGAGAAGGCCCTAAGCTTTGAGAGGTAAAATATCATAAGTATGAAATAACTACAAAGATCAGAATAAAACTTGCAAGGTCAGCTTGTTAGCTCCTTGTAATTTTCAAGATTGGAAAATAAAAACTACAGAGAGAGCACTTGAACCACTTTGGGATTCTAGGATCTAGCCCTCCTGAATCCAGATAGGGATCTCTCTATAAGTGCAAAGATTGATTTATCTTTAAGGCTTTTATGGTGTGATATTAGGCTAGTTATTAAGAACAAGGGTTTTTGTTTGTTTTGGATGGTTGAGCATGATTCTTAGTTGAGCGGAAAGTCCTAAAATGAAAAATTTTCAAAGGTGTGAAGTTGCAAGCAATCGGAACAAGCTTTGGCTGATAAGATAGATATAACGCTGGTTTTTAGTCCATTGGGCTATGGAGTCATAAAAGGGTTTAATTGTGCAACAATTTCAAGAGTGGTCCAAGGGGAAAGTCATCTATATCATAAGATCATTGAGATTAAATGATGGAATGGAAAAAATAAAAGTGTTGAAGGGGTGGAAACAGACCATAATTTCAACTAGGATTTATCAGTTTTTCCAACAAGAAAAGACTTTTAAGTAACTGTTTAAAACTGACCAAAGGACAGGGCTAACCATAGACCTATTTGGACAAGTTCGTATTAAAGCTAACTCAATAGACAAACAATCCAGTAATCCTCATAATTACTTTCATAAGGGATGAAAACATATAAGAAAAACAAAGTGCAGCCTAAGATCAGATAAGATACTTTTAAATTTAGACTTCTTTCAGCATACTCTTAGGGAAACTTTCAAAACTACCTTTGGAGAAAGAAGCTAGAAAACAGGGCACACCATCACTTTTCTAGTCTAAATTTACTGAGTAAATAATGAAAATAAAATTTAAGAACAATGTTTAAAGTAAATAGTAGGACGAGGGAACACCAGCATTCCTAACTGCTTGAATTGTATTGAATCATTTTTAAATACACAATTCGGAGGAAAACATTGAGATAAAGCTTATCAGTCAGAGAAGGGTACTGTAAACAGTAAATCCTAACTCTATGCTTGCTGTTCTTTATCACAGAATAACAGACAAAATGGCATACATGAAAGGAAAACAATAACACAGAAAGAAGAACTTCACCAGTGATATAGACCAGGAGCCCAAGAATCAGCTTGTATATTGATGTCAATCCAGTTACATTCTTCAAGTCCAATGTTTCAGTTCAGCAATCATCTTCACTTCTTAGCCTAACTTATTTGATTACAAACAGAGCTTCAAGAGACTCTGAATACTATTTACAAGTAGAAAGTTTCGAGCACAAGTATATTTCAAAGTTCTGCAACCAACCCTTTACAATGAGCTCCTCAAGAAGATTTTATAGGAAAATGAGGAGGTCGAAGAGAGAAAATATCTATGGGTTCAATTAATATAGTTTTAATGCTTCTCGGCCTTTGAGGGGCTCAATGGAGAAGATTTACATATATTTCTATGTATTAATTAATTTACATTAAATATTGAACTTGCTGGGAAGCTTTTGTTGACTTTAAGGCTCTGTGTCATCGTTGTAATAACTCTGCTGATATTTTTGCAATAAGTCTATTTGGCTCGAAATAACTGTTGAGATGTATTAAGGAAAATATCATATGTTCGGGTAATAACTCTGCCTCTGTTAAATCCTTAGAGGCTGCAGGTGGCATTAGGTAGCTAAGAGGATTCAATTAGCCTCTGATGTGGCAGTGGAGGCTCTCTCTGTCTGGTAGATATTTTGTTTTGACCT
The DNA here is from genome assembly GCA_034641835.2 of Pinus albicaulis. Lineage (NCBI taxonomy): Eukaryota > Viridiplantae > Streptophyta > Pinopsida > Pinales > Pinaceae > Pinus > Pinus albicaulis. The sequence continues at coordinate 1,806,743,071 of CM076580.1, read as the reverse complement.
AAAATAGAATTAATTTGCTCCTGATCTGTGTGTTAGGCATAATTGGGCCTAAATCATGTCTTCTATTTTTTAACTGTGTTTAATTTAGTGTATTAGGCTTTTGATTGTCGATCTTAGCTGTAATCCCTCAAAACTGGGTAAAAGATCTTCAATTCTACATCTCTGGTTTGATTTGATCTTCAACACTGATACTCTCTGTTTTAATTAATCTTTGTCATGTCTTGTTGATGTGCAGGTGCGTAGAGGGTTTAAAATGGCATCAGTGCTCATGATGCACTGATGAAACATGGTATGGAACCCTATAGATGGATAGTCTTTTATGAATAAAGGTCCAAGGGATCGTCATCCCCGGCCTTCAACTTTCCTTTAAAATAATTGGAAATCCATTAAAACCTGCAAAATACACAAAAATGTTATAAAAATACTGTGTGGCTGGGTAAAACTGCTTTGGAGGCTATGGTTAGGTCGCGGCCGTTGGATGAAAGCATCCAACGGTGGATATTGCTTTGTGGAGATCAAATAGGAGGCGGTTGAGTGAACAGTGCAGAGGATTAAGTCCAGGACGTTGATCTGTGTTGATCAACAGTCGAGATCAATTGTGGACATACAAAGAAAATGAGTTACATTATAATGAAAATAAACGAAAAATGCGAAGAAATGGGAAAAATGACCTTTGGCGGACAAAAATGTTAAAATGAAATTTGGGGTTTCTCAGATGAAGCTGGGATGTCGGATGAGATCAACCCAAGGAGATCAACGACGAAGATTGATCTACGAAAGTCCTTGGAGGATGGGGGGAGGGCGATAATGTAATGCGAGATTAAATGTTGGCCGTTGATCTGCATAGATCAATGGCAGGGAATGAACTCGACGAAACACAATGTAAAATGGGGAAAGCGGTTTTGGATGAGAAAACCACGGGTTTCATGCTGCGAAAAGGCAGATAGGTGGTTTTCACTTTTTGAACGCGATATGTGTTTTAGCCCAACACGTGGCATTTCAAAACCACTTATATCACGTAGCTATTAGAGAATTAACCTTCATGCTTAAATCTACGCGAAAATGCATGTCAGCCGTCAGATCAGGGGTCTTAGATCTGACGGTCATGGAAAGAGCGTGATATTGATAAGATGCACGGGTGAAAGCAGGTAGGGTGGTTTTATTCTAAGCCGTTGGATCAAAAAATGAACGGCGGAGATCAAATCTGGGGCGGGTAGGACCCAAAGGAGTCGGGCCTATCGTGATTATTATGAGCCGTTGGATGAAACAGATCAACGGTGGAGATTTGATCTATGGGATAATGAAATAATATATAAGGCATAGAATGGGTCAGTATGGGACGTTGATCTGCAGAGATCAATGGCTGAGATTTACTTGAAAAACATTATAAAGCGGGGCCTCATAAATTTAACAAAGGTTGCGGGATCCAATCTAGACCGTCAGATCTTGATACGTGGACGACCCAGATGCAATTGGAGGTTTGCGATCGATGGGGGCAAAACAGAATGGGTGCCGATGCGATTAGCTGTGGACCGCTGATCTGAGGGCCAGTTCAACGGTGGAGAACGAGTTTGGAGGAGGTCACAGGCGGGGGATGGCCTTTGGGATGGAGTGATAAGGGCCGTCGGATCTGGATCTAGCGGGTAGATCCAACGGCTAAGGATCCATCGGGAGATCGCCAATCGGGGAGGGGGAATAAAATATTAAATGCACCCAATGGAAATCTCCGATGCGAGATTGCGTTGGCCGTTGATTGGTTCAAGATCAACGGTGGAGGAAGGGCTTCAACCAATGAACAACGAGCCACGTTATAACATAAAAAATCAAAATTTTTATGAAATACAAAGGATATTTCGAATCGGGAAGGGTTTATATAAAGTGTTAAGTGCCCGATTGTAGGCTCATGGTTTTTTACAAAGGGAGTGAAGGCTCGAGGTTTATTTAAAGGGGCCAATCGGATCGGAGGTTTCATAAAACAAATAAGACTTGCGCTTTTTGGAAGTTCTGATGCGATAAGCGCTTTCGGCCTTTGCGCTTGGTTCCAACGCCAAGTCGCATGGAGGGGAAGTGGTTTAGGGCTTAGCCCTAAAGGGGCTTAGGCCTGTAATGCAAAAAGTGTGTTTTTTATGATTTTTTCAAGGTTTTTTAATGGATTTGGGGGTTTCGGTAAGGTTCAAAAATGAGTTTTAAACCTTATAAAAGGGGTTTTATGAAGGGAAGAAGGGAAAAGAGGGAAAATAGAGGAATTTTATAGGGAAAAAAGGGAATAAAATGAAGGTTAATTTTGAGGGGAAGGAGAAGTAAAAAACGATGAAAAATGGAGTTTTCAGCAAACTTTTTCTTCAGGGAAAACAACAGATTTTCAGAATTAAAAGGGAAACAGTAGTGAAGATTAATCCAAGAACAAGATGTCTTCATAAGACTTCAAAAAATAACAATTTTGCAATAAAACTTGTTTCTTGAAGGCTTCAAAAATGATTTAGCCACCATTTGATATGGAAAATTTTATAGGTGGCTAACAGTAGCTCCACATGGGGATGGTGCTTTCCTGAAGGCATCAAGAACTTCAGACTTGTATTCTCTGGGGGGCATGATCAGTGCCTCATCCATTGGGCTACAAATTTCTTTACTTGGCTGATCTTCTTCTATTTTGAAAATGTTAGCAGCCATGAAAAAACAATGGAACTTCGTCAACACAAGCTTTCTACCTACCCAATCCTACTGATCTAACATTTTTTCTTCTTTCAAAGTGCACTTGGATTGGAAAAATCTTTTAAAAACATTTTATTATTTTGAAAGAAAAAAACTAATCTAAGTCTACTTCTTATTTCTCCATGAACTCAGATTAAACAGTTGAGTCCATAAGCTTCTCTACCTAATCTACTATCTGTTAGGATTAAACAGTCTAACAGATTTTTATTCACTAATTTCTAAAACAGAAATTTAAAAGCATACAAGCCAAGATTGAACAGTCTAACTTGTTGTTGATCTATGGCATAAAAAACAAGCTGCACATAGATAATTATTTGGCAGAAAATTAAATCAAAATGGTGAAGGCTTAAGATCTGAAAGTTCTAAAACACGACCTTCTCTTTCTTCAGCTCTGTTTTTACTTCTGTTTGAGCTATCTTTTCCTTGTTATCTGGTTCAGATTTTGCACTTATTAGAACCAGTTTACCTCTGTTTTTGACTCACGGTTTAAATAGATTTGAGTCATTCTTCTTTTGAAAACTAAGGTTCGGATTTTGAGCTTGTTTTAACCTTTATTTTCTATCATAATCTACCTAACTGATACGCCAAGATTAAACTGTTTGGAAAATATGATTTCACTAACCTATCAGCAGTAAATTTAAAACTAATTAATCATGATTAGGCTATATGAATAACTAGGAGTGTATTTCTAGGAGTGGCATTTGAGCTTGCACACTTTCAGATTTTGTTTCTCTATTTTGGTATGGGGCTGTACCTTTCTTGTTTTTACAATCTGCCCTCTTTTCTTTCTTCTATTGTTTTTGTATTTTTTATTTTTCTAATTTTGAATGCAATGATGGATGAAATATTTATAATGAGAAAAAGATAAAAAGGCTTCCAAACAAAATAGGATCAAGAGAAGTAGTGTTTGAGCATCCTGCCATTGACAGGACCCCCAAATAGTTCAGCTCCATTCAACTCCTGCAAAAAATAAGCATTGTTGCCAGCAGCAAAATGAATGAGATAAGGGATAAGCCATAAGTTATCAAATTTTCCATGCTTGCCCTTGTCTTCCCTCCTTGAGTCCCACTTTAACACTTTGTCCCCAATATTGAAATTGTTGGCCTTTGTTCTTCTATCAAAAAGCTTCTTGATGCTCTCTTGCTTTTGTAATGCTCTGTTGTAGACCTCCTCTCTGGTTTGCTGAAGGTGTATAGTCTGATTAATCCTTCTGATAATGTCATTGTCTTCAGACTGCACTTCTTGAATCAACTTCATAATTGGTACACCAAGGCTGGTTGGAAAAATTGCATCGGTACCATACAAAAGCTGGTAGGGTGACGTTCCAATGGATTTTTTAAGTGTCAATCTGTCAGCCCATAGTGCATGAACTAGCTTTGTGTGCCAAGATTTCCTGTTGTCTTCCAACAACTTCTTGATTATGTTCACCAAAATCTTGTTTGAGGATTCTGCTAGCCCATTACCTTGGGGGTAATAAGCAGTAGAATGACCCAATGTAATCTGATATTTGTGACAGAATTCAACCATCTTCTTTGATCCAAATGCTGCAGCATTATCAGTGATGATCTTCCTAGGACAACCAAATCTAGAGAGGGTATGAATCTCAATGAATTTTATGATGACAAAGTCATTGGCTTGTCTAGAAGGGATGGCTTCTATCCATTTGGTAAAGTAGTCTGTTGTAGTGAGAATCCATTTATGTTGGGCAGATGAGGGTGGATGGATTTCTCCTATGAAGTCAAGTCCCCACTGTTGAAAAGGAGCTTCAACAGTGATTAGATGCAGAGGTAAGGGCAACACATTTCTTTTTCCTTCAAAAATTTGGCATTTATGACAGGAAATGATCATTTTATGTACATCTAGAAAGAGTGTGGGCCAATAGTAACCAGCTCTAAGGATTTTTTTGGCTGTAGTCTTCCAGTAGAGGTGGCCTCCACATTATCCTTCATGGAACTCGTGATTAACCTTCTCTGCATCATTCTCAGGCAAACATTTAAGCAATATTCCACTTGCATTTTTCCAATAAAGACATTTATCTATAATGCAGTAGTTTACAACTTTTAACTTTAAAAACCTTGCCTTTGTTTTTGATAAACTAGGAGGTGTATTCAGATTGAGAAAAACATATAGAATATCAACATACCAAGAGGAATTCATAAAATTGTCTTCAACAATGGGAGTTGAGAATTATTCTTGTTCATCTAAAGCATTTATCATATTAATATCAAGAACTTCAAAATTTGATTCAGCCATTAATCTAGCTAGACCTTGGCCTTTAATGAGTTTAGTGGGCTTGATCTCTAAATCATATTCAAGTATCACAACTATCCACTTACCTCTCTTATCATCTGGGTCCTGCGTTAGAATGTATTTCACAACTGAATTCGGGACAAAGGTAATGATGTGTGAGTGAAGGATGTAAACTCTGAAGTCTTTTAAAACTTTGGCCAAAGTGAAAGCTTGCTTTTCCATGATGTTATACTTCAGAGGAGCATCTCTCAATGCCTTGCTAAAGAATGCAATAGGCTGCTCTTGTCCCTGTGGGTTTTTATGTAAAAGGACAATTGCTATTGTATGTTCTGATGCAAATGAAAAAATATAAAAATCTTTTGAAAAATCAGGACTTATTAGAACTGGTGTTTTGGTTAATGCTTGTTTGACCAGTTCAAAGGAATTCTTTGCTTCCAAGGTCCATTTGAATCCTTGTTCCTTTTTAAGCATATTTGTAATGTTTCTAAGGAGCTCAGCCAATTTGGGTATGAACCTTCTCAAGAAATTAATCTTTCCAATGAAATATTGGAGTTCCTTGATGTTTCGAGGATGAGAGATTTGCAATATGGCCTCAATCCTCTTCGGGTCTATCTTTATCCCCTCTTCTGAAATGATGTGTCCAAGAAGTTTACCTTCTTGGAGACCAAACAATGTTTTCTTAGGATTTAAAGATATCCCAAACTTTCTTCATTTCTCGAATACTTTTCTCAAATGTTCTAAGTGCTCTTCATCTGTCTTAGAAAAAACAGTGACATCATCAAGGTAAATAATGATGAAGTAGCCCAATTCTTTCGAGAATGCAATGTCCATGGCTCTCTGAAATGTAGCACCAGCATTCATTAGACCAAAGGGAATTTTCACATACATGAAAGTGCCCCAAGGTGTAGTAAAAGCTGTCTTTAATTGATCATCAGGATGAACTAAAATATGATTGTATCCTGAATAGCCATCTAGCAAAGAAATTATTTTAGAACCAACTACCCTTTTTAAAATATGATCCATCTTGGGTAAAGGGTAGTTGTCCTTCAGTGAAGCTTTGTTTAAGTCTCTAAAATCTATACAAAGCCTTATCTCTCCTTTTTTCTTCCTAACCGACACTGGATTAGACACCCATTCAAAATATCTAATAGGGACAATAATACCAACTTCATACATTTTCTTGATTTCCTTCTAAACCAAAGGTAACTGAACAGGGTTTATTCTGCATAGATTTTGTTTAAATGGCTTTTGGTTTTCCTTGAGAGGTATCTTGTGCTGAATTATTTCAGTGTCATAGGATTTCAGATCCTCATAACTCCACGCAAAAACATCAGAAAATTCTTTAAAAAACTCTATGTATTTGAGTTTGATGTGAGCTGGTAAAGTTTTAGAAAGTTTGATCATTTTCGGTTTTAATTCACTGCCTATATTACACTCTTCAACTTTAGTTTCCACAAGCTCCAGTTTTGGCTTCTTGGCCACATCGTTGAAATCAAACAACCCTTCTAAAGGGGCCAGCCCTTTTGGCAAACTTTGATCTTTAGACTGTAGAGTTTCTAAGTCCTCAGTTTCTAGCTCTGCAATCATTTCTGTGTTATTTTCAAGTTTTTTAGACAACAGATTTACACCAGCTATCTCAGGAGACTTTTCTTCTTCATCAAGAAAATTTTCTTCACTGGGACAGTCTATTTCATAGTCTGAATTTGAACTTGGTAGTTCAAATTCATTTCTGGACTGCAGGAAGTCTTCTATTTGTTTGTCTCCATCAAACACTTGCCAATACTTCTCGTTATTAGGGACAGCTGGTCTGAATTTAATTTGAGTTGTACATTGTTTGGTTTCGTAAGGTGTTAGGCATGTTCTAGCAGAAAAATCAAAACCGTGGGCCATGATATTCTTCCTTCTTGGGACAAAAATCAGTTGGTATTCCTCAAAAGTTTTTAGTAAATCCACGACATCGTTTCGATAGGCTCTGAGTCTAGGGTGATTAGCGTTGTATTCCCCATTGACTTGCATAATGATTAATTATGAACCCCCATGCACTTAAATTCTTTTGGCTCCTAATTTTTTCAACAAATGTAAGCCTAAAAGAAGGGATTCATACTCTGCTATGTTATTCGAACACTGAAAGTTTAATCTATAGGAATGGCATTCTGTGTGATTATTTTAATTGTTTTGTATCCAGACGCCTGCACCAACATTGCTCCTAGTGCAAGACCCATCAAAGTTCATACTCCACAGAGGACTAATCTCGAGTTCAGCAGTTTGGTCACTATCCTCTTCAACTAGTGTGCTTTTGGCTTGTTCTTGAATATCAACACTTTGTTGAATTTGTTTTAATTCCTTAGGTTTTTCACTATGTTGAGGACTGGTTTCTTGACTCTCAAGGTTTAAAAGCAATGGATGCATGATTTTTAGCTCTAGTCCCGTGTTTAGTTTGCTATAGTTTTCAGGTTTAGCAAGCTGTTTCGACAGTTCTGTGTTGTTTTCCTCCTCTTGTCTATTGGCCATTAATTTAGTTAAATTTACCTGTTCAGCGAATGTTTCATCGTTGAAAAGGATAAATGAATCAAGGCCTGTGTTTACAAAATAAAGGGGAGAGTTTTGCGGTCTATCTTGGCCAGGGAAAATTTTAAGAACCCCCCTAAATTTATATGTATAATAAATGGGAAAATCCCCATGATACATAGGAAAAATGGAAGGCGATTTTATGAATAATATAATATGTCTATATATATTTTTTGGCGAATCTCTCATGAGATTATATTATCTTGTAAAATCATGGCGAATCACGAGTACAAATGGCGAATCACTAGTACAAAATGGTGAATCATTTTCTAGTGGAGTTCGGAATGTTGGTTCCAATGAAGATATGGTAGTTGAACCAGGAGTTGAAGGAAGCGAACCACCGAGACCAAGCATGGAACATGGTGACTCGTGAGGGAAGTAGTTCTTGTGCAGTTTGGAAAACCCGTTCTTCTAGTTCTGCTAAGCATAGTGTTGTTGCTCATGCTACTACTTATAGCACTGATATTGAGGTTGGAGAGGAGTTTGAGGAAGCATGGAAGGTAGCAGTGGTGGAGAATTACAAAGAGAACCCCATGATGGGCTCTCCATTTTTCTCTTTGGTATTTGGGCCTGCAAGATCTTCTGTCCATTAAAACAACAATTAAATGTTCAACCAACAATCGACTTGACTGAGTTGATTAGGTACGAGTCAAATTAGACTAATATTCAAAACTATGCCTTGCACTATCCCATATTTATCACACTAATGCTACACAACATTGTGCATTTGCACCAAACTCTCATGCATGCACACAAATTTTTCATTAACATTTATAACCCTAACCAAGTGATAATTGATCAACAATTTTCACCAAATTTTGTTATAGTGTTGAAAGTTCATAAGAAATTTAGATCCATGGTACCTTAAATAAATTTTGAGATAACCTCCAATAAACAGTAAATCTCTGCTACAATGTGCTATGCCAAAAGACAGACTTACAAGCAACTAGCCTTAGTTTATAAACCATTAATGAGAAAATTTGAATTACAGTTCTCATTTCAAGTCCTTGTAAGAGTACACATAAAATATTGCAATTTTCCTTTTAGTTCTTTGTCTCCATTTACATTTTATACATACAAGGAGTGAAATCCTTTGTTTAACTTTCAATCATCTGATGTTCCATTACTAATCAATAAACATGTATATAGAGAATAGTGCATCATGGAGATAGGGTTTTCCCTCCCTAGATAAGGTTGACAAGCATCTCCACTTTGGCTCTGATATCACACAGAATCTATATCCTTCCTATAAATATTCGTCTTGGCCGAGAATTTAAACAAGAATCCATAGCCATTTTCATAATCAGAGAGCCCAGAAAGTAACTAGCTCTTTGCTCAGGTAGGTGAGGTCCTGATGCTAGAGCTCTGCTAAATTATTGTAAAACACTGAACTTTGAAGTAAAATATTTACTTTAGTTTGATCAACAAGAAAACATGTTGAGCTAAGAATCATTTCTCATTTGGAAATATAAGTCATTTGTAAACAGTAAATCTCTGGTATAATGTGCCATGCCAAAAGATAGACTTACAAGCAGCTAGCCTCAGTTTATAAACCATTAATGAGAAAATTTGAATTACAATTCTCATTTCAATTCCTTGTAAGAGTACACATAAAAGATTGCAATTTTCCTTTTAGTTCTCTATCTCCATTTAAATTCTATACATATAAGGAGTGAAAACCTTCATTTAACTTTCAATCATGATGTTCCATTACTAATCAATAAACATCAATATAGAGAATTACATTGCCTTTGATTTTCCAACATGGTATCAAAGCTAAGGTTGACAAAAGAAGGCTTGAAGATCACTAATGTTGGCATAAGTTGAAGATACCTCCAACGGAAAAAAGATAAAATGATGTACTATAGCAGATTCTGGCAAGCATTCAAATATCATAATGTGATTGAAGTAGTAAGAGGTTCTCCACAAGAATTACATTCTATTCTTCAAAGGTCTACTTCTATTCTTCAATTTGAAGGATCAAATTACAAACATTCCAAAGAGATATGTTTTGAAGGGATTAAGGATAATCAAAAGATACGTAAGGTGTGCAATCCGAGTTTTGAGGTGATAATTGTGGTGCTACAATTTAAGACCATAGTTATCTTGCTTATCCAATAAGACCATTTATGTATGTGGACTCTTCGAAGGTGCGAAATCTAGAAAGCAATAATTGATGGCAAAACACTACATCTATACAATGATCCAGAGTTGGAGGCCTTTTGCTTGCTGCAAAGGGAAAAAATTTGACATGTAATGTCTCTAAGACAATGCATATGCATGACTACTCAAATAAATTTCTCTGAGCTAGGCCATAACAACGATCTGTGGGTTAAGCTTGAAAAGACAAACTACTAAGAAGAGTATAATATTATACATCCAACAAGAGTAGATCTCTCCTCAAGATAACCTCACATACCTCAGATGAGCAGAACTAAACAAGAACAAAAGTAAGAACGAGGTTTTTGTATTTGTAATTTTTTATATTGGTTTGGCACAGGTTAGAGGAAAAGCATCTGAGTTGAGAGCCTAATAGCTGGACCAAGAAGTCAAGTTTGTATCTCTGATATGAAATGATGAAAAGTATCATAGGGCCAAGTTGTTAGGCCATCCTTATCTCTGTTCCTTGAATAAATTTAGGTCCGAAAATCTAGAGATAATCTAGTGTAGGACCAAGTTGCAACAGGGTTGTTGTAGGGTTCTTATGCTTGGTTTGAATGCAGGTTAGCATGCTGCATAAATAACTGGGTAGAGCAAGGATTTCAGAGAGGACCGAAGGTAGATAGAGATTTTTAAGAAGGTTGCAAGGGTGCTTGGTTCGTAGAGAAAGTCTGCTAGGTTGGAACGTTGTTCCTAAAAGATTTGGAGCATGAGTTTGAAGATCATCCAAAGTGTGAAACATCAGAAGTAATTCTGTGTTGAATCCGTGGAGGAATAACTTTGCAAATATTTTTGGGAAACTGAACTACTGTAGGTATCCTTTTGAGGACCAAAAGGGTGCAACAATAGGCTAGAAGGTGTCTTATTACCCAACGTATGGAAATACTTGATAGAAGAAAGGCAGCCACAGTCTCTTAAGCAGTGGAGGCCGAATTGGAAATAATGTAACAATGGTTACAACATGCCCTAATTAGAGGTCTGGTTTCTGAAGCAAGAACACAAAACCAAGAACAAGAAGGATAAGGGGAAGTTGAGAAACAAGGTATGTTTGTCTAATAGATTGGTTTGTTTGTTAATGAATGGTTGTTAAAGAGAACTTGTGGACTGTTGAAATGCTTAAGTACAGTGATGTTTGAAGAATTAATTCACTATTAGAAGGCAACTATTATGAAGCCCTAAGGAAAATGATCTCTAGAATTCAAACTTTGTTGTATGGGAAGATGTGTGAATTCACTAAGCACACTGAATGTGGAAGTTATTTAGTATTGTATGAGCTATTGATGATGCCTTAACTTGTGTGACAAAGTAGTAGTCTTGACTCTTGTCACTATGTAAGGACATTTCTAGAAGACCCTATGAAAAATATAGCTTGTAACAACAAAAGTATTGTTGAAGGAAAAAATTGCAAGTCCTTGTTCTAAAATATCAGAGATATAGGGCAGATCCTTTAGAACAGTTGGATTATTGGAATTCCAAATATGAAAACCAAGCTCACTCAATTATAATCAACTAGCAAGGGGGAGTATGATAATGCAAAAGAGAGCTCATCCAGATCCAACAAGAGCCATATATGGATAAACATACACCAATTTAACGTTAAATATAATTGATCTGGCAGTGAAATGAGACAGTTACATCAATACAACTTATGAAAGATAAGGGACAACTTCATGAAACTTATCTACATAGCGAAAGATGACATGTACAAAGCTCCATAATGCTCCTCGAATATGTACAAGAGGAAAGAAATTCACTAGGTAGTTGGGAGTGCACTGTCAACCATTAACAGTAAATAACATAAAAATTAAAAATGCTCTTACCACTAAGGAATTGTAAATAAAATACTCTCTATTACCTACAATTATTTGTTAAATTATTGTTATATTTGGGTTATTAGTTATTGAATATACTGTAACACTATTGTTGGTGTTACTTTTGTTGGTATTACTGTGGCAATTAATGGATTTCATTTTAAATCTAAATTACTCCAATAACTTTGTTGGTGTTACTTTTGTTGGTATTACTGTGGCAATTAATGGATTTAATTTTAAATCTAGATTACTCCAATAACTTACAGATTCTGTATAATTATAAAACAACCACAAACCAAAAATGCAATGCATAAATACTCTGAGAAATGAGTAAAACTTGTTTATTACACAAACCATGATCTCTTGAATTTTAAATGCTTTTAAATTGAGGGAAAATTCAGATGCTGCAAAGTGACACCAACAAACAAGAAGAAAAGCTCAAGGCAATTTCACTGAATCTGTTTATAATTTATATATACACATGCTAATTTAAATTAAAATACCTTTAAAATAAAGTTACAGACAAGCTCACCAGGATCCTGCAAGCAAATTGCTTGCCTTGATCAAAAAATTACAAAATTCTAATTCTACTTCTAGAAATTCCATATTACAAAGCTGAAACATCTAAATCAATAATTGCTGACATAAAAGAATTCACATGTCACAGTAGCCATTCATATTCCTAAGATCCATTTCCAGTCCTTTCCCACACCAAATAGCTTCATCCAACACATCAACTGCATCCATCCAATCTCTGCCAAGCATATCCCTTAACCTCTCAAAAGAATTCCTAATCCCATTGCTCCTCTGGTCTGGAACCTCCATTGAATCTGCAGTGTCAACTAACTTGTCCCATAATTTTAACAGAGCATCAACTTCATCTCCATTTTCTCCACTATAACAATTGTTTGCCATCTCTACCACCTGCTGCTGCTCCTCTTCCTCCTCCTCAGCCATGGAACCTGCAACTTCACTGGATGAAGAAACCATAGAAAATTTTTCTAACAAAGGTATTGCTAGACCTCTAGACAACTTCCACATTCAGTGTGCTTAGTGAATTCACACATCTTCCCATACAACAAAATTTGAATTCTAGATATCATTGTCCTTAGGGCTTCATAATAGTTGCTTATAATAGTGACTTAATTCTTCAAACATCACTGTACTTGGGCCTTTCAACAGTCCACAAGTTCTCTTTAACAACCATTCATTAAAAAACAAACCAATCTATTAGAGAAACATACCTTGTTTCTCAACTTCCCCTTATCCTTCTTGTTCTTGGTTTCGTGTTCTTGCTTCAGAAACCATACCTATGATTAGGGCATGTTGTAACCACTGTTACAGCCCTACCAACTCAGCCTCCACTGCTCAAGAGACTGTGGCTGCCCTTCTTCTATCAAGTCTTTCCATACACCAAAATTTTATTCCTGTCAGCGAAGTACTTGTAATTCGTAAGTCGATCAGGTTTTCTATTCATTCAAGTCTGCTCCCCAAAAATTAGGTTTCACACAATTATAAGGATTTCACGGGCAAAATTCTTCCTCTTGTTTTCAAAACTAATTAATATAATTTACTCTTATCCCCAAAAGAAGTGTTTCTTTGTCTCAAGGATATTAATTTCTCAGTGATCCATGAATCTAGTGGATTCCATAAGCACAAAACATTAGTGGATTCCCTTTTAAGCCTAATTGATGCTTTCTCCCATACATACACACATTTATCATATATACAAGTGCATTTCTAGTGCATTAGTGCTACAATTTTAATTTATTTATGAGAAGTTAACAAACTTGAAAAAGCAAAGAAAGTTTTGAATGTGAAATATGTGAAATAGTAAATTTTGTCACTCATTTTCCCTATAAAATCTTCTTATAGTTCACACGATATTGGAATAAGAAATTTCTCATAAATTTTTAAATTTTATCTCACTGTGTTTATATGCTTTTCCATGTTAAAAAAGCATTATATTTGACATGTCAAGTGTGAAATCAGAATATACATCATACTGTCCATACAGGCTCATAAAATAACAGTACTATGGCTATCTTGTAGAAATTTTTTCTAACCTATCACTACATTAGTACATAGTACATTCATCCTAGGCACTTGAAATATGGTTTTTGAAAAGAGACTATGGCAATGTGCTGCCTGCCTGAAGACTCTGTGCAAACATATCAGATCAAATCTAAAAAACTGAACAATAAAAACCTTGCATTGGAATAGGTGTTTGATAGAAGCAGTGACCAGAGAACATCATCTGAGTTCCAGCTGTGATGATTTTACTAATAGGGAGGACTAAAATTTCTCTACTGTAGTACATGGTATCACATTTTTAATATGTCCCAATTGCAGTTCTTTAAACTCATTGCCAGAGGAGCAGTATTGTTTGTAAATTTAGCAGAGATTGGATGTTCTAGATGTGATAGCTCTCTAAGGGTCCTTTTCAAAAGAGATTTGTGGAATCTGTTATTAGGAGAGGTGGAAATAGAAACGTATTTTCTAGTAGGATTGTAAGCCTGTACATTATTTAGACAGAAAGTTGAGAACAAGACTTGTATATTTGATTGAGATGGCAGTATTTTTTGAAGATGCAATATGGTCTAAAAGAGAACATATCAATCATGCCATTGTAGCTGGCTATCTATGTGAATTTTTAATTGTTCTTTATTCATTAACCTCATGTTTCACAAATTTGATCTTTGTATATAGGACTGTTGGTGGTGTTGTGCATATATTGACAACTATCAATTTTAGTTCAATAAATTTTTTTAGACATAGATACAGCTGAAATGATCTAGTGAGATTTTGAATTATCAGTATTAATAGGCTATTGCATGTTGGACTAAGGATGGTGGAGGAATGAGTTGTATATTGTGTGATATATTTCTTGATCTGATTGGAAGGTGTGCATGCATTGTTTACACCTTAGGTTTATTTTTCAAGAAGGCAGTATCTGACTCAAATGCACCAGTCCAAGAAAAGGCGCTGGATGCATTGATTGCATATTTACGTGTAGCAGATGCAGATATTGGAAGGTATGTGTTCTTTCAAAGAATAGTGATCATTCAAGTTTATTAAAATGATGTTTTTAACTTTTAATGATCATGTTTATTTGCTGATTGTATTTCTAGATACGATTAATATGCCAAGGAAGAAGTCCCAATGAGACAAGAAGTCGAGTAGTGTATTATTAACACTAGATTACAAAAACAAGCACAAAGAAATGAAACAAAGTAGTGCTTGCATTCATAGGATGAAATTTTTTTTCCCCATTGGATACATCAAAATATATACTAAGCCTAGTGACAGACCAATGGCCTTCCAACTACTTGAATCCTTGATCTTTCATCAACTAACTCTCTATTGGTATGGGTATTTAGTCATCTGAAACAATGTTTTATAGACTATAAATTCTCAAAAAAATATGAGTGATTTTGAAGCCTGGAAGATTTCTGAAACAATAGAGTGTGAACTAGTAAAGCTAAAAACCTAGATAGTATGAACTGAAGAAAGCCAAATTTTGTATTATAATAACCTCTCCATCTGAATCAATCCATTTGGTAAATCTTACACCCTATCTCTGCTGCAATGGAGATCATTGCTCTAATTGAGGTGTATTGAGCCTGAGATAACATTGCTCAAGGAGAGAAATCATACAACAGTTTGGAGAAGACCAAGTTCATGCCCGAATTTCTAGGCTGGGACAGAGGCATGACTACCAAGAAGGTACTACAGAGGTTCCAACATGTTTTCCAAGGAGGTTCCAATTCATTAATTGCAGGTCCTCCAACACAGAAGTTGAGGGCATTAACTTTGGTTTGACAGGCCTAAAAATTTAGGAATATAAGCGCTGAAATTGAGGCTATTACAATGCATTAATTGCAATTAGACAGGCCTGAATTTCGAGGTCAATTCTGCGGGTTTGTAGCACAAATTTCAAGGCCGATGTTGGACATGTTGTCTCATGGTGTTGGAATTGATGTCAACCTAGTAGTGATGATCCTCATGATGTCATCCTAGTAGCAGTGGTCCTCATGGTGCTATTGGTTCACATAGACTCATGGTGATGGCATTGATGTGGTGGCCCTTGTTTGTTTGCCTTAATTTGTGTGTCAGATGTATAATTTACATACTGTTAACTTCTGTTGGGTAAGTTATAGTAACAAATGATATGATTTTTCCACCATGCAGTTAAGCTATTATAGAAAATACAAAAAAAGGTAGCCTATACTGTTGCTTTTGGTTTACTTCTGTTTGGTCACGAAGAACATATTGTCCTCAGTGTCTCTACCCATATGGTGAAGCCTCCAACTACCTACAATTTTGTGTGGTAGGATAATTTGTGTACAATAGCCACGTATCATCATTATCTTCATAATAAAATTCAGATGTTCATACCACATTCAAAATTCATTCTCATTAATAGATCACCTTGTTGCATTGTAATCCTAAGTGATGAAGCAGATTTAACATTTTTCAAGGAAAATTACAAAGGGCAGACAACATCTAAATGTCAAAACCCTTTAATAAATGAAAGGGGAGGGACAATGAAAAATTATAAAGCAAAAAAATGCAGGGTCAATCACACACACATACAGTCCAATTCAATCCTATGCTCACTCACAGCAGTGGATGATGAATCTTTGAGGATATACCTGTTGATCCTGGGCACGTGGTACCTGCTATTCCTGTGCTTGGGCAGATCCAAATCATTACAGTGCTAGATCTCCCACTACATATGAGAGTTAAGACCTTATAACTTGCTTACCCTATTCTCTTGGCCAATTTCTTTATCATAAATAGACAACACTTCACCTTACCAATCAACTTCCTTGTATCAACAACAATTGATCATTGATTTTGCGCAAAGGTCATGGTGACACGCTTGATGCGTCACATTCCATTAAATTCCTTTAGAATGTGACCTTGGCTTCCTCTATCCATTTGAATAGATACATTTTTGTAAACCATTGAGTGACTTGAGGCCTCTACATGCCTTATACCCCATGGAAGCTACATATAAAAAGAAACCCTCTCAATAATATCACATTTCTTGGGGTGACCAAATAAAGGATGGCCTAACTCTTCGTTGGGTCAACTTTGACTCCATCCTTATTGAATATGTATCAAAGGTATTCAAAGCTCTATTTTTTCAAAAGTGTGCCTTGATTCTTTTGCAAAAATATAGTTTTGGGCCTCAGATAAGTTAAGATAATTTTATTAATTTCTAACGAATGACCATAAATAGGTCAATGGGGGGACTGAAGGTTACGACCAATACGAGTACAATGTTGAAGTGCAAAGGAAACTCCTATAAAATGACAAATCTAAATCTAGGAAAAAATGAAATGAAGTAAACAAGGATACAATAATAGGATAGCGTTGATAGCCTCATAAACATGTATATAAATGGATCATGTATAATTATAAGTGAATAAGTCCAGGGCTAGAGGTCGATGATGTCAATAATGCCTAAATCTAATAGTCGACGGCAAGGGGGGCAACAGTAGCACTGGCTCGCTATCTGAGTACCCTGGATCAAACGAGGAGTCTAGTTGCATGATCCTGGGGGATGTAGGAGAGAAGGATACTCATAACATATAAGGCCAAAAGACTAAAACTTTTGATAAGTATTTGGTTGCTCTGCTGAGGTTGGGAAGGAACCAGTAGCCGGGGGGGGGGCTGTTAAGGAATTGCTTGGTACTAAACACTCTTGCGCTCTAGGTGTCAGTGAATTGATGTGTTGTTCGACACCTCTAAAATTATCTCGAGGGTACTAGTTGGCCTTCCTAAGGAGGGGTTGAGGGGAGAATCGAGGTCTCACTACTCTACTATCCAGAATACCCTAGAACTCAGTGCCTCGCTTGTTGCTTTGATCAACTGGGTCAACCTGAAATTATGATGTGATCATCCTAATCGCCCTTGAGTGAGGCAGGGTATGTAATATCTTTGATATATGTCTAAATATCTCCCTAATGAAGAGGGTTAGGCATCTCTGGTCACGATACCATAAGAAGGTAGAAAGGGATCCTTTGAACTCTCTATTTAGCAAATGATACCGTCCTCTGATCTCATAGTATATGGGGCACCAACAAATTTGGTACATCTCAGTCTCTAACTCCTATAGATGGCACAACTAGCAGACCCTGTCAGATCGTGGTATATGGTGATCCGACTCCACCCAAAGTCGATGGATCCAACTCAAAGCTACCCTAGTGGGATCCTAAATGAGTGAATTTAGTGTCTACAAGTATAAGAGTGGGAAAAGGATGAAGCCATCTTGCAGCTCCAAAAAATTCTCTAGTTAGAACTTAGAAGGAGACCTTTGGGCCAAGGCTCACCAAGGTGGTTGTCCGAGTGCCCTGAATGTATAACTTGTAGATACCCTCTTTGATGGCCTGATTCAGTTTTTTCTAGAAGAGTAAGAGATAGGTTGGTCCGTCAAGGGAAAAATTAAATGGAGGAAGGTGCTTTGGGGAGATGGTCATCGACTAAAAGAGCCAAGATGCCTCTGTGAACCATCCACGAGCACGACCTGAAGGGGTATCCGAAGTGATGGCCTCCGAAAAGGAACGTGAAAGATAGTGGTATCTCTCTCTCCCTATAAAAGAATCTTGGTGAGCCCTAACTCTATAGAGGAAAGAGAAATGGAAAAAGACCTCAAGGCGAAATGGGTGGACCCCAAATTTTGCTTGAATAGTGGGTTGTAGAACTATGCGTTTGTAGCAGATGATACGTTGGAGAAGTAGGGACTAGACTCTCTCCATCATGGTCCAATCTGACTATAGTAAACTAGGTCCCCAAATATTGGAACCATAG
The DNA here is from genome assembly GCA_034641835.2 of Pinus albicaulis. NCBI lineage: Eukaryota > Viridiplantae > Streptophyta > Pinopsida > Pinales > Pinaceae > Pinus > Pinus albicaulis. Next base: position 1,806,724,751 of record CM076580.1, on the reverse strand, counting down.
AGGACCATGGGTCTAATAATAGCCTTCATGAGGTGGAGCTTGGACGAGATGTCCTGGAAATATGCTAGGAAACACTGTCACTCGATGAAGGCTAGATAAACCCATTTTGTATAGTCTTATATAGTTAGCCCTATAATTATTTTAAAAATAATTAATTATTAGCAGTTAGCCAAAACAAATAAATGTGCATAAACATTGTCACTCGATGAAGGCTAGATAACCGTAGCCTAGTATACTTATTTGAAGACCCTTCTCTAGGGAGCAGTTTTCCACTGAATTGAACTAGTTTCATTAGATGGGGTAATTCTAGATCTTTTTTAGGGTGTTCTTGCCTCTCATAGAGTTTAAGTGAGATAATTCTGCATAAAATTTGGTTTTCCTTCTCTATGAGGTGGTTTAAAAGGAATGGATCAAGACTAATGTCTAATGTTAAGTACTGTGCGCTCTAATATTGAAATTTATTCTTAACACAATTTTGTTTGTGATTTCTTTTCTTATGGGGACTGATCCATGTGGTGAATTTCTAAATATGTATAATTTATGCAGGTTCTTTCAGTAGGGAAAGCTTCATCTATATAAGCACATCCAAACAAGGATCTTGCTCGGCTTTTACATGAAGCTCAAACAAAGAACTACAAGGACTCTAATCATAAGCCTGAAATGGCTTTAGCTCTTACTGAGATTGAGGCCTTTTGTGGGTTTGTCAGTGCATAGGTAACATTTGTTTCCTTATATCAACTCTTGGGAATTTCCTCCCTGAATTCCTTAATTTGTCAAGCAATACTTTCACAAGTGCACTATTTTTTTTAGGCATTAGAAGGCCTCACAATGACATGACACACTTCAAAGCTGTTAATAACAAGGTAGCTAGAGTGTGCTAGGGTTATTTCTGACAAAGAACTTGAAATCATTAGGATTATGACTTATTGTATCCGATCTCAATAAATAGTTTGTGAATGTGTAAGGGAGTGGCAAGGAAATCTGTTTCTAAGTGGAAGTAAGGTATAACTTTGGAACCATTAATTTATCAGATTTATGATGACTGTGAAACCTGGGAATGAGAGAAGAGAGTGTGTTATGTTTGGACTTCAATGAAACTCAATTCTTTGCACGATACGGAATTCATAGTAGTTTTCTCTTTGCATTTTGGATTAAGTGCAATTCCATTCAAAGGGAGGATAGTTACATTCTATACTTGCTGTAGGATCTTAAGGATGTCCTGCAAACTATGCCTGAGATTGAGAATATTATTGGAGAAGCTGTAGCACAAGCATTCATGAATGCAGAGCTGCATGAGAAAATTGATGCTTATGTGAAAATTCCATTGAGGTCCGCTTTCACTCAACTCATGACTCTCAATAAAGAGGCAGTGGCAGAGGCACTGTCGAAAATAAAAAAGCGGTTGAATGAGGAGAATCAGGTTGGTCACTGAACATCCTATTATGTACTATTTGAAGCTTAAAAATATTAGGAACGTGAATGTGTCATTTCATTCAGCTTTCTCCCAGGGGATGATTCTGAAAATTTATATATTCAAACAGATAAGGACTTTAACTCCAAAGGAGCAACTTGTTCTAAGGCTAGAAAAGAAATACCCAGATGATGTTGGGGTTTTGTCTGCATTTTTTTTCAACTATATCAAGCTAGCTCCTGTAGAAGCACATTATTTGGATACAAATGAATCACATGCCCATTTGTATGGGGAATGTGTTGAATGCTGGCTACATCATATAATGTTGTGCGGGATGGTTTAACCCCAAAGTATCGTGATGTTGAAACTCTTTGCTCAATGCTAACGTACAAACAGGTATGTCCTATCAAGGATAATTTCCCTTTTCTTTGTGAGCAGTTTATCATCCCTTCTCAGGAAAGGTCAATGCCATTTATTTTTGTGGAATTATTTAGGGCTTGCCAGAAATTTTGGAAGGAGTACCTGTGGATGAATTTACGTCAAGGTACTCACCACCCTTCGATGAATTTGAAGTTGATCGTTGCATCCTTCCCTCTAGTGGCACTGTAACTTTTCCTCCAGTCCCAGGGCCATCAATTTTTCTAGTTCTGTATGGTAAGGGAGTAATGACAGTAAATAACGAGTCAATCAACAGCCTGCAACAAGGAGATGTTTTATTTGTGCCAGCATATATTCATCTTGAGATTTCTTCAATCATTGAAGCTGATGGAGATGTTGATAAAGCATGCAGACCTCTACATTTGTACCGGGCTGGAGTCAACAACAAAGCACTTGAGTAGCAATTTTGATAGAGAAATAAACAACTATCTTTCCAAGTATGATCCATTTCTTGGATATAGGAGTATGTTCCAAATCAGTCACACTTATATGGTCTGGACCTATCTGATTCAGTCAATTGTTCAGAAATTGTCAGGTTCAAACCTTCACATTTTAACTGTGCAAGTTTGGTGAATAAGGATTGATGAGAGTTGATACAAGAAACATGTGGCATGTTATGCTCAAAAGATATAAATGGTTCTAGGAATATGTAAATGGTAGTTTGGGGAGTATTCAATGATAAATATGCACTCAAACATTTACTTCAGGCATTGTGGCATACATATCGGAAGCTCCTATTGAATATTGAGATGTCCATGGAGTAGTTGTTTAGATATTTTGTATTATGTCCTTCAAATCATCAGTGTTTTTCCATATTGGGCATTCTTTTAATGTTTGTGCATTTTATTTTTCTACAGTTGTTCTACTCATTGATTTGATTTTTTCATTATGTCTGCTCCTTTTCTATTATTTCTTTGAATATTATCTACAAAATCTATGCCTCAGGTTACAATATAGATAGCAAACATAAAAGATCAAGTGTATAAAGTGTGTTTGAAACTGATCATTTTCAAATTGGTATTTCAACAATCCATGCATGGCCCGTGGTTCAAATTGGCATGGTTGTTCTAGGATATATATCTTGTAGGTTGAACCATGCTGACAATGTACTGTATAAACACATAGCTAAATACAAGAAGATAGAAGGCTTTTCTTGGGGCAATTTCCAAAGTTACCTCCTCCTGGCTGTGTCCCTTGGACTGTTGCTTGGTCTAGTCTACTGGTTGAGGCATCTGTGGTTGAGGTTCTTCTAGAATGACAATAGGTTTGTCATGGGTGCCCTTGAAGCTGCATGACCCCTCTTCTTCCCTTGCCCTGCTAAATTCCCCATCAACTCTCTTAATTGAAATGCCAATACCAAAGACCTTTTTCACAAAGGCTTCGAACATCCCTTCAAATATGCCTAACTGGTGCTATAGCTCCACAATTTCCTTTCACTCCAAAGAAATTTCTTGGGCCACCATGGTCTGCAAGCTGAAAGAAATTCATCTCCTGGGTCCGTGAGTTCCTTGGCCTCTCACCCATGCCTCTGCCTGAGCTATCACCTCTTCAGCTGCTACTTCCCTGTGTCTTTATTTTACCACCTCATCCAATTCCACAATGGCTGCCTTACCAGCCATGGGTCAGCCATGGAGAAATCTACTGTTGGCCTGGAGCATGTCTTGCTTGGCCTTGGTGAATTTACATGAATCAGAAGCCTCCCTTTTGACTTGAAATTTTTGGTTGGCTAGTGCCCCTTCTTCGCAGTCTGCTATGTCTAGGTGGAGCCATTGGATGCCCAATGCAAAATTTAGTCCTCTCGCTTTCGCTGCCAACCTCATTTCCGTAGCTGGCAGTGCTACTCCTCTACAGTCCTTGTTACCTCTTGGCCCTCTAAAAATATCACTGGCCACACTCATTGTCACCTAATTCTCCTTGCAAAGCCTCACGACAACCTGCTACTGCAACACCAATTTTAGATAACCACCTCATTCCATGTACAAATTCTCCACCATGTCGCCACAATTAGGATTAATTATGCACTATCCTCCCAACTCTGTGAATGATGTGGTGTAGGGGTGGATGTACTTCTCCCTGTTCCATCCATTATCCATCACCTGCTGCCACAAATCTGCGACATTCTACCTCAGAACATTGCTACCTCGGCTCATGTCAATTGAAGTGGTGAGTGGAGCTATACTGCCCCAAAAATTCCCTGAAGTCTTTTTGTTGGCTACACCTAGAACCTTCACTACTTATTGCTACCATCGTTTGCATTTTCCAGATGCCCTAGGTCACTTCTCATACCTTGCCCTTGGTCAATCACCCCATCTGCGGATCCCTGTAGTCTTTTGTTGGGTTTTATGAATTCAAAAGAAACTTGAATTACAACTATTTGAATGGCATAAGGAAATCGACACTCTGTAGAGAAACCCCAACCAGTAAAAAATGGGGGGCGAATGTAACTCACGGCATAAGGAAATCGACACTTTGCAGAGAAACCCCAACCAGTAAAAAATGGGGGGCGAATGTAACTCATAGCATAAGGAAATCGACACTCTGCAGAGAAACCCCAACCAGTAAAAAATGGGGGCGAATGTAACTCCAATCCCTCTCTACCCAGTAAATCATGGCGAATGCCATACGAATCCGCTCCAAACCAGAAATCGGGAGGCGAATCATCGTTTAAATGTTTATGAGCATTTATTTGTTTTGGCCAACCGCTAATAATTAATTATTTTTAAATTAATTATAGGGCTAACTATATAAGACTATACAAAATGGGTTTATATAAAAAATTCACCCCTCAAATATCTAAAACCCTTTAAAATTCGCCTTTGGGCTAAAATTCACCCCTAAAATTTTCCCTGGTCTTGGCTAGTAACCATGTATTGCATATGGGACTCCCTGTAAAGTCTTCTGGTCTGATTGAAAACAGGGATGGTCACATAGGTCATGTCCATCTGCATAGTTCCTTGTAACTTATCTCCCCAAGATCTTGGTAATAGCATACCATACTTTTGGGGCACATCAACCACAACAATATCCATGACTAAACATTTGGCTGGGATTTGTGCTAAGTTAACACAGAGGTCTTTGATTAATCCTAAACATTTTACTCTGCTTGAGTCAAAGGAGTAAAGATCTTTATAAGGTCTGGTGATTTCAAGGCCTAGGCTCTCCATTACAGCTTTGGGCATTAGATTGTGAGAGGCCCCTGAATCATGCATAGCATTGTGAAAAATCTTGTCATGAAAATTTAAACTAACATAAAAAGGAGGAACCGGTCCCTCTTGATATCTACCTTCAATCTTAGGACCAAAAATGAGCTCTGGTTGGTCATCGTTAAGATTGACAGTATCGTTATTCTCTTCTATGTTTAAAGCCTTCAAAATTTGGGATCTATATACATTTTGGGCAGCTAATTCAGTGAGAGGAACAAAGATTTTGATTCTGGATATTTCCTACTCTAAACTAAAAGGCATCTGATTCTTTGAAGTGCTTGTTTCAGCCTTATTAACTGCCACTATATCAGTAAAATCAGTTTGCTGATTTCCTCTATTTACATTTGTCAGAATTGTTTTAACAGGAGTACTAGCTGAAGTACCAATACTACTAAGGTCCGCACTTTGTTTTTCATTGTTTTGAGTGCTTTTCTCCTTGTTTTTATCAGAATTTACAACCACTGTTTTTTCCTTCTATTTTACAATTTTGGGTTTATTTACAGTGTTGTTTTGTGAATATTTTTCAGAGGTTTTGTTGTTGGGGGTTTCCAGATTCTTTTTACTCCTAAGGTCATCTTCCTTTGTGGTTTCTATGATGACATTTTCCATTTCTTGATAGTAATATTAATCTTCTGGTCTCTTGTCATCGTAGGGTGTATACAAACCTTGTTTTCTATTGTAATGAACTTCAAAGTCATTATTATCTACTCTCAACATATTGATATCATCTTCCTCTATTTGTTATAATGTTTCTTCTACCTCACCTACACAGTTTTGATGAAAAGGAGGAGAGATCTGTTGATCATCCTCCCTTGGTCTGTTTTGGGGTTGATTTCTCCTAAAATTTTGATTTTGGTTTTGATTTCTATTTTGAGGAGAAGTTTGGTTTTGACTTGCTTGTGCTCTCTCAAGTATGCTCATCTTTTTCATCATTTCCTCCATCATTCTTTCCATCTTTGAGCTGGATGTAGAAGGTGTAGATTCCTCTCTAAAGGACACTCTCTTCTCATTATTCATTCTTGCTCTTTTCTCCATTAAGTTAACTTCCACAGCAAGAGCTCATTTTTGCATATCTTCAAGGGTTAAAGGATCTCTCTCTCTCAGCTGATAGGCCATCTCAGGATCAAATCCTTCAGGAAACTTGTTTAAAGCTGAGCATTGTGGAGGTTTTAGGTCTGGGGGAACGCAATTATACACACTGTTAAACCTAGTGCAGTAAGCTTGTACACTCTCCCCAACGTTTCTTTGGAGTTTCTTATAGTCAGAAAGTATTTGAAGAGGGTTTTTCCTCACTTCCCATTTGTTTAGGAATGTCTGATGGAAGGCTTGGAGATCATTAATACTGTGAGGGGTTAAGACTTTGAACCATTTTCTTACTTCTCCCCCGAAACTTTGAGCAAACAGTTTAAGTTTGACAGTTTCATCATCAATTTCATTTTTGTCAAAGTAGTCATTAATCTTATCCACATGTTGTGAAGCAGTAGTTCCATTACTAGCATCATACAATGGTATCTTGGACTGATAGTCCTGTGGAAGATTGACTAAGGGAAAAGGAAGGACCAACGGGGCATACCATGTTGCCATGATAGGAGGTGGAGGTGGATTTACAAGAGGTGGATTAACAAGAGGGAAAGTGGGCTGAAATGAAGTGGTTTGGACAGTGGATGTATGAGTGTTTCGGGGAAAATCACCCTAGAGGTTTGTTGGGTTTAAACCTCCACAGAGCAGGGCATGCTACTTAAGAAGGACTCACACAACCATACATGTTCATGAAAAACTAAATAGAGTAGATCGAGGAAGTTACCCGTAGGTCCTACGGTTGAAGCAGATCCCGTGGGGTCCAAACCCCCAGCAACCGTTCTTCCTTCTTAACCTGAAAGACAAGAAGAAACAAGCACAAAGAACTGGTTGTACAACATATATCTACTCTAAATGTTAGTGAAATCCATATGAAACATCAGATAAACCATAATAAATGCTTAAATAACAATATTCTCATATATGCAAGTGGACACTAACACGTATATTTCGGGAACAAGATGGTTCTTTTGTATTATAAATAGCATGTACAGAAATAATGAGTGGAGAGATCACCTGAATCCTTCCACGATCTTCGAGCAGACCGTCGTCCAGATCCGTCCCACCCTTTCCTCGCTAAGATTCCTTCCTAACTGGTGCATACGAGATGACATGTAATGAGATGAGCATCTTCAGGAAACAAGGGTTTCCTGTAATGAACTAGGAAGTGCAGGAGGCACGGGAATTCAGACTTGGATAGGGAATACCAACAGAGTATAATATCAATAATTTCTCTCTCTCCCTTAGGCCATGCACATGAGGGGCTTTTATACTCCCTCAAAGTAGTTTCAACAATTGGAAACAGTTGGCCACGTGCTGGGGTGGTTGACCTACCAGAGTAACCATCAACCCAACTCGGAAATAGGGATTTTTTAATATATTTTTTAATGATTTTAATGGCATACGCGGAAAAGTGCATGTAGACTCGCGTATACACGCGGAAAAAGCTGGGCATAACCGCGTATGGGGATTTTTACACTGTTTTTAAGTGAATTTGTCCAAGTCTGTAGGAATGGGTGCCCAAAGCCATAAAAGAAATCATGAATCATATGAAGGTGAGAAATGATGCTATAACAAATGCCCCCTAATATATGAGGTCAGAAGGGGTACATGATGGCCGAAATGTATTATGCACATAGAAAGAACTTCGCACGGACAAGAGAGGACTTCACCAGATTTCAGCTTGCCAAAAACCAATGAAAGCAAACAGAGAGTCAACTCATGCTGAGGCGGGCATACCCATGCTCAGTCAAAAATACATCATATAGAAAGGACTAAATAGATCCAACATGTATACAAGTATAGCTGAACTGAAAGTACACAATGAATCATCTGAGCATGGCTCGGAAATATAAGTCTGAATCAATGTCCAAGTATCACATATAGAAAGCTGATCAAGGAAACTGCAACTGGATGTCTGATCATATAAGTAACTGAATCTCCAAGTACCAAATCATAAGAGGTGGAACAAACGGTACTATCACGCAACTCGAGAGCCAACATATAGGATGCTGCTGTACTGAACTGCAACATATAAGGGTGAACGACATCACTGGCAGAAACTGAAGGACTGTCAAAAGTGAACCGAGAAATGCTGATGCAACCCGAGGTCTTCACCGATCACTATGGCACAATTCTACACAATGGGAATAAATGAGCTGAAGTCGACCATGTGAGAAATCATTGGATTACCGGTCAATGATGCATACCGTTAACCAACACGAGACAACTCACCAATAATGAAAATGAGCGTCAAGGTGCCCCAGTACAATCTAACAAGTGCGAATGAATGAGTTGAAGTCGAACACTTGAGAGAATCTACCAATCAGGAGGCAATGATGAATCCCCACTGTCGATAGTGAAGAGTCTGCCACTGATGACTGCAAACCCTAAGGTACTGACAAAAAGACTCTAGACCTTATTCCCAGAGCAATGAGTCGGAGTCGATGGGAAAAGATCTTCTGGAAGGAAGGCATTAAGGCATCCCACATCAGTCCAGCGCGAGTGTAACCCGTAGGCCAAGATTTGGAAGGAATCGGACGAAGTAGAGTGATGGAACCAAAACCGAAGTACGTTTCCGACATGCACAAGATGAAGCTAGCGCACGGAAGAAACCCTCTGAACCAGCCAATAATGAAAGCTGACGCAGAGGCGAGAAATCCACCGATAGGTTCAAATGGAAATCAAGGTACTGCACGAATCCCAAGTGTGATAATGTGTGCTGACGTCGAACACAGGGGAAACCACTCAGTCAAAGACCCATAATGATGATCAAATGCTGAGCACAAGGTCACCTATAAATGATGGAAATAGGGCCAGGGTGCGGCTCTAGGTTTTCTCTCAGAGCAATGTGTCGTAGTCGATAAGAGACAAACCCGCCAGCAAGAAGTCAATGGGGACCTTCTCAAACCAACACGAGCAGAAGACCAAAACATCTGATGTGATAGAACAAGATACTGACAAGACCGGGAAGGCCGACTGAATAATGAGTCAAGAGACACCGCAGAATGGCCGACTCTGGTTAGACTTCCCTTGAACAAAAGCATGACTCGTGATGACCATGGCAGTAAAAAGTGACACCGTATAAGTCTGTTATGCAGGAGGCAGAACAAACTCTCCATATGATTGGAAGAGATAACCAACCAGGGGAGGACTGACAAGTGAAACAAGGTAAAGGCTGAACCTAGGTCAAAACTAAAACCATCCCAAATGTAGGAAATATATAAGTATATGTGCTTTGTTCAAGGGCGACAAACTGACTCTGTACTGCCATCAAAACAACGAAGATACATCCCGTTCCCGCTCTTTTTGTTATATTTGATTTTTTTGTCTTTTTCATAATAAGCCTCAAAAAGAATAAAAGAATGCTATGGTACAATGGATAGAACGAGTATCAAGAAAGCAGATGCACTAGTTCCTGGGATTGGAATAATCCTATGCTCAATGCAAGGTGGCGAAAACTGGTCAGTGATACTCAGAGGAACGTTCCATCCATGGGTAAAAGGGTGTCAAGTCGCGATAGATAAGTGCATGCAATGGTTAACTTGTACAGAGAGTCAAGGTCAAAAGTTGGCTTAAACATCGAGTCCAAATGAAGCCGGCTAAAGGCCAGGATAAACAAGTAGCCAATATGCAATGCAGTAATACAACTTAACGACACCAGGGAGCCTCTAAGGGAAAAGCTAGAAAAAATGATAGTGAGGAAGAAGAAGAATGAAGCTTCAACACATAAGTCATGGCGGGACTAAAGAGGACTCCCGAGCCTACATAAAACACAGCATGGGCAACAAATGATAGCGAGGAACTAACTAGGAAGCCCATGTAAAGGAAGGCTCTACCATCAAGTCATGATTAAATAATCAACGAGTGAAATGGGTGTAATACTCATGACCTGATGGGATCGACCCTATGGCAAGTGATCAGTATGGAGGCTAGTATGCAAGATGCAACGGAAAGTGATTTCCCTAACCTATATGCCAGTGAAGATCATATACCTGTCGTGACGAGTCGGTAATCATGGATCAAAAACCGGGAAAAATCTCAAAATCGTCAAAATGTACCTAAAAACATACCAAACTGGGCACTTCCAAGCATCCGGGTTATGCAGCTTAAGATAGATCGAAAAAATAAGCATAACAAATTTTTGTGAAAATTTTCAACTTTTTAGCCATAAATAGACAAATTACCTCATATTTGGTTCATTATTGCATTGCTAATTTGGAAAAAAGTGCTCTGGAGCAAAAAATTCTTTCGTCAAATCAGGAACAACCGACCGTCGAAACGCACCGAATTTGTCAGGTAGGCTCCTCAATCATCCTTGCAAATCATTTTGTCCGTTTAGAAATTAAAATTTAGTGATTTTTACCATTAAAACCCTTGCTAAAAAACTCGGACTTGCGCATACGCGGGTTTGTAACAGGAAAGTCGCGTATACACGCGACTGTGCATAGAAAAAGTCATGTATGCGCAGGCCCGAATCAAAAAATGCGTGGCTAATGCATGATTTAATGAATTTTGACAGGATGACAATCTCATGGAGAGAGCGTGAACACAGTGCAATTGATCAAGAGGTCATGCAAGATCGAGCATCGCAAAATATTCTTCGGAATTGCGGATTGTTCAAATTTTTCAAAATGCCAAATATGAAAAGCAATGTTGGGTTGCTAGAAATGCTCGTCAATTACTGGGAACCGGAAGAGGACCGTTTTATGATAGATCAGATGCCAGTACGCATTGAAGTGGAAGACATATACTTTATCACTGGACTCTCCCGGAGGGGGGAACCAGTAGACTTGCACGGGAAGCCCCTGGGAGGGCTAACCGTGGAAGATTATGTCCACGTGTATTGCGTAGAGGGTTCCAAGAAAGTTGGAACTCAGATTGCAATTAAATATTTGAGGGATTTGCACATGAAAATCCTCCTTTTCACCATCGGCAGAGTGGCAGGATCTGCCTCCCTACATCAGGCGTCCAGGACGCAAATGAGCATAGCAGTAGAATGCTTGACTCATGTGTATGATTGGTGCACAACCCTATTACTGAACATGAAACATCAGTTGACCTCAATCCGCCAAGAAAAGACCAAACACTTTGGCTACGGTACTATTTTGATGACATTCTTCTTTGAGAAGATACCAGCATTGAGACCCAGAGTTATCTCTACCATCAGCAGCCCGAGGGACCCAAGAATTGCCCGTTGGGCGGACATGATGAAGAGATTGGGGGGTAGTGAAGTACCCCAGACCACGTGGGACGATGAGTTCTTCCTTTGGTGGGGAGAACAAATCATCGCGGTGGACGACTATCCCTATGTCGGGATGGACTTTCATGGAGATCCAGATCTTGTTCTTCCACCAGGCACAGCATGGGGCACAGTCGGTAAGTTTGCAAATTTTTTTGACTTATATAATTTTTTTTTGGATTTTTTCAAATATGTATGAAAAAAATGAAAAACAAACATGTTTTTGATTGGATTCATAATGACTAACGATTTGAAATGATCATGATTCAGATATTGGACCAGTTCGACCTGAGGGTTTCCCGCGCCACAAGCGTCGCAGAGGCGAAGCAGATACAGTGGATTCAAACAGGACACTCCAAGCTGTGCAGAGGAACTTGGAGGGGTTAACCCGCCAAATACCTATGGCTGCCGTGGAAGACCTGCTGGAAGCCATCCAGAGACGGGTGGTAGGAGTGCCCCGAGACTGGGTACGATTATTCCGCCGAGTTGCCACCGCGATCATGTTCTATAGGAACACGACTTCTGGGCAGGGACCTCAGGAGTAGATAGATATTATGTATCAGATGACTGTATATTTTTGAGATTGAACATGATCGGGGCATAAGCCCAAATTTTGTATGATTTTATGGATCCAAATTTTGTAAAGTTTTTGAACACTCTGATGATATATATACAGCGATATTTGATGTGATGTGATAAATGTATCAAAATGTATGATGTTTTTGATGATTAAATTTTATTGTATGGAATGATTAATATGCCAATCAATTGCTTGATTAGCTAATGAGTCTGCTAACCAATTGTCAGCTCGAGGAATATGAATGAAAGTTAAAAATTGAAATGATCTTTGTAACAAACGTACCCTTAAGAAAAACCGTAATAAAAATGGGTCACGAACCCGATAAGTATTTTTCAACTGCGACACCACCAGCTGAGAGTCCAAGAAAAATACCAACGAATCAACACCCAAAGATATTGTCTCCGAGAGTAGATAAACAACTGCAGTGTATTCTGCTATATTATTGGAAGCAGGACCAATGCAGACCCCTCTTGATACTAACAGCTGACCGGAAGGATAATGAAGCACCCAAGCCGCGGAAGCTAAGTTCCGGGTGTGTCTACTAGCACCATCGGCGAAACCAAAGTGACTCATGACATCCAACACAACCTGCCAAAGCAGATCAAAAACATCACCAACTCATCAAAGATCGAAAATCAACCAGATATGTACAAAACAAAACTACTATATACAAAAGCAACATGCCAGGCCAAAGCCTAGGCATAATACTTCTTCAAATAGAGCCCATTTTGGGGCTCCGGCAATTCGTTCCCTTCAAAATCAACCAAGGTATACGCTCCTTTCTTAAGGAATTTTTTAACGATGAAGGGGCCATACCACATAGACTTAAACTTTCTTGCCCCCAGGGCATCTTTTTCTTGGGCATAGACCAAGACAAGGTCACCTTCCAAAAAAACCCTGGGTTTGACCGCCTTATCATACTGAACTTTAACTCGGTTTTTATGCACTTCATTCATCGTGGCAGCATCCTGACGCTGCTCATCGAGATGTTCCAGATGAAGGAGCCGTTCTTCAAGACTAGAAGTGTTAGGAAGAAGTTCAACAGCTAACTTAAGAGAAGGAATCTCACATTCAATGGGAAATACGGATTCCACCCCGTGCACTAGCTGAAACGGAGTAAAGCCAGTTGCAGTTTTCACTGACGTCCTGTATGCCCAAAGTGTAGGATATAGCATAATATGCTAGTTGGATCTAGCTTTATCAATTGTCCTTTGAAGAATTGTCTTCAAGGATTTATTCACGGCTTCCACTTGCCCATTGGCTTGAGGATAATACGGAGATGAATGCTCCTGCCGGAAACCCAATTTGAGAGCCAACTCAGCCATCATACTATTCTGAAAATGACTGCCATGATCAGTGACAATCTCTCTAGGAATACCAAAACGAGCGATAACCTAGTTGAAAAGAAAAAGAGCTGTAGTCTCACCATCGTTCCCAAAAGTAGGCATAGCCTTGACCCACTTCGTAAAGTAGTCTACTGCTACAATAATGTACTTGTGACCTTTAGTCGAAGGCGGGTTACAAGTAGTATAATCAATACCCCACTTTGTAAAGGGACCGACAGTAATGACTGGAAAAAGCGGAGCTAGATGAGCGCGCATTTTTCGAGTATATACTTGACACGGATGACACTTTTTGACCGATTCTATACAATCCTTGAAAATCGAAGGCCAAAAGTACCCAGCACGCAAAATATTTTGGGCTGTAGCAAGCCCAGATAAATGACCCCCACAAACTCCACTGTGAGAATCATTGAGCACAGCCTCAGCTTCTTCGAGAGTTAAGCAGCGTCTCAGGATTGAATCAACCCCTCGACGGTATAAACCATCACCAATAATCAAATAATTCTTGGCCAAGTGATGCAACTTACGCCACTCATCTTTCGAAAAGGTAGAGGGAAACTTCGCAGTTTGGAGATACACAATGATATCTCCATACCAAGGATCCTGTGAAGAGATAAGAAACAAGTGTTCGTCCGGAAAGGACTCATCATAGATCATCTCTTCTCCACAGGGCAACTCGGAGATCAATTCCGCGAAAACTAATGATTTCTTGGATTTGGCAAACATAAATTCAAGATCAAATTCCTGCAAAATCACAATCCATCGATTGTATTTGCCCCCAATCACTCGCCTACTGAGGACAAACTGAAATGGATTGGCTGCTGCCAAAACATAAGTTTTGCGAAGAATAATGTAATGCCGAAGTCGCTGCACAGCGTGAACTGCTGCTAAAGCTAACTTTTCTATCGGAGTGTACCGGAGTTCAGGTCCTACCAATACTCGACTTAGGTAGTAAATAACATGCTCTGCAAGAGCATCATCTTCCTGAACCGGAACCATACCAATGGTAGATTCTGCTGCTTCCAGATACAAAAGGAAATCCCTGCTATAATCAGGTGGACTCAATAAAGGAGCAGAGGTCAATGCTTTTTTCAAAGCATCGAATGAGCGTTGAGCGAAATCATCCCAAAGAAATGGAACTCCTTTCTTCAACAATCTCATAAATCCCTTGGTAACTTCAGCATAATTGACGATAAATCTCCGAAGAAAATAGACTTTCCTTGTAGACTTTGAAGCTGACGGATAGAGGACGGGGGAGGCAACCGAAGTATTGCCTCAACCTTGAAGGGATCTACCCTAATCCCTTCCCTAGACACAATGAATCCCAATAACTGACCGGATGTAACCGCGAAAACCCACTTGTTTAGATTCAATCTAATCTTATAGAAACGACATCTTTCAAATATTTGCCGGAGGTGACCAGGATGATCCATCCTCTTTCTAGAATGAGCAGCTAAATCATCCAAGTATGCCTCGATAATCTTTTTGATGTCATGAAAGGCATATGACATGGCCCGCTGAAAGGTAGCCCCAGCATTCTTAAGACCAAAAGGCATCTTCTTGTATGCAAATGTACCCCAGGGACAAATAAAGGCAGTCTTATGTTGATCTTCAAGACGAATAGTAATTTGATTATATTCGGAGAAACCGTCCATGAAGGAGAAAATCTCATTACCGGCACACTCGTCAATGATATGATCGATAAATGGTGTGGGGTAATTATCTTTAGGACATGCTTTATTAAGGTCTCTGAAATCGATGCACACTCGAATCGTTCCTTGCTTTTTATCTACAGGAACGGGATTTGAAACCCATTCAGTCAAAGGAACAGGGAAAATGAATCCCACCTTAAGCAGCTTCTCAACTTCAGCTTTGATAGCTGCTGCCTTCCTAGGATTGACCGGACGAAGTTTTTGCCTCACCGGCTTAGCGTTTTCATACGTCTTGATCTCATGCTGGACAATAGATGGGTCTATACCAGGCATTTCCTCATAAGACCAAGCGAATACATCCCTATACTCTTTAAAGAGCTCGGTGTAAATTTGAACCTCTTCACGAGAACATTCAGCTCCGATGAAGACATTCTCAATAATATTGGGATCCCCGGAAATGTTCACCGGGATAGTAGGAGAAATCATAGCCATGTTCCCTTCAGCATAAACCTGTGTTGGTGCTAAAGGGTTCAAGACTGGGTGAACAGGACCAGGAGACTGAGGACTTGGAAAACTTGTTTCAACTTCGCTCAAGTCAGGTAAGAAGTAAGACCGATGATGCAAATCATCCCATGGTCTATCTATACCAGTCATGGCTTCCAGGATGGCCTCTTCAGATGGAAGAGTGGTATCAAGGCAATCCTGGGCAGAAGAAGAACTAAGTGTCCAAGCCGGAGCCACATCTCCGTCCAACTCTTCCGGTGAAAGAAGAGCTGGGATGGATTCTGCAGAGTCAACAATAGACTGATAAGCAATCTCAGCTGCAGACATCGGAAATTCCATTCCACCCACTTGACCTTTCGCTAATGTGGCGGTAGGGGAAGGCAAGGTCCAAGGGTCCGAAAAATAATGAGTTCTGAAGAACTCTCTTCGAAGAGGAACCTTGGAGGATGAAATAGCATTTATATGCACCGTAGGAGGAGGAAGATCGAAAGTACCCATCAAGGAAGAATACATTCCAACTCCTAAATTCTCAACAGGCGCCTTAGTATTATCCAACTTTGGAACAGATGAGTCAGTAGACGCATTCGGGTCTACAGGAGGACAGTCCAGTTGATCCACTGTAATGATCCTCCCTTCGTGGGGGAAACATATAATTCGAAATAATGAGGATGCAATGGCATCCATCTCATAAATCCAGTTCCTCCCCAATAGAAGGTTGTATTCCAAGCTTGCATCCACTACCTCAACCTCTATATTGACAGTTTTGCCCCCAACACAGATGGGAAAAGCTGGGACAATACCATGGGGCCTGTGAGAATGACCGTCGAACGCAGTCAGAAGAGTGGTAGATGGAACAAATTTGGGAGATCCAAGTGTCTTCCAGCATGCGAGAGACATCACGCATGTGGAAGCACCCTCATCAACAACCGTCCGAAAGATGTTACACTTCCGGTACGATGATTTAATATGAAAAGCCATGTGATGAGGAAGTCTCTTCTTAAAATTAGACATATCAAAAGTAATCAGAAGAGAATTTTTTGGATCAATAGCCCCAATGGTAGTGAGCAAAGCACTGCGCTGAGCCGGACAAGACTGGAGTACCTCTAAAGCCGACATAGCACAAGGACTCTGCGCCAGATCTTCCACAATCAAGTAGTTCTGGGCAGCCCTAGCATTTGGATTAATCGTTGATCGCTTAGAAGATGCTTTGGGCATCCGAGGCATAGACTCGACAGTAGGCTTCGTAATGTGAAGCGGCTCAGTAGCATCAGGGACTTCCTTAGCTTTCAAAGACTCTTCTCCGCCATAATCACGGGATCTCGTAGCGATATCCGCGTGAGCACTCATCATGAAAATGTTCGATGGAATTTCCCCTTCCTGGGTACCTCCAGAGGAAGCCCTAGGATTTTGGTTCGCGCCAACAACTAATTGTTGCCCTTGGGGAAAAGGGTTTGTTAACACAGCCTGGGAACTAGAAGAACCCTGCTGGGCTAACAAGCGCTGCGCATCCTGAATTTTAGGGCAAAGGTGTGTGAGATGGTCTCCAGTACACAACTTGCATGGAAACTTCACTTTCTTCTTCTCCTTTGGACCCTCACCAACATGCTCGTTGGTTTTATTTGCATTACCCTTCCCATTCTTGCCCTTCTTCTTATTATTTCGTCCCTTATTCTTCCCTTCGAATTGTTGATTTCCTTTGGGATCAGAAGCTTGGACAACATTTATGGACAAATACTGGGAAGGCGATGACTCAGCAGGCACAGCCTGACCAGAAGGACCAGATTGCAAAGACAACTGCTGCAGTTGAGTAAGTAGGCTGGCTGCACCACTATTGATCGATCCGATAAGCCCATCACCATGCGGACCAGGCTTAGTTTTGGATAAATCTAATTTGGAGCGAGGAGCATTGGGAAAATATTTATAGAGGACCCCAGACTGAGAATAGATCAGTTCTAGCTGCTGGGCCCTAAAAATGGCCTGCTCCTTAGAAAATACCCCAGATAGGGATACATCTTTAGAAATGTCTGACTGCAGAGATTTCAGAAACCATTCCAAAAGGAATTCTCCTGGAATATGAGCTTTAATAAGCCTCTTCCTTCTCCTCCATTCCTGAATGTGATCAGAAATGTGGGTTGCCTCGTCCTGCTTAAAATTAGCTAGGAGTTCCGTCCCAGCCTCATATCGGACAGGCAACTGAAAATGGTTTAGAAATGTAACAACCAGTTCTCCAAATGTAGCAAAACTGCCCCCAGTTAGCTCAATATACCATTTGGCAGTGTTTCCAGTTAGGGTGCGTTGAAATAATCTCAACCTAATCGAATCATCGATCAGGGAGTTCGAAGAACACCATAAATGGAAAATAGTGATGTGGTCAGCCGGATCTTCTCCATTATTACCTTCAAACTTTGGAATGTCTGAAGGAAGTTTGGTGGGAACCGGAGGCCACCCCGGACTATAACGAATCGGATCATTAGTCAACTTCGACAGATCTGGCAAGTTTAACGTTGCCAGAAAAGGTAAGCGAGGCGGACCCTGAGGATTCCATCCTTGATGGGATGGATTCCCAACATTTTGAAAAGAATACCCTGGATTTGATGAGGCACTAGGTTGCCAAAAAGGACTCGTAGAAAAAGGAGAAGAACCTCCTCCCAACGCAGAGTTACCAAAACCCAGACCAGTTCCCCCTGCTGAAGTATGAAATGAAGAGGAAAGCCCCTGATAGGGGTTCCAGGCATTAGAAAGAGGAGAAAAGGTCTGATAAGCACTCGACGAAGGGAAAGAAGTATTCCCTTGGTGACCAGCGTAAAACTAATTCCTTGCCCCCACTATAGTGAACACAGGGTTCCACCCTGTAAAAGTAGTCGAACTTTGCCCCCCAGACCAAGGGTTGAAACTCTGGGTCTGAGAAGTAAACGGAAAGGACCCTAAAGAAGGATTCGAACTAGGAATGTGTCCAGTTCCGAAGGGGAACCCCTGAAAAGAAGCTGATCCACTAGCCATGGAGGACATGGGTGTAGATCCAGCTGCAACAGCGGAAAAGGAAAAAGAGGGATTGCCACTAGTGGGCATCCCTAAACAGAAGGGACCAGAATGAGAAGCATGTGCTTGGGTGAAACCAGAGCCAAACACATCAGCACTAGAAGCAATCGAAGATAAAGCAATAATGCCTCCTCCTTCAACAGAAGCAGGAGTCTGAATGCCTGCAGCACTCACAGCAGAAGCCGCGTTCCCAGTCGTGGCCATCGAAAGGTATGAATGATACGGAAGATCTTCTGGTCTCTCCGACTCAGGTCCGATGTATTGAACAACGAACGGATAATCAGGAGGAAGAGGAGATGGACCTGACGCAGGAGGTTCAGGTACTTCTTCAATTTGAAAATCTTCTTCCTGAGGAAATAAAACTCGCGAGGTGAGCGGAACGCTCCTCTTGGAACCGACACCAGAATCAGCTATGAAACCTTCAGACCCTTGTGGAGGATCTCTCTCCACTGCGTTAGACGTCACCGGGTGGTAACCACCTGCTAAATCAATCCTACGCCTTCTCGAAGAAGGCTCTGGACTCTCGGGAGATAACCCCCGGATTCTCCTCGATCGACAAGGCGCTTGATCAACCACTTTTATAGATTTTAAATTAGACTCAAAAAAGTGAAAAGCTAGGCAAGCTAGGAGCAAAGAGCACTCACTAAAAATAATCCCTGAGATACAATCAAGCAAAAAACCTCCAAGTATTTCCGCTCCGGGTGATGAGGACCGGACACCAAAATACAGGAAAGCGAAATATAGGACCTCCCGAAAGCAGTCTGGGATAATTACAGCCCATAACAACTAGCGAAGGTATCAGAAACAGTTACGCCGACCTCCTAACGACAGCCTTTGCCGGCTCAAGCACCCAAGCTTCGCAAGGGCACCCCCCAGAAGTACTGTTGAAAGTGATGCGACGTCTGCCTCAGGTACCACGGGTATTCCCCCCCGCAGTCACCTGTGTGGAACCTAGGAGTGGAAACTATGGGCGCCAATCCATGTCAGAAGCCGGGCGGAACGGTCTTGAGGTCAGATTCAGCTAATCAGAGAGGGGGTATCCCTCTTCTCAGCCTTCACTTCCCCTCGCGCTTGACTCTCTGGAGGAGAGCTTTCCCGGTCCACCTAACGGAGTTGGATTTCGCCCAATTAATCAACTTCTATGTTTTGTTTGAGCGGCCTTGGAGAGTTAACTCTCCACTCACCTAATCCAAGGCCCTACAACCTAGCTAGTTGGTGTATGACACTTAGAAAACTTGCTAGTTGATTTTAAATTAAATTGCTTATTTTAATTGGTTGTTATGTTAAGTCAAAGGGATGTGGAAAGGAAACTTATGGTGTTTTGACGTAGAAAGAAATTAATAAAAACCGAACTACATGCAAAAGAAGTTATTGTCTTTCGATGAAAAGAAACTTCTACACAGGTTCTACGAGATTAAAAATTGTATTTTTCTTTTCAGATAACAAACTCACACTCACAAAAACTATGAAAATGACTAAATGCTTAAGTGCACCTGATGCAAATCACTACAAGCATGCAAATTCTAAGATGCAAAATCTCCTAAAGCAGAGTGAAATTTCCCAAAAGATCCTTCAGTTTTAACTCTTTTTGGTTGTCCAGAAAGCTAGTTCCCGAAATCAAGAACTCTTAATATAAAGACACCGAAAACTTAAAAACAAAGGGAAGAAATTGATGACAACTCCTTTCCAAAAATCGAGTCAAAATCCAAAAGCAAGAAACCTCAACAAAGCTTCAAAAGATATAGTGAAACGAAAAAAAAAATGCAAAAACAAAAGCAAATAACAAGGCAAAATGTTTTTTTGAGCTTTTGAAATGCAAAAACAAAAGCAAAGCAAATATTTTTTGAGCTTTTGAGTTTTATAAAGGAAGAGCTCGAAAAGACCAAGCAAAACTATCAAATCCCAAGCCAAACAACACTGAATTTCAAGCAAAAACTTCAACAATGCTCTAAATCTTATAGGGCTAACCAGTAGCAAGAACAATATGAGCAGAAGAAGACAAGAAAACTCAGCCACTTAGCCTAGAAGAATAGTACAACCTTGCAGCAAACAAAAACTTCGAAGTAGCAAGAAAAACTCTTCAAAAGTTGCAACAAGACCTAGCCTACTGAACTCAAGAAAACCAACCAAGAAACGGGCAAAAATCGTAGTGCAAAGCAAAACACAAAGATAGGAAAGAGTGAATGAGAAGGAGCTCTCTGTTTTGATGAAGCAGAACAACCAAGAATGTCCAGAAGAAGATCTTGGTACTCAAACCAAAAGTGCCAGCACAAGAAACAACACTTTGCCAAAAAGACTAGTTTTCAATCAAACGAAAGAGAGAAAAGACCAAAGACCACTTTCTTCACAATCCAGAGGGTACAAAGACACTGCAAGAATAGGTCTCCTCAGACAGAAAGGACTAAAAAGCCAAGGAATCCAAAATTTCAAAATCTTCCTAGGTATACGCTACTTCACAGTTTAGCAACAAGCGTGCATACGCGACTGTGCTAAAGGAAACACGCGTATACGCGACTCCCTTTAGACAAACTTGCGTGTATACGCGACTGTGTGCAGAAAAAGCGCGTATATAAAGGTAAATAGTGAAAAAACAAAAAGGATCAGGCCTGGATAAGAAACCAGGACTTCAGTCTGACTGAGAAAGAGTAAACTGGACTGCAAATGCAAGTTAAAACTGTTGGAAACCTATCAAACAGCTGAAACCACCCAACAGGGGAATCACAAGAATGTGATCCCCAGCGGAGTCGCCAGTTCTGTTTCGGGGAAAATCACCCTAGAGGTTTGTTGGGTTTAAACCTCCACAGAGCAGGGCATGCTACTCAAGAAGGACTCACACAACCATTCATGTTCATGAAAAACTAAATAGAGTAGATCGAGGAAGTTACCCGTAGGTCCTACGGTTGAAGCAGATCCCGCGGGGTCCAAACCCCCAGCAACCCTTCTTCCTTCTTAACCTGAAAGACATGATGAAACAGGCACGAAGAACTGGTTGTACAACATATATCTACTCTAAATGTTAGTGAAATCCATATGAAACATTAGATAAACCATAATGAATGTTTAAATAACAATATTCTCATATATGTAAGCAGACACTAACACGTATATTTCGGGAACAAGACGGTTCTTTTGTATTATAAATAGCATGTACAAAAATAACGAGTAGAGAGATCACCTGAATCCTTCCATGATCTTCGAGCAGACCGTCGTCCGGATCCGTCCCGCCCTTGCCTCGCTAAAATTCCTTCCGAACTGGTGCATACGAGATGACATATAGGAAGATGAGCATCTCCAGGAAACAAGGGTTTCATAATGGAATAGGAAGTCTTGGTTAGGCACAAAGTTAGACTTGGATAGGGAATACCAGCAGTATAATGTCTATAAAATTTCTCTCTCCCTTAGGCCATGCACATGAGGGGCTTTTATACTCCTCAAAGTAGTTTCAATCAGTTGGAAACAGTTGGCCACGTACTGGGGTGGTTGAACTACTGGAGTAACCATCAACCCAGCCCGAAAATAGGGAATTTTTATATATTTTTTAATGATTTTAATGTCATGAAGAAAAGTGCATATGGCTTTGCTTGTGGAAAAAGTGAGATATACCAACGCGTATGGGGATTTTTACACTGTTTTTAAGTGAATTTGTCCAAGTCTGTAGGAATGGGTGCCCAAAGCCATAAAAGCAATCATGAATCATATGAAGGTGAGAAATGATGCTATAACAATGAGGAACAGGGGTGGATGTACCAACAATAGATTTTTGAGCTGATCTTGGATGAGAGACACCTAAATTGTAAAGGAAATGTAAATCAGGTGGTGTTGTTTCTTTACTACCGAGATGTTCACTTGTTTCTGGAGATGAAAGGGAAGACTCTGAATCTAGCTGATCTAAATAATCAAGCGACCTAGTTCTAAATGGATTTCTTAAGTCAACTTGTGATTGTTGTAGAGCTGCAAGGTTTTCTAGAACATAATTAGCTCTCAAGGGTGATCTGAAAATAGTTGAAGCTTTAACCTTAGGAGACTTCCTAAGGATTCTTTCAGGGTTATCAACTATCTCAGGAGGGTTTGGGTCAGGGTAGGCTCTAGTATGAATCTTTCTAGGAGCCACTTTGCTATGTTTTTCAGACCCAACTAAACAAGAAAAGCTTAACCAGATATGACAATATTTTAGAGGTTAACTGATCTTAAAATAAAAAAAAATTTAATCCTAAAGCCTTCTAACTGAGTTTAAATGATGTTATGATGATAATGGATCTTCCCAGTGGAGTCTTAAAGTATTTTTAGGATTGTGGAGTCACCAGGTGGAAATTTTTAGCTCTTTTGGAGGTAAAGGTTTTTATGGTCCACCACCATGTTTATTGAATACCAATCTGAAATATTTTTGGGTTTTCTGAGTTATTTTTCAGTCCTATGGGTTCTAAGAGTGTCCTAAATCTGTTTCAACACTTAGCTACGGTGATGAGACAAAGACAGTCTACTCTTATGGCTAAGCTAGCTGATCCTCAAGGTTTGATAAGTTCTTTATGAGAATCCTAAGGTTTCCTTAGTTTGTCATTGATTTAAATAAGTTTCATCATGATTACCATTTGCTTGGTAGTGCTTGAAGAGGCTGCTTTTACTCACTGAATGCTGATTTTTTGACTAGAAAGGTTATGCCTGGTGGGCTAACTGGCTAATATACCAAATGTTCTTGTTCAAAGGGTAGTCTGAGATCTTAAAGGTGTCTAGGATAAAAAATACTCACAGTTCCCTAGTGGAGTCGCCAGAAATGTTATCTCTGGTGGCTTGATTGGCTAACACACCAAATATTCTTGAAACAAAGGGATTTCTGATATCCTAAGAGTATCTAACACGAAAATAACTCAGAACTCCTCAGCAGAGTCGCCAGAAATGTTAGCTCCCTGTAATTTGAAAGATTGGCAAATACAAACTGCAGAGAGAACACTTGAACCACTTTGGGATTCTAGGATCTATCCCTCCTGAATCTAGAGAGGGATCTCTCTATAAGTGCAAAGATTGATTTATCTTTAAGGCTTTTATGGTGTGATATTAAGCTAGTTATTAAGAACAAGGGTTTTTGTTTGTTTTGGATGGTTGAGCATGATTCTTAGTTGAGCGGAAAGTCCTAAAATGAAAAAGTTTCAAAGGTGTGAAGTTGCAAGCAATCAGAACAACCTTTGGGTGATAAGATAGATATAACGCTGGTTTTTAGTCCATTGGGCTATGGAGTCATAAAAGGGTTTAATTGTGCAACAATTTCAAGAGTGGTCCAAGGGGAAAGTCATCTATATCACAAGATCATTGAGATTAAATGATGGAATGGAAACAATAAAAGTGTTGAAGGGGTGGAAACAGACCATAATTTCAACTAGGATTTATCAGTCTGTCCAACAAGAAAAGCCTTTTAATTAACTGTTTAAAACTGACCAAAGGACAGGGCTAACCATAGACCTCTTTGGAAAAGTTCGTATTAAAGCTAACTCAATAGAAAAACAATCCAATAATCCTCATAATTACTTTCAGAAGGGATGAAAACAGATAAGAAAAACAAAGTGCAACCTAAGATCAGATAAGATACTTTTAAGTCTAGACTGCTTTCAGCATACTCTTAGGGAAACTTTCAGAACTACCTTTGGAGAAAGAAGCTAGAAAACAGGGCACACCATCACTTTTCTAGTCTAACTTTACTGAGTAAATAATGAAAATAACATTTAAGAACAATGTTTAAAGTAAACAATAGGACGAGGGAATGCCAACATTCCTAAATGCTTGAACTGTATTGAATCATTCTTAAATACAAAATTTGGAGGAAAACATTGAGATAAAGCTTATCAGTCAGAGAAGGGTACTGTAAACAGTAAATCCTAACTCTATGCTTGTTGTTATTTATCAGAGAATAATGGACAAAATGGCATACATGAAAGGAAAACATTAACACAGAAAGAAGCACTTCACCAGTGATATAGACCAGGATCCCAAGAATCATCTTGTATATTGATGTCAATCCAGTTACATTCTTCAAGTCCAATGTTTCAGTTCAGCAATCATCTTCACTTCTTAGCCTAACTTATTTGATTACAAACAGAGCTTCAAGAGCCTCTAAATACTATTTACAAGTAGAAAGTTTCGAGCACAAGTATATTTCAAAGTTCTGCAACCAACCCCTTACAATGAGCTCCTCAAGAAGATTTTATAGGAAAATGAAGAGGTCGAAGAGAGAAAAGATCTATGGGTTGAATTAATACAGTTTTAATGCTTCTCGGCCTTTGAGGGGCTCAATGGAGAAGATTTACAGATATTTTTATGTTTAAGGCGAATATCCTCTTTTTGGGTAATAAATATGCCTCTGTTAAATGCTTGGAGGCTGCAGGTGGCATCAGGTAGCTGAGAAGATTCAATTAGCCTCTGATGTGGCAGTAGAGGCTCTCTCTGTCTGGTAGATATTTTTTTTTGTCCTAAAACAGGATTAATTTTCTCCTGATCTATGTGTTAAGCATAATTGGGCCTAAATCCCGTCTTTTTTTTTTAACTGTGTCTAATTTAGTGGATTAGGCTTTTGATTTTCGATCTTAGCCGTAATCCCTCAAAATTGGGTAAAAGATCTTCAATTCTCCATCTCTGGTTTGATTTGATCTTCAACACTGATACTCTCTATTTTAATTAATCTTTGCTGTGTCTTGTTGATGTGCAAGTGCACAGAGGGTTTAAAATGGCATCAGTGCTCATGATGCACTGATGAAGCATGGTATGGAACCCTGTAGATGGATACTCTTTTATGAATAAAGGTTCGAGGGATCGTCATCCCCGAACTTCAACTTTCCTTTAAAATAATTGGAAATCCATTAAAACCTGCAAAATACACAAAAATGTTATAAAAATCCTGCGTGGCTAGGTAAAACTGCTTTGGAGGCTATGGTTAGGTCGCGGCCGTTGGATGAAAGCATCCAACGACCGAGATTGCTTTGCAGGGGTCAAATAGGAGGCGGTTGAGTGAATGGTGCAGAGGATTAAGTCCAGGACGTTGATCTGTGTTGATCAACGGTCGAGATCAATTGTGGACATACAAAGTGAATGAGTCACTTTATAATGAAAATAGATGAAAAATGCGAAGAAATGGGCGAAATGACCTTTGGCGGAGAAAAACATTAAAATGAAATTTGGGGTTTCTTAGATGAAGCTGGGCCGTCGGATGAGATCGGCCCAAGGAGATCAACGATGGAGATTGATCTACGAAAGCCTTTGGAGGATGGGGGGAGGGCGATAATGTAATGCGAGATTAAATGCTGGTCGTTGATCTGCAGAGATCAACGGTGGGGAATGAACGTGACGAAACACAATGTAAAATGGGGAAAGCTGTTTTGGATGATAAAACCACGGGTTTCGTGCTGCGAAAAGGCGGATAGGTGGTTTTCACTTTTAGAACACGATATGTGTTTTAGCCCGACACGTGGCATTTCAAAACCACTTATATCGCTTAGGTCTTGGAGAATTAACCTTCGTGCTTAAATCTACGTGAAAATGCGCGTCAGCCGTTAGATCAGGGGTCTTAGATTTGATGGTCGTGGAAAGAGCGCGATATTGATCAGATGCACGGGTGGAAGCAGGTAGGGTGGTTTTATTCTGAGCCGTTGGATCAAAAAATGAACGGCGGAGATCAAATTTGGGGCAGGTAGGACCCAAAGGAGTCGGGCTTGTCGCGCTGATTATGAGCCATTGGATGAAAAGGATCAACGGTGGAGATTTGATCTGTGGGATAATGAAATAATATATAAGGCGGAGAATGGGTCAGTATGGGCCGTTGATCTACAGAGATCAACGACTGAGATTTCCCCGAAAAACATTATAAAGCAGGGCTTCATAAATTTAACAAAGGTTGCGGGATCCAATCTGGACCGTCGGATCTTGATACGTGGATGACCCAGATGCAATCGGAGGTTTGCGATCGGCGGGGGCAAAACAGAATGGGCGCCGATGCGATTAGCTGTGGACCGTTGATTTGAGGGCCAAATCAATGGTGGAGAATGAGTTTGGAGGAGGTCACAGGTGGGGGATGGGCTTTGGGATGGAGTGATAAGGGCCGTCGGATCTAGATCTGGCGGGTAGATCCAACGGCTGAGGATCCATCGGGAGATCGCCAATCGGGGAGGGGGAATAAAATATTAAATACGCCCAATGGAAATCTCTGATGCGAGATTGCGCTGGCCGTTGATTGGTTCAAGATCAACGGTGGAGGAAGGGCTTCAACCAATGAACAATGGGCCACGTTATAACATAAAAAAACCAAAATTTTTATGAAATACAAAGGATATTTCGCATCGGGAAGGGTTTATATAAAGTGTTAAGCACCTGATTGTGGGCTCATGGTTTTTTACAAAGGGAGTGAAGGGTAGGGGTTTATTTAAAGGGGCCAATCGGATCGGAGGTTTCATAAAACAAAAAAGACTTGCGATTTTCAGAAGTTCCGATGTGATAAGCGCTTTCGGCCTTTGTGCTTGGTTCTAGCGCCAAGTCGCATGGAGGGGAAGTGGTTTAGGGCTTAGCCCTAAAGGGGCTTAGGCCTGTAATGCAAAAAGTGTGTTTTTAATGATTTTTTCAAGGTTTTTTAATGGATTTGGGGGTTTCGGTAAGGTTCAAAAATGAGTTTTAAACCTTATAAAAGGGGTTTTATGAAGGGAAGAAGGGAAAAAAAGAAAATAGAAGAATTTTATGGGGAAAAAAGGGAATAAAATGAAGGTTAATTTTGAGGGGAAGGAGAAGTAAAAAATGATGAAAAATGGAGTTTTCAGCAGTCTTTTTCTTCAGGGAAACAACAGATTTTCGGAATTAAAAGGGAAACAGCAGTGAAGATTAATCCAAGAACAAGATGTCTTCATAAGACTTCAAGAACTAACAATTTTGCAATAAAACATGTTTCTTGAAGGCTTCAAAAATGATTTAGCCACCATTTGATATGACAAATTTTATAGGTGGCTAACACAACTTAGTCAAAATTCAAAGACTACTAGTCTCGAAATTCTTGACATTTCACGGAAATGCCATCCCCATGTGGAGCCACTGTTAGGGTCCTATAATAATAGGGTTCATAATTTTTGAATTGACTTTGATAGTCTTGTAAATATGTACATACCTTGCTTTCTGCAAGTTTTTTTCCCATATTTTGAAAATTATAAAAAATGAAAAGAG
The DNA here is from genome assembly GCA_034641835.2 of Pinus albicaulis. Lineage (NCBI taxonomy): Eukaryota > Viridiplantae > Streptophyta > Pinopsida > Pinales > Pinaceae > Pinus > Pinus albicaulis. The sequence goes on along the minus strand of CM076580.1, from coordinate 1,806,697,076 downwards.
GGTAAAAGTCCTAAAAGAAATATCAAAGGACTTGAAAAGAAAAGATCAAAAAGAATAAAAAATGGACCCCAAAAGAGAAAAGAAAAGAATAAGACATGAAATTGAGCAAGTTAAAATACCACTACTATTTACTTTACTACAAAAATAATGATTATGTGTAGATTGTTCAAAATGCCATAATCCATGATCAGTTAAATAGTTTAATATTAACTCTTCATGCTTTGAATTTCTTGTTTTAGATAGAGAATAAAGATATGTCAAATAGTTTAAACTTGACAAATCAATAGATAGTTAGAGAATAGATGAGGAGCTCAACAGTTTAATCTAAGCCCTCGGATGAAATAAGGTTAGAATTATATAGTTTATGCTTTAAAAGAAAAATGATTTAGGGTTCAAAGCTTAAATGCACCCATGCAAATGAAGTAAAAAATGTTAGAATAATGATGGGTAGGTAGAAAGAAGTTGTGCAAGGCATGTGATAAAGCATCATCTGAAAAAATACTAATTTCCCCTCCCCCACAATGATCCAATATTCAAAACCTTCAGTTAAAGAGGCTCAGAGCATTTCTCTGACTTTTGTTGGGACCAGACCCAAGCCTAAATGAATGATTGATAAAAGTATTGGATTTCCTTCATGAAAACCCATTTCCTTAGCATATTCACCCTCTTCCCAAAATCTAATCCCTTTTCCTAAGTAAAACACCTTTTTTGCATAGAAAAAGTAAAATCCCCTCTTAATTATTTTCATTCCATCCAAAAACACTAAAAAAACCCATAAAATACAAGTTATCCTAAGTTTAAGTGTAAATGTTTAATGGTATAATCATTTGTGCTTAAAAAGGTTTATTTTTAGACTTTACTTAGTTTATTTTATGTATTCTTATTCATTACATTCATTTCATATTAATTTTTAACATAATGTATTAAAACCTTTAAACTGTCCCTTCCCTTATATTTATTAATTCATTTTATTATAAATATCCCAAAAAACCCATTATTTTAATGTTAACCTATGGTTCTAAATACCCATGTGTCAAAATAAAACCCCGCCCATATCCCCATAGGTTAAAAAAATTATATAACAAAACCCGCCCCGATGGTTTTAAAACATATGTAAATATTTTATTTACTATGTAAATATCACCCCACCTATCATATTAATGTATTTTTTTTCACATTAAAAACATTCATTTTAAACGTTAAACTAACCCCACTGAATAATAAAATGCTCGGGCCCCATGCCCCCATCATGCCGAGCAACTTTACACATTAATCTCAATCGTACGCATACCTATCCCCAGATCCAATGATCACCAAGCCATATCGCATTTTAACTAGCGCGACCAATAATAAATTTTTATTTTGTGAAATGGGCGGTTTGGCTATACTCTCTCCCCTCCACGCAACGATATATGATTGGATCACATTCGATCCAAGGCAACCACTTACCACCCTGAAGCCCATGCGATAACCACTTTCGATTTTTCCCTCCGGCGTCAAAACAACTCTGCTCCGATATGACCGCCATTCAATGCTTACCCGCTTTGAACCAAAAATGTTATAAAAACTTCCATATGTGCCCATTAGGCCCTTTCTTGCATTATTTGTGCATATTTATCCTCTCTACTGAAGAAACAAAGCCCTGTACACCATTTTTTCAAACTAGACAAAGCCATTAAAGTAGCTGTTAATATCATCATAAGCGTCTAGTTTGTTTCCAAAGACTTCCATAGCCATCAGAAACCTATCTGACGCCGCTGAAACCTGTTTAAAAGACCAAATACCTACACAAGAAAATATTCTTCGAAGAAAAACAACCTGTTTATCATTTGAAAAAGAGTTTTTTCTGAGAAATTGAAACTTCTGAAGCCCATTTACCCACAAAAATACCTGTAGTTGCCTGGAAAGAACGTATTATCACTCTAGTGATTCTAAAGTTGTGAGATTTTGTTTTAAAGTCTAAGAACACTAGAGGTAACCACAGACCAACTTTTAAACTCTAAGATCTAGCCTTCTTAGGGTTCAGAGAGGGCTCTCTCTATAAGATTTAACTTTGTTTGTTTTTAAAAATATTAGGCTAGTTATGATGGTGCAATTTGATTTTGGTTTGATTGATTTGGTGGGAAAAATCACTTAATGAGATGGATAGTGGGAAATCTATTTGTCCATTGGGCCGAGGAGCCAAAAATCAAGCAGACAGAGCTAGGATTAAGGTTAAGAAGTAAAATATTTTCAGGGCAAGATATATGACCCATGAAGATCTTGGAAGGCTATTTGATGAGGTGATATGATCAGGATAAAGAGCAATGAAGGGTTCTTTGATCCGAAAAATGGAAGTAGTAGGTAGAGGTCAAACGAAAGAGGGAGAAATTAAGGGTTCCCTACTCTGGAAATCAACAGAAAACATAGAAATGATAAACAGTAAAGACAGGGTGCTTTTAACAAATCATGAAGTAATATTCCTGTTTATTCATTCAAATTTGGAAAACATTTATGGATGCATGTAACAAATAAAGATAAACAATGACAAGAAGGAAATACTTCACTTCAATAGTTCATCACATGAATCCTGAAATATGATGCCAGTTGATCCAATCCAGTCTGCTACTTGAGATTTTAAACACAAAAGCCTTCAATTCCAATAAAAAATGACTATAGAAATCTTCAACAATTTATTCCACAATAATACTTCAAAAGATGAAGTATTTATACAAATTCTAAACTAGAATATCTTGAAAAAATATCAAGATTGTTTTACAAATATCTCAAACTGTATTACATAAATAGAACTTAATAAAAGGAAAATAAAAAATAATGAAGCTATTTGGAACTATACTTATGGATTGATGGTGACAAAGAAGATAATTTTAATTTGATATCAACTCTAAGTTGATGATGAGGCATCCAAGTCACTAACTGTCTCCTTCCTTTGTGCATTTTGCTACAGAAATTTTGCAAAATTGGGGTCCAATGATACCTTTGTATATATAAATCCAAAATAGGTATTTAAAACGTGAAAGAATTTTTTGTAGATAAATATGTTACTAAGATAAACGTCTCTCAGTTTCCAAAAATTCAGTTCCCGCTGATCACAATAGGCTCTGCAAAATGATGTGTAAAACAGAGCTTTGCACAGTTTGAAAAATAGGTTGTAAATATGTGCATGTATCTCTCATTCTGTAATACCTGTAAAAAATTTGAGATAGGTTTTTGTATATGGGCCTCTTAGGAACAAAACCTCCTTCAGTTTTGTAATATGTATTTTTGATTGGCCAAAATTTTCTCTGCAACATGATGACAAACAAGAATTTTCTGTAAAAAGTTCTTTCAAATATTGTTTAATATTTCCAAATCCATAATGGCTGTTAGAAAAGTGAGAGAGGTTTTTGTATTTGGACATCTTAGGAACATAAACCTCCTTCACTTTTTCAAATTTCATCTTGGATTGGTCACAATAGTTTCTGCAAAACAATGCCTTAAATAAGAAATTTCTGCAAAAATGTCCCTTTTTGCTCTGTTTTCATCTTTTAACCTTACTGTTCTTTTAACTGTTCTTACTTTCACTTTGGATAAACTTCATTTTTGTTGGTGAAAGTATTTTCATCTCTGTTTAACTATTACTACCTCTATATTTACTTTTACTGTTTTACCTTGACTGCTCTGTTACCTTTTCACTTTTACCTTTTTGCAGTAAGAGTGAGTAAAATATGTCCTGGAGAATTACTGATGGAATTTTTTTCATCCTCTATTCTGACCACTTGTGTAAATTTCTTCATTCTGCTCTGCTACTGTATGAAATATTCTTGTTTTTAGGAAAATAATTCAAAATCATTTCCTTGTGAATTTTTTGAGTATACAGGTCTTTAACTAGTATTAAGTTGTTTATCTAAATTATTTTTTTGCCAATAACCTGCAAAAAAAACAATTGTTAATGAAACCTTTGCTGCAAGTAGGATTTCTCTAGGACAACGAAGGTTTTCTGAGGGCTGTTGAAGTCTTTGGAAGTAAATTGAAAACTTTAAGCGGTTTTAACAATAGCTGCAATGGATTTTTTCAGGTCCTTTGGGCATAAAACAATGTACCGGGAGCTTTGTTTCTTCATTCGGGATGGATAAACACACTGAAAATGCAAAAAATGGCTTTACTGGTGCATATGGGGTTTTATGGTTTAAATAGAATTGACATTAAATGGCAGTCATGTCGGGAAAATAGGCGGTTTTCAGGCTTCATAGGATAGAAACTGCGCGTGGTTATCACGTGGGTCTAAGGTGGTAAGTGGTTTCAAATGAATTGGACGTGATCCAATAAAAATAAGGCACGTAGAGGAGGGCAGAAAGGCTAAAACAACCTATTTCGCGTAGAAATGGAATGTGTTGATATCGCACAACTTTATTTGTGATATGGGTTATTGTTCATTGGATTGGGAAGGACTCATGCGAACGGTCGAGATTTGTTTTGGAAGATGTATCAGGATTTCAAAGTGGGGTATAGGTTTATCAATGCGGCGGGATAGGTTTTTAACATTATAAATATAAATTTATAACGTTTAAAAACTTGGGTTAAATGATCGGGCGGAAGGATAATGTTATATTAAATTAAAACATTTAATCGAATGTTTTAACCAATAGTGCTGGCAAGGGTATTAATATTTATATGGTATATAAACCTTTGACAAGTGTTTAAGAACCATAGGGGTGGGGATATATTTTATTGATATATTTAAACCTTATGGGAAAGGGCAGGGATTTATTTCACCATGTGGGATAATATAAACAAAGGTTTAAACTTTAAATAAATGGGTTTTGGGGGTTATTTATATATAATGGATTTAATAATATATATGGGAGGGATATAATATAGGGATTTAATACTTTAGGTTAACAGTTAATATGGAATGGAATGAAATGAAATGGATTAAAATACATAGTATTTAAACTAAGTAAAGTGTAAAATAGGCGATATAGCATAGTTTTGTCCCATTTTTTATTTTTTACACACAAACTTAGGATAAAATGCATTTTATGGGTTTTGAGTGTTTCTGAATGGAGATGAAATTAATTATTTAGGGTTTTTACTTTTACTAAGAAAAAAAGGCTATTTTACTTAGGAAAAGGGATCATGATCATGGATGAGGGTGAAAATGCTGATGAAAATGGGTTTTATGTAGGAAATCCAATATTTTTAACCAATCAGTTATCGAGCCTTGGGTCCGGTCCCAACAGAAGTCAGAGAAATGCTCTGAGCCTCTTTAACTGAATGTTTAGAATAATGAATCATTGCGGGGGAGGGGAAATTAGTAATTTTTGCCCGATAATGCTTTATTACATGTCTTGCACAACTGCTTTCTACCTACCCATAATTATTTCTAACATTTTTTACTTCATTTTCATGGGTGCATTTAAGCTTTCAACCCTAAATCAATTTTCTTTCAAAGCATAAAAACTATCTAATTCTAACCTTATTTCACCTGAGTGCTCAGATTAAACTGTTGAGCTCCTCATTTATTCTCTATCTTATCTACTTATTTTTCAAGTTTAAACTGTTTGACAGATCTTTATTCTCTATCTGACAACATGAAATTTAAAGCATGAGAGGTAAAGTTTAAGCTGTTTGACCCTCATGGATTTGTGGCATTTAGGACAAGCTGCACACAATAATATTGGCAAAAATTAAACTAAAGTACTGGCATTTAAACTTGCAACACTTTCATGATCTATTTTTGATGGGGTTCATATTTAATATTCTTCTGAAATTTGTTTCTTTTTGTCCTTTGATTGTTCTTTTAGGACATACCCTCTTTTTTCATTTTTTAATTTTGGAATACATTTGCAGAAAGCAAAATTATGTACAATATTTCAAGAATTTTAATAGAGTCAAATCAAAATTATGAATCCTATATTTATAGGACCCTAACAACGGCTTCACATGGGGATGGAATCTCCTTGTGAGATGTCAAGAACATTGTCAATTAGTAGCCTGATCCATTGGGCCAATCCCAAACATGCATATGTTGTGACTGAAAACTCTTGAACTGGATTTACACCTTTTCTGCAAATTGAACTCTGATCTGAGACTAAAAGGTGCTGCAACCTTCAAACCAAACTACGAAATCATCAATATCTTAGGGCCTTTTCCTTGGCTTCAAATCTTAATGCATTATTTCAAACTAGCTAAAAACTGAAAACTGAAATAAGTTGAAATCCTACCTACTTACTCTAATCAGCTGTCCAATTGCTAGATAGGTAAAATGAAACAACCAATGCAACCATTCAAGCATTATATACTTTGATAGATTTTGCTGCATTTTCTTTTTTATTATCAAAAATGTAATTCTGCAACCTATTAGAAACTTGTCAACAAATGAGATGATAAGGAAATACTTGATTTCCTTTATTGACTCTAGAAACTTTTCAAAAGGATCTTCCAAGATATATACACTAATGTTTAACTGATCTAAACAACTATACATCTGTTCTAGATGGCCTCCATGCCATGAAACTGAAATGTTATTTTCATCTTTATCTCCCTGCAAACCTTCAGATAAGTTTTGTGATGATATTCCTACTGATTTTAATGTTTGACTGTTGAAACCTTTATCATCTTGATTCTGAAACTCATAGTTAGTTAATGGAGAAAGGCTTTGAATGCATTCATTATCCAACATATCTGCTATTGGATCATGAAAAATTTGTGAGGGTGGATGCAATCTATTGGATATGGAATTCCATGGGACTTCATAAAATTTGAAAAGTTTCTCATCCTTTTCTTTAATGATGTTATAGCACATTTCCTTTAAAAACTGAAATGATTCAAAACATAGTGGTATTGAATCCTCCTATGCTATTTGATCAGATGTTTCAATGGAATTTGATAACTGTAATGTGAAACTGAAATATCCTGATTAAGGGTTTCATTATCTTCTTTGTTGTCAATCACAATTCCTAAAGACTGCTGATTATTGATGGCATGAAAGTTGTCTCTAATGAACTGAAATGAAGCAAAAAAAGAGGTAAAGAATCTTTACTTATTTCCATATTTTCTACTCTTTCTTCATTACTCTCATAACTAATTTGCAATAGCTAATTACTATCTTCAATCTGCTAAAACTGCATTTCTTCATCCTCCAAAATATCTTCTGATTGCTCTGTAAAGTTATCTTGAATTTGGAGAACATAATTGTCATCATACTGATCATAGTTGGGCACATCATCAAATGAAGGAATGTCAGCAAACATACACATTAAATTGAGAGATTCCTCTTCCACATGTTGATTTGTAAATCCATTTTCTGATCTATGATAATTGGAATTAGTAGGAATTTTTTCATGGCTATCAACCTCTTCTATTCCTTCATGGTGATTTTGAACAAAAAATTCATTTTTCATAGTGATCTTCTGTATGATTACATCTAATTTTCTTACCAAAAGGTTGATTTTTATCTCTGCAATGTTTTTCTTCTCTTCTTCTACTTTCAAATTTTCCTTTCTAATTTGCTGATTAACTTCTACATGAACAACAATGTTCTGCATATGTACAAGTGTTTGTGGATCTATTTCTCTTAACTCAAATTCTATTTCTGGATCAAAGGAAATTAGATAATGAAAGAGAGTTGAATCATGAGGAGGTCTAATATTTTCTGGCATTGAATAATAAACTTGATTAAATCTGTCAGAAAATTGTTGTATTGTTTCATTTGGATGTCTTTTTGACTAATTATATTCAAAGGAAAGTAATTAAAAACTAATCTAAGATCTTCTATAAAATAAAATATACATTGAAAAAAATTCTTAATGAGAAAGAACATGATGTCTTGGATTAATATCCAAGTTAAAAGCCTAATATTTTCATATTGTTCTTTCAGGTTCATTCCTCCAGTGGAGTCTTTATTGTGAAATTGATTTGGAGTCCCCAGGTGGATTATTTTAGCCTTTGTGTGTCTTATCGCTATCCACCATCATAGATCAGATCTGAAACTATAAAATGTTTCTGAAGAAAATGTTAGTTCCCCCAGTATGGTCGCCAATATGTTATCACTCTAGTGATTCTAAAGTTGTGAGATTTTGGTTTAAAGTCTAAGAACACTAGAGGTAGCCACAAAAAAACTTCCAAACTCTAAGATCTAGCCTTCTGAGGTCCAGAGAGGGCTCTCTCTAAAAGATTTACTTTTGTTTGTTTTATAAAATATTAGGCTAGTTATGATGGTGCAATTTGATTTTGGTTTGATTGATTTGGTGGGAAAAATAACTTAATGAGATGGATAGTGGGAAATCTGTTTGTCCATTGGGTTGAGGAGTCAAAAATCAAGCAGACAGAGCTAGGATCAAGGTCAAGAAGTCAAATATTTTCAGGGCAAGATAGATAGCCCATGAATATCTTGGAAGGTTGTTTGGTGAGGTGATAGGATCGGGATAAAGAGAAATTAAGGGTTCTATGATTCGGAAAAGGGAAATAGTAAGCAGAGGTCAAACGAAAGAGGGAGCAATTAAGGGTTCCCTACTCTGGAAATCAACAGAAAACATAGAAATGATAAACAGTAAAGACAGGGTGCTTTTAACAAATCCTGAAGTAATACTCCTATTTATTCATTCAAATTTGGAAAACATTTATGGATGCATGTAACAAAGAAATATAAACAATGATAAGAAGGAAATACTTCACTTCAATAGCTCATCACATGAATCTTGAAATATGATGCCAATTGATCCAATCCAGTCTGCTACTTGAGATTTGAAACACAAAAGCCTTCAATTCCAATAAAAAATGACTATAGAAATATTCAACAATTTATTCCACAATAATACTTCAAAGGATGAAGTATTTATGCAAATTCTAAACTAGAATATCTTGAAAAAATATCAAGATTGTTTTACAAATATCTCAAAATGTATTACATAAATAGAACTTAATAAAAGGACACTCAAAACTAATGAATCTATTTGGCACTATACTTATGGATTGATGGTGACAAAGAAGAGAATTTGAATTTGATATCAACTCTAAGTTGATGATGAGGCATCCAAGTCACTAACTGTCTACTTCCTTTGTGCATTTCGCTCCAGAAATTCTTTAAAATCGGGGTCCAATGATACCTTTTTATATCTCAATAAAAAATAGATATGTAAAAAGTGAAAGAGGTTTTTGTAGATAAATAGGTTCCTAAGATAAACCGCTCTCAGTTTCCAAAAATTCAGTTCCCCATGGTCACAATAGGCTTTGCAAACAGATGTGTAAAACAGAGCTTTGCACAGTCTGAAAACTAGGCTGTAAATATGTGCATGTGTCTCTCATTCTGTAATACTTGTACAAAAAGTGAGATAGGTTTTTGTATATGGGTCTCTTAGGAACAAAAAGATCCTTTAGTTTTGTAAGATTTATTTCTTATTGGCCACAATATTCTCTGCAACATGATGACTAAACAGGAATTTTCTGTAAAAAGTGCTTTCAAATATTGTTTAATATTTCCTAACCCATAATGGTTGTTAGAAAAGTGAGAGAGATTTTTGTAGTTGGACATCTTAGGAACATAAATTTCCTTCAGTTTTGCATTGGATTGGTCACAATATTTTCTGCAAAACAATGCCTTAAACAAGAATTTTTTGCAAAAATGTCCCTTTTTGCTCTGTTTTCATCTTTTAACCTTACTGTTCTTTTAACTGTTTTTACTTTCACTTTGGATAAAATTAATTGTTGTTGGTGAAAGTATTTTCATCCCTGTTTAACTATTATTGCCTCTGTATTTACTTTTACTATTTTACCTTGAATGATCTATTACCTTTTCACTTTTATCTTTTACAGTAAGAGTGAGTAAAATATGTCCTGGAGAATCACTGATGGAAATGTTTTCACCCTCTTTTCTGACCACTTGTGTAAATTTCTTCATTATGCTCTGCTACTGTATGAAATCTTCTTGTTTTTAGGAAAACAATTCGAAATCATTTCCTTGTGAATTTTTTGAGTAAACAAGTCTTTAACTAGTATTACGCTGTTTATCCAAATTATTTTTTTGCCAATAACTTGCAAAAAAAAACAATTGTTAATGAAACCTTGGCTACAGGGAGGATTTATCTGGGACAACAGAGGTTTTCTGAGGGTTTTTGAAGTCTTTGGAAGTAAATTGGAAGCTTTAATCGATTTTAACAGCAACTGCAATGGATTTTTTTAGGTCCTTTGGGCGTAAAACAATGTACCAGGAGCTTTGTTTCTTCAGTCGAGATGGATAAACACACTGAAAATGAAAAAAAGGGCTTTACTGGTGCATATGGGGTTTTATGGTTTAAATAGAATCGACATTAAATGGTAGTCATGTCGAGTAAATAGGCGGTTTTCAGGCTTCATAGGATAGAAACCGCGAGTGGTTATTGCGCGGGTCTAAGGTGGTAAGTGGTTTCAAATGAATCAGACACGATCCAATAAAAAAAGCCATGTAGAGGAGGGTGGAAAGGCTAAAACAACCTATTTCACATAGAAATGGAATGTGTTGATATCGTGCAACTTTATTTGTGATATGGTTTATTGATCGCTGGATTTGGAAGGACTCATGCGAACGGTCGAGATTTTTTTTGGAAGATGTATCGGGATTTCAGAGTGGGGTTAGGTTTATCAATGCAGTGGGATAGGTTTTTAACATTATAAATATAAATTTATAACGTTTAAAACCTTGGGTTAAATGATCGGGCGAAAGGATAATGTTATATTAGATTAAAACATTTAATCGAATGTTTTAACCAATAGTGCTGGCGAGGGTATTAATATTTATATGGTATATAAACATTTGACAAGTGCTTAAGAACCATAGGGGTGGGGATATATTTTATTGATATATTTAAACCTTGTGGGAAAGGGCAGGGATTTATTTCACCATGTGGGATAATATAAACATAGGTTTAAACCTTAAATAAATGGGTTTTGGGGGTTATTTGTATATAATGGATTTAATAATATATACGAGAGGGATATAATATAGGGATTTAATAGTTTAGGTTAATAGTTAATATGGAATGGAATGAAATGAAATGGATTAAAATACATAGTATTTAAACTAAGTAAAGTGTAAAATAGACGATATAGCATAGTTTTGTCCCATTTTTTATTTTTTACACATAGACTTAGGATAAAATGAATTTTATGGGTTTTTTGTGATTCTGAATGGAGATGAAATCAATTATTTAGGGTTTTTAATTTTACTAAGAAAAAAGGGTATTTTACTTAGGAAAAGGGATCATGATCATGGATGAGGGTGAAAACGTTGATGAAAATGGGTTTTATGTAGGAAATCCAATATTTTTAACCAATTAGTTATCAAGCCTTGGGTCCAGTCCCAACAGAAGTCAGAGAGATGCTTTGAGCCTCTTTAACTGAATGTTTAGAATACTGAATCATTGTGGGGGAGGGTAAATTAGTAATTTTTTCCCGATGATGCTTTATTACATGTCTTGCACAACTTCTTTTTACCTACCCATCATTATTTCTAACATTTTTTACTTCATTTTCATGGGTGCATTTAAGCTTGCAACCCTAAACCAATTTTCTTTCAAAACATAAAAACTATCTAATTCTAATCTTATTTCATCCGAGTGCTCAGATTAAACTATTGAGCTCCTCATTTATTCTCTATCTTATCTACTGATTTTTAAAGTTTAAATTGTTTGACAGATCTTTATTCTCTATCTAACAACATGAAATTTAAAGCATGAGAGGTCAAGTTTAAGCTGTTTGACTCCCATGGATTTGTGGCATTTAGGACAAGCTGCACACAATCTTATTGGAAAAAAGTAAACTAAAGTAGTGGCATTTAAACTTGCAACACTTTCATGATCTATTTTTGATGGGGTTCATATTAAATATTCTTTTGATCTTTGTTTCTTTTTTTCCTTTGATTGTTCTTTTAGGACATACCCTCTTTTTTCATTTTTTAATTTGGGAATACATTTGCAGAAAGAAAAGGTATGTACAATATTTCAAGAATTTTAACAGAGTCAAATAAAAATTATGAATCCTATATTTATAGGACCCTAACAACGGCTTCACATGGGGATGGAATCTCCTTGTGAGATGTCAAGAACATTGTCGACTAGTAGCCTGATCCATTGGGCCAATCCCAAACATGCATATGCTGTGACTGAAAACCCTTGAATTGAATTTACACCTTTTTTGCAAACTAAACTCTGATTTTAGAATAAAAGGTGCCACAACCTTCAAACCAAAATACCAAATCATAAATATATTAGGGCCTTTTCCTTGGCTTCAAATCTTAATGAATTATTTCAAACTAGCTAAAAACTGAAAACTGAAATAAGCTGAAATCCTACCTACTTACTCTAATTAGCTGTCCAACTGTTGGTTAGGTAAAATGAAACAACCAATGAAACCATTCAATAATTATATACTTTGATAGATTTTGTTGCATTTTCTTGTTGATTATCAAAACTGTAATTCTACAACCTATTAGAAACTTGTCAACAAATGAGATGATAAGGAAATACTTGATTTCCTTTGTTGACTCTAGAAACTTTTCAAAAGGATCTTCCAAGATATATACACTAATGTTTAACTAATCTAAACAACTATACATATGTTCTAGATGGCCTCCATGCCATGAAACTGAAATGTTATTTTCATCTTTATCTCCCTGCAAACCTTCAGATAAGTTTTGTGATGATATTCCTACTGATTGTAATGTTTGACTGTTGAAAAATTTATCATCTTGATTCTGAAACTCATAGTTAGTTAATGGAGAAAGGCTTTGAATGCATTCATTATCCAACATATCTGCTATTGGATCATGAAAAAATTGTGAGGATGGCTACAATATATTGGATATGGAATTCCATGGGACTTCATAAACTTCAACAAGTTTCTCATCCTTTTCTTTAATGATGTAATACCACATTTCCTTTAAAAGCTGAAATGATTCAAAACATAGTGGTATTGAATCCTCCCTTGTTATTTTATTAGATGTCTCAATGGAATTTGATAACTGTAATTGTGAAACTGAAATATCCTGATCAAGGGTTTCATTATCTTCTTTGCTGTCAATCAAAATTCCTAAAGACCGCTTATTATTGATGGCATGAAAGTTGTCTCTAATGAATTGAAATGAAGCAAAACAAAGAGGTAAATAATCTTTAATTATTTCCATATTTTCTACTCTTTCTTCATTACTCTCATAACTGATTTGCAATAGCTAATTACTATCTTCAATATGCTGAAACTGCATTTCTTCATCCTCCAAACTATCTTCTGATTTCTCTATAAAGTTAGCTTGAATTTGGAGAACATAATTGTCATCATACTGATCATAGTTGGGTACATCATTAAATGAAGGAATGTCATAAAAAATACACATTAAATCAATATATTCCTCTTCCACATATTGATCTGTAAATCCATTTTCTGATCTATGATAATTGGAATTAGCAGGAATTTGTTCACGGCTATCAACCTCTTTTATTCCTTCATGGTGATTTTGAACAAAAATTCATTTTTCATAGGGATCTTCTATATGATTTCATCTAATTTTCTTACCCAAAGGTTGAGTTTTATCTCTGCAATGTTTTTCTTCTCTTCTTATGATTTCAACTTTTCCTTTCCGATTTGTAGATTAACTTCTACATCAACATCAATGTTCTGCATCTGTACAAGTGTTTCTGGATCTATTTCTCTTAACTAAAATTCTATTTCTGGATCAAAGGCACTTGGATAATTCAAGAGAGCTGAATCATGAGGAGGTCTAATATTTTCTGGCATTGAATAATAAACTTGATTAAATCTGTCAGAAAATTTTTGTATTGTTTCATTTGGATGTCTTTTTAACTGATTATATTCTTCTATGATAAAAAAAAGATTGAATTTAATTATCCATCTGTCAAGAAAAAGTTTGAAAAATTGCTGGAAATTTGAGATGCCTGCAATAGGTAGATTCTTGAACCAAATTTTTACTCTATTTTGCAAAGAAAGAGAAAAAATCCTGATTTTAACATCATCTTCATCAATCTCAAATAGGTCCAGATAATTCTCAAAACCTTGAATATGTTTTTGGGTAGTGATGTTATTATTTTCTCCATTAAACCTGGGAAGGAATTTGTAATAGTTATCAGGGAAATCATGGAGTATAGGAGGTAAAATTAGGGGCTTATATCTATCAGGAACTTTGCAAGGTACATGAATATGTATAGGGATTGTAAGATCAGTCTTGATTATTTGAGGCTTCTTAATTAAAAAATGATCATCATTAGATTCAGAAGAAAGCTACTTAAAGAGATTAAGAGAATTATTACTTACAATCTTCAAAGGAAAACAATTAAAAACTAATCTAAGATCTTCTATAAAATACAATATACTTTGAAAAAATTTCTTAATGAGAAAGAACATGATGTTTTGGATTAAGATCCAAGTTAAAAGCTTGATCTTTCCATGTTGTTCTTTTCAGGTTCATTCCTCCAATGGAGTCTTGATTGTGAAATTGATTTGGAGTTTCCAGGTGGATGATTTTAACCTTTGTGCGTCTGATCGCTGTCCACCATCATAGATCAGATCTAAACTTGTAAAATATTTATGAAGAAAATGTTAGTTCCCTCAGTATGGTTGCCAATATGTTATCACTCTAGTGATTCTAAAGTTGTGAGATTTTGGTTTAAAGTCTAAGAACACTATAGGTAACCACAGACCAAATTTTAAACTCTAAGATCTAGCCTTCTTAGGGTTCAGAGAGGGCTCTCTCTATAAGATTTAAATTTGTTTGTTTTATAAAATATTAGGCTAGTTATGATGGTGCAATTTGATTTGGTTTGATTGATTTGGTGGGAAAAATAACTTAATGAGATGGATAGTGGGAAATCTGTTTGTCCATTGGGCTGAGTAGTAAAAAATCAAGCAGATAGAGCTAGGATCAAGGTCAAGAAGTCAAATATTTTCTGGAAAATATAGATAACCCATGAAGATCTTGGAAGTCTGTTTGATGAGGTGATATGATCGGGATAAAGAGAAAATAAGGGTTCTGTGATTCAGAAAAGGGAAGTAGTAGGTAGAGGTCAAACGAAAGAGGGAGCAATTAAGGGTTACCTACTCTGGAAATTAGTAGAAAACATAGAAATGATAAACAGTAAAGACAGGGTGCTTTTAACAAATCCTGAAGTAATACTCCTGTTTATTCATTCAAATTTGGAAAACATTTATAGATGCATGTAACAAAGAAAGATAAACAATGACAAGAAGGAAATACTTCACTTCAATAACTCATCACATGAATCCTGAAATATGATGCCAATTGATCCAATCCAGTTTGCTACTTGAGATTTGAAACACAAAAGCCTTCAAGTCCAATAAAAAATGACTATAGAAATCTTCAATAATTTATTCCACAATAATACTTCAAAGGATGAAGTATTTATACAAATCCTAAACAAGAATATCTTGAAAAAATATCAAGATTGTTTTACAAATATCTCAAAATGTATTACATCAATAGAACTTAATAAAAGGACACTAAAAAATAATGAATCTATTTGGCACTATACTTATGCATTGATGGTGAGAAAGAAGAGAATTTGAATTTGATATCAACTCTAAGTTGATGATGAGGCATCCAAGTCACTAACTGTATCCTTCCTTTGTGCATTTTTCTCCAGAAATTCTGCAAAATTGGGGTCCAATGATACCATTTTATATCTCAATCCAAAATAGATATGTAAAAAGTGAAAGAGATTTTTATAGATAAATAATTTAATAACATAAATCTCTCTCAGTTTCCCAAAATCTAGTTCTCGATGGTCACAATAGGCTCTGCAAAAAGATGTTTAAAACAGAGCTTTGCACAGTCTGAAAACTAGGCTGTAAATATGTGCATGTATCTCTCATTCAGTAATACTTGTACAAAAAGTGAGATAGGTTTTTGTAGATGGGTATCTTAGGAACACAAATCTCCTTCAGTTTTGTAATATGTATTTTTTATTGGCCACAATATTCTCTGCAACATGATGACTAAACAAGAATTTTCTGTAAAAAGTTCTTTCAAATATTGTTTAATATTTTGAAACCCATAATGGCTGTTAGAAAAGTGAGAGAGGTTTTTGTAGTTGGACATCTTAGGAACATAAAATTCCTTCAGTTTTGCAAATTTCATCTTTTATTGGTCGCAATAGTTTCTGCAAAACAATGCCTTAAACAGGAAATTTCTGCAAACATGTCCATTTTTTCTCCGTTTTCATCTTTTAACCTTACTATTATTTTAACTGTTTTTACTTTCACTTTGGATAAAATTCATTGTTTTTGGTGAAAGTATTTTCATCTCAGTTTAACTATTACTACCTCTGTATTTACTTTTACTTTTTTACTTTGACTGCTCTGTTACCTATTCACTTTTACCTTTTACAGTAAGAGTAAATAAAATATGTTCTGGAGAATTACTGATGGAAATGTTTTCATCCTCTGTTCTGACCACTTGTGTAAATTTCTTCATTCTGCTCTGCTACTGTATGAAATCTTCTTGTTTTTAGGAAAACAATTCGAAATCATTTCCTAGTTAATTTTTTGAGTAAACAGGTCTTTAACTAGTATTAAGCTGTTTATCCAAATTATTTTTTTGCCAATAACCTGCAAAACAAAACAATTGTTAATGAAACCTTGGCTGCAATAAGGATTTCTCTGGGACACTGGAGGTTTTCTGAGGGCTGTCGAAGTCTTTGGAAGTAAATTGGAAGCTTTAAGCAGTTTTAACAGCAGCTGCAATGGTTTTTTCAGGTCCTCTGGGCATAAAACAATGTACTAGGAGTTTTGTTTCTTCAGTCGGAATGGATAAACATAATGAAAATGAAAAAAGGGCTTTATTGGTGCATATGGGGTTTTATGGTTTAAACAGAATTAGCATTAAATGGAAGTCATGTCGGGAAAATAGGTTGTTTTCGGGCTTCATAGGATAGAAACCGCGAGTGGTTATCGCGCGGGTCTAAGGTGGTAAGTGGTTTCAAATGAATAAGACGCGATCCAATAAAAATAAGCTATGTAGAGGACGGAAGAAAGGCTAAAACAACCTATTTCGCGTAGAAATGGAATGTGTTCATATCGCGCAACTTTATTTGCGATATGGGTTATTGATCGTTGGATTGGGAAGGACTCATGTGAACGATCGAGATTTGTTTTGGAAGATGTATCGAGATTTCAGAGTGGGGTCCAGGTTTATCAATGCGGCGAGATAGGTTTTTAACATTATAAATATAACTTTATAACGTTTAAAACCTTGGGTTAAATGATTGAGCGGAAGGATAATGTTATATTAAATTTAAACATTTAATCGAATCTTTTAACCAATAGTGCTGGCGAGGGTATTATATTTATATGGTATATAAACCTTTGGCAAGTTCTTAAGAACCATAGGGGTGGGGATATATTTTATTGATATATTTAAACCTTATGGGAAAGGAAAGAGATTTATTTCACCATGTGGGATAATATAAACATAGGTTTAAACTTTAAATAAATGGGTTTTTGGGGTTATTTGTATGTAATGGATTTAATAATATATACGGGAGGGATATAATATAGGGATTTAATACTTTAGGTTAATAGTTAATATGGAATGGAATGGATTAAAATACATAGTATTTAAACTAAGTAAAGTGTAAAATAGGCGATATAGCATAGTTTTGTCTCATTTTTTTTTTAAACACAGACTTAGGATAAAATGCATTTTATGGGTTTTGAGTGTTTCTGAATGGTGATGAAATTAATTATTTAGGGTTTTTACTTTTACTAAGCAAAAAATGGTATTTTACTTAGGAAAAGGGATCATGATCATGGATGAGGGTGAAAATGCTGATGAAGATGGGTTTTATGTAGGAAATCCAATATTTTTAACCAATAAGTTATCGAGCCTTGTGTCCGGTCCCAACAAAAGTCAGAGAAATTCTTTGAGCCTCTTTAACTGAATGTTTAGAATACTGAATCATTGTGGGGGAGGGGAAATTAGTAATTTTTTCCCGATGATGCTTTATTACGTGTGTTGCACAACTTCTTTTTACCTACCCATCATTATTTCTAAAATTTTTTACTTCATTTTCATGGGTGCATTTAAGCTTGCAACCCTAAATCAATTTTATTTCAAAACATAAAAACTATCTAATTCTAATCTTATTTCATCCGAGTGCTCAGATTAAACTGTTGAGCTCCTCATTTATTCTCTATCTTATCTACTGATTTGTAAAGTTTAAACTGTTTGATAGATCTTTATTCTCTATCTAACAACATGAAATTTAAAGCATGAGAGGTCAAGTTTAAGCTGTTTGACCCTCATGGATTTGTGGCATTTAGGACAAGTTGCACACAATCTTATTGGCAAAAAGTAAACTAAAGTAGTGGCATTTAAAATTGCAACACTTTCATGATCTATTTTTTATGGGGTTCATATTTAATATTATTTTGATCTTTGTTTCTTTTTGTCCTTTGATTTTTCTTTTAGGACATACCCTCTTTCTTCATTTTTTAATTTGGGAATACATTTGCAGAAAGCAAAGGTATGTACAATATTTCAAGAATTTTAACATAGTCAAATCAAAATTGTGAATCCTATATTTATAGGACCCTAACACAATGAATTAGCTATAAAAATATGATAAACCCCAGTTTTGATACTGCAATTTGTTTTAAAAATCAAAATTGAAGTAGTTTAACCTTTGCAAACCTTGAAAAGACTCCTAAATCTATCCAGAAACCCTTTGCAAATGATCCCAATCTTTCTATGCCCAATTTGAACCATTTTCAGTTCAGTTTATCCAAAAACAAAAAAACAGAGAAACCCTTGTTTTATCATTTCTTGAACCTGTAAGAGCTTGAAAAACAGTTTAAAGCCAAATTGAAAGGTTTAAAATTAAAAGAAAGCCCATTTGTGCCTATTTTTATCCATAGACCTCTATTTAAACCAGAAAAACCTTCTGTAAACAATTCAATCTTACAAAAGAGTTTAAAAAAGCCAAAATACAGAGTTTCAAGCACCCAGAAGGTCTAAAAATGTCAAAATCAAACCCAACAATGACTTCCAAAACCACAATTGTTGTAAAACCTCTACAACCTCTTGTTGTAGACATTGAACATACACCCTTCGCAGATGTGGATTACAAAATAGTTGATCCAATGATAGAATTTAATCTTTTAGAACTCCACTGCTAGAGTATTGAAAAATCATTAGATCAGGTTAGATGAAGTCCAGATTTGGGAGTCAAAACTACACAAGTATGTAGTTCCACTCACTCATCAGTGTCCAGAAGTTATTAGGCTGCGTCAAACCTATTATTCTTCTGAACAAAGAGCAATGGTAAATGAAAATAAAGAAGTATTGTTCACAATTACTGTAAAGTCCATTAACCTAATGCTTCAGCTCAAACCAGATCCCAATGCAGTTCCCTTATCCATAGAAGCACTCACAAAGCTTTACATTGGTCTAGACTTTCCTAAAAGGTTTCATATTTTCCAAAATTTCATGCCTGCCTATGTTGAAAACCAAAAACTAAACCCTCCTTATTCTACTTCCAAATTTCCTGAAGGGTCAAGGCATGTCATCTCTATGTTATCCTTCATCCTAGGTTATTTTACTGATGAGCATACAGATGAGTCAATCATAGGTTTTCTATCTACCTTTGTACTAGGAAAACCTCCTTTTGTCATTTACAATTATGTTGAACACATAGCTAATAATATCCATGATCAGCTTGTCAAATTGCCAACTAAAGGAGTATTTAGATATACTTCTTTCCTTTTTCATATGTTCTTATACTTCCAAGCAGACAAATTTCCAATAACACTTCAGAATCTTGATGTAGAGGGAAATCCATTATCAGCCATCTTTTGGACATCCTTGATCAGAAAAGATTCCATAGAATCCAGTTATGCATATTTTACAGATTCCTTTGTTCATCCATTAGTTAACATGTTGAAAAACAATGTACAACCAAGAATCAATGATGAGATAAAGAAAAAATAACAGCTATCAGAGAAAACTAGAACTACATGTTGTTACTTATATCAACATCATACAAAAATCAGAGTTTTTGGGTCAAATCATTTACCCTATAAAATACCTAAGTATGTGACAATGAGAGTGTTTTCTTTGGAGTAAATCAGGAAAATTCTCAATTCAGATTCAATCAATTTCTTGGTAGCCAAAAATAAGACTCAATTTAAGCTGAAAAACCAAGTAGGACCTTTTATTTGCAATCACAGAGATGCAGGAATAGAAGCAGCAAAACAATTGCTGGAATACAAATTTGAATTTAGCTTCTTATGGAATTATGATCCTCGGGGAATTCTCAGCAAAATGAGGGTGAAATGCAAATTGACACCTTATATTCATGATAAAATGCCAGAGATTGAACAATTTTCTAATCAAGCAGAGTGGCTAGAAAATACCTTGATAGAAGCAGTTAAACAAGGTGATACTAGTCACACCTTGCAAAATGTAAATCAATAAGATAAAGCTACCAAAATAGTTAGAGAAGAAGCTACCTACACTGCTGAAACAACTACAGAGACTAGGTTTAAACTCATATATAATAAAAAGCCTAAGATCAATCCATTAAATAAAGAAAAAGAGACCATAGAAGTGGAAGATACAGATGTTCCAGAGACAAACACAGATGCTGCTACAGTCATTATAAATGAGCTAGCCATAGAGATTCTAAATGAAGAACATCCTGATACTCCAAACACACAGGTAATAGAGAAACAACAGAGTATGGATGCATCCTCCTCACAGCCAGCAGAGGATAAAGATATTGACATCAGGGAGAAATATAAGCAGATAAAGGTCAAGAATGAAGAAATCAAGAATGAGATTTATTCTCAGTATTTAAAACAAACACTGGGGATCCAGAATAGACTTCTCTCAACTTTTGATTATTCAAACAAGAAGTTGATTATGTTAGTGCTTCAATGAACAGTTAAGACACCCAAAACAGTGGCAGATTACAAAAAAGTTAACCTTGAAGTGCCTACAGAAAGTATCCATGCATTAGATCAAATTGAGTTTCACAGAAAAACTTCTGAAATGCTTCATTCTACCATTACCACAAATGAAATGAGTGTCCAAAAGCTCCAGAACACAATAATAAATATGAGAGATCAAATGAAGGTTGAAAAGGCTTCCTCATATGCTAAAGATCTTAGGATTAAGTCTTTAGAAGAATTGGTTATTCAAGTAGGATATGATCCTGCCAATGTGAAGGTTGCAGAAGAATTGGTGAAGAAATAGAATGCTGATATTGCAGCACTTAGAAAACAACTCAAGATTCCACCAACAAAACATCCACAAGCCAAGGAAAAATTGCAAAAGACAAGCCAAAAAGATGATATGATGAACTTGATTTTACAATTGACAACACAGATAAGAGAGATGGAAATCCAAATGGACAAGCTTGTCCATGAAAGAGAAACTGTAAAAGCACAGGAAGTTCCTACAGTGTTTCCCATGGAAACTACAGCTGTGCCTTCAAATTTGGCAGAAGAGTTGGCACCAAAAGTACCACTAGTCACAGCAGTGCCAGTGACATCTTCTACTACCTCAGCTACAGAATAATCCACATCAGCAGTGCAACAGTCTGATGAAGCCAATAAACTCATCAAAGCTATGGAAGAAATGACACTTCAAACCAATGAAATCAATAGGTTGAAGAAAGTGACTGAAAATCTGGAAGACACTAAAAATCTAGCCCAAATCAATGCCAAAACTCAGGAACAAAGGGCTAATAGGTTAAATGTTGAGTTGAAGAACTTACAAAAGGATTTAACCTTGAAAGAGCCAATGTCCTATGTGAAGAATCAACTATGGAGTAAAATCATTGAATCCATAAATGATGTTTGGCCATCAGTACAAGTAATTTATGAGCAAAATGATTTACTAAAGGAAACTCAACAAGAAATTCAGAAAAGAAAGGAGGAACTAGGTGTCAAACCTGAACAAGCCCTAGAATTAATAAAATTTCTCAACAGTAAGAAAAAGCAAGAATTAGATGAGATAGAAATTACTGATAGAACAAAGACAATCCTTGAAATAAGGAAAGTAATTTCAAAGAAGAATTTGATGGAGCAACTAGAAGAAAAATGTGAAAACATGAATATAGCCATAACTAAATTTATGGTTAAATTTTAGATCTTGAGGCAAAGAGGTTTTCCAAACATCCTTGTTATTAATGATAAACTCATGCCATAAGAAGACTACAACAAGAAGATAAGAGATCATGCAAAAGAGCAGGTAGACAAAACAGAAGGACAAGGAATTCCTACAGGAAAGGTTTTACATAAAAGTTTTGAAGACTTTTTTTATCTACAACATGAGATAAAACACCTATTTTTTATAAAACCAACATTTTCTAGGTACACTGAGGCAGATGAGAACTTTAGGAAGCTGAAAAGGATTAAAATTCTTGATGAATAATCTTGGGAATCACTCACTGACTTACTGTAAGAGTTAAATTGTAGAGAAGAGGATAAAAACAATTTGTTGATTTTACACAGTCAAAATAGAAATTACAGCAGTAAAGTAGCTTAAACAGTGATTAAAGTGTATAAGAGGTAAAGAGTGTAAGATGAAAGAGTATCAGATAAGAAGATAATATTTCAAAACAGATTTGAAATATCTTTTGCCAACGTTGAAGACAACAAAGAAACCAGCTAAACCTAATCCAAAACAAAACTTCTATTTTATTTGGATAAATAGGACAGCTTGCTAAGTCGTTAAGCAACTGTCACTATTTTGTTGTAAAATATATTTTATTTCCCTTAAAGAATTCCTATGAGTATTCAAGGATATTTTGTAAGCATTTTTGTATATATACCTCATCTTTTGAAGTATTATTGTGGAATAAATTGCTGAAGACTTCTATAGTCAATATTTCTGTACTTGAAGGCTTTTTGTAGCAAGTTCAAGTAGCGGACTTGATCAAATCATCTAGCATCATATTTCAAGATTCATGTGATGAGCCGTTGAAGTGAAGTACTTTCTACTGTCTTTGTTTATCTTCTTATGTTTTACATGCATCCATATATGTGTTCTAATTTTGAATGATAAATCAGGAATATTATTACAAGATTTGTTAAAAGCACCCAGTCTTTAACTATTTATCATTTCTATGTTTTCTGATGATTTCCAGAGTAGGGAACCCTTAAATTCTTCCTCTTTAGAATGACCTCTATCTACTCCTTCCTTATTCGGATCAAAGGATCCTTGATTTCTCTTTATCCCGATTAAACCACTTCACCAATCAGCCTTCCAAGATCTTCAATGACTTGTCTATCTTGCCCTGAAAATATTTGATTTTTTAACCTTGATCCTAGTCCTGTCTGCTTGAAATTTGACTCCTTAGCCCAATGGACAAACAAATCCATCAATATACATCTCATTAAGTGATTTTTCTCACCAAACCAAACCAATTTGCACATCATAACTAGCCTAATATCTAATAAGTAAAACAAAGTTAAATCTTATAGAGAGAGCCCTCTCTGAACCCTAGGAAAGCTAGATCCTAGAGTTTAAAAGTTGGTATGTGGTTACCTATAGTTTTCTTGGACTTTAAATCAAAATCTCACAACTTAAGAATTATTAGAGTGGTAACTCCTTCCAATTGGCGTGCGGTTGATATTGGGTTACAAATTGTGTGATATATTACAATGCCACGGGCTACAGGTTTAAAGTCATTAAAACCATATATTATATATGGTATGGTGGATTGTTATTAATGCTATGTTTAAAAATATGTTATAACCATCCACCACGGGGGTTCACAAATACACAACGATCAAATCACATGCCATAGGAGCGACACATGTATTTGTCGGTTCAACGATTTGGTCAAAGGTCTATTCACCGTCGAGTTGTATGCATATGTTAATACATTGGTTTGAAACATATTATAGATGGCGCACAATGTATGGATGGGTAATTATTTGCTGATTCAAGAAGTTCTAACCACATGTTAAATATGGCATTTCGAACCATATGTATTGTTAATAGTGTTATAATTTATTGTAGAAATAATAAACAATTTACTGAGAGGAATAAAAATAAAGAGGCCAACAACAAATCATAAACATAAACACAAATGTTTCTCTGGGGAAACCCCAAACTCCAGAGAAAAACCCAACCAATGAAATTTCATTAACCATTGGCCACAACCCTGGCCAATCCGGCCAAGTGAGCCTTCACTGCTCACCTCCATACCTACATTACAATGAAGTATTCCCAGCCTTTTATAAGCTCCATTACATGAAATAACATGGGCTGAAAACCATGGGTGCACAATACCATGTGCCCCAAAACCACTACTATATACCCTAGTCAACATTGACTCTATCTCGAGTCAAGTTTACCTAACAAATAGTTGCAGTGGATTACCATATATGAAAACAATATTCTATGTATTACCATTTGTTATAACAAATATACTGTGTAAAAGAACGCCAATCTCAAGAGGCCCGCAGGGTTGACAGCGAGACCTCCCGTGAAACTTATAAAAATAACTGCCATTGTGCCATTATCAAGGGAGTTGTACAATGATTTTGTAAAATTTGCATTATTTGTGCCTCCAAATGCCTTTTTGGGCATAACTTGGCCATCCTTGGGCCTTTTTGAGAACAGAAAGTTTCGTTGGAGAGAAGAGGCCAAGGCCTTCATTTTGACATTAGCCATTGGTGCCTGTATGCACAGTCCAAAATGGAAAAATTGTATGTAAAGAGACTTTTTGAGCATTCCTAATACAACGGATGCCCATTGGAATCAGATCCGGAGACGTAGTCTAGGAGGGATGAAATTTGTCATCAATTTTTGTTGTGTTTGCTTCTTTTGTGTTGTTGTTCATGCTTATTTCTCATTTCTCAAGTTTATGATTAAGGCACTTTAATAATTCGATTTCCCTCATTCATTCACATAAATGTAAACCTTAGTTAATGTTCGATGAAATTGTGCAAATAGTCAACCTATGATTTCATATCATATTTTGGTATCAGAGCAGGTTGATCATGTACAAGCAAGATATTTTCCAATGTGAATGTTGACGAGATCTAGGTTGTGACGTAGAGAAGGGAAACTTGAAGAGATAAATCCAGAGATTGGAAAGAGGAAAGGCTCTCGAGATATGAAAGGAAAAAAATTAAGGAGAAGCTCCTGAGACGAAGAGCGAGGAGAAATTTTAGCAAATGTTCCTATATATGCAGTGGATGATTGCAGAACTTTATGAAGACAAGAATACTAGAGATGCAACTTCATATTCTAAAGGCGCAAAGAAGAAAAAGGGTGTTATCACTCTAATAATTTCCAAAGTTGTGAGATTTATGATTTATAGTTTAAAGAATATTAGAGGTAACCACAAACCTACTTTTAAGCTTTAGGATCTAGCCTTCCTAAGGCTCAGAGAGGGCTCTCTCTATAAGATTTAAATTTGTTTTTATGTTTTATTTTAGGCTAGTTATATAGGGAAAATTGGTTTTGGGGTTTTGATTGGTTTTGGTGGGAAAATCACTTAATGAGATGGATAGCTGTGAATCTGGAATCCATTGGGAAAATGGAGTCAGTGTGTCAAGAAGAAAGATCAGGATCAAGGTCTAAAGTCAAATGTTTAAAGGGAAAGATAGCATAGTCACTAAAGATCTTCAAAGGTTTATTGGTGAAGTGGCTTTAATCAGGATAAAGATCAATTAAGAATTTTTTGATCCGGATAAGGGGTGAAAAGGTAGGGGTCAATTGAAATTAGGGAGATATTAAGGGTTCCCTAGTCTGGATATCAGCAGAAAAAATTTAAATGAAAACCAATCAATAACAGAGTGATTTTAACAAATTCTGATATAACGATTCTTGATTTCACATCAAAATTTAGAACACATTTATGAATGGATGAGAAACATAATAAAATAAACAGATAACAGTAGAAATTACTTTACTTCAGTGGCCCAACAGATGAATCCAGTAATATGATGCTTTATTCCTTGAAATCCAGTCTTCTGACTTGAACTTGATTACAAAAACGCTTAGGTTCAAAATGTTCCAGCTATATAAATCTTCAGCAATTAATCCACACTAATACTTCAAATGATCAAGTATTTATACAAAAAGTAATACAAAATATCCTAGAACAATCATAGGAATTTTCTATGGAAAATAAAATATCTTTTACAAAAAGATAGTGACTGCTGCATAAAAAAATTGCAAGCTATCCTCTTTATTAAATAAAATATCTTTCTGTTGGACTTAGGCAGCAGCTCGCTAGTTGAGTTGTCTTTAACGCTAGAAATCTGATCTTCAATCAGTTTTGAAGCTTTATCTCTCACCTGATACTCTTTAACTGATACACTTTAACCTCTGATACTCTTTAACTTGTTGTTTTGAATGTTTTACTTCTTTAAAAATATGTTTTTACTGTGTAAAAACAACACTCTATTTTTCATCTTCTGTAAATTGTCTTTTTAAAGTAAATCTGTGAGCTTCTGCCAAAACTCTTCATCTGGTAATTTAATCTTTATGAGTTTTTTGAAATTCTCATCAGCTTCTGTGTATCTAACAAATGGGGGCTTGACTACAAAGAGGTGTTTTTATCTCATACTGTAAATAAAAAAAGTTTTCAATACTTTTGTGTAACACTTTACCTGTTGGAACTCCTTGCCAATCTGCCTTGTTCACCTATTCTTTGGCAAAGTCCCTTATCTTCTTGTTGTAATCTTATTGCTTCATTAGTTTATCGTTGATAACAAGAATATTTGGTAAAACTTTTTGTCTCAATGTGTCAAACTTAACCATGAATCTAGTTATGGCCATGTCCATATTTTTACACTTCTCTTCCAACTGTTTCATTAAGTTTTTATTTGAAAGCACTTTTCTTACCTCAAGAATTGTCTTTGTCCTGTTTGTAATTCCTATCTCATCCAATTATTTCTTGTTTTTAGTATTGAGAAACTTGATTATTTCTAGGGCTTCTTTAGGCTTATCACCTAGCTCTTCTTTTGTCTTCAATATTTCTTCTTTGGCTACCTTAAGCAAGTCCCTCTGCTCATAAATCACTTGAATGGATGGCCAAGTATCATTAATTGACTCAATGATCTTGGACCATAGCTGATTTTTGATATATGCCATGGGCTCTTTTAAGGTTAATTCAGTTTCTACCTTTTTAAGTTGTTCACTTAACCTTTTGGCCTTTTGTTCCTCTATTTTAACATTTATTTGTGCTAATTTCTTGGCATCTTCCAAGTTCTTGATTTTCTCTTTCAATCTGTTTATCTCATTATTCTGTATTGACATGTCTTCCATGGCTTTAATGAGTTTTCTAGCCTCATCTGACTGTTGAACTGCTGAAGTGGAAGATTCAATGGTTGAAGTAGTGGAAGAAGTGACTGGCACTACTGTGGCCATTGGGAATTTTGGTGCTAACTCTTCTACTAGAGTTGAAGGAACTGTTGTTGTTACCATAGGAATGAATGTAGGAGGAACACTTTGAGTCTTTACAACTTCTTTTTCTTGAACAAGCTTGTCCATCTCAATTTCCATCTCCTAGATTTGTGTTGTCATTTGTAGTATGAGACTCATCATCTCATATTTTTGGTTTGCCTCTTGCACAATCCCCTTAGCCCGTGGATGTTCTGTTGGAGGTAGTTTCAGTTGATTTCTAAGTGCTGCAATATTAGCATTTTTCTTCTTCACCAATTCTTCTGCAGCTTTTACATTAGAAGGGTTATATCCTATTTCAATCACCAATTCTTCTAAAGACTTAATTATGGTGTCTTTAGCATAGGAAGAAGTTTTTTCAACCTTAAGCTGATCTCTTATATTTTTCAAAGTGTTCTGGAGCTTCTGGGCACTCATTGCTTTTGTGGTCATGGTAGAATAAAGCATTTCTAAGCTTTTCTTGTGAAACTCAATCTGATCCAAGGGATGGATGTTCTCTATTGGAATTTCAATATCAGCTCTCTTGTAATCTGATGTTGTTGTAGGTTTATGCACTGTTGGCTATAGCATTGTCATTAGAAACTTTTTATTTTTATAATCAAAGGCTGAAAGCAACTTATTTTGAATCCCTGGAGTCTGCTTTAAGTATTGTGAATAGATCTCATTATTGATCTCCTCATTTTCAGCCTTGATCTGTTTATACTTCTCTTTGATATATATGTCTTTATCCTCTGCCTGCTGCGATGAAGATGCTTCCATGCTTTGCTATTTCTCAACCATCTGTGTGTTAGAAGCAGCAGGTTGCTGCTCATTTTCAATTATTGTGTGAGTCATAGTATCTTTCTCTCGATTCTCTTCATTTAAAACCTCAATTGTTTCCTTTTCTTTATCTACTGGATTGATTTTTGGTTTCTTATTGTACCTAAGCTTAAATTTGGTTCCTATGGTTGTTTCAGCAGTATATGCACTTTCTTCTCTATTTCTCTTTATGGTTCTATCCTCCTGAATAGGAGTCTACAAAATGTGACTAGTATCACCTTGCTTGACAGATTCCATCAAAGTATTTTACAACCATTCAATTTGGTTTGAAATTTTTTCAATCTCAAGCTTCTTATCATGGATGTAAGGGGTTAATTTACATTTCACCCTCATATTACTGATTATTCCATAAGGATCATAGTTCCACAAAAAAAATTCATCAAACTTATACTCTAGCAACTGTTTTGTTGCCTCTATATCTGCTTCCCTGTTGTTACATATGAAAGGACCCACTTGGTTTTTCAATTTGAACTGAGTTTTATTTTTAGCAGCCAAAAATATTATAGAATCTAAGTTTAGAATTTGTCTTATATATTTTAATGCAAACACTCTCATTGGCAAATAATTTGGCAGTTTGTAGGGTGAGAGGTTTGACCCATAAACTCTAAATTTAGTGGTGTTTTGGTAAAGATACCGGTCACCTATTCTGATCTGCTCTGGTAGCTATAAAAATTTCTTAATCTCATCACTTATCCTTGGTTGTACACTATTTGTAAGCATATTTATCAATGGGTGAATAAAACAGTCTATGAAATCTGCATAAGTGCACTCAGTTGACTCTTTTCTGATTAAATAAGTCTAGAAAATGATTGACAGTGGATTACCCTCTACATCCATATTTTGAAGGGCTATTGGGAATTTATCTGCCTGGAAGTAGAAGAACATATGAAAGAGGAAGGAGGTATATTTAAAAACACCTTTAGTAGGAATTTTTATAAGTTGGTCATGAATACTATCAGCTATATACTCAACATAATTATAAATGACTGAAGGAGGTTGACCAGGCACGAAAGTGGATAGAAAACCAAGTATAGACTCATCAATGTGCTCATCAGTAAAGTAACCAAGGATAAAAGACAACATTGAGATAACATGTCTTGATCCTTCAAGAAATTTGGAGGATGAATATGGAGGGTTAATCTTTGGGATTTCAACATATGAAGGCATGAATATTTGAAATATCTGAAATATTTTAGGAAAATCTAAATCCAGATAAAGCTTTGTAAGAGATTC
The DNA here is from genome assembly GCA_034641835.2 of Pinus albicaulis. Taxonomy (NCBI): domain Eukaryota; kingdom Viridiplantae; phylum Streptophyta; class Pinopsida; order Pinales; family Pinaceae; genus Pinus; species Pinus albicaulis. The sequence goes on along the minus strand of CM076580.1, from coordinate 1,806,667,615 downwards.
TATAGAAAATGGGACTGCATTTGGTGTTGGTTGTAAATGGAGCATTTGGTTTATGGATTCTACAGTGATAATGAATAATACTTCTTTCTCAGCATTAAAAATAGCTCTTAGGTCAGGGGAATAGTAAGCTTGACACAGTCCGATGACCTCAGGACACTGATGGGTATGGGGAACTACATATTTGGGAAAATTAGACTCCAAAATTTGCACTTCATTTCCCTGATCCAAAGATTTTTCTAGGCTCCAGCAGTGGAGATCAAGAAGTTCCAATTCAATTACTGGATCAATGATTTTATAATCTACATCAGCTAAAGGGGTATGTTCAACATATACAACAGGAGGTTGTAGTGGATTGATGGCAATGGTGCTTTTAGAAGCCATTACTGGATTTGTTTTTTGACAATTTAACCCTCTAGATGTTAAAAACTCTGTTTTTTAGGTTTTTATACACTTATGTAAGCTTAGACTGTTTACAGAAGGTATTTTTCATATGACAGAGGTATATTTTGAACAAAATAAGGTAAAATTATGGTTTCTTCTTGTTCAAACTTTCAGTTTCTGCTCCAAAATCAATTTTTAAACCTTTTTACAGGCTCAGGAAAGATTTAACAAGGGTTTACTGCTCTTTTCTTGGATATAAAATACCTAAAATAGTCTAATTCATGCACAAAAGGATTCTGAGCATTTATAAAAGGGTTTGAATCAATCAGATGGTTTCTAAAGGTCTGCAAATCGCTAGATTTCTTCAATTTGCTTAAAAACAGGTTACATTCTCCAGAAACTATAAAATTATCAGGGTTTTGAAGCAAATATGACTTTTGGAGGCAATAAGGTTATTTATTTAGGAAAACATGCTTCAAGAAGGCTTAAATTCACAAGTATAGCTCTTTTCATGGAGGGATAGGTCTGCTTTCTGAAAATACCTTTTATTTTAGGTATTTTGACTCGAAAAAGGGTTTCTGGACATTTGGAAGCTTTCAGAAGCTTTGTTGAAGTCTTTTAAACACAATTTGGAAGGTATGATCAGTAGAAATAGTGAATTTTATCGAATTTTGGTTTTTTGTGCATGAAAATAGGGCGGCAATGTCTTTTCTTCAGTCGGAAATAGTCAAATGAGGACAAAATGCAGTGAAAAGGTTTAAACACGTATAAATCTGTTGTTTATAGAAAATTTAGTTAAAACAGTGTCTGCATTCAATGCCAATCATTTCAAATGGAAAATGGTTTGGCGCGGGGAGGTTAAATACCACCAAGCGGTTATCACATCGTTGGAGGGTGGTAAGCGGTAATTTTTAAATGGATGCGATCCAATGTTAAATGGACGTGTGGAGGAGAGATAATTGGGCAATACCACCCATATCGCAAATACAAAATGGATTATCAACCATGTTATTTAATTTGCGATATGGCTTATGGTTCGTTGGATCGGGCGGAGGGAGTGCAAACGATCACGATTAAGCGATTTGCTGGGAAAATGGGTGTGGGGGCCGTGATCTTTTATGTGGCAAGGTTAATGTTTTATATTAAAATGTAGTTAAAACATAAAGTCTTATGTTTTAACGGGATAGGTGGAATAAGTGTTTTACACTGCAAATAGGTTATATACAGGTGTAAAATAACCTTTGTGCGGGTTTTAATAAAAATAGGAATAGTTTATACCTATGGGGAACGAGAAATATTTCACGTGTGAAATTAAAACCATAGGGTAAACAATAATAAAGTGGGTTTGGGATATATAATAAAATGAATTAATATAAATACAGGGTAGGGTATTATAGTGGAGTTAATATATTAAGTTAAAGTTGATATGAAATGAATGGAATGAGCGGAAATACATATCAATGCACTAAGTAAAGTGTAAGTTAAGCGTTTGGGCACATTTTTTCATGTTGGTGGTCCCATTTCACACTTATAATTTAGGATAATGTATTTTTGTGGGTTTTTTGAATATTTTTTTATGGTGGAAGTAAAGAAATTGAGAGTTTGGTTGATGTTACCTGAACCTACCTCTTGAGACTGATTCACTGAACTGATTAACCCTAACTCCAAGCCATAGTATGGTGGAATAAGAACCATAACCCCTAAGCAAGGGTATGGGAATAAGAATAAGTCAGGTAATAGATATCCAATGAACTGATGAACTGAAACAGACCTAAATTTTTGTGGGTTTTTTTAATATTTTTGTATGAAATGAAATGAATTAAGGGGGTTTTTACTTTTCCTAAGAAAAAAATGTGTTTTAACTTAGGAAAAGGGTGTGATGTTGAGGAAAAGGGTTTTTATGAAGGGAATCCAATACTTAGTGCCAATCATTCATTAAGCCTTGGGTCTGATCCCAACAAAAGTCAGAGAAATGCTTTAAGCCTTTATAACTGAAGGATTTTAGTACCGAAATACATTGTGGGGAGGGAAATTAGTAATTTTCTTGATGATGTTTTATTCATGCCTTGTGTAATTTCTTTCTACCTACCCATCATTTATTCTACCATTTTTTCCTTTATTTGCATGGGTGCATTTGTGTTTACAACCCTAAATCCATTTTTCTTTTAAAGCAGGAAACTATCTAATTCTAACCTTATTTCAACCAAGGGCTCAGATTAAACTGTTGAGCTCCTCATTTATTCTCTAACTATATACTAATTTTTCAAGTTTAAACTGTTTGAAAAAATCTTTATTCTCTATCTATAAACATGAAATTTAAAGCATGAAAAAGTTAAGATTAAAATATTTAACTCATCATAGATTATGGCATTTTGAACAAGCTGCACATAATCATTTATTTGCAGTCCAAAGTAACTAGTAGTGGCACTTTGATTTGAATCACTTTCATGTCTTATTCTTATCTCTTTTTTTTTTTTGGGGTCTATTCTTTCTATTCTTTTTTATCTTTTTCTTTTCAATTCCTTTGATCTTTCTTTTAGGACTTTTACCCTCTTTTCATTTTTTATTATTTTCAAAATATGGGAAAACAACTTGCAGAAAGCAAGGTATGTACATATTTACAAGACTAATCATAGTCAATTAAAAAATTATGAACCATATTATTATAGGACCCTAACAAAGGGTAAGGAAAAATCTGATGGTACTGGATCTGCTTCTTCTCCATCTTCGTCTTCTTCTTCTTTATTCTCTTACAAGTCTAGTTCAGATTCAGAATCAGACTCAAAGAAGAAAAATAAATCTCCTTTATTTAAGCTTGATGTTAAGTTTGAGTTGCCCATATATGATGGTGAAATGAATCCTGAAAAGTTAGATAACTAGATAAAGAAACTTGAGGTTTATTGTAGAATTCATAATGTTGTTGATGAATTTGAAAAAAAATAGTTAGCTACACTTAGAAGGGAGGGAACAACTTTGATTTGGTGGGAAAATAAAACTCATTCAGATTTGAAGCATAAAGGAAAAATTATCTCTTCATGGTCTAAGTTTGTTAAATTTTTTAGAAAGCAATTATATCCTTTAGGATATATGCAACAGGTTGTAATAGATTGGCAACATTTAAGGCAAGGTAAAGGACAAAGTGTGCAAGAGTTTACACATGAATTTAGGAAAAAGGAATTAGCACTTGAAATTCCACTAAACACATGGGAAACTTTGTTAAATTATATTGGAAGTTTGCATTATTTAATCCAACTGACTTCGATGAAGTGTGTGTACAATCCATTCATATTGAACCAGGGGGCAGACCCTTTCAGTAAAAAATTTCAAAGAAACCATTCAAGCATTTAGAGAAAAAGGATTCCAAAGAAGAGAAGGGAAAGAAATCCACAACAACTAATAAATAATGAGAAAGGCCTACTTGTACTCATTGTCAAAGGGTTGGACCTGATAACTCCAAATGTTGGAAGCTTCATCTTGAACTTAAACCAAAGAAGTTCCTTAAGAAGAAGGGTGAGATTAAAGTTAATTTTGCAGTCCAACAATATTTGGGATCTGACTCCGGTGAAGAAAAGAAGATAACCACTATGGGTTTGGCAGGTAATCCTTCTAAAGCTAGTTCTATTTATACTTGTTCAACATCTTTTTTAGAATCTAATATTGTGATTGATGAAAAGAAGAGATTTGAATTGTTTCACATAAGGATAATATCCTAGCACACTAATATTGGCATATTATTTGATAGTGTATCACAAGCAAACTTAATATCTGAGAAATTAGTAAGGAAATTGGGATTGGAAACTAAGAATCATACAAAACCTTACCCTTTTGGATGGTTAAAGGAAAATACTAAGATGCATGTCATCGAACAGTGTCGATTAAGGTTTGCAATTACAACTAATTTTGTTGATGTAGTTGATTTAGATGTGATTTCTTTGGATATATGTGGAGTTGTGTTGGGCAGTCCATATATTTATGATCGATATGCCATATTTCATAGGAAGGAGAATAAGGATCATCTTCTTAAATATGGAATTGAATATATTTTCAGAGCACACAGAACTAAGACAAACTTGGATTTAATCAATGTTAATCAAATGAAAAGACTCATAAATTCAAGTAAAAAGTATGTTCTCATGATTGTTAATTAACAACCTAAAGATAAGTATGATGTTTTTCAAGGGTTTGATTCTCATTTTAAGGTCAAATTGGTTGAAATAGTAGATTCTTATAATGAGTTTTTAAAGAACCAAAAAATTTACCACCAAAACGAGAAATAAAACATGAGATTCAACTGGATTTAAGAAGTGGTTATCATCATATTTGTATTGCAGAGAATGATTTATGGAAAACTGCATTTAAGAAAAGACAAGGAATTTTTGAATGGTTTGTTATGTCATTCGGATTACACAATGCTCCAACAAATTTTATGAGAGTGATGAATGATGTTTTTCATCCTTTTATTGATAAGTTTGTCATAGTCTATCTAGATGATATTATTATTTTCAGATCAAGTTTGGAAGGACATGTAAAGCATGTTAAATAAGTTTTTGATGTGTTGAAAAGAGAGAAACTGTATCTCAAACTTTCTAAGTGTGAATTTCAAAAAACTTCCTTAGTTTATCTTGGTTACATAGTTGGAGGTGGTCACCTAGAAATAGATCCAACTAAAATTGATGTGATTGTTAAGTGGCCAAGACCACGGAATGTGATGAAAGTTAGAAGTTTCTTGGGTGCAATTCAGTATTGGAGGAAGTTTATTTCTCATTTCTCTTTTATTTCATCACCACTTCATGCTTTAAAAAGTTCTAAAGTTTCTTTCCAGTGGGGAGGAAAACAACAAAAAACATTTGGCACATTAAAGCATAAAATTGTTTCATCTCCAATCTTAGCTTTACCAGACCTTCAACAACGATTTGAAATAGAAACTGATGCTAGTGGGTATGCAATGGGTGCAGTGTTATTGCAGAAAGGAAAGCCTATTTGTTTTCATTTAGAAAAAAATTCTAAAGCAGTCGCTAACTATCCAACATATGATAAAGAATTAGATGCATTAGTGGAAAGTGTTAAAAAATTGAAACATTATTTAATGGGCAAAGAAATAGTGATTCATACAGATCATCAGCCACTTCAGTACCTTCAATATCAAACTAAGTTGCAACAATCTTGACATTATAAATGGACTGGCTTTTTTGCAGCAATTCCACTTAGTAATCAAATATAAGAAAGGTACCACCAATAAAGTAGTTGATATGTTATCAAGACCTTCTTTGAATGCTTCAGTTATTTTTTGAAATAGTTCTTTAGTACATGAAAGTTACATTGAACAATATGCTGAATATTTTGATTTCAAATATATTTATGAATCACTAACTCATGGTGCTCAGGTGGAATAAGTGAATTATCATGTTCATGACAGGTACCATATTGGCAAGTTGTACATACCACAGGGAGAAAGAGTGCATGTCATTAGAGAAGCACATTATTCTTGTGTTTCAGGGTATTTTTGTGGAGGTAAGATAGTGGCACAATTACAAAGGTTTTTATATTGGCCTCGGATTAATGAAATAGTTCACAAGTTCAAAATGCATCATGATAAACATAGAAGGTATGCACTTCCAGGCATGGAGATGTCGAGTATATTTGAGTAGTACTCAAAGGCATGAATCCAAGAAAATCAAGGTGGATGGAGAATGGAAGGGTGAGGGAGTTGTACCCTCACCTCATGTCTACTTAAAACCAAAATTTTGGTGGTCCAAAAGCTTCCAGTGGAGAGGAATGATCCAGGAGGATCCAAAAAATGCTCAAATTTCAAAAGTCTTATATGCTCACAAAACTAGAACTAAGTTCAAGATCTCGTCGCGCTGATTCCGGCAGTATATTCGGTTTCAAAAATGGCCTCTGTATGAAGGAGAAAACACTCTCCGAAGTTTATGTCAAACAGGTAAAAAATTGAGCTTTGTAGGCCAAGTGGAACCTTCACATCATGACACGTGGCGGTCAAAGTCAATGCAGGTACATGTTAAAGGTCGGATGGGCAGAATTGGGGTCAAACCCGCAACCTCTGTGAAAACATTCAAAACTTTACCACTACACCATTGTTCTAGCTTTGTAATACATAGGGCACAATTTTGTATTTATGGTTTTCAAATGTGGCAATTTGGGGGAAATGGTTGGTGGAGCCAGCCAACCTGGTGGCCCCACCGAACCCGTGAAATAAGTTTATCAACGCTCTAAAAAGTTGGCAGAACCTTCCAATCGGCTTGCAGTTAAACTTTTGTTACAAACTATATGATATATTTAAATGCCACGGGTCACTAGTTTAATGTCGTTATAACCATATATTATATATGGTATGGTGGAATATTATTAATACTATGTTTAAACATATGTTATAACCATCCACCACGGGGGTTCACAGTTACACAACGGTCAAATCACATGTCACGGGAGTGACACATGTATCCGCGAGTTCAATGATTTGGTCGAAGATCTATTCACCATCGGGTTGTATGCCTATGTTAATACATTGGTTTGAACCATATTATATATGGCGCACAGCGTATGGCTGGGTATTTATCTGACAATTCAAGAAGATCTAATCATATGTTAAATATTTTATTTCGAACCATATGTATTGTTAATAGTTGCAGTGGATTGCCATATATTAAAACAATCATCTATGTATTACCATTTCTTATAAGAAATATGCTATGTAAAACAAAGCCAATATCAGGAGGCTCGCGGGTTTGACCCTGGGACCTCCCGCAGACCTTATAAATGGAATTTCCATTGCACCATTAGTAAGGGATTTGTACAATGTGTCTGTAGAATTCATATTATTTATGCCTGCAAATGCCTTTTTGGGCATAACTTGGCCATCCTTGGGCCTTTTTTAGAACGGAAAGTTGCGTTGGAGAGTAAAGGCTGAGGCCTTCATTTTGACAGTAGCCATTGGTGCCTGCATGCAAATTCTAGAATGGAAAAATTGTATGTAAATAGCCTTTTTGAGAATTCCTAATACGACAGATGCCCATTGGAAGCAGACCCGAAGACGTAGTCCAGGAGAGACGAACTTCGTCATCAATGTTTTTTGTGTTTCCTTCTTTTCTTGCTGTTGTTCATGATTACTTCTCAGTTCTCAAATTTATGTTTAAGGCACTTTAATAATTCAAATAGTCAATCCTATGTTTTCAGATCACCTAGAAGTCCTTTTTGGTGTAGAATATTAAATTTCCTATGAAACTTCTTAAGTTGAACATCTAGATTATGACACTTATTCTCCAGTTGTAGCATTAAGTTCCTTTTAGTAAGGACCTTTCTCACCTCCAAGATAGTTTCATTTCTATCTTCAATTGCAAATTCTTCAAGTTCTTATTTGGTTTTAGAATTTAAAACTCTGATTATCCGGGTAGCATCTCATGGTCTGTGGTCCAGGTATTTCTTCACTTATGCCACTGCTTCCTTTGATTTCTACAACAATTCTTCCTATTCAAAAACAATTTCTATAGAAGGCTACAACTCAGTCATAGATTCATTTATATCAAGCCAAATGATTTCCTTTGCTTGAGAAATGGTCTGAGCCATTACTGACTCGCTTTCATAGGTAGCTATTTTCTTTGTCAGCTTAAAATTCTTCTTCATTTAAGCTACATAAGAATTGTTAGTTTTAAATTTTTGTTCTTGTTGCTTCTGCATATAGGTTTTAACCCCGTACAAAAATTATCTGCAAACGAACTCCTAAAACATAAAATAAACAATAGCAAGAGCATAAAACATAAAACAAATATACATAGAGATTTTCCTCTGGATCCCAAAATCGGGACTACCAGCTTCATTTTTAATTATGTTCCTTTCAATGTTAAAATACATATATATACATGTCGAAGCATTCATAAACCTTAATCCACTAACCATGTATTAGAACATAACCATAGTTCCCTTAATCGGATCTACAAAATACCATGGACAAAAAACCATCATGCCCAAAACCATGTGCTAGACCCATGCACAAAACCATAGGTAGCTCATCCCACCAAATAGAGGGGCCAAAAAAATTTCCCGAGGTGCTACGCCCCCTTGTGACCCCCCTGTTGCGCCCAACGCAGGTGAAGGGTTGTACAACCACCCACCCTCTTACCCGCCACTTTGCATGTGAGGTTATTCATGGAAATAATATATCAAACCCAACACTGCAATTTCAAACTAATTTTTTTAATCTCTTGACCTTTGAGTGTCAAGTCTCCCATGCCCTTAGATAAATCTGTTGTTGTATCACCAGACCGTGTGTCTACTAGAACAATTGTTGTTATTGAAGTACCTGCAATAAAATTTGTTGCTATGGGAATAGTTGTTGAAACACTGAGTTGTTGTTATTTCTATTTTAAAAATGTTTCCATTTCAGCTTCCATTTCACACATTTGGAGATTTTGTTAAATTATCATTTTTGAACATGTTTTCTTTGTCTACCTCCAATTTTCCAACTTCTTTGGCCTGTGGGTCTTCTGTGGTTGGAAGTTTCAATTGCTTCCTTAATGCTTGGATATCATCATTCTTACTCTTTATCATTTCCTCGGTTTCTTTAACATCACTAGAATTATATCCTAACTTTATTACCAAATCCTCCAATGATTTGATCCTTGTATCTTTTGCCAAAGAAGACATTTTCTCCATCTTTAACTACGAATGTATGTTTTTCAGTGGGGCCTCTAGTTTGGATGTTGTCATGGATGAACTAGTTAAGGTAGAATAAATCATTTCTCTAGCCTGCTTATGCAAATCAATTTGGTTAATAACATGGATATGTTTAGTGTCAAAGGAAAAAATAGATTTCTTGTAGTCTTATGCACTTTTAGGGACTGGAAATTTGGGTTCCAAGAAGGCTAGATGAAACTGTCCCTTCTTGTGTCAAGTGTGATGAGCTCCATCATTAGACATATTTGGAGAGGTTAATGGTCAACTTTTTTCCTTCTTAGATCTCTTTTTCTTGAATTTTTATTATTATTTGGTTTTATGATGCTAGTATAGGTGGTGATTAAGGTTAACATACTCTGAGTGCCTAATATGAGGTTAAGTGTAGAAAATCATGAATTATTAAGCATTTTTATAAGGATTTTATCATAAAGACTTGGAGTTAAGTGGATTAAATCATCCCAAATATTCTCTCCATCAATTCGAGTGCAGAGGCAGCCAAGCAACTCCAAGAGGAGTGCACTCAATCTTTGTTGACTTGGATTTAAGTGGATTCAATCACCCCTGATATTCTCACTAGCAATTCGAGTTCCAAAGGTAGCCAAGCAACTCAAAGAGGAGAGTATTACTGGGATTCAAGTGGACCCAATCACCATTTTCAAGGGAGTTTTTGGTAGCTTCCCTGTAGAATAAATAGAGCAAAGCTTTAGCTAGGAAGGAGTTATTTAGTCAGTGAGTCGATTCCATTCAGAACTATTGTTGCGAGCTATTGAGCTTTTTATTTTACTCAGTAATAAAACTTTCATATATGTATGAGGTTATTATTTTTATTAAATGAGCAGACTGATTTCCTTTTATTGATATAAGTTTCAGAGAGCGAGGCTCGTGGGTTAGGGCCCAATCCATGTACCTCAGCTTCTCTTTTATTTTCATTCTTTCTTTTCTGTCATTTAGCTAGTTTTGCTTCTGCCATTTAGTTATATCTGCTTCCGATAGATTCATTGTTGCTTAGTATTTTCTTTCAGTTTGCTGTTGTATTTTTTCATTTGCTTGTGAGTAGTATAATAGAGGATAAAACTCTAAAATTTGTGGATCTAGACTTTCCTTCTCATATCTGTCGATAGAGCTTGAGGGGGGTAAATCTTCCCACAAACCAAAAACATTGATTTCTGTTCACTATTTCCATATCTGCATTACGCCTCTAAACCTTTCTTTTACGCCTCCATTCCCTCTTGTATCCTACTTATTTTAACTTCTTCACCCACCTTTTTTCCCTAACAACACTTAAACCCTTCAGTCGCCTTATTCCTTTGTTTCTATTGGTTGTGGTCGCCTTACTCGTTTTAACGCAAAAACACTGGAAAAACCATCAAAGTTGACCTCCGCCTTTCCTCCTTGAACTTCCTGCTACCGTACATCGCAAATAAAAAATCACAATGTTTAGTTCCTTCCGTTAACATTTACCGCTCCCATCTGTCAATTGCGATATTGTGATCACGCTCCGCTGTCGGTCCCACCGCCACGTCACCCATCGCAATCTCACTTCGCACATTTTCCTTTTTTTCTTCTAGACTTACTGCTTCCAAACACTGATTGCGATATTGTGATCGCAATCTGCCACTAGTCGCACTGCCACGTCACTCAGCGCATTTCTCACATCACAACTCTTTCCTGTTCACATTTCACATTTCACTCGTCGTAGCCGTTAACCCATCGCACTTTGCACTTTGCGGCTTTTGCTCCATCGCCTCTTTGCCATCACACTTTTCGAATTATTCCATTCCAAAGCCATTTTTGTGCTATAATAAAGTTTAAGCCCCCTATTTCCACTTCTAAGCCCCATTTCTTGTGTTAAGCCCTCCATTAGGACCTTTTACCCCTTTTCTTCTCCAAACTGCAAATCAACATTTTCTCCATCAGAATTAAGTCATGGATAGTTTAGCTACATGGATAAAAGCATGGTAGATAGAGCATAATATAAGTAGGGTGTGTTTAGCTGATTCGCCAAGTTAAGTGTGGTTTAAATTAGTTTCATTTCTGCAACTTAGTTTATTTTCTTTCTAGTCATTTACTTTCAACAAATTAATTTATTTTCTTTATGTCATTTCCTTTGTGCATATTAAATTAGTTTCATTTCAGTCATTTCCTTTCTTCAAATTGAGTTATTTTCCTTAATGTCATTTCCTTTCAGTAATTTACTTCTTAGTCTTTATCATATTTTAAGAGATAGCGCCCTTTCGCAAAGCAGAAGAGGATGACATGAACATAATGCATCTGATGTGTATATAGCAATGTCACCTCCAAGTTTGTATGAACCTCAGGTTGATAAAGTAAAATAGGGCAGCCCCTGGGAGTTGTAGCACTCTTGGTGCAATACCAGGGCTCACCACTTTTTGGCATCGTTTCTAGGGAGGTATCTAGTAGATATTTTGATTTTGTTTTAGCATTCTTTTCTGCTTTCCTTTCTTTTTCTGTCATTTCAGAAATATTGAAAAAATCCAAAAAGATATGACTTTCATGCCTCGTAGGAGTAGGAATACCCAAAGACAAACCTTACCCAAAACCCCCACATCACCTCCTAGCCACCCTTCACTTTTCTTCAATGGCAGTGAGATTGAACCCCCTATAGGAGAAACTTATGAATACTTTGAGGATCCTATTAGGGAAAAAGAAGAAGACCTTGTTTCAACTGAGGGTGCTTCACCTATCTTAACCATGGCTGGGATCCAGAAAGCCTTTCCCATAAGAGAGGCAGATGGGGAAACTAAGATTAAAAACATTAGCCCCTCAGCTCTTACACATTCCCATGGACTTACCTCTAAATACCCTAACACATTCATGTTTGAATTTTTTGTTGTCTGTAGGACTTATGACTACACCTCTGATGATCATAAGTTGAAACTATTCCCATCCACCCTTAAGGATGCAACCTTGCGTTGGTTCATGGGTCTGCCTGGGGATAGCATCAATACCTAGGCACAGATGGAAGAGACCTTCAACAACAAGTACAGATACTACTGTAGGTCCAAGGAAACTAAGGATGAGATATTTAGGATGAATCTAGGACTTGATGAATCCCTAAAGGACTATGAAGAGAGGTTTCAATTAAAATATAAGAAATCTAACTGTACTCTTGATCCCGCATCACTTTAATTTGTACTTCTTTGAGGGATCAGAGAAGAGATGATAGAAACCTTAAATATTCTATCAGGAGGAGATATCTACCAATTTCCTTATGAAACAATCAAAAATTTCTTTCGAAACCATTCTAGGGCATTTAGGAAGAAGGGAAGAGCTAGCTAGAGTACATCCAATACCCCTTCCTCTTCCACCTCCATCAAACATGAGATTGGAAACAAGCTAGAGGACTTCAAGAGTGACATGTTGCACACCTTTGCTTTTCAAATGGAGACAATGCAAGTCAGAAGGAAGCAAGAGGAAGCAGAGAGATCCCTAGCCATATTTTTTCCTAGATGTACCCAGAAGCACCTAGGAAATGAATGTCCACTGAATGTCATAGAGTTTTTCTTAGTCTGTGAAGAGAATCATGCCATAGACAAGTGCCCCTCCTTACCTAGACTTAAGGCTATATATCAATGTGGGGAAGCAATGTCAGAGAAAATCTGTTTCATCAGCCAGAGAAGGCCTCAAGGTCCTCAGGCATATCAGCAAGGTATGCAAGGTGCACCTTAATCTTACTATCGAAACAACCAGAGTGCACCCATGAAATCTTGGTACACCCCCACTCCTCCATCTTGGTCTACACCTCCTACCTAGCCTTACAACCCTTCATATCATTCTCAGCTAGTAAACCAACCATTCCAGTAGTATGTTCCACAACAACCTCAGTGGAACAATCCATCCCAAGGGTGGAGGGCTCAACAACATCAACCACCTGATTTTATGCCTCCACTCCAACCTCAACCTTAGCTTACTCATGCTGCTCCACCTAGGCTACCCCAAATACCTGCACAACCCAATCTGAACCCGAACAACAGACCGACACAACAAGCTCCCAGTGGAGAAACATCTTATCCAGCTTATGATGTGGAGATATAGGAGGTTAATCTCAGGTCAGGAATATTACTCCCAAAAAACCATCCTCCATATCCACCTATAGAGGTTGAGGAGGAAAAGGAAGGAGGTAACACTCAGATCCAACCACCTCCTTTTCCCGAGTGCTTGATCCACCCTAGTCAGCACACCCTAAAGGAGATTGAACTCCTAGGAGAATTGGAAAAGTTTTGTGTAAAGATACCACTTCTCCAAGCCATTTAGGATTTCCCTATCTACAATAGGCTCATCAAAAAAAATTTCTTCAAGAAACTTGGGAGAAGAAAGAGAGATACCCCCACCATCAATGTGGTAGGACAGGACAACTGTCTAACCTGATGCTAGGAAGGGTGATATTTCCAAAGTACATGGACCCTGGTAGTCCAATTGTTGATGTGCATGTAAATGGTGTCATAGTCCCCAAAACTATGATTGATCTAGGGGCTGCCATCAATGTCATGACCAAGGAAACTATGTTGAAACTTAATCTCCAAGGGACTTTGAGGAAAACCATGACAGTTCTACAACTTACAGATTGGTCCACAGTAACACCGGAAGGAATTGTTGAGGAAGTCATGGTTACCATTTCTTCTTGGGAGTCTCCTATAGATTTCCTTGTCCTACAACCAAAAACCAAGTTTAACGGTTATCCTCTCATCTTAGGGAGACCTTGGTTAACCACTGTAGATGCTTATATTAGCTATCGGGATGAAAACATGACTATCAAAAATGGCCTTTGTCTAAGAAACTAGTGTCATATCCTCCAGCCTAACCTTCCATTGATCATGATCTCCCTATATGGTTGGAGGATGAAGAGGATGAGTTATATAACACTGCCCCTATGTGTACCATAGATGTTATTCTCAGAGGGGGGGAAATTGTTGAAGACGAACTCATTGACCATGACATTCATAACCAGTCCTCCACTAACATTCCTCTCGAAACCTTAGTCAAAGAGTCTGAAAAGAAACCTTGGATGGAAGTGCACTCAGTTGAGTCAACCTCTGAATCCACCAAGGCTATTGAGTTTGGCCCATCCAGATCTTTGAAAATCAACCCAAACCTCTTGAATGAAGAAGAGAAGCAACTGTGCTAGCTTTTGAAAGAGAATCTAGATGCATTTGCTTGGGATTACAAAGACATGAAAAGGGTGCATCCTTAAGTGTGAAAACATCATTTTACATCAAAGAAGGATGTAATCCCCTGAGACAACCCCAAATAAGGATGAACCCGACTCTGGAGGACATAGTCAAAGAAGAGAGGCAGAAACTATTAGATGCAGGTTCATATATCCTATATCCGACACTGAGTGGATATCTCCTCTTGTCTTAGTCCCAAAGAAGAATGGGAAGTGGTGAATTTGTGTTGATTATCGAGAACTTAACAAAGCCACCAAGAAATACCATTTCCCTTTGCCCTTTATAGACCAAGTCTTGGATAGCCTTGTAGGGAAGAAGTTCTTTTCCTTCTTAGATGGGTTCAGTGGGTACAATTAGATTCAAATCAGCCCTGAAGACCAGGATAAGACTACTTTCACCTTTCCTTGGGGTACCTTTGCTTATAGAGTCTTACCCTTTGGGTTGTGAAATGCCCCAGATACCTTCCAAAGAGATATCCTAAGCATATTTTCTGAGTTAGTCCATTACTTTGTCGAAATCTACATGGATGATTTCACACCATACGGGGATGACTTCTAGGAAGCTCTCTCCAATTTGGGTAAAGTAATAAGAAAGTGCATTGAGATGTGTCTCTCCTTGAGCCTGGAAAAGTGTGAGTTCCTGTAGGAAGCCGGGGTTGTATTAGGACACTCCATATCCCAAGTAGGAATACAGGTAGACCCGAACAAGATCACTATCATCAAAAGGGTACCTTCTCCTCAAAATCAAAAAGATGTCAGGAGTTTCTTAGGATTAGCTAGTTACTATAGAAGGTTCATCAAATATTTCAGCAAGATGGCTTTGCTATTATTTGGGTTACTGGCCAAGGATTTTGAGTTTATTTGGTCTGGTCCTTGTCAAGAGGCTTTTGAGCTCATTAAGGAAAATCTGACTACTTCCCCCATCCTCTGAGGTACAAATTGGACTCTGCCTTTCCACATCCACATTGATGCATCCAAAAAATATGTAGGGGCATAATTAGGAAAATTAGAGGGAAAAATCGCTTATGCCATTTATTTCATTAGCAATAATTTTTCAAAGGCTGAGCTAAATTCTACTATTATTGAAAAGGAGATGTTAGCCACTATCCATGCATTGAACAAATTTAGGCATTATGTAACTGGATATCAGACCTTTGTTCACACTGACCATGCATCCATTAATTATTTACTGAAAAAACCAAATGTGAATGCTAGGATAATTATATGGTTGTTACTTTTGCAGCAATTTGATTTAACTATTATTGATAAACCTAGAAAGGAGAATGTTGTTGCAAATTTTTTGTCCATGTTAGCTCTCCCTGCAGGTGAAGAAGGAATGGTGGATGACCAGCTGCCAGATGAGAATCTCTTTCCTATATCAGCACTCTCACCATGGTTTGTTGATATAGCCAACTACTTGGTTGTTGGGAGACTCCCTCCTAATCTTTCATTCAGGGAGAGGAGAAGAATCATCAAAAAAAGCGCCCCTTTCACATGGATTGGGGGAAACCTTTTCAAGTTGGGCCTTGATCAAATCCTAAGGAGATGTGTGAGGGAGGAAGAAGTTTTTGATAACCTCTCTGCATGTCATGACAACCCATGTCGAGGCCACTTTGCTGCAAAGAGAACTACTTACAAATCTTTGCAGGTAGGATACTATTGGCCTACCCTTCACCAAGATTCTTGAATTTACACCAGTAGGTGTGACCAGTGCCAAAGGATGGGGAAACCCACACAAAGGGATGAGATGCCTTTGCACCCTTAGGTGGCTCTTGAGCCATTTGACAAGTGGGGCATGGACTTTGTTGGACCTATCAATCCACCATCCAGAAAAAAGAAGTATATCATAGTCTACACTTATTACCTAACAAAGTGGGCTGAAACAAAAGCAGTGACGGTAGAAACCGAGGAGAAAGTAGTAGAATTTTTTTTACAAGTTTGGATACTCCAGTGAAATAGTCACTGATCAGGGAGCACAATTAACCTCCCACCTCAGTGATAATATTTTGAGGAAGCACAAGATTAAGCATAGAAATTCTACTGCGTATCACCCTCAGTCAAATGGCCAAGTAGAAGTAACTAACAAAAATTTAGAGAGAATCCTCACCAAGGTTGTGAGCTGCAGCAAAAAAGATTGGACAAACAAATTGGTAGAAGCTACTTGGTCCTACAACACTACTTGGAAGACAACAACAAGATTCAGTCCTTATGAACTAGTCTATGGTAAGAAGGCTCTACTTTCAGTTTAGTTTGAATTCAGTACTTTAAGAATGGAAGCTGAATTAAATATAGATCTATCAAATGCTCAAAAAGAGAGGTTGATGCAACTAAATGGATTGGATGAGTTCAAAATGCAAACACTTCTTCACACGGAGGTGGTTCAGCTATAGAGGAAGGTTTGGCATGACAAGAACATCAAAGAAAATACCTTCCAAGAATGAGATTGGGTGTTGTTGCATGATTCAAGGTTTAAATATTTCAAAGGAAAGCCGATGACAAGGTGGTTGGGACCTTACACAGTGGAAAAATGTTTTTATAAAGGGGTAGTTCAAATCAAAACCATAGATGAGGAAGGTATCCCCTTGCTTGTCAATGGTCATAGACTTAAAATTTACAAAGAGCCTTTGTTAAAGGCAGAGTTCATAAATTCTATAGGAAGAGAGGTGTATGTGATGGAAAAATCCATAGTTTCTCACACCTCCTGACAAAGAAAAAAATAATAATAAAGATCCATGGGTGAAAACCTCTCTGAGGCACCCAAGGCAAGCTTGTGAGTTGAAAACCTCGATGGAGGCAGCAACTCGCTCAAAAAAAAGAGAGAAAAAAGAAAAGAGAATAAATATCAATGGGTGAAAACCTCACTGAGGTGCCCAAGGAAAGTCTGTGGGTTAAAAACCTCCATGGAGGCAGCCCACTTTCTTTAAAAAAAAAAAAAGAAAAAAAAAATCTGCATCTCTGTGTTTTTGTTTGTTTTTTGTTTTATAGGTTATTAATGGTTTCTGTAAACAAAGGGAAGCATTCATATTTTCCCTTCTTCTGTTTTACCGTCCATCCCATCATTCACTCCAATCATTTTTATAACTTCCTCCATCACCTCCATGCACCACATTCCTCCATTCCTGAGCACAATGTAGCAAGGAAAGAAAAACACAAAATGCTACAAACATTAGGGAATTCCTATAGTGCAGACATCTGTTCTTAAACAACAAGAAAAACAAGGGAAGAGCTCATGAAGCAGACCCTAGGAAAAATAAGAGTGCCACCCATGGCATTTGGAGCACCCCCACACAACATCTAAACAGGAAGAAACATCAAGAGAGATCAACAGCTTACTCAGAGAGCTGCTCATTCAGCAAGATGCTCAATCAGAAAATAGGAAAATAAATAAGAAAACAACATATGAGAGGCTTGTATCTAAATTCCAGCTCCTGCAGATGCCTTGACAAAAAAAGGTAAACTCAGGTATAGCTTCTCACCCCTCGCTATGCATCCATAATATCCAGAAATAATTAAATTTGTAGAATTAGAGTTTAAGGGGCAGAAAGGTGGCCAGTTAGCTTGGCCACCATCGTGAAGTATGACAAGGGAGAATTGCAAAGTCACGCCACCTGGGCATGCAAAATAAAATAATTCAAATCAAGTGGAGTAGAGGAGAATGAGGGGAGGAAACAAGCAATCCATCATGAATTAACAAGGAGAAGGAAACAACGGTCTCTAATGAAAACTGGAGCTAAGGCCGAGTTACATAAGCACTCCAAAATTAGTTGCACAATCTAATAAAAAGAGACCTCGTCTCATCCAAACCAGTAAATAAAAAAATTTTAATGGGAGAGAGACCTACGAAAGCCCACAACGTAGCAACAGTGAGCTTCAGCTGCGTATTTTGGGACAACATGCGACAACAACAGCATAATAGCGTCACCCTATCTATGGCCTGGTCCTCTTTCGTAAATATGAGCAGGGAAGATTTTATAGCAACCCAAACAAGGCATAATTCCACTCCTAGCCTTAGAGAAGAAGAAGAGGAACCATAAGAAGAACCAGAAGAAGAGGGAGAACCAGAAGAAAAAGAGGAAGAGACAAAGAGCCAAGGAAAAATGAAAGATATGGCAATAGAAGTCATAAAGGTAGCTGAAATTGAGCAAGAAACAGACTCACAACATAGCACCACATCCCATCAAGACAAGGAGGTAGTTGCCACCTTAGCTCCTCTAAGCATAAAGAGAAAAAGGCAGATCTCTATGTATTTCAGAGCTGACAAGAGTCAGAGGATTGTATGAATTTACAGGGTAAGTTCCGTAGATCAAAAACCAAAGGTCACCGCTCACAAACAGATCACAAATCACTACACCAGTATTATCACGTGGTTAAAACCCTCGAAGAGGGAAACAGTCCACGACCTGAGCCAATGCGGCCACTTCAGGAAATTTATTAATATAAAAAGAAAAGTTACATATGTTTCTCTCATAAACGATTACCGAAAAAATGACCCTCCATGCTCTTTTAATAGAGATAATGGACTAATTGGGTGGTAAGCCACGCATCAAGTGTCATTAATACCGAGGAGAGAGTGAACCGTCGGATCACTACAAATCATGACCGTTAGATTATAAGTTACAAATGTACATAGTAAAGAAACACACTTTACCTAACTCTACACTAGACTAAGTTATTCTTAACTATTTTGTATGTGTCAGAATATCCTAACATCCCCCTTTAAGAACAACTTGGGATAGGATTGAAGGATTTACAAAGGTGACATAAAAGGAGCCTATTTCCTATTTGTCGGAATATCCTAACATCATCCCTTAAGAACAACTCAGGATAGGATTCAAGGATTTACAAAGGTGACACAATAGGAGAAGGAAGGAGGCATTAGAGCCTATCCCCCTTTAATGAAAACTTTCCTAAACTCTAAGCATGGATCGAAGTTTGGTAAACTTCACTTTTGTGAGAGCCTTTGTAAAGATATCAACTACTTTATCATTGGTTGGAAAGTACTACACTTCAAGAACACGATCATGAATGAGCTTTTTGATGAAGTATATGTGGATTTCAATGAGTTTCATACGCTGATGTTGAACTGGATATTTACATAACTGAACGACACTCTGATTATCACACCAAAGTGTATTTGGATGTTGTTGATGAAGACCAAATTCAAACAGGATCTGACGAAGCCACATGGCTTCCTTGTTCGCTTCAACTGCACCATGATACTCTGTTTCCGCTGAAGAAAGAGATATGGAACTTTGTTTCTTACAAGACCAAGTAATAGTTCCTGAATCAAGAGTGAATACATATCCTGCAGTAGACTTTCGATCATCAGGGTCACCAGCCCAATCAGAATCAGTGAAACCAATCAACAATGGAGATGCTCCTGTACTGTAATGAATCCCGAACTGAACTGTACCTAGAATATATCAAAGTATTCTCTTAGCTTCTTTCTAGTGACTTTCATGAGGTTGGTGCATAAACCGAGCGACAAGACCAACGACAAAGGAAAGGTCAGGACGAGTATGGGTTAGATACAAAAGTTTACCAACAAGTTGACGGTATAAGGTAGCATCAAATTTAGGGGTAGTACAAGTGACTGAAAGCTTGACTCCATACTGAAAGGGAGAAGGGGCTTGCTTACAGTCTTCCATGTGAAAGTGGTGTAGAAGATCACATGCATACTTGGACTGAGAGAGGGTAATACCTTCTTCAGATTGCAAGACTTGAAGACCAAGGAAATAATGCAAGTGTTCTAAGTCTGTCATTTCAAACTTCTTTTTGAGGCTAGGCTTCACATGGTTTATATGATTGGGATCACTACCAGTAAGGATAAGATCATCAACATAAATAACAAGGATGGTGAAGGACTTACCCACTTTCTTGGTGTACACAGCGTTGTCAGAATGACACCTAGAAAAGCCATTATCTAATAGAAATCTATCCATTTTGGCATACCAAGTTCGAGGAGCTTATTTGAGACCATAGAGAGACTTCCTAAGGTGGAAAACAAGGCTGGAGTCGTTTTGGATAAAGCCAGGGGGTTGTTCCATGTAGATTTCTTCATGCAACTCTCCATGTAAGGAGGTGGATTCAACATCCATTCGATGGACTTCCGATTTAAAGGAGGCAGCAAGGGGAAGAACAAAGCAGATAGAATTCATTTTGGTAATAGTGGAGAAGGTTTCAGTATAGTCAATTCCTTCAACTTGTGAAAATCCTTTAGCGACAAGATGAGCTTTATGTCTATCCACTTTTCCATCTGGTCCAAACTTTTTTGTAAACCCATTTTCATCTGACAAGTTTTCTTCCTTTTGGAAGAGGAACAAGATCCCAAGTATCATTCGCCAATAAGGAACGATATTCTTCATTCATAGCTTCATCCCAATCTGGATGACCAGAATCTTCTTCAAAGGTTTCGGGATCAGGATTTTCTAGAACTTGAACCAATAAGGAAGAGGCTCTTTTGAACTGAGAATGTGTACGTCATCAATCGGTAGGGTCACCTGTAAGAGAACTTGTTGCATCCCGAGTAGAGCAGACCCATCTTGGAAGTTGTGGAGTAAAAGGAATGATTTAAAGAGGTGGAGGATGATTTTCATCCTTTCTGTCATCATCTGAATGAGAAGGAATGCTATTAAAAATAGAAGAGAGAGATAGGGAGGTGGCACATATGCCGAATCAGGCTCGCAGGCCAAAGGTGGCACACCCGTCGAACTAGGCTCATAGGCTAATATTTTTTCATCAAATTTTACATCTCTTCTAATGATTATATTTTTGTATTTTGGTTGAAGAAGTCTATATCATTTGACATCTTCAAAATATCCAAAAAAAATGCATTTTTCACTCTTAGGTTCTAAGGATTTATGTTTCGCATCTGGAATATGGGCCCAAGCATCACTTCCAAAAACACGAAAGTGACTTACATCTGGTTTGATTGAGCTCCAAGCTTCTTCTGGAGTTATAGTCTTTAAAACCTTAGTAGGAGTGAGATTTAATATGTAATTTTCATAGTTAATTTCTTCTTCCCAAAAATTCAGACTAAGTCCTTTAGATTGAAGCATATAATTAGCCATTTCTTTTAAGGTGTGATTCTTCCTTTCAGCTATACCATTTTGTTGTGGAGTATATGGAACAATATGTTGCAATTGAATTCCATGCTCAGTGAAGAAGTTGATAAATTTGTTGTTAACATATTCTCCTCCATTTTCTGATCTTAACTTGAGAATTTGATGTCCAGATTGTTTCTCAACAAAGGCCTTAAAGGCCAAGAACATGTTAAAAACTTCACTCTTGAGTTTTAAGAAGTATGCCCAAGTGCGTCTGGAAAAATCATTAATGACAGTAAAGAAGTACTTGCAACCAGAGAAAGAGACAATAGGAAGTGGACCACATAAATCACTGTGCACAAGCTGCAAAGCGGGTGAAGCGTGCCAAGAGGCACGTTTTTCAAAAATATCCTGATGATGTTTTCCGAGTACACATCCGGAGCAAACATCATCTCGAAAAGATACCATAGGAAGACCTGTCACCATATTTTCTTTACATAGAGTTTGAAGAGAAAGATAGTTTAAGTGACCAAATCGCTCATGCAAAAGTTTGTTCACTTCATCATTATGAGCAACAAAATGGAGGGAAGACATGATGACCCAAAGTTGTCAAACTTATACAACCTTGTGGAATCATCAGTAATGCCAATAGCTAAAATATGTCTAGGATATTTGAGGCACTTGATTACAACATCATGAGGTGATAATTCTATTATTTTCCCTTCACCTGAATGAGTTATCTGATAAACAGAGAGAAAGTTGCATGACAAGGTAGGAACACACAGTAAATCATTAAAATAACCATTATCTAGATGAATGGTTCCATATCCTACAACACTAAGAGATCTATCATCACCAACACAAATATGTTTGGTTTTAAAATCATTTAAAGAAGAAAGCATAGCTTTATTTTTGGCCATGTGGTAAGAAGCTCCAGAATCAATGAGACACTCTTGAGAATGAGAAGAAGAAGATACTTTTAATGCATAACCAGATCTTGATGCTTGACAACCACAAGAAGAAAGTGCCATTCCTGAAGATGAAGGTGAAGAGTGCTCCAAATTGATGTTGTGCTTCTTCATTGCTGCTTCTAAGGCTTCCATATTCTTAAAAAAATTGGACTCTATATGGCCATCACAATTACAAAAGTTGCAATGTCTATTTGTCTTCTTCCCTTTGTTTTTATTTGCCTTATCATTTTGGTGAGTTGTTTTTTCAGTTTGTGGCTGAAATTGCTTAGGAACCTTGTTTGGTTTCGACCATACATTTTAGGATACTGCTTCTTGGGATTCTTTTGATATGATTGTTGTTTGGCTGCTAAGGCTTTCTGAGAAACGTTTCCATAAGTGATAAGACCAAGATGTAAGAGTTTTTCTTGTTCTCTTATCAAAGAATCGCAAAAGGCATCAAAAGAGGGGTTCTTGTAGGTGATTCCTGAAGAAATGATGGCTTCTCTAGTGGAATGGAAGGTGGAAACAAATACAGAGTATGCAGGGCCAAGCTTAGAAAGAATGCAATAGATGAGGCTGCCATCTTCCTTTTTGACCTTACAACCTTCTAAAAGAAGGCAAAGGGTCTTGAATTTGGACAAAAAATCTTCAACAGAGGAGAAATTATTGGGGTCTAAAGTAAGTAACTCATTTTCATGTTAGTGGGCCCTGATTTTATTTTGAATACCAAAGATAATATTTAGCTTTTCCAGGGCTTCATGAGGGGTGTCAATGTCAAGGATATGAAATCAAAGATCTTGAGAAATGGACATTCCCATCAACCCTCATGCTTGATCTTGTTTATTTTCCCATTTAGCGACTTTATCATCATCAGAAGGTTTATTTTCTTGTCTGGTGGCTATTATATAAAGTCTTTTACTTCTAAGTATATCTACCATGTGAGGTAGCCATTGGAAATAATTGGTGCTGTTAAGAATAATCGGACATGCACTTTCCATTTTTAAAAAAAATGAAGCTGAAAAAATATGAAACTCACTGCTCCAATGGATAGATCTTGAAAAATTAGGCTGATTAAAAAAAAACGGCTTGAAAAACGACTTCCGGATGAAGAAGTTATGCCTTTTTGAGAAAAATGAGTTGTGGATGTCAAATAGTTATGGGGGCGGTTTGAAATTTGATGATGAAGTTCAACTTTAAAAAAAAATCCCGCCTCTTTAACAAATTTTTTTTTACAAAAGAAGCTTGAGAAAGAGACTTGAACCCAAGACCTCTATTCTCATAAACTAACTTCTCACCAAGTGAGATAGTAAAAGGATTCTATAATTGTTTGAAAGGAGGAAGGGTTTTTTTTTAGTCTTCGATGTGCGTGCTTTTTCTTGCACGAAAAACACAAAAAATCCGAGAAAAAAAAAATGAAATGCAAGCCTTACGGCAGAATATTAGATTTTCGGTTAGCCTTACCGGCAACTATCTATTTTTTCACTATTTTTGATTTCCCGATATTGCACAAAGACACGTGGAAAGAGCATATGTAGCAGAAAAAAATCCCTTCTTCCTATTTCTGATTTGCCGATATCGTACACAGCGCAGAGAAAAGAGCATACACAGAGACGAGGGTATAGATCTGGCAAATAAATAAAACCTAAAAACTGAAATAAACAAAGGGAACCAGAATAAGCAGAACTATTAACAAATATAACTGCAAAACAGATACTTTATACCTCCAGATCTAAACTGTCATAACTTGGGAAACCAGAAACCTTTTCGCATGAAATGAAAGGGGTTCCTCAATGTAACAGATGCTCTAGACACAACAGAGTAGTTCTCCAGACCTGAAAATGTACAGAAATAGTAGATTTAGAAAATGACAATATCATGCAGTTAAACCGTCTTTGGATTTGGATCAACAATGGATGCGACCCTCAAAATAGCTTTGATACCATGTAGGAATTCACAAGGTAAGTTCCGTAAATAAAAAACCAAAGGTCACCACTCACAAAAAGATCAAAATTAGTACACCATTATTACCACATGGTTAAAACCCTAGAAGAGGGAAACAATCCACGGCCTGAGCCAACGCGACCACTTCAGACAATTTATTAATATAAAAAGAAAAGTTACATATGTTTCTCTCATAAACGGTTACCGAAAAAATGACCCTCCATGCTCTTTAAATAGAGATCATGGACCAATCGGGTGTTAAGCCACGAATCAAGTGTCATTAATACCAAGGAAAGAGTTAACCGTCAGATCACTACAAATCATGACCGTCGGATTATAAGTTACAAATGTACATAGTAAAGGAACACACTTTACCTAACTCTACACTAGACTAAGTTATTCTTAAATATTTCCTATGTGTCAGAATATCCTAAAAAGGATAAGTCAGAGAGAGATAGAAAATCCTCCCACAAGCCCGACTATCATTGAAGAATCATCAACAGAGGAGGAAATAATCGAAGAAACGGGTCTGAAGGAGAAGCTGCAGAAGGCACAAGCAGATAATGTAGCACTGAAGGAGTAATTGAAGCAAAAATAACAACAAGTAGCCACCCTAGCAAACTTATGCATAGAAGCCCTTCAACACAGATTCCCTTCTGACTCATATGTTGTGTACCTCAAGGAGAAATGGCTCCTATTTCAAATCAAAACTCTAGCCTCCCATGGATCCCTGCCTTTCCAAGATTGTAGACAATTCATGGATTTCTACAAGCAAGCTAACATGAATGATCAGGCAAAGATGGAAGAGTTTTATGTGCATAACCTTGTGCTGCCAAATATGGATAATTGGGACCCCAATCCTACAATGGAGGATATGCAGTTGATGGATTTAGTATCTTGGATGATGAATGAGGACACTAGAGAAAAACAGATATGGTGGGTCATGCAAAGAATAAATAGAGAACCCTTCAATATTAGACCAGAATTGTTCAACCCAAGGGGAGTCATCCTTAACTGTCGAGAGATTTAAAGGGACCCTGCACTAGTTGAAAGCCACCTTCAGACTCAAACAAAGGTAATAGGGCACTTTGATGATGTTTCTAGGCAGATAGAAGATGAGTGCATTATGGCCAGCCAGAGGATATGGAACAACCTCCCTCACAGCCTCATGAAGAGGGAGTACCATACTCCAGAAAGACTGAGGGGTGCATTAGAAAGGGCACCATTATACAAGAGGGCCATGCAAGCTAAAAAGATCCAATGGTTGGGACTAAATCTCAACCCATGTTTGTTGTTGGAGCTGAATGATGAAAAGGACACAGATGCACAAGATAGAGAATGGGAGAATGCAGAAAAGAATAATGGTTTTTACCCCCTTGGGGAAACTCCCACAGTTATTCCTCAGGAAATTAGAGAGGTTTTCAAGGTCTTGAAGGAAATGCAGGAGGAGCATTAGTTTCTCAGAGGATGAGAAACCATTCAGTAGGGGGGTGATGATGAGCTCCATCATTAGACATATTTGGAGGGGTTAATGGTCACCTTTTTTCCTTCTTAGATATCTTTTTCTTGCATTTTTATTATTATTTGGTTTTATGATGCTAGTATAGGTGGTGATTAAGGCTAACATAATCTGAGTGTCTAATATGAGGTTGAGTGCAGAAAATCATGAATTATTAAGGATTTTTATAAGTATTTTATCATAAAGACTTGGAGTTAAGTGGACTCAATCACCCCAAAGATTCTCTCTAGTAATTCGAGTGTAGAGGCAGCCAAGCAACTCCAAGAGGAGTGCACTCAATCTTTGTTGACTTGGATTTAAGTGGACTCAATCACCCCAAATATTCTCTCCAACAATTCGAGTTCCAGAGGCAGCCAAGAAACTCAAAGAGAAGAGCACTCAATCTATGTTTACTGGGATTCAACTGGACTCAATCACCATTTTAAAGGGAGATGTTAGTAGCTGCCCTGTAGAATAAATAGAACAGAGCTAGAGCTAGGAAGGATTTTTTTAGTCAGTGAGTCGATTCCATTGAGAACTATTGTTGCGAGCTATTGAGATTTTTATTTTACTTAGTAATAAAACTTTCAAAGATGTATTTTATGAAATGAGCAGACTGATTTCCTTTTACTGATTTAAGTTTTAGAGAGCGAGGCTTGTGGGTTAGGGCCCAATCCATGTGCCTCATTTTCTCTGCTATTTTCATTCTTTCCTTTCTATCATTGAGCTAGTTTTGCTTCTGCCATTTAGTTAGATCTGCTTCTAATAGTTTCATTGCTGCTTAGTCTTTGCTTTCAGTTTGCTGTTGTATTTTTTTCATTTTCTTATGAGTAGTAGAATAGAGGATAAAACTCTAAAAGTTGTGGATCTAGACTTCCCTTCTCATCTTTGTCGATAGAGCTCGAGGAGGGTAAACCTTCCCACAGACCAAAAACATTGATTTCTGTTCACTATTTCCATCTCTGCGTTACGCCACTAAACCTTGATTTTATGCCTCCATTCCCTCTTGTTTCCCGCTTATTTTAACTATTGCTCCCACCTTTTTTCCCTAACAGCACTTAAACCCTTCAGCCGCTTTATTCCTTTGTTTCTATTGGTTGCTGTCACCTTACTCATTTTAACAAAAAAACGTTGGAAAAACCATAAAATTTGACCTCCACCTTTCCTCCTCAAACTTCCCGCTATCGTACATCACAAATCATAAATCACAATGTTTAGTTCCTTCCGTTAACACTTACCCCTCCCATATTCCGATTGTGATATTTCAATGCGCTCCACCGCCTATCCCACCGCCACGTCACCCATCACAATCACACTTCGCACATTTTCCTTTTTTCTTTTAGACTTATCACTTACAAACGTCGATTGTGATATTGTGAACGCACTTTGCCGCTGGTCCCACCGCCACGTCAGTCAACGCATTTCACACATCGCAACTCTTTCCTGTTTTAATTTCTCATTTTTCTCGTCACAGTCGTTAATCTAACGGGCTTCACACTTTGCAACTTTTTCTCCATCGCATCTCCGCCATCGCACTTTTCAAATTATTTCGCTCCAAAGCCATTTTTGTGCTATAATAAAGTTCAAACCCCCTCTTTCCACTTCTAATCCCAATTTCATGTGTTAAGCCCTCCATTAGCACCTTTTACCCATTTTCTTCTCCAAACTACAAATCAACATTTTCTCAATCAGAATTAAGTCATGGATAGAAGCATAGTAGATAGAGCATAAGATAAATAGGGTGTGTTTAGCAAATTGGCCAAGTTAAGTGTGGTTTAAATTAGTTTCCTTTCTACAACTTAGTTTAGTTTCTTTCCAAGCATTTCCTTTCAGTAAATTGATTTAGTTTCTTTCTTTCATTTCCTTTCTGCATATTAAATTAGTTTCATTTCATTCATTTCCTTTCTGCAAACAAATTTAGTTTCCTTTCTGTCATTTCCTTTCAGTAATTTACTTCTTACTCTTTATCATAGTTTAAGAGATAGCATCCTTTCACAAAGTAGAAGAGCATGACATGAAAAGAATGCATCTTATGTGTATATAACATTGTCACCTCCAAGTTTGTACGAACCCCGGGTTGATAAAGTAAAGTATGGCAACCCCTGGGAGTTGCAGCACTCTTGGTGCAATACCAGGGCTCATCAAAGTGAAAAAATAAGTGTGTGTTGAGTGGAAGAAGTTTAAATATGTAGTGACCTTCAGTGCCTCATTATTTCTTTTGATTTATTTATATCTGGAAAATATATTATGTTGTTATGCACCCTATGATACTGATGACATAGGGGAATCTGTAGAGATCTCCTTAATCCTTTGAAATGTTACAGTATGTAATCCTGTCAACACCATTGTTGCTTGTTCTTGTGAACTTTCTGCTTGAAATGGTTCCTCATTAGTGTTAGTTTTCTTTCTTCTCTTGAATACTGTAAAATATGTTTCTTGAATTTCTGACACTGAAGGAGATACAATTTCCCTTGGCCTCTTAGTTTCTTTCTCCTATGGAACTGTAGTTTTTGAAGTTGTCGAATCTAAACACCCCAATGGATCATTATCTCTTTTGACACATGAAACCTACTCGGAGCCCACTCAATGTCTCCCTGGACTTAGTCATGAATCTAGTTCACATTCAGATTATGAATCTGGCTCAGATTCGGATTATGAATCTGGTTCATATTTGGATTACGAATCCGGTTCAGATTCGGATAATGAATCTAGCTCGCATTCAGACCATGAATCTGGTTTACATACGTATTATGAATCGACTCCTACCACGCATAAAGTTTATTCCCTTACAAGGCCTGTCAAATCATTGTGTCCTCTGAACGACACTAATGTGCGTGTTGAAAAGCCTCGTGTGGTTAACGCCCCTACGATTCAATCTTTTCGTTCATTATTTCCTAGTTTGTTTCTCGATCCCGCCACACCAGTAATTTCTTCGAGACATTCAAAATTGCCTTATACTGGTATTGGCGACAATCATAAGCACGTAGAAGGTGTTTCACAATCACAGTCCAAAATCGATGAATCTGTTACATCTGACTTTTCTCACTTGGGATCTTTAGATAGCCATAGGAGTGATTCCCCTTCTGAACAACTTCAAGATGTTCCCTCTGTTGATCCATCCCAGTCGGTAACTCTCGGGGAGCCTGACATCTCAGGTACCCATTTCAAACAAATCAATGATTACAGTGATCCCTTCTTATCTGAAAACATGTTCAATCATACCATCGAGGACTATCACTCGGATCTCTTGGCTGACCCTATGAGGACACCTGAATTCGATGATTCTCTTTCAAAAGATTCAAATACCCACCAAAAAATCGAAACGCTTCAGCTTCCGCCGACCGTTTCTGAAATGACCATTCCCTAGTACCATACTCCTTCCAGCATAAACGCGTCGAATTCACCCCATCCTGGCAAATCTGGAGAATCCGAAATTGTGATTTATCAATCTGTCAGTGCGCAAAAATTTGACCAAATTGATACAAAGCCTACTGACATCTTTCAAATCACCTAATCACAATCATATCCATTCGCTCGTTGATCTCGCCAAACCCAAAGTTGGAAAACCCTTGTTCGAAGGTCCGTAGTTTGTGCAAGGCAAAGAGGAATTTCAGCCCTATAAACGTGATTCAGATTCATACTCCACCAAACCTAAGCTCAACCCCTGACTAGGCTTGAAATTAGAATTTCTACGCTTAGATGTGCAATGCATCTATAATTCGCTCTCGGCACTTGCGTATCGCTGTCATTCCACAAACTCGATGATCCCCAACACTATGATGTAGAGATTGCGTCGATCAAGTCAACCAACCCCTTTCGGTGAATGTGCTTGCAAATAGGAATTGGCTTACCCATCACCCCTCAAATCCAGGATCATGCATGAATTATTTTATGTCATTTATCAATAATTTTGAGTTTCAAGAACAGATTGAGGTATATCAAGATGAGAGCGGGAATCAGCCTGCACAATCTATTCTGGCATGTTCTTTGGTAGGTATCTATGATCGTCTTGCCGTTGCACCGGCTCCTCAGGTAAGTTTTGTTGCTACTGCACTTTTTTGGATACTAGCTCTGATCCTGACCATGCTTGTCCTTGCAGGTCGGGAACTAATGCGGTGGCTGCACTGGAAAAATGATTTTACCTAACCCGATCGCATCATTGGTTAACTAGGGTTTAGGTGTAGGCTAGCTAGGACCTGCAATAAAATTTTTAGTTCAAAGTTAATTAGGTTTACTTACCAAATTTTACTTCATAGTTTAAGAGTGTGCTTGTTGTTTTTTTTTACGACTGATATCTTAAGCAACATCATGTTACGAGTATTTTCTTTCATTTCCTTTTCAGTTGCGTGTTGCTGCATAAATAATCATTGCTTGTATTGCGCCTCTTTTCCACTTACAACTGGTTGATCGTTCTCGCACATGGCATTGCATCGCACCTTGAGCCTCGCTTATTACATTGCATCATACTCTCTCTCCCTCACATCATTTTTTTCATATCGCCTGCCACTTCATGAGCCCTCATTGCAACCCTATCATCTTGCAGTCTTGTTTTGCCCCGATTGCTGAAACAGTAACCCCATTGTTTTGTGTGAGGTTGCGGTGGCTATCTCAAGAGGCAGCTTTCTCTTAGGACCAATCATCGAAGTCGCATTATTAACAAGATGCCTATGAGTCTAAACCTATTTGGGGAGATACGAGTCGGTTGTCTGTGGGAAACCTGATGAGTTGAAATGGCCCATACCCGTAAGCCTAAGCCTTGTGCCCAGCATAGTCTTGGACATTTTAATGTGCTGTTCTGCGCGCTGCGCCTATTGTGGTGAATGGGATGTGAAGGTTTGGCATGAGGGCAAACCCAAATCAGGATATCTTTCAGTTTCTGTAACACAAGAAACAACCTCTCTTGCTCGTAAAATAAGTCGGGATCCCTCATCCGCCCATGCAAAATAAGTGCCACGAGCACATGAAAATAAGTGCTGTAAGCACATGAAACAAATAAGGGTAAAGGATCGAGAAAGGCTTCCTGCGCAGAGAGGTAATGCAACGACTCCACCGGGGTACTGACCAGGCTCGCTGGCAGCGGAGCAACGTTTGTGATTTCTTGAAGTGACTCCGCCGGGGTACTGTCCAGGCCTGCTGGCAGCGGAGCAACACCAGAGACTTACTTTTAAAATCCTGAAGATAATAAACCCCACTGCCTTGCTGTTCACATCATCAACAAGCTACCGGCGTCTGTGAACTTTCTCTTTGATGTGTTCTAATTAGTGAGACCTAGCTGAGGCACAAGGATTAGGCATACCTGTAATGGGCAAATGTAATACAAATGGTACCCGCGGAATTGGTTCAATATTACCTTGCATCATTATCCGGACTCAGACTATTGTGGTGATATTGACAGAGATACTGGATTCTACCAGTGGTTCGCCATTTGTTGTAGCTGCTACAACACCACCCAAAATTTTGGGTATATTTAAAATTTCAGGTTCCCCCTCTGCTCGCTTAGGCGTTAAAGTCTTCCACCCGCCTTACAATCATCTGCATCCCGTCGACCTATCCCCAACCCCTCATGAGTTGCCTCGCCATCATGATCCGATGTCATCGTTGCAATCACACCATATGTGGGAAGGATCATCCAGCGTGCGCCCGAACACTCTTGTCGCAGTCGCGCCAAGTGTAGCGAGGCTGCCATGCATATGTTAAATAGAAACCTTTTGTGTATTGACGAGTAAAAGTCGTCCTGCTGTAGGTCATTAAGCATGTTGCTTGAACACTTCTCTTAAGCTTTCTAATTTCATGTGTTTCATCTGTGGTCATCATTATTGAAGAGTAATTATGATGTTGTAATATTCCACACAGGGGTCTAAAGTCATCGTTTTTGTTTGTGCAATTAATTAATGTTGCCCCATTATTATTATTATTCAAATCATGAAGATATGTAACCTGGGTTATTTTATTGCAGGAAGAACCTCTTTGTTTGCACATAAGAGCCAAGGTTTTCCCCAACAAACAAGGAGACCATTTTCAAAACAAGTAGATATGCCGGCGAAACTCCAAGGAACCTACCGGACCGCCCAAGGTCGTGTGCCTTAGCCCGCCCAAGGTCGCAGGGTCGCAAATCAAGCCGAGGTGCAGGTCGCAAATCCGCCGAGGTCGCAGGCGCAACCAAGCCGAGGTCGGCAGTCACAACGGGCCGAGGTCGCAGTCGCAAACTGGCCGAGGTCGCAGTCGCAAATTTTGCCTAAGTCGCAGTCGCAAGCTCAAGGTCGCAGTCGCATTCAACGAGGTCGCCAAAGTCGCAAAGTTCACCAAGGTCGCAGGTCGCACGACCGCTGGTCGCAAATGGCAACATCCGTCGAGGTCGCAGTCGCAAATCCCAGGAGGTCGCAAGGTCGCACATTGCCCTGGGTCGCAAGTCGCGGAGGTCGCGAAGTCGCACCCCTTGGTAAATGCCCAACGGCGCGACCCAGCGACCCAGCGACTAGGTCGCAGGTCGCAACAACGGCTCAGGTCGCAGGTCACAAAAATACTAGGTCGCAAGGAAGTCCCACCGTCGGGAAGCGGAAAAGTCAGGAACCCCAGAGGGAAGAACCTCTCTGTTTGCACATAAGAGCCAAGGTTTTCCCCAGCAAACAAGGAGACCATTTTCAAAAACAAGTAGATGCTGGCGAAACTCCAAGGACCTCACTGATCTGCCCAAGGTCGCAGGTCGCAAATCTGCTGAGGTCGCAGGTCGCAAATTCGAAGAGGTCACAAGGTCGCAGGTCGCGAGGTCGCACAACTGCCCAAGGTCGCAGGTCGCAACATTTCCCAAGGTCGCAGGTCGCAAATTCAAGGAGGTCGCAAGGTCGCACATCTCCAAGGTCGCGAGGTCGCACAACTGCCCAAGGTCGCAGGTCGCAACATCTGCCGAGGTCACAGGTCGCAAATCCAATGAGGTCGCAGGTCGCAAATCTGCCTAGGTCGCGAGGTCGCAAATCCAAGGAGGTCGCAAGGTCGCAGGTCGCGAGGTCGCACCACTGCCCAAGGTCGCAGGTCGCAAATTCAAGGAGGTCGCAAGGTCGCACATCTCCATCCAAGGTCGTAGGTCGCAAATCTGCCTAGGTCGCGAGGTCGCAAATCCAAGGAGGTTGCAAGGTCGCAGGTCGCGAGGTCGCACAACTGCCCAAGGTCGCGAGGTCGCAAATCCAAGGAGGTCGCAAGGTCGCAGGTCGCGAGGTCGCACAACTGCCCAAGGTCGCGAGGTCGCAAATCCAAGGAGGTCGCAAGGTCGCAGGTCGCGAGGTCGCACAACTACCCAAGGTCGCAGGTCGCAACATCTGCCGAGGTCGCAGGTCGCAAATCCAATGAGGTCCCAGGTCGCAAATCTGCCTAGGTCGCGAGGTCGCAAATCCAAGGAGGTCGCAAGGTTACAAGTCGCGAGGTCGCACAACTGCCCAAGGTCGCAGGTCGCAACATCTGCCGAGGTCGCAGGTCGCAAATCCAATGAGGTCGCAGGTCGCATATTCACTGAGGTCGCAGGTCGCACATTGCCTTGGGTCGCAAGAAAGCCCAACCGTCGGGAAGCTGAAAATTCAGGAACCCCAGAGGGCAAGATTTTCCCTATAAATACTTCCTCCGGGAACTTGTAAAAGGCTTTTCTTTTTTGGAAACTCAAGAGCTACATGGCATTGTATTGAAAGATTATACACTTGAGCATATGAATATAGATTCTTGTTAAAACACCCTATGGTTATGATGTGTTTTGCTATGCGAACACTGTGTGTATTCCTTGTACAGTTTCAGAACATCCTATGATTAATGAAGTTGCACTCTTCATGTCATCATTTATGCGTCATGGCTATCTGTGTTGTATCAATGATGTTCATTTTGTCATCTGTTCTATTAATGAATGTTAATGAACTATTTTGTTAGCATTTCGTTTTATCTTTCACGAAGTAAAGAGGTATCTTATCATTAAGAACTATTTATTTTGTGATCAGACTACCTTATAAGCATTACCCCCAAAAGATGTGTTGCTAATGACATCTCTTGAGGTGTACGTGCTTTATCTATAATATT
The DNA here is from genome assembly GCA_034641835.2 of Pinus albicaulis. Lineage (NCBI taxonomy): Eukaryota > Viridiplantae > Streptophyta > Pinopsida > Pinales > Pinaceae > Pinus > Pinus albicaulis. Next base: position 1,806,633,868 of record CM076580.1, on the reverse strand, counting down.
GCTACGCATAGTGTTTGATTCGTGTTTAATACATCAATCCTGTATTCTGTATCATGTGAATAAGTGTATGTCCGCAGGTTCAAACAGGTTCTTTTGAGACCGAAGGGAAGTCGTCTTAAGTGGTAGCCGGACCCACACCCCGGACGAGATCCCTACTCCAAATGGTTTAAGGTCTAATTGGGACTTTCTACCGGGGAGATCCCCTAATGTTGACCGGACTAATTTTCCCGTCAACAGATTTGGCACTAGAAGGAGGGCCCGAACCTCCGACCATATGTTTAACAAGAAGGGGGGCCAGATGACAAGCTGAGCCTTTAGAGCCTGCAGTTAATCTCATATCTGTAATGGCTCGTTCCCAAATCATTCTCCCGAGATGTTTGTCGGAGTTTTATGAACCTGGATACTTCATCCCCGATAAACTTATGTATCACTTGTCCCAGTTAAAATTTGATGGTGAAAATGGGGTGTCCATAACCCAACACTGTTCAGATTTTTGTGACTTCGGTGAGTGTTATGAAATTGACGATGAGGGTTTGTTTTGTTTGCTTTTCTTCCTCACCCTCGAAGGTCATGCTAAGAAATGGTGTTGCACTTTGCCGGAGTCTTCCATCCATTCATTTCAACAACTCGCCCATAAATTACAGCAAGCTTTTCACAAGTATGATCCTCATGATGTTGTAATGAAGTTACATCTCATCAGAATGGAACCGCAGGAATCTTTAGGTGAGTTCCTTATCAGATTCGTTCATTATTGTTTTGAGTTCCGTGAGAGGGATGTTGATTGGAAATATTTAGGTAAACAGTTCAAGTATGTGATTTCCCTTGAGAAATTTCAGTTAGATCCTAGTGTTCCCTATGATGACCCGCAAGTTACCGGCTGTTTGGACTTTTTCACTAAGGCTTCCTTGTCCATCTCCCCGAGTCCAGGCCACATTCAGGCCTCCAAAGAGAGTGTTGCTATTTGTGATATTCCCGCCCCTCTTCCTGAGTTGTATGGGAGTGGGGTTGTGACCTTGGAAGTCTTCAGTAAGGATAGAGACTGGCAGGAGGATAAAGCCGATTGCACCACCTTTGAGCCATTCACGTACCATGTCAAATCTAAACACCCCAATGGATCATTATCTCTTTTGACACATGAAACCTACCCGGAGCCCACTCAATGTCTCCCTGGACTTAGTCATGAATCTAGTTCACATTCAGATTATGAATCTGGCTCAGATTCGGATTATGAATCTGGTTCATATTTGGATTACGAATCCGGTTCAGATTCGGATAATGAATCTAGCTCGCATTCAGACCATGAATCTGGTTTACATACGTATTATGAATCGACTCCTACCACGCATAAAGTTTATTCCCTTACAAGGCCTGTCAAATCATTGTGTCCTCTGAACGACACTAATGTGCATGTTGAAAAGCCTCGTGTGGTTAACGCCCCTGCGATTCAATCTTTTCGTTCATTATTTCCTAGTTTGTTTCTCGATCCCGCCACACCAGTAATTTCTTCGAGACATTCAAAATTTCCTTATACTGGTATTGGCGAAAATCATAAGCACGCAGATGGTGTTTCGCAATCATAGTCCAAAATCGATGAATCTGTTACATCTGACTTTTCTCACTTGGGATCTTTAGACAGCCATAGGAGCGATTCCCCGTCTGAACAACTTCAAGATGTCCCCGTTATCGATCCATCCCATTTGGTAAACTCCAGGGAGCCCAACTTGCTAGGTACCAAATTCGATCAAACTAATGATTACAATGATCCTTGCTTATCTGAAAACATGTTCAATCGTACCACAGAGGACTATCACTCGGATCTATTGGCCAACCCTATGAAGACACCTGAATTCGATGATTCGTTTTCGGAAGATTCAAGTACCCACCAGAAAATCGAAACGCATCAGCTTCCGCCAAACGTTTCTGAAATGACAATTCCCCAGGAGCATGCTCCTTCCAGCATAAACGCGTCGAATTCACCCCATGCTGGCAAATCTAGAGATTCTGACATTCTGATTTATCAATCTGTCAGTGCGCAAACATTTGACCAAATTAATACAAAGCCTACTGACATCTTTCAAATCACTGCAATTGACAATCATACCCATTCACCTGTTGATCTCGCCAAGCAGTCAAAGTTGGAAAACCCCTTGCCCAAAGGTCCAGAGTTTGTGCAAAGCAGTGAGGAATTTCAGGCTCCTTTAAACATGGATTCAGATCCCCATACCCTTAACCAAACCCAGGAGCAACCCCGGACTAGGGTTTTTGAAACTAGAATTTCTACGCTTGGATGTGCATGCATCTATAATTCGCCTGGCACTTGCGTATTGTTTCCATTCCATAAAACTGATGATCCCCAACACCATGATGAGATTGTCGATCAAGTCAACCACCCCCTTTCGGTGAATGTGCTTGCAAATAGGAATTGGCTTACCCATCACCTCTCAAATCCAGGATCATGCATGAATGATTTTATGTCATTTATCAATGATGCTGAGTTTCAAGAACAGATTGAGGTATATCAAGATGAGAGCGGGAATCAGCCTGCACAATCTGTTCTGGCATGTTCTTTGGCAAGTATCTATGATCGTCTTGCTGTTGCACCTGCTCCTCAGGTAAATGTTGTTGCTACTGCACTTTTTTGGATACTGGCTCTGATATTGATCATTTGTGTCGTTGCAGGGTACAAATTAATGCGGTGGCTGCACTGGAAAACTGATTTTACATAACCCGACCACATCATTGGTTAAACTAGGGTTTAGGTGTAGGCTAGCTAGGACCTGCAATAAAAATTTTAGTTCAAAGTTAATTAGGTTTACTTGCAAAAATTTTTATTTCATAGTTTAAAAGTGTGTATGTTGTTTTGTTTACGATTAATATTTTAGGCATCATCATGTTAAAAGTATTTTCCTTTTAATTCCTTTTCAGTTACTTGTTATTGCATAAATAATCATTGCTTGTATTGTGCCTCTTTTCCACCTACAACTGGTTGATCGTTCTCACACATGGCGTTGCATTGCACCTTGAGCCTCACTTATTACATTGCGTTGTATTTTCTCTCCCTCACATCATTTTTTGTCATATCGCCTGCCACTTCATGAGCCCTCATTTGCAACCCTATCACCTCGCAGTCTTGTTTTGCCCCGATTGCTGAAACAGTGACCCCATTGTTTTGTGTGAAGTTGCGGTGGCTATTTCAAGAGGCAGCTTTCTCTTAGGACCAGTCATCGAAGTCGCCTTATCAACAAGATGCCTATGAGTCTAAACTTATTATCTGGTGAGATACGAGCCGGTTGTCTGTGGGAGACCTGATGAGTTGAAATGGCCCATACCCGTGAGCCTAAGCTTTGTGCCCAGCATAGTCTTGGACGTTTTAATGTGTTGTTCTGCGCGCTGCGCCTATTGTGGTGAATGGGATGTGAAGGTTTGGCACGAGGGAAAACCCAAATCAGGATATCTTTCAGTTTCTATAAAACAAGAAACAACCTCTCATGCTCGTAAAATAAGTCGGGATCCCTCATCCGCCCATGAAAAATAAGTGCCACGAGCACAAGAAAATAAGTGCCACGAGCACATGAAAATAAGTGCTGCAAGCACATGAAACAAATAAGGGTAAAGGATCGAGAAAGGCTTCCTGCGCAGAGAGGTAATGCAACGACTCCGCCGGGGTACTGACCAGGCTCGCTGGCAGCGGAGCAACGTTTGTGATTTCTTGAAGACCCGTCGGTACTGCCCAAAGCCGGGCAATGAGCAACACTGTGAGACTTACTTTTAAAATCAAGATAATAAACCCACTGGCTTGCTTGCTCACATCATCAAGCATCGGGGCGTCTCGTGAACTTTCTTGATGTACTTAATTAGTGAGACCTAAATTTTGAGGCACAAGGATTAGGCATACCTGTAAAGGGCAAATGTAATACAAATGGTACCCGTGGAACTTGTTAAATATTCCCTTGCATCATTATCTGGACTCAGACTATGTGGTGATATTGACAGAGATGCTGGATTCTACCAGTGGTTCGCCATTTGTTGTAGCCGCTACAACACCACCCAAAATTTTGGGTATATTTAAAATTTCGGGTTCCCCCTCTGCTCGCTTAGGCGTTAAAGTCTTCCACCCGACCTGCAATCATCTGCATCCTGCCGACCTATCCCCAACCCCTCATGAGTTGCCTCGCCATCATGATCTGATGTCATCGTTGCAATCACACCATATGTGGGAAGGATCATCCAGCGTGCGCCCGAACACTCTTGTTGTAGTCGCGCCAAGTGTAGCGAGGCTGCCATACATACGTTTAAATGGAAACCTTTTGTGTACTGACGAGTAAAAGCCCTCCTGCTGTAGGTCATTAAGCATGTTGCTTGAACACTTCTCTTAAGCTTGTTAATTTCATGTGTTTCATCTGTGGTCATCGTTATTGAAGAGTAATTATGATGTTGTAATATTCCACACAGGGGTCTGAAGTCATCGTTTTTGTTTGTGCAATTAATTAATGTTGCCCCATTATTATTTATTCAAATCATGAAGACATGTAACCTGGGTTATTTTATTGCAGGAAGAACCTCTCTGTTTGCACATAAGAGCCAAGGTTTTCCCCAGCAAACAAGGAGACCATTTTCAAAACAAGTAGATGCTGGCGAAACTCCAAGGAACTCACTGATCTGCCCAAGGTTGCAGGTCGCAACCGCCTGTCGCAGTCGCAACCGGGCTGAGGCTCGCAGTCGCAACCGGCCGAGGTCGCAGTCGCAACCCGCCGAGGTCAGCAGTCGCAACCTGGGCTGAGGGTCGCAGTCGCAATCTCGCGAGGTCGTTGTGTCGCAAATTTGCCTAAGTCATGTGTCGCAAGTTTACCAAGGTCGTGTGTCGCAGACTCAACGAGGTCGCTGTGTCGCAAGTTCACCAAGGTCGCAGGTCGCAACATCTGCCGAGGTCGCAGGTCGCAACATCTGTCGAGGTCGCAGGTCGCAAATCTCAGGAGGTCGCAAGGTCGTACATTGCCCCGGGTCGCAAGTCGCGGAGGTCGCCAGGTCGCGAAGTCGCACCCCTTGGTAAATGCCCGACGGCGCGACCCAGCGACCGAGCGACTAGGTCGCAGGTCGCAACAACGGCTCAGGTCGCAGGTCACAAAATACTAGGTCGCAAGGAAGTCCCACCGTCGGGAAGCGGAAAAGTCAGGAACCCCAGAGGGAAGAACCTCTCTGTTTGCACATAAGAGCCAAGGTTTTCCCCAGCAAACAAGGAGACCATTTTCAAAACAAGTAGATGCTGGCGCAACTCCAAGGAACTCACTGATCTGCCCAAGGTCGCAGGTCGCAAATCTGCTGAGGTCGCAGGTCGCAAATCTACTGAGGTCGCAGGTCGCAAATCCAAAGAGGTCGCAAGGTCGCAGGTCGCGAGGTCACACAACTGCCCAAGGTCGCAGGTCGCAAATTCAAGGAGGCCGCAAGGTCGCACATCTCCAAGGTCGCGAGGTCGCACAACTGCCCAAGGTTGCAGGTCGCAACATCTACCGAGGTCGCAGGTCGCAAATCCAATGAGGTCGCAGGTCGCAAATCTGCCTAGGTCGCGAGGTCGCAAATCCAAGGAGGTCGCAAGGTCGCACCACTGCCCAAGGTCGCAGGTCGCAAATTCAAGGAGGTCGCAAGGTCGCACATCTCCATCCAAGGTCGCAGGTCGCAAATCTGCCTAGGTCGCGAGGTCGCAAATCCAAGGAGGTCGCAAGGTCGCAGGTCGCGAGGTCGCACAACTACCCAAGGTCGCGAGGTCGCAAATCCAAGGAGGTCGCAAGGTCGCAGGTCGCGAGGTCGCACAACTGCCCAAGGTCACAGGTCACAAATTCAAGGAGGTCGCAAGGTCGCAAGTCGCGAGGTCGCACAACTGCCCAAGGTCGCAGGTCGCAACATCTGCCGAGGTCGCAGGTCGCAAATCCAATGAGGTCCTGTGTCAGGAAACGCCTTCTGTCTTGTGGTCGCAACCAAGGAGGTCGCAAGGTCGCAAGTCGCGAGGTCGCACAACTGCCCAAGGTCGCAGGTCGCAACATCTGCCGAGGTCGCAGGTCGCAAATCCAATGAGGTCGCAGGTCGCATATTCACTGAGGTCGCAGGTCGCACATTGCCCTGGGTCGCAAGAAAGCCCAACCGTCGGGAAGCTGAAAAGTCAGGAACCCCAAAGGGCAAGCTTTGCCCTATAAATACTTCCTCCGGGAACTTGTAAATGGCTTTTCTTTTTTGGAAACTCAAGAGCTACATGGCATTGTATTGAAAGATTATACACTTGAGCATATGAATATAGATTCTTGTTAAAACACCCTATGGTTATGATGTGTTTTTCTATGCGAACACTGTGTGTATTCCTTGTACAGTTTCAGAACATCCTATGATTAATGAAGCTGCACTCTTCATGTCATCGTTTATGCGTCATGGCTATCTGTGTTGTATCAATGATGTTCATTTTGTCATCTGTTTTATTAATGAATGTTAATGAACTATTTTGTTAGCATTTCGTTTTATCTTTCACGAAGTAAAGAGGTATCTTATCATTAAGAACTATTTCTTTTGTGATCAGACTACCTTATAAGCATTACCCCAAAAAGATGTGTTGCTAATGACATCTCTTGAGGTGTACGTGCTTTATCTATAATCTTGCTACGCATAGTGTTTGATTCGTGTTTAATACATCAATCCTGTATTCTGTATCATGTGAATAAGTGTATGTCCGTAGGTTCAAACAGGTTCTTTTGAGACCGAAGGAAAGTCGTCTTAAGTGGTAGCCGGACCCACACCCCGGACGGGATCCCTACTCCAAACGGTTCAAGGTCTAATTGGGACTTTCTACCGGGGAGATCCCCTACTGTTGGCCGGACAAATTTTCCCGTCAACACCTAGGAAGTCCAATGAATTACAGACTGAGGATTTCCCTGTTCATATAATTTCTATAATGGAAATTTAAATATATCTTCCTAGAAAAACAAGAGCAAGTATACAAGTACTAACGGATGCTTGAAAGCACTTTCAGTAGAAAACTTGAGGAATTGATCATGAATGCACTCTGCCAAAAATTCATTGTAATTGAAAATATATCACTAGAAAATTTGGCCAATTTTTCGATGGCCACTTCGTCGCTATTCCGACACATATTTGTCGCAAGGGCGACAGTTCGAGATCGAACAAAACATGGTTAGCCATTACATCGCAATTCCGACGCTTTTCCAAAGTGTCGCAATACTGACACTTTTTCCGACGTTTCCAAATGATTGTCGCTCTTCCGACATTTTCGAAACCATCGCTCTTCCGACGTTCCTAAACTGTCGCAATTCCGACGATATTCGGTCCGACGTTTTGGACGTCACTCTTCCGACGTTTGTTAACTGTCTCTCTTTCAACGTTTGTAGACTGTCGCAATTTCGATGATATGTGTTGCGACATTTTCAACGTCGCTCTTGTGACGCCTATTAATGTGTCGCAATACCGACACGTTCCCAAGGTGTCGCAATATCGATGCTTTGCAGAAGCATTGCAATGCTGACGCCAGGAAGAACTGTCGCAATACCAACGACCATTTAAAAATTAAAAAAAAAAAAAGTAACGTCGCGAGACTGAAAAAAAGGGAAAACATCCATGGCATTGGAATACTGAAACTTATAAGGCATCGGAAGAGAGACGCTTATAAGGCATCGAAAGAGCGATTCTTCTAAGGCGTCGGAAGAGCGACGACGGGTTCAATTTTTTTTTTTTTTAAATGAAACTTTAAAATAGGACATAAAATGGTTATAAAACCCATTTAAAATTATCCTTCATGCAGAACTTTACCTTCGTTCCCTTGTGGCTCAATCCTCATTAAAAGCTTGCATATCAAGCGCTTTCCATGTCCAACTTAATGAATCCTAATTTTTCCAACCTCCTAAGGCAAATATAATAAACCACATTCATTTTTCGAACCTCAGCGCTTGATATTACAAAAGGGTCCAATTATTTTAATAATATACAACCGCACTTATTGCATCAACCATGGGTTATACATTAACAAAACATAAATGTTATATGGTGGTTCACAGGCCCCACACGTTCAACGCACAATTGAATGGTTTTCATTATAAAACGAATGGACCATACCTTGTCTATCTCCCTTGCAACTTGGTGCGCGAATATCGTTCGAACGTCCAGCCTCCAAATCAGACAACACACAATAATATCGTGTTTTTTCCCTCGTCTAACTTTAACACTTTAAAAAAACGCGATGGGGGCGGTATTACCCCAGTGACGTGGCGACATATTATAGGATCACGTTTTTTTTAACCGGTTTCACTCTGGCCCAAAGCCTGCGCGATGAGGGTGGTTTTGGTTTCACAAACCCACTCCCAGGTTTTGAACAATGCTCAACCAAACTTTCACCATGGTTAATGTCCTTAATCTTAATAACTCTGCCTTGTTAACCTCTGGGGTAAAGCCTCGAATAATATCGCTCGACTCACAATAAAACACACCAATTCTTCAATGGCAGAGTTGCCACCTTCAACAGGATTTAAAGCTCACTGGGCAGTCGAAGCATTACAGGGTTCACTCCTATGAAGTTTGTTTGAACACACAAACTTAACGCCTTATACAAAGGCTTAATACCCTCGCTCGGTCAGAGAGCCTCTATAACCTCACTCTCGGCCTCTTACAAGGGTTATATACCGAATTTACACACTCCCATTAACCACAAAGGCTTGTGTTCAACCACGGAAAAAGAGGGTTATCGGAGATTTAACACAGACCCAAAAATCAGACGCTCACCTACTAGAAAGGATTCAAATTCCACACGAGAATTATTCTTTTTTCAAACTTAATCTTTGGTAAATTTTAATTTCAATAAATGCAAAGCAACTTATCTTAATTTAAGTCTGCAATTTCTCGAGTTGTAGCTGGGCTTAATGTAGGTTTTTCAATATAACTTTAAACATCAATGTAAACTAATGAAAAACGTATACCTTTTTTTAGAAAAAGAGATTCATTCAGAAAATACATCTTAAGCATAGCATTTTGATATTTACTGTACCAGATTCCTTCAATGGCTCTACCAAGTAATGAGGAAGTCAATTGTCGCGCAAGTCCCTGGCTTAGATCATACACGTTCAACAAACCTTGTATCCTTCCTGAGACTCACTGAAATCAGAGTTTTCCATCAAGCTCTCTGCTCGAATTAGGGGAATGGAGAAAAAAATGAGCTGAAGGAAGAAAAAGGTATGAAAATTAGTCCTTAGGGGCAGAGAAAGCAATATTTATCTGTGAACTTGAGAGAGGACCAACGTTTGATGAAGAAGAGGTGGATGAGAGACAAGATAAGAGTCTCATGGAAAACTTAAGAAGTTCAATCCAGCATAGAGGAGAAATGTCAATCCTAGAGGCATAAATAGGGGCAAATGAGCATCAAGTTTTTCAGTCTAACTGTTTATATGAGTGTTTGTTTGCAGGACTTGAAGAATATGAAGATGAACGAGTACAAGAAGCTATCATAAAGGAGAAAGACAAAAATTTGTCTCTTGAAAAAAAATGCAATGCAAATAAAAAGTCATGGACCTCAAATAAACAACGTAGAGGACCAACTGAAGGAAAGCTCCAAGATTTCACAAGATGGAATAGATGGCAATCAAAATTCTAAAAAAATTCTGTTATGGCAATGTCAAATGTATAGAGATCCAGCCTAGTACAAGTCTTTTATGAACTATGGATGCATGTACAGAGAGAAATTGAAGAAGCATCTCTGATTTGTAATAATGATCTCAGGTTTCAATATGAAGACAATATAAAGCAAATGAATAAGTCTGATATGAAAAGGTGTATAACATACTTGGAAAAGAAACATACAATAAAAAATCAATATGGACAAAAACCCTACTTAAGAACAATAATATACAAGGATGTCAAAGAAATGAAGGCCAAAACAGGGGACATGGAGCCGAATTCCAAAGAATTTTTTGAATTTTCAGAAGTTGCAGGTCAATAATAGGGTAAAAGACTAATTGATAAGCTTCAAGAAGGATCCAGGAACTATAAGACAAAGCAAGGGAAAAGGAAGTTGCTTGAGGATGTTCTTAGAGACAAGATCATGGGTTCAAATCAAATTAAATGACTCAGAATAGCTGCCCTCTATCCAGATGTGTCGAGGAAGGAGAGGGGATTACACAAGGATTTCCTTTCAAAACAAAAAGCCATTGCTACTGTAACTGTACAGTACCACAATCAACACTTTGCAGCAATTAACCATGTGCTAATCTATAATTCTAAACTCGAACACATATGCATGAAAGACTTAGAAAAGTGCAATCATTTTTTCCATCCTTATAGTAAGGCTTTACGTCAACCAAATGGTAAGCCAGCTAGCAAGTCCACTGACGTGAGAGAAAGAAATTTTTCTTCCTAGTGGAGGGAACTATCATGGTGGTGCCAATCAATTAATGTTTGTAGTTCGAGCAGGTTTTTCACAGGCCTAAGTTTCTAGGCATGCATAATTTTCCCACAATTAAAGAATTTTTTAGCATAATTTCAATTACCTCACTCAAGCCCTGTGCAGCTCCTGATCACTCAACATTGCTGTTATCTGATTTCAGAGTCTCCCGTAACTAAGGAACCAGATCCGGGAAGTTCTCTTCACCCATGCCCCTTATGAGTGACCTAAGAGCTCTAGCTACAACAACACGTACTTCTGGTATAGGGTCTGCAAGAACCTGTGCAGAATTTAAATTAATTAGAAATGTCTGAACAAAATATCTCAATAAGACACATACAGGGAAAACGATTCTGCCAATACCTTCTTCACTTTAGGAAGCATCAAGCTTATATATGGTAGCATATCCTTTGGCTCTGTTACCAAAGAACACATGTTTCCAACAATCTGGGCTGCTTTCTTTGCACATATCTACACTTCTTTCCCTAAGACCGTGGTGGAATATAGGCACCAACAATGCTAGTGATGGAGCATCAATAGTATTGACAAACGTTGTCTGCAATGATGGTAAGAGATAAAGGAATACAATATGTTGGTAATAAATAGAAAACATTAAATCTCACAAAAAATGGTATAGAAGGCCTGACACAAAACTTTAAAAAATACCTGCAGAAGAATGTCAAGGGAATGCTTTGTGTATTCATTGGGATTTGAGATACTCAAGAATAATGATGAAACTAGTGCAGATATTTCAGGGTTCTTGATTACACTGCGCACACACACAAATAATATTATTCGTCTAGACAATCAAATGTGCCATATAGTAGGGTTCCAACAAGGGGGAAAAGGCGATGAAGCCAAGTGAAGCTTAGCCAGTGTAACGCCTGCAACGAGTGATAGCAGTGCAGCTTCTGTGGTAAGGTCTGACCAGGCTTGTAAGCTCCCACAGAGGCCACTGTGCATTTGTTTCATCAGATCGGGTTGGTAATGGGTTGTAGTCCCAATAAAAAAAATTACAAGTAGACCCATGAGACAAGATCCTGAAAAAAAAGCTAAAATGCCAACCAAAATTCTTGTTGTATTGAAGAATAAGATACTTGTTTATGGAGTTGTGGAGTTGAGAGCAATGCAGAGATCCTCACACTGTCCATGGTGCCCGATCTATGAGCACGGTTGGGGGCACAAATCTCCCGCATCCTTCCTCCAAACCTGCAATAGTATGGCACTGGGGCTTCACTCAATCAACCTCTATCCTATCACGTGCATTCATGGCATATTAAACAATACCCTTAATTTGACTACATATTGGATAATACCCCTAAAAATCACATTATTTAACCCCCTACCAATATGAACCCAATACAACTTCCCAATTTTACAAACCCCTACTTCCACTAGATATTGTAGGTATCCATTTTTTCATTAACATTTTTTATACCCCTTTATATTTTTTCATTAACTTTGAGCTCCATTTTTTATACCTGTCAATATAAAAACCCTTTACCCCCTATATATCCCCCAATATATTATGTCATTTTTCCCTCAATATAAATCCCCCAATGTGAACCCACGTGGTATGGTATTGTTCCCCTAGTGCAGTCCCTGTGTAGTATGGCTGCATCCTTCCTCAAAACCGGCGACAGTATGGCCGCATCTTCCCTCCTTCCCCGGACAAACCATGCAACCGGAGGGAAATTAAAACTTTTGATATTTGAAAATTTTTAATATTTTAAAATGAAACACGTGTGTTTTTTTTAATGCCACTCAAATTAATTTAAAAATATATATATTTTTAATAATTATAATAATTTTTAAATAATTAAAATAATTTCTAAATAATTAAATGTTTGTTTATTTTGATTCTTTGAAAATATTTACAATAAAAAAAATAAAACATATTTTTTTGAGAAGCAATTAAAATTATATGAGTGAATGCTAGCTATTGTAACAAATAGACTTGAAGATCATCTTCTCTGTAGTAGCCATCATTGAAATACATTATTGGAAGCCAAATCAATACTCTTGATAGATGCTCTTTCCTTTTACAAGTAAGTTATCCTTTATGCTCTATGTCTGCAATCCAAAAGTCTATATCCTAATTTGAGACTATGGTCTGAAGCATCTTTCCAAAAGTTCTGTAGGTTGAATCCTAAAGGAATCTAGGACCAAGATTGAAAGAATAAATCCTACATCTCTTTGAAGCTAATCTCTCGACCAAGTTACAGAAACAAGCACTTATGATGACACCAAACAGTTACATGTGACTATACATGACATTCGATACAATATTCTTTGTGATTTATGGAAGAAGATGAAAGAATATCCAATGAAGTTTGAAACCTATTAACCATCTATTATAACTCGCTCTTTCTTAAGGTGGAAGGTCAAGTTTATGATAATCATCTTTACAAAAGGATAAATATTTTATGGGCAAATGAAGGTAGAAAATGAAGCAGAACAGAATTTGAAAGAGTACCATATATATGTGACATGTGATCTGAAGTATCAAAGATCATATGACAATAAATTTGTTGAAGCATCTAATCTCAAAAGATTGGGAGAATTGTTTACAATAGAAAAACACAAGAAGCATTCACGATAGATCTGAACCTATGACTTCTTTGGTGGCATCTGAATCTTTTATGGCATTATAGTATACTGAATTTTTGTGACACTCTGACATACAAGTTTTGAAATATTTGTGGCATTATGCCTATGTGGTAGTTTAGTTCTATGAAATATCTCTCTCTTTATATGATTCTTTGTGGCCTGATTCATTGTGTTGAAATGAATGTCAAAAGGTACATAATGATGCAAATTTTAGAGACACCTTTTCAATAACACAGAAGTAGCCCCCGCTCAAGTAAAACCCTATTATTTGAAGATACATGAAGAACGAAGTATTGTGCAGAGGTTTGATGATGCAGGGGCATTAGAAACTAGCCAGAAATGTGGAGGATTGTCCACATGTTGTGGCTATAAGGATTCAAAATTATTCAAATTGTAACAGCAAGGTGTCAATACCTTAGCTGTCTGTTGCTTTTAGAATAGTTAGGGTCAATCTAGAAACTTTAGAAGTCGAACAGTTTTGGTTTAAGTCCATCTGTTCAGTTTCCACTATTAGAATATGATGTAATTATTCTTTTAGGTTAAAGAAATAAAATGGTCCCCAAAGGAAACAAAGACTCGTGTAATTGATTATAAATTGTAGCCCTGATATGGTGAAAAGGGGATTTTGGCAGCGAAATGTTGAATTGAGAAAATGTATTCTTTGTTGAATAAGATTTAAGCCTTATTGTATAACTGTGCATGTGCTATTGGCATTCTCCGATGAATTACTCCTTTTACATTATGAACTCTGTGTATAACTTGAAGAAAAAAAATGTTGTGTTAAATCTCCTGTAGCCCTCTCTGTCTGTGGTTGAGTATAGGTTCCCAGTGATAAATCCGAATGTGTTAAATTGATATAGAAACCCTGTATGAGGCCGAGAGTGAGTTCGTTGGCTGAACGAGTTTGTAGTGGTTTTTAGCCAAATGAATAATATTGAGTTTGTGTACAAGGTGCCGAGCTCTGTGTGCTTAGACCAGGCTTTATAGGAGTGAAACCCCTGTTACCTTTGTTTACCATAGAACTTTGAAATTCTGTTGAAGGCATGAAAATAAAGTGTTTTATGGTGAGTTGAACGATATTATTGAGGCTTGACCTGGAGTTAACAAGGCAGAGTTATTACGTTTAATGGCATTAGCCATGGTGAAATTTCGGTTTAGCACTATTAAAAACCCAGGAGTGGGTTTGTGAAACCAAAACCACCCTCATCGCACAGCCTTTGGGCCAGAGTGAAACTGTTTAAAAAAAATGTGATCCTATAATATGTCACCACGTCACTGGGGTAATACCGCCCCCATCGCGTTTTTTTGAAGTGTTAAAGGCAGGCGTGCAAAAAAACGTGATATCGACGTGCATCGTCCGATCGGGAGGCCAACAGATCTGACGAATATTGCGCGGTTAGTAGCACGGAAGTTAACTCCAGGTAAAGACCGATGGTTTTTTGTTAATTCAACATTTCTTTAAATTGTGTTGGACGTGTGGGGTCGGGAACCACCATATAATATAATGTTGTGTTAATGTATAACCATAGTTGGATGCTATAAGCACGGGTGTATATAATTAAAAGATTCAGACCCCTTTTTGTAGTGTTAAGCGCTAAGATTCTAAAAATGAATGTGGGTTATTATATTTGCCTTAGGAGGTTGGATAAAGAGCTTTGATTGTCAGGCATTCATTCGATATTCATACAAAGGAAAGGCTCCAAAATAAAATAAGTAAAGCGCTTTATTTAAAGGGCCAACCTTATAATAGAAGATATATATATGTATGGTAATGCGCGTTGAATTTAAATTATCAAAGGGAAAATACATATTTGGGTTACAATAAAGTTTGGCTAAAGTAATTATTTATCAATTTCTATGAAATTGATAAATAAAATTTGACAAAGAAAACAAAATAGACTTCCTTGGTTTAAGTAGAAGTTGTGTTAAGTGAAATTGTTGACACAGAGAGAGACCAGCTCTCCTTAGTGCCCGGGTTCAAAAACTTTTTTGCTGTCATTTGAAGTATACTCTTTCTCCAAGTTCTATAACCCTAAATTTGTACTCAATGCATCGCCATCTTAGATCTAGTTCTAGACCAAGAAATAGAACTAGTTCTAGTTCTCCGAGAGTTTGCTTTTACTCTTTACATTATGAATCCGGAGTAGCAGCACTAGTCACAGGGTTAGAAACAATGTTATCCAAGGAACCAGGATCTGCCAAAATAAATTGTGGCTCAAACAGGTAGCATGCATCATTATAGTATCATTACAAAAACTTTAGAACATCCAAGGTTACAGAGCCAAATGATGTATCATGAAGGATTAGGAAGTTCCAAACAAAACCAGACTAGATCACTGTGAAAACTGTGAAAACAGATATGGACACAGCCATATTAAAATAGAGAAAACAATATATAGTTCCAAGACGTGATAAGTAGTCAACATCACCACCCAGAAAGTCACAAAACTCCAGCAAAAAAAAAAAGGTTGTACTAGTGCTTCCCAAAAAGAACAAGAAAACAGTATGTGAGGTTAATGGCCATAAGAGACAGACCCTATTCAGGAAAAATGAACAGCACTAGCTGCCCCTTGCCCATCCGACCTGTGAAGCTGATAGTGCATGATACCGAAACTACTATTTAGGCCTCTCTTCTACAAGCTGTCTGCAACGATATTTCTTTATCTGCAAACATGTCGAAAGGTGATTTCCATAAATGAGTTCTTCAGCAATTCAGTCCTCTCCATAGTTCCCAACTTACTGCCTCTATACAACGTCTTTTTACTGGTGTTTACAATTGATTTTCAATATAAGAATGTGTATTTAGTATTTACTATTAACTAAAACTCTGACAGTTTGTGTTCCCATTAGATATTCCTTCTGAAAGGCACTCAAGAGTCAGCAGCATGCGAACATACATATTTTTCAAACACACAATCGAAAAATAAAATAAGTTTTAGTTTGAGGTTAACATACTCAGTTACCTGCAATAACACCATTTAAAAGCATATATTATCATAGAAAATTCTCTCTATTTGAACGACTGTGGAACACCTTAGAAAAAACAAAGGGCACTCCATTAATGGCCACAAACTTCATTTTAAAGGGCACAATCCATCTAAATAACAGTCATAATTTAAAATAAAATCCCATTAATAAATACGGCCGTGAGATGAAAAAACTCAACAGATTTAGTTTGTGGTAAAGAGACTCATTACATTGACTTAAACCCTGGTCGGGAACCAACCATAAATCTCTACAAAATTTAACGATTCAAAATTATACATAAAATACAATGAGGAAAGGGTTATCAGCTTTTTATGTAGGGTTTATCAGTTTGACAGAAAGGGTTGATGAGTTCAGGATTCAGAAATGACAAAATAACCAAATGGGATGAAATGGATGCTTAATTTACAACAGAATAACGCAACAAAACTCTACCAGCAATCAACTTAGTTTCCAACAGAACATTGATAAATCATAAGACTGAAGTAATACATTGTACAACCTGAACGCTCTATTCCCCTCCAGATTTCTATATGTAGTACATAACATTCAATCTTGGTTAAAAATATTTAAAAAAAAAAATCTGCCAAATGTGCTAGTTTTAAGTAAATAGGTGACTTAGCTAATTCGAAATTTTTGTCCAAGCATCAGTAAATAGGAGATAATCTGAGATTTTAATAGATTTTCACCGCATAAAATATGTCAAAATCCTGTAGCAATATCCCTGGCCTGAGACTGCAATGAAGAGGTCCAAAGTATGGCAGCTTCAATAGAACCAAGCCTCAATATAGGGTTCCAGTAGGTCCGAGGGTTTAACTGATTCAAGTCTTAATAAAAAGCTACAACACATAACCGAGCTCTTATGGTATATCTCCGTCCTCCAATAATGACAAACATTAAATTCTCTTGAGCATGGTAATAGAGCTAAATTTGTTTACAACAGTCCATAAGATATCCATTCATTTCTAGAAATTCTGCAAGAAGAAAATGAAAGTCATGTGTAACAAAGTATTATGAAAAGACTTCAAGAAACCAGAACTTAGCCTGAATATCCTAAAACTAAAGTTGGAAGCATCGTCTCTCCAAGGTTGTTAATGTTGCAATCCTCTGTTCAACATTGAAACAAAAGTCGAAAACAAGTTAAAAGATGAACCAAATAATAGCATTCAAAGGAAAGACTAGGATGTCACCATTTCTACCTGCTATCCTTGAAAAGAAGGAGAGCTAACTTACATGCTTTTGTGTTTGAAAGGTGGACTTGAAGACCATGTTCATCCCAGAATGAGCTCAAAATGTACTTTTGTTTTTGGATTCGTGAAATAGAATGACAGTGTTGTCAAAAAATAGTGAAATGGAGATCCCATAGAGGGCCTCCACCTTTACCACCCATGGATTTTGAAATGAGAAACTCTCATCCATAAATATGAAGTCCAAATAATGTGAGGCAGTCAACACTCTTGCTTGACTACTATGTTAATGTATATAATAAACCCCAGAGATGATCATTTGAATCTCATATAGGGTCATAATTATAGAGACAGCCAATCATAGGAGAGGTATACTTTCAGCCTCTCAAATAGTAGGTTTCTTCCAACTATCTGAAAGGCTTAACAGGTGTCCATGGATCAACAATATACTTACTTTTGCTTCCTCAATAGCATTTGGGAGGATTGAAAAATAGTCAAAAGTGCGGTGATTCCATTTGCAATGACTAAACCTTAAACCTGCAATTTCTTCCTCTCTGCCCATATGGAGATGAATTTGTCTGCTCTTTTGGCAAAGAGTTTTAACATGGTGTATCCCAGCATGATAGTCTCGCAATTAATTGATTCAGAGGTCAGGATGTATGCAGGAGGCTGAGGACTTGAGTGAACTACCATACTAAGGTGGAGAGCATGAGTATTGAAACTGGGTATTGCTTCTCCAGTGAACACTTGATTACTTACTGTAATGGGTTTTACATATTAAAATTGTATTCATACTAAGAGAAGCCAAAATAATAGAGATTAAATTTTCTAGATCCAAACACCCAATTTCCATAAAATCAAGAGAAAATTGGGTTAAAACAATTTAGCAAATTGATATTTCAAAAACTAATAGTCAGGAACAAGAACTGTAAGCTACTTAAACCCTAACAAGCACTTTTGAATTGGATGTTCATGGCATGTTGTCTGCCCCATCTTAGTTAGATCGGAATTACACCTTGCAATTTTATTAGAGTTTGTATTGCCTGATGAACAAAATGCAACTTTAATTGCAACAAAAAAAAAGGCAATGCTCTTGCAGAGTCCATAAAGGTGGTAGTTCTATATGGCCAGGCTTCACTTGAACAAATATGTCTTCCATTACATTTTTAGTCTGCTCTTCTAGACAGAGCTAAGGCAAGGATGAAATGCATGCTCAAGAGTTCAACTTTCAAGGAAAAAACTTGAGAAATTTAAAGAAATTGCACCTAAAATTCTTAGTAACACCTACCTTCATTGGCAATGGCACTTTTGGTACATATAAATAGTAGTAAAAACAAATAGATGAGAAATAAAGGCACGTTGACAGACCATCTCACATAGACCTGTCAGGACAATGCAATTTTATGGCAAACAACATCGCATTGATCATGGGTTCAAATCAAATTAACTGACTCAGAATAGCTGCCCTCTATCCAGATGTGTCGAGGAAGGAGAGGGGATTACACAAGGGATTATACAACAATAGTTAAGAGGGATTGTTTGGAGGGTCGTTAGGCATAGTGTAGGAGTGTTCCTTAGCAAGTAGCTCCTGGAATTGAATGTGAAGTAGCATAGGGGGTGTCTCCATAAGTAAGGGAAACGTTCATATTGCTGGTTGGTCCATAAGTGCAGTAGGGATAATTGAGGAGCAACCTCATCCTAGGGTAGTGTTTTCTTCCTTTAAGTGGACAAAAAATAGAAGTAGCCTGTGGGAGAAGTTGATACAATGATGAAGCAATGAAATAAGGGCTAGAAGAGTGCCCTAACTAGTCTTCTAGAAGTGCATAATTCAAGGGCAAGGGGACAGCAACAAAGACTTTCATATTGCCTCTTGGATGATGGCTTGAAGGTTGTCCTAGGAGATGACTCCAGGGAAATGGGAAAATCCCCATCTATTGCAAAATGGATTTCCCATCCTGAAGAAAAAAATTATAATAGAAAAATCATGAAAAGAAAAGGCTCAAATCTCTCTTCCAGACTGGTGACATGGCACAAGGCCACATGGACCACTGTGATTGGTTGACATAACACATTAAAAGCATGATGTTAGCATCTAAAATATCTAGGACATGTGGCACTCCATGATAAAGACACATGGTGTGTGGATTTGAGTTTTTCAGGTGGTCAAGTGGGCCGAAAATAGGTGAAATGTGGCACCACTCAGAGATTGACATGTGCCAATTGGTACAAGTGGTAGACAGTTGGCATGCTCAAACAACGAGGTGATGCAAGAATGACATGAGGGAGAAAATATCAGAAAAGCCCCAAATCTGGAGAACTAAAGCTCATCACCAACCTGAGATTGACAACTTTACATGATGTAACCTATGAAATCGTAAATGGAGAAATCATGGTAACAATAAAGTAACCTATGTAACAATAAATTCAGATTCATCCTGGGAGTGGTAATGGGAGAAATCATAGTGAACAACAGGAAACATGCAGAGTTGCTTACAATTAAATAGATGAAAAAACACATACAAAAAACCTAGATAATAATCATGAACAAGCTTAATATTGAATTATGAACTATAAAGGAACTTACAAAATGTGACATTACGAACCTGGTCAAGCACACAAGCAAAAATATCCTAGACATGACCCTGGTTGACAAGTTGTATTTCTCATGATGCAAGAGGATTTGTACCTGCACTGCCAAGTCAATCAAAATCCATCATTATCTATAAAATAAATACAAGAAATTGATGTAGTATTTTTTACTCTAAGATGCATTCTTATGATAATGTTAGAACATATATTGAAAATTTAAAAACATACCTAAATAAGCTCCTCTTCGTTTAAAGAACAATTTATTGGAGTCGCATGAACTTGGAACAAGCCTCCCACGATTTGAAAGAGTAGCAACTAAGTCAACAGTGACTTTTTTGTTGCTACGTTGGATCAAGGGAGGTTTTCTCCAAGATTAAATTGCTCCAATAAATTATTCTCTACTAAACAAGGCCAACCACGTGAAGGTGGAAGCTCTTATGGCCCCTCCCCCCCGCGCCCCCCCCCTCACATCACTCTCAATTCCCCAATACCCAATCTATATTTCATTTTTTACTTTCATGAGCATAAAAAAAAATATTCAATAACTAATAAAAAACAATGCAACAAAAAGTACGCAAGGAAACATTGAAATTAGTGCTTGACATAAAAATAGCATGATAAATGAGTTTTTTATATAACGCAAAAAACATTCCAAGTATGGTAACGTTTGTCTTATAATAATACAATATTTTACATTATCAAATTTTCTTTTTCTTCTTCCTATTTCTAAAGCTCCTAATTACATCATCAATATCATCGTGTTTTGTTCCTGTTTCGTGCCTTTTGACCCACACTACTAACCTAGTTGCGTAGTCACGATGTATGGTGTCATCCAGTGACAGGGCATCGCCTACAAAAACAAATAATATTAAATTTTAATTGTCAGCTTTTAAATATCATTGAACTAGTTCAGTAATATTAATAACAAAATTGCAATGAGATTATTTACCTGGTGCACTAGTTGTTGCCGTTGGGACTATTGCCCTGTCTTCCTCTCTGGTGGTAAGATCCTCAAGGGAAACATTCTCTGTCATTTAAAAAAAAAACGTTACAAGGACAACCATCAAGGTATAATTAGAAAAAATTATAAGTGGAAATTAATTATCGTCACGGCCCTCACTGATAGTAGCATTTTCGACCTGGTCCCCACTACAATGATCAGGTTGCACGTGAGGAACATCTACATCTGGCTCTACAACTGGGTTATTTGCCTCATCGGCAGTGCTGCTCCCCTGATTTAAACAAAGTTGTTAGACATTAAATTTATGGACAAAAACAAACATATTGAAAGGTTAACGTTTTACCTTATCAGGCATTCTGGATCTTGGGACCTGCCCCAAGCTTCTGCGACATTCAACTACGACTTGATAGCCGGAATGGAAAGCGATATTTTTATCTTCCTCTGTAGTTTCTGTTCTGAAGTAATCACCCTACATTACATATGATTGTGTATTTTTAATGTTATTTGATAGGATTACAAAAACATTGGAAGGTGATACAATTAATTATAAGATGTTTAGCTACTTACAATTCTTGCGGCTAATTTCAAGTAGCCACCCTGGCCTAGCTTGTGATGGCCCTTTTTTTCAATCCTAGCTTTGGTTTCCTTCAAGGTGTCAGACAACCTATCATCAAAAGATTGAATTCAGATATGACGTAGCACACTTTTATTTTAGACATAGAGAAAATTAAAGCTATTGAATTAAAGTTGTAATTTACCTTGCTGGTCCAGTTGGCATTTTTCCTTCTTTCTTTGCCCTTTTCTCTTTTCCGTCATGGATGAGTGCTCTCCACTCACTCTCTGGAACTGTGAGAGGAAACTCGTATCTAGGGTTAAATTTTAATTGCGTCCTATAGGTGTCCCTGGTATATTTCAAATATTTTCCAGCTACTCGAGCCACCGCTGTTCTGTCAAATGTGCCCACCCCAAAAAGGGCTTCTAGATAATCTAGAAGTTCTTTTTTCAGGTTGGAATTCTGGGAATTCCACCTTGTGCGTATGGTTGGGCCAAAAATTACCAACGCATGGCTCTCCAAAAACCTATAGAACTCATTGTTTCCTACAAAAAAAAAAAGATATTATCATTAATTTAAAAATAAAAATCATGATCAAATATGTTTTAGATAGAGTACATGAAATAGTTAAAATATTAAAACTTACCTGGGAGTTGTACATGCTTTATACGGACACCTTCATCGTTCACCAACAACATGCCATTAATGGTCCCCGTAGAGCTTACACATGTAGCTCCAGGAAACGCAATAATGAAGTTGTCCATATCAGCCTCATCACTTCCAACACGTTCAGCGGTTGGCTGGGTGTCTGCTTGGGCAAGGTGTGTTTCTTGGCTGGCACCTAAAGGAGTAGAAGGTGTACGAGAGGGTTACTGGGAAATCTCTTGCCCTTGTGTCCCACTACCACCAACACCAGGTTTAGCAAGTGTCAGATAACACTACATACAAAAGAAATTTTTGTTAGTTTAGTCAATGTAAAAATTAAAAATCAAACTATCACAATTCATCTCATGCAGAACAAAAAAAATATCCTTTTGATTTTTTATTATTACCTGATATGTTTCTAGTTGGGCCATAATTTGTTTTATCCTTTTTTCGCAGCAAGAGCAATGGAGATAGGGATGAAGAAAGCTCTTCCTCATAGAGGGAATCATCAGGCGTACCATGGCTAGGTGTCTGCATATTTGAACAAAATTAATATTATTTCAATTGTTTAAATAACTAAAATACTTGAAGATAGAGCAATGTTGGCACTTTACATGTTCTTCCGCTGGCCCCTTTCTGTGATCATCCTGTCTCGGGGTTGTTCCTATACTGCCCTGATCAGTCTGCCACATTTCAATAAAATTATAAATGTAAAAACTTGAAAACAATTTCTAACTAGAAAACACAAAATGAAAAATGAAATAATTTCTAATAAGACACCGAAAGATAGAGTTAGAGTTTCAAATATGCCTTGCATTGAATTCAGTCCTGGAAACATGTCATTGCACATTAAGGCACCCAAACAAGAGACGAGTTGACAATGAGACTAAACTGGGTTATTTGTAGTGAAATTTTAAAATCTCAAAAGGTATATTAATTATCGAAACAAATCTGCTTCATAATTTCAGTATTATTGAGTCTGTTGTGTATAAATCACAAAAAAATTGAAACAAAACACTAGAAAAGCAACAACATAATCCCATTCTGCTATAGCAGTGATTTGACCTCTAAAGTAGACTTTCTACTAGTTTCATCAGTACCATACAAGCAGTGGAAATGAACACAAGATACAACCATAGATGTGTAGTTATCCGCAAAACCATCCACCCGCCAACCTCCTCTAGTAACCTACACTAGAAACAGATGTATGGGGTATTTTTATAAGGGGTTCCTCAAAAACATTCGCTAGAGGTTCTTTTCCTTGCAGTGATTCTAGCCTATCACATCCAACCAATTTAAATTAATTGAAACTTTGAAATTCATAAAATATACTCTCCATTTTTACAACACAAGCATTTTGACAAAATCCTTTTCAAATTTGACATGTTGACCATGTCCTTGGTAGACTTTCCATTTTTTTCATCTCAATAGGATGTGTCAGACCTTGAAGGTCATGGTCTAGGTGTCTTCTCTTGCACGATTTCATGAAGTAGCTATTTGCATGAATGCAATGTGTTATGCATGAACCAGAGGTGCATTGGATATATAGTGGGTGGGCTAGATTTCCTTGGGCATGCAAAAGTGCTAAGGGGATTCACACCAAAATGTATCAAGCATGTTATGCATGATTGGAAGGCTAAATTTTGGTGCAAGAAAGTTTAAGTGGATTTTTGGATAGTGACTTAACATGGCATGATGATGGTAAATGGTGTTAGAGGTAAGCGTGTGACCAAGGAGTTAACATAGCATAAGATGACATGACATAGTTTGGTGCAATGTGTGTTGAGAAGACACATGGGTTATCTTGATAAGTTAAGTGGGTAAAACAAGTTGGCATGCATGTTATCTTGATAATTTAAGTGGGTGAAATGAATCAGCACATGGGTTGACAAGGAAAGTTATCTAGACCAGTGCATGATGGGAATGGGCAAGCTTATTTTATGTGGAACAATGTGATGGACCAAGGAATGACATGATTTCATATAGGTACTTGTTGTGAGAGACAAAATGAGAGACAAGGATGATGAAGACCAAAATTTAAGGCATAACACATGTACAAGATAACAAAAATGTAAGGCATAACACATGTACAAGATAACAAAAATGTAAGGCATAACACATGTACAAGATAACAAGTGTGAACTCGTGTAAAGTGAATTCAAGTAGAACAATAGACCTTAGTGAAATAAGTTTCAGCAGGTTTTGGCAAGCTGAGATCGTAGTTCAATTTGGGTTTAGTGCTATTAGACATATAATTCTTCATTTTTTTGTCATTTTAATCATTTCTAAATAATAGGAGAAATATGAATAGATAGGTCAACATGAAAGGTCAATTAATCTCTTGAAAGATGAAATCAAGAGTCATATTACCATATTAAATATGGATTCATGTTAATGGAATATGATCCAAGTTTGGAGTTACACCTTTATATGACATGATATCAAATAACTCCATTATTCTCGCTAAGACCTGCCTCTCTTCTTGTTTAACATTATTTTCCCATTAGACCTATCTTAATACATTTTTTGTTCTCCTATGTTGTAACTCCATGTAGAGATAATTATTTGGTATCTATTAATAACCTTTGCTCAAGGCTTCTTTAGTGTGCAATGATGCCTAAGGTTCACACAACATTTGAGCTTCAAGAAATAAATGAGATAGAGGTTTGAGCTTGATGTACTAAAGAATCCTCTTGGAACACCTAGTGGATGTCAACCTCTATATAAATTTTGATACATTAGAGCCACAACATAAAACACATGAATATTGGGAAGGAGGAAAAACCAAGACCTTATATGAAGAAAACTTTGTATATGACCCTATATTAATCAACCATCATTCTCATGTGCTTCATTTTGGATACAACTGGTCCCTTATATGACTATAGGTGATTAAATCTCTGTATTTGGATGAATGATGTAGTTGTTTGGATCTTGGAAAACCCGTGCCTCTTAGAATATGTTGTTGTAGAAAAATTGAGAGTTAAATCAAATGATTTGTGTTGACTGCTTCACAACAATATCAATCGATCGACGAACTTCTTAGTAACATAGATGTCATGATCTATAATGAGGTGGAGGAGGAAGTGTAGAAGTGAGAGTGTAAATGGCCATGAATAAGATTAGTGATCCTCAATTTGGATATGGAAAACTTTGTTGTGGTATTCAAGAAAGCAGTGAATGATTGGGAGAATGCTATTAAAGAAATTGTAAAATATACAAGTGTTATAAAGTGGCAAGGTTTCCCTGCCCAGGATACTCTTGAAAAATACAAAGGTGATCGAAGATAAAAAATAGTGTGTGTGGGGCTAAGCACTACATCACCTGACTAGCTTGTTCAGGGCTTCTCCTCCATAGGTCGAATATAACAAGGCTATTTGGTTTCCCTTCATTCCATGTTTTCAGCTAGAGTCAAGAACTAAACTCTTGAAACCTTGAAACCCTCCTCTTTTCTTAATTTGAATAACTCTTGCTTTAGGAAAAGGGTCCAACTATCCTAGAACTTGGCATTACAGACTTGTATTGTAACTTCGTTGGTTGTAATTGAATCAGATGATTCAATAGAAAATTGATAGGAATGGGCTGACTACTGTTTGTAAGTTGAGATGACAGCTACAGTCATTGTATGTGGGTTTTTTTGTAGCATTTTCTTGTCAAAAGGGTCCAGTTTTTTTGTTTGATAGCTTCCTTCTGGTCACTCCGACCCAAGAAGTGGACATCCAAACCAATAATTGCAAAAATGCCAATGAGAATGAATGCAACAACAAGAATATCTGTGCATTGAGTGTTGTTAGCATGCTGACTGAGGGAAGTACAAAGAATAACGCACTTAGATGCAGACAGTCACATAAATCTCTTTCAGGGAAATCTGCTTCTGCCAAGAAATCTAAAAAAGAGAGAATTAAAGGAATGGTCCAACTTCTGAGAAATATAGTCTCTGGTGAAGATTACATGGACACTGTTGCTGTCCTTAATAAGACTATTAGATATGTTAAATCTCTCCAAGTAAAAGTGAACAAATTGGAGGCTAATCAACAGGAAAAGGTGAATTGGGTTTGACCCTATGACTAGGTGTCTCTTGCAGAACTCCCAAGATATAATGAGAAAGTGGATGCTGCCTAAAAATCACGAAGATGGCTTCGCCAGCTTAAAATAAAAATAGAAATTCTCTCGCATACTTGTCTACATTCAATGATAGTTGTAGCCAGATTTTGATCTGATCCTAGTTTTAAGCATGCTGGAGATTGAGGTTTAGCATTAGCTATAATTATATTCACATGGCTAACTTATTTGGCCCTTATGCTGAATGTATAACTCCTGTCAAGGGAGATGTATCATCCATGCCACGTGGAAATTGTGCCAATGTTTGGGGTGGTGATTGTGCTGATAAATTATCACAAATTAGATTTCTTGATACTTTCCAATTACAAGCACCTGATTATTACAATAGTATGTTCATGTGTGACTATAATATGAACAGATGTGGGTTTAATTTTCACCCTGCACTAGTACAGATATTTTCAAAGATTTTTCCCGGCAATGGCAAGGCAAAGAAAGAGACCAACCCTGAAAACATGGCCATGGAGAAAAACACAATTTTTGAAGTACTGGCTGCAGGAACATCAGGCCTTTGGGATGTTAATTTTCCATGGTACAGGGAAACTATTCCCTCATCTTTTACAACTATGCCAAATATGGGATTGAGTCAATTGTGTATGATAGCCCTGGAAAGCTATGGGGGTGAGTTTATTGATTGTCCTGTGGTTGAAAATGAAGATGCAATTCGTGTGAGCTGTGATGTATTATCAAAGTTGATGGATCTATCAAAGTCGGATGATGACTGCATGTGCTTAATATTGTTTGAAGGAAAATGGTAGGAAATGGTGATCAATTTTTCTTCTTGTAAAGACCAAATTGTGATGATGGAAATCAACTGCCAAATTTTATGGAAAGCATGCTGGAGACTGAGGTTTGGGGAATTCGTTATGTCTTACACTGAATTTTATTAAAAAAAAAACTAAATCTACAGGCATGCCCTATTCAACGAAAACGAGCAGCCCAATTTATTGCTCTGTTTCAAATCCCGGGCATTCTAAATGGTAAAATCACTTTTCAAAATCTGGCAAAATTTTGTTTGGCCATACCATTTTTCCTGCTAATGGAGGAAGGGATTGCTTTCTGGAGTTTCTTGTGCGATGGGCGGTTCTTTGCAGCAAGGGCCTACTTTCTGGATTTTCTTGCACGACGGGCGGTTCTTTGCAACAAGGGCCTGCTTTCTGGAGTTTCTTGTGCGACAGGCGGTTCTT
Source organism: Pinus albicaulis (assembly GCA_034641835.2). Classification (NCBI taxonomy): domain Eukaryota; kingdom Viridiplantae; phylum Streptophyta; class Pinopsida; order Pinales; family Pinaceae; genus Pinus; species Pinus albicaulis. The sequence goes on along the minus strand of CM076580.1, from coordinate 1,806,606,609 downwards.
TATAGTAGGAGGCGTATATCCAGTAGGGTTTGAGTTGATTAGAAAAGGCAAGGAGCTATAGTACTGATCTACAAAGGCGTATATCCAATATGGTTTGAGTCGATTAGAAAAGGCAAGGAGCTGTAGTACTGATTACATGCAAGGTAGCTATAGTGATTAATGTAAAATTTTGAAAGGCCCACCATGATTAATCCAAAACCTTTGTAATTCGTTTGAAATTCCTATTAAAAACATAGTTTATGGCGGTAATGCTCCACCATATAAATAGGTATTAAAACCTTTCAAATTCCAACTTAGGTTTGATTTAAAAATGGCATATAATTTCAGTTTAGCTTGTACAATAGTAAGGCCATTATTTATTGGTTTGAAATAATAAACAACATGCAACAAACCCACATAATTAGTAAATTATTTAAAGACAATAATTCCTACATATTAAAATATAAAGTTGCAACATACCAGCTCATACTCGAACATAACATCTGTATCAATATTCTTCTTCTGTATCCTCTTGATCTTCATCCAACTGATCGACATCTATACTAACATCTGATTCAGAAATGGTGTTGAAATGATCGACCATGTCATCATTTTCATCATCAATTATGTCATTTTCAATAATATCCTCATCGAAATCATCATCAATAATTGTTGTCTCATCTCCTATGCCTGGTTCATCTTCTAATATATATTCTTCGTCTGTCAATGCATCTTCCTACTCATCTGCCACTGCATCATCTTCTTCTTGATCAATATCATCTTCTTCCTCTATAGTATACTCTACTGGCCTTCCTCTTGGATCATATCTAATAGAAAATGACCATTCGTTCTCACCTGGAACCTCTGAGTAAAAGACTTGTTCGCATTGGCTTGGAAAAACATAGCGATCTTTTCCTGCTTCAAAATGCGATGTTTTAACCATTGGAAATCCATTTTCATGTTGAATAAGTGTTCTATCATCATCACATACATTCATTTGTAGCCTATACCATTTGACGTCGAACAAAACTATTTTGAAGGAACTAAAGTCACACTCAACTATATCATCTAAAAACCCATAATATATATTTTCATATTCTCGAGGATGTCTGTCACTCCTGGAGGAAACATTAGTGACCTGGAATACTGCAGTTATCCCACTATCATATTTTTTCCTGTTATCATCCAACTATTTAATGCAAACTTTACGACCATTGCACCACATAGCCTTGTGGTGTTTCAACTGCAATATGCCAAACATGAAAAAGATGCATTCTCAATTAATAATTAATCATATAATTTACACAGCATGAAAATTATTTGAAAAATCAAACTTGTTGTCACATTATAAATATAGTATAAAACAAGTAATGAATAAAACATGTGAATTAATTTCTTACCTTTCTATCTTTCAAACCATATGCTAAATCGATTTCCCTATTCGTAACGTTTCCATCTCCACTACGATACGCTTCTCTAATCAATTCAGATAGTAGTTGCCATGATAACCTACCGTCGTTACGTGCTTTACATGTTTCAATCCATTCACTCATCCACTCAAGATTGTTTGCAATGTATAAAAGTAGTGCCTCATAATCTTGAGCACCTGAATAAAAAAACAATAATTCACCAATATTAATAAATATTACTTATAACCATGGTAAATTATATTAATTAATAAAATATGAAAGAATAAGACCTAAATGAATATAATGATCATATTAATGATGTAAAAAAATGAAACATTATATGCATTATACATAATAAATATTTTACCTCTCACTTTCTTCATTCTACCTTTTCCCAACAGGTGCTCCACTTCAAATTTTTTGATGGAGTTCACATCCCAAATGCAATCCACCACCTTCATAGCTGGCGCAGTTAATATAGGAAGATAATGACTAATATACACCATGGATTTATATACCACATATCCCTCCACCATAGAACCCTCAGGTCGTGCTCTTTGTTTAACCAAAGCCTTCAAGGATTTCAAGTGCCTCTCGACCATCCACATTGACCTTATGTGTACTAGTCCACACTATTCAATCTCCTCAAATTGGTGTATCAAGTAGTGTTCTTGTGCATTGAAAAATTTTGGAGGTAGATACTTTTGCATTTCACACATTAGCCAATGAATTTCTCTCTTCCAATACTTTATTTCATCTTGATGGATTTCTTTCAATGACAACCATCTACAAATCATTATGCAAGGTTATTTCAATGAAACATAATATATATTTCATTACAAGTAAATTAATACATCATTTCATTAAGTACGAAAAGAAATTGTAGCAATTAGATTTTACGTATAAATCAAAACTACTTACCTCATGTATTTACTAAGACCATATATAACTTGTTTGACATTGTTGTCGAAGTCGTTTGGGAGAGATACAGGTAGAACATACTATAAAAATAAAAAATTAATCGTTATTGGTTTCCAAATTAAACAGAAAAAAGGAAAATTTAAAATATGTATTCAAGAAATAACATACAAAAACGTATACCAAAAAAATTACCTTAACAAAGGTATGCCAATCATGTGTTTTCACCCCACTAAAGTCACCTTTCTTCGTTAAGATATTATTTATGTTTGAAGCAAAACCTGTTGGAAATTTAATTCTTCTAACGTCCTCTTTTACATCATTGCTTTGTTGTTCTGTTAATAACCATGGATTATTATTATTATTTTGACCTCCATTGTTATTTGATCTGTCGATCACACTTTTCATTGCATGATTCGATTTCTTAATGTCAGCACAAATTTTGTCAATTTTATCTCTATCATGTGCACCATCTATGGTTTGCCATAACGTTTCTGTCACATTCTTCCCGACATGCATTGTATCAAACAAATGAGCTATTTTTAGGTCCTCATAGTAGGGCAACCTCGCGAATATAGAAATATAACATTTCATTCCAGATGGAAGTACAATATTAGTACCTTCACCGCGACGATGACCTTGATATCAAAGAATAAAATAAATCAGAACAATAATTATAAAATACAATAAAATAAATTCATTAGTTAAAACAAAAATTCCAAACATTACATAAACAAATTATATATATATATATACATATATACACAAATTACGTACCAGCTGCTTGACGATTATTAATTCTGTTATATTCCAACTTCCACAACTGAGGTGTCATTCTTCGTGCTTTTAATCCAGTTTCTTCTTTATCATTGAAAAGATGTTTTTCAGTAGTACGATACTTATGGTTCCTAGAGAGGAAGTGCCTAAACTCATCAAACACCATCTTTCTTAAGTCTGGTGAATGACAATACTTCATCTTAGGGCCACAAACTAGACATGCAAATCTACCCTTTGTTTGAAGACCTGCAATAGATGGATCAATAACAATTATACTATGAGATCATTTTTAAAACATGCAATATGGTATATCTAATTTAGATAATTATGTATTGTATTAAATTGCAACGAAATATTACATACCACAAACATGTGTTAGTCCTAGGGCATCATGAATTGTCCATACAAGCATTCCACGACATTGAAATCTCTTCTGCTTGATTGGTTTAGTGATGTCATACATAGTGATGCCATGCCATAATTGTATTAGCTCATCGATAAGAGGCTCAATATATACATTCATATCTTTGACCCGGTACTTACCTAATTGTTCAAAATTACGGTACATAATAATTACTACCATGATATATGTATATATAAGTAAGTAAATAAATAAAATATATATTTATGCAAACAATGAGAGAAATGAAAATGTTACATTAAAAAAAATAATGTATCAAATACCTGGAATAATAAAAGTCAACATTATGTGCTCCCTCTTTATTGACATCCAAGGAGGAATGTTATTGTTGATAATGAAAATAGGCCACACTGAGTAAGTAGATCTAAGCTCTCCGAATGGATTAACGCCATCAGCTGCCAATGAAAGCCTGACATTACAAGGTTCATTTTTAAAATCTACATATTTTTCCTCGATTTCTCTAAATGCAGAACCATCTGCAGGCATTCGAAGAACACCTTCTCCACTTCTATTCTTTCAATGGTAATCCATAAACTGTGCTATGTTGTTACACCTGAACATTCGCTGCAAACGTGGAATTATGGGAATATGATGAAGAACCTTTTGAGGCACCTTTTTGGTTAGTTGATCTGTTCGATATCTACTGGTACCACATTTCGGACATTTTGTTTTCAACGCATGTTCTCCATAATATATAATATGATCTTTAGGAAATGCATCTATAGTGTTATATTCCATTCCAAAGTGTTTCATAATAGCACGTAGATCTCGATATGTTCGAGGTAAAGTATTTGGCGATGGTAACAAATATTCACCCAACAATCTACAGCATAAACAAAAACTAGTTAATGTAAATATTATTATATATATATATATATATATATATATATATATATATATATTGAATTATTATTTTACACATTTATTACAACTAAGGAAAATAATCAACATTTACATATATGTGATCATATATACATATTGCATACCTTAGGAGTTGTGTCATACATCTGTTCGACAAATTATTCATAACCTTTAAGTTCACCAGCAACAATGTAGCAGAGAGGAGTTGAATTTGAGTGTTCAAAAAGTCGTTCACTTGACCTTTTAATCAGAGGTACATCATAAATACCGTCACTATCTCCACCATCATCATCTGACTCACCATACAAGTCTTGGAGCATTTGATTTGTCCCATCATTAATGTGAACTGTCTCATTACTTTCATCATGATCTACCTCCATGGGATCATTAAAATTACCTTCTTCATTCGCTTCATGTTCTTCACCTTGTACAACATCATTTCCAATACTAATATTTGCTGCAATATTCTCTTGTACTAGTGAAACATCATCTAATCTACTACTATTTAGCTGTGGAAGCTGGTTGATCATCTGCAAAAAGTTGGGGGACAACTGTGCCTTTATGAAAATTACAAACATTAATCATTAAACATTAGTGCGCATATAAAAAATATTAAAATATTATAAAATTTTACGATATAATCAAAATGAAGATAGATAATGAAGACAGATAATTAATTACCACGGGACGATAGTCATTCGATCCACCATCAATGTGCCCATATTTCCTACAATGCATTGTTGCTGTTGCTATTAAAACTCTAACATTATTTCTCATACAACATTTTTTGTAAGGGAAATAAACTCTACCATCACCCCTTTCACCCTTTTGAATTTTTTTTCCACCTCTAATGTTTTCTTCCATTGATGAAAATTATCCTATAAAGAAAATAATAATTATATTTAGCAATTATCTCTCTCAATGGTGTAGAAAACCCAAGACGTGTTGAACTCAATGGGAGGTCAATAAGCAAAAAGAAAATAAAAGTGGACCTTTTACAAATTGTGGGCTTTTTACAAAATTGTGGGCTTTTTACAAATTGTGGGCTTTTTACAAAATTGTGGGCTTTTTACAAATTGTTTATATTTTTAATAAAATTGTGAGCTTTTTACTCCCAATAAAAAAGTGTATATCAATTTTATATTTAATATAAAATTGTTTATATTTTTAATAAAATTGTGGGCTTTTTACAAATTGTTTATATTTTTAATAAAATTGTGGGATTTTTACTCCGTCGAGCGCTTGGCTCAGCAGCTACACTAATCACCACAGGACCGAGGCGAAGAACCACAAGCTAAACCACAACCAAATCCAAGTCATGAGGGGTGGGGCTGAGTGCATGCGCTGAGTCCCAATTGATTGTATGAGTGTGCATAGCCTTGGGCTCGTAATCGACACATGTAAAGCCTCAACTCGTATATAAACACCAATATCGCTTATACGCTCGATGAATGTGGGATTATCCCATCGGACACCCTTGCGATAGCCCATTTTATAATAAATTGAATGAATATTCTAATTCCAGTTTAACATAAAGCTAACAATTTCAATACTCCCTTCGAAAGCCCTTTCTCTTTTTACTGGTTATAACACCAACAAACCCAGAATTTCAATTCTTGATGCGGAGCTTACATATATGGTTCAAACCATAACATAACTCATTTACACCTATAAATTCCCTTCTATTAAAGCCAAAATAGATCCCGTATCCAAGGTTTCTCTTTTAATTTACACTCGCATGAACTTACCACTGTATATCAACAAACATTACATGGAACCTCCGCGGCATTAAATTAAATGCCAATGCCAACATAAATTAATATCCGGTCCACATTTCAATTATGAGACAATTCACGATCAAAAGTTCAAATCATAACTCAATGGTTTCCTTAGGTTCTCGCACTCGCCACATTACTTAAGTTCAACCTTGACATTTGTTTAATCCAAATATAATCACGATCACGGCTTTTAAAACCTCACATTCGACATAGCATATCTATTAACATATATATATATATATATATATATTGCTCTTGGATTAAAACCCAAATTATAACTCTGCCTATGTGGACTTAACATTTGACCATTCAAACATTTCGTGGAACCCACATTACATATGGCCCACCTCCATTAACAAGCCACTCGCATCCAACGACGGATAGCTTATCGTGTAAGGTTGAGTGATCCGACAAATGTAAACTAATATCGCGTTAATTTCCCAACTTCGCGCGATATAAATGTTTTTCGTAAACCACTTATGGCCACGTGTCCATCGTGGGCCCATATCACATTTTTATTTTGAAATCTGCTTACAGCCTACTTACCCATGTGATACTGCTGGTTTTCGATTTCAAAACTGCTTCCACTATTTTCTAATCAAGGTTCTGCTTCTTGGTTCTGCCTCTTTTGTTCACAATTCTACGTCTTTGTTTGTTAACAACTCGGGTTAACCTCCACCACAACGTTTCTTCGCTTGTTCTTTTCGTGTGGGATTTATTCACCACAACTATAGGAATGGATTCTATCCAACCGTCGCAAGAGCAACACTCTGCCACCAACCATCACAAGAGCGACACATTTCCACCAACCGTCGCAAGAGCGACACTTTGCCACCAACCGTCGAAAGAGCGACATATCGCCTAGCTGTCGCAAGAACGACACTTTTCCACCAACCGTCGCAAGAGCGACACTTTGCCACCAAACGTCGCAATAGCGATGCATTCTTCTAAACGTCGCAATAGCAACACCTTCCTCTAAACGTTGCAATAGCAACACCTTGTCTCTATAACGTCACAATAACGACATACTTCAGAAATCCGTCGCAATTACGACGCTATTTTGCAAACGTCACAAGACCGACACTTGCCTCTAAGTGTCGGTATTTCGACACTTGTCTCTAAACGTCGGTATAGCAACAGTTTCGGGCGGGATTTGAAAAGTTGAAAAAATTTGGGGAAATTTCCGACATTTGGTCAAAAGTGTCGGAACCAAGTGTTGGAATTTCCGCCAAATGTACTAGTGTATGATGGTTTCTCTCCTGCTAAAAATACTAATAGAAAATCTAAAACTACCTCATCAACCCACTGATCACTTGGATAGCCTAATAGACACGAAACCATGTAGATAATCTGCTTAGATATTTTAGGAAATATGGAAGAAGAGTAAGGTGGATTGGTTCTTGGCAATTCAGAATTTTCGGGTAAAAATGTTTCATAGATCTTTCTGATTTGGGATAAGGTGAGTTTTTGATAGATTTCCATAAGAGAATATACAAAAAAAGGATGTAAAGGGAATGTAGGTTTGACTTGAAGGATTTGGAAAATCGACTCAAGGGTGACAGTAAAAAAACTTCATTATTTTGGGAAATCACAACCCTCTGACTTGGGAGATATCTAAAATTACACCAAGTGAAAAAATCTGGGAAGAAATGGGTTTGAGGAAAGGTGAATTGAGGTGAGAAGGAGTTCCACATTCTCAATTCATCGCTGGCATCTAGAAATTTCTGATTCGCCTAGTTGTGGATTTCATAGAGATCGAACTCACATTAGGTATCACATATCTTGTATTGTTTATCATCTAGAGGAAGTTGCAATTGTTCTCTCTACTACTAAATTATATTTTCATTTTGAAGACAATATGTTGAATGTTGTATTAGTGGACAAGTGTATTGAATTACCGAGAATTTGGTGATCGCTGATGTGGAAACTGACTGGAATTTGATGGAAGCAAAATGATGGTTGTGTAGCTGCAAGAGGATGAGAGAAAAGGAATTTCAATTAAAGCATTTAGACGTTGGCTGAAAGGTTTAATTATTGTAATGATTAATTAAATGTTAGCGGAGGAAAATAAAGGTAATATAGTTTGGGAGAAAGAGTGATGGACAAGTGGCGATGCATGAGGGAGCAACAATGGGAGTGGAGTAGAGGAAATGTGATTTTTTTTGGGGTGGGGGGGAGGGGGGTATACGAAATGATATAGTGAGGAAACATGCCACGGGAGGTATTAATTTAGACAACTTTTCGGAATCCCCCTCCCCTAGGTTAAACATCGAAAGCACGGGGGGGGGGGGGGCGGGGTGGTGTCTGAAATGCATCCCTCATCGTATATCGGGGCGAGGGTAATCTCGCTCGTTGGTTTGTGCCCAAAGTTTATCACAAGCGACAAAAAATAAAATCAAGTTAACTTTATTACAATAAAACTAATTAATCCTTGATTATTTTAAACTAAAAATGATTAATACAATTAAAACAAACTCATAACGACATTTAAACAAGTGCGCCCATACTTTGGGATTCCATCATTTTTTATTTTATTTTCTTATATATATATATATATATATATATTAAATTCCATTCAATATTTTTCTTCTATTTTCTATTTTTCTTATTTATTTTCTTTTTGTATTTCCTTTTCTTTTCTATTTTTTTTTTTCTATTATTTTTTATTTTTCTATTTTTTCAACATAAAAGTAAATGTAAAATATTACATGGTAAAAATAAGTTACAACATTGGCTCCACCTGGGGACTGCTTCCCCCTCTGGGATGCAGATAACTTTCATATCCATGTACCTTCTCCTCGGTTTATGGAGTCTTTGTTGTCAAAATCACACTTTGATAGTGAAATTTAAAGAAAAACATAAATTTACAATGAACCATGACTGCAAACATCTTTAATACTGAATGTAATGTTTGAGGTATTTCCCATTGAATGGCAATGAAGAATATTTTCCTTCCAAGTTATGCAAAATATAAGTATTGTTACCTCTTATTTCTATAATGTTGAATGGTCCCAACCACAAATTGTCAAATTTACCATGCGTTCCTTTGTTTTCTCTTCTAGTATCCCATCTTAAAACTAAGCCACCTTGTCTGAAATCCCTTTCTCTAGCCTTTCTATCAAATAAAATTTTCATTTATTTTTATATTGACGAAGCTTGAATTGAACTTCATCTCTATCTTGGTTTAATTCAATTATCTGATTGATTCTCCTTGTGAAATCATCAGCTTCCTCATATGATTCCTATTAAAATTTCATAATTTTGAATGCTAGTTTTGTGGGGAATATTTCTCTAGTTTCATAGACAAGTTGAAAAGGGGAATTTCTAGTAGATCTCTTAGGTGATACTCTTGTTAGGTCCCTGTAATTTGTTAGATTAGTGAGAAAAAAACGAACAGGGGTAACATCAGACCAGTCTTTGGAGTCCTAGGATCTAGCCTTCCTGAAATCAGAGAGGGCTCTCTCTATTTTGTTCAAATGATATGAACTTGTTTGCTTTTAGGGTTTGATTTTAGGCTAGTTGTTAAGTTTAGGGTTTGTTTGTTTGTTTGGGTTGGGTAGATGATCAAGTAGAATAGATGGAGTGATATATTTTCAATTCATTAGGCTATGGAGTCTACAAAAGGTCATGGAAAGTTCAACAATGAATCAGGGTGCATCACAGGGCAAATCTAACATGGTCAAATGGATCTTCAAGGTTTACGTGAGATGGAATGAACATCAAATTTGTGAACACGGTAGGTGAAAAATGGCAGTTAAGAATCCTTGAAAAAATACCTTTAAACAATAAAGGTCTTTAACACTACTCAGCATAAATAATTAATCATAAGACAGGGCAAAACAATAACTCTTTTATTAAACTCAAGCAAATAAGCATTTAAGATAAACAATCCAATGAACTATAAAAGGCAAGAAACTTGTATAACTTCTAGTAATTTCACCTTCAAGGTTGGAAAAAATTGAAGATAGACATATAACACAGATCAAAGAAGAGGTAACTCCTAAAAATAATTGTTCATAGTCATAAAGACCTCTAAAGAAACCTTTCAAGAATGGACAAAGGGCATGATCAAAACATAAACCTCTTTGCTAAAACTAATCAGTGATACTTCAAAGAAATATCTTAAGAACAATGTTAAGTAACATAAAACAAGCAGGATTAACCATAAAACATATTTGATATCTACTATACTAAATCATTCATAAGATAAACAAACATAAGTGGGTCTAGAGAGCAACTAATAATTCTCTAAACTGACCTAGCAGAGGAAAACATAGAAGCAGTGAAGGATAAATAGAACTAAGGTGACTCTAAACAACATTTCTTAGTCTAAAACTTTTGTCCTACTACAATAGAAGGATGAACACAATGATAATACAAGAAAAAATGAACTAAATAGGAACACATCACCTTTTGACAATGCATAGGGATCCTGCAAGCAAGCCTTCTCCAATGTCAAACAATCCAAGCCATTCACAGAATCAGAGCCAATTTGTCTTCAATCTCCAAAACTATGTATTACTCACAGGAGTCATATCAACAACCAACACTACAATGAGTCCTCAATGCATTATTTAACAAGCCAGGAGGTCAAAAACCCTAATTAGGTCTCTAGAAGCCCATTAGCTAATCATAAATGTCACTTTTGTCCTTTGAGACCTTACAAGGCCCAAGGCACAAAATATCTGATGAAAAATATCTTCTTCAGCATTTTTGGCCAAAAAAATGACATTTGGGCTTCCCCAAGCCTCCAAAATATTTCCAAGCGTACTTTATTGACTTTTTGACAGTTAGGGCACAACACTGAGTTTTAAGGATGCATTTCCAGGCCAAGGGCACAACACATGAGCAAGAAAACTGGGTCATCTTGCAGCCAAGTTTTGAAGGCCTTCCAGATATCGGAATGGGCTTCGTGATGGCTTGTTGGAAATCCTGTTGAGTCTACTTTCTAGAACTGCCCTTGTTTTTCTGATTGGACCCCTATAACCTGTTCAAAATGAAAAACTCCCAAGGCTATTAAAGGCACAACACATGTCCTAAAAACTAGGCAGAAAGGTGAATTAGGGTGTTTTTTACCCTTTTGGAGGACAAAATCAACTCCAAATGACCTGAAATTTGGCAAGCATGCTGTACTTGAGCTGAGGATTCAAAAAATGTAAACTTTACCTCTTGGGGATGCCATGCGAAAAAGCACAACACCAAGGGTGATGCGCCCTTAGCACTCCAAATTAGCAAAACCAAAAATCTCCAAAAAGTTTCCAAAATTTGCAATTATCTTCCTTTTTATGTCTGGGATGCTTGCATGGAAGCATAAACAAGAAGGTTAAGCTTTTCTTGACCTTTTTCCTTTTCTAGGGCTTGAAATTTGGCAAGGGATCTTTTGAGCTTGGCCCTTGCAATTTGATTCCAAAGTGCATAGTGTTTGGTCATGTTCCTTTGGAGGTCAAGGTACCTATTTGCCTTCTACAATTTGTTCTCCAAGTGTGTGTTTTCTCTTTCTAGCCAAGGCTCCCAATCATATTATATCTCCATGGCAAGCAACTCACTTAGAGGGAGCTGCTTTTCCAAGGTTGACTCTTGCTCTCTTTTTCTTTCCAAGGCCTTCTTTAAACCCATGGTTCTTGGTCTTCTTCTGGACTTTCCTTCTTCATATTCACTTTCCTCATAGGTGCCCATGAATTCCTCTAGCTTTACCTGTGCTCTTTGAGCTTCTTTTCAGGCTCTGATTACTCTAGCCTCATAAATGGAATTTTTTTCCCCTAGCTGTATGTTCTCCATCTCAAGGACACTATTCACACACTTGGCGTTTTCTAGATTTGCTTGGAGGTCTTCAATTTGGGCATTTTTGTTCTAGAGGAGAAAGCTTGAGATCCTTGCTTCATTTTCCTCATCACTGTCAATATGAATGAGTTCAAACTCTTTCTCAACCTCATGTTGATCTTCTTCTTCTTCTTCTTCTTCTTTGATCTTTTGTTTGCCTTTGTCAAGATTCTTAACTAAGGTGGATGGCATGGTCCCTTGCTGTTATAGTGTTATTTCTCACCTTCATATACTTGATGATTTACACTTTGGCCTTGGGCATGCTTTCCTCCAGACTTGAATATTTTTCTCAAAAATAGTGTCTTAAAACCCATTCACGATTCTGCTCAGAATTTTCTACATATATACGCGAGTCCATTCATAGATATCTACATATACCTTTTTAATTATTAAAAAATATATAAAATCCCTATATTTGAGGTGGGTTTGATGGTTTTTCCAGTAATTCAACCACCCCAGCCCGTGGCCCAACTGCTCCTAACTGCATAAACTAATTTGAGGGAGTATAAAATTCCCTCAAAGGTATGGCCTAAGGGAGAGAGAAAAAGTATAGATATTATACTTTGTTGGAGCCCCATTCAATTCTGATGTCCCATGCCTCCTGCACTTCCCAGGTATATTCAGGAAACCCTTGTTTCCTTGAGATGTTTATTACTCCGTATGACATCTATTGTGCACACATCTTGGAATAATTCTTGTGAGGCTAGGGCTGGACGAATCCAGAGGATGGTATGTTTGAAGGCCATGGTAGGATTCAGGTGATCTCTCCACGTTTTGATTACTATACGTGTCATTCATAATAAGAAGAGCCATCTTGTTCCTGAGATTTACGTGTTAATGATGCTTAATATATGTGTAATAATAGTTAATTGAACATTTCATATTGTTTTCATGATATTACACATGGATTTCACTAACATCTAGGAACTATATATGTTGTACAACTATGTTTTTGTGTTCATTCTTTGTGGATTTACAGATTTCAAAGTACACAGTGTTGTAGGGGTTTGCACCCCGCGGGATCTACATCAACCGAGGGACTTTTGGGTAAGTTCTGCAACCATTAGTATCTATTTTTCAATGTAGAAGTTAGTTAAAGTGAGTCCTTCTTGAATGGCATGCCCCTGATCTGTGAAGGTTGTCAACCCAAGACCTTTAGGGTATCAATTCCCGAAACAGAAATGGTGACTCCGCTGGGGATCACATTCTTGTGATTTCCCATTTGGGTTGTTCCATCTGTCTTGTGGGTTCCCAACAGTTTCTAGCCCCTAATTAGGTCTCTAGAGTCCCATTAGTTAATCATAAATGTTTCTTTTGTCCTTTGAGACCTTGTAAGGCCCAAGGCATAAAAAATCTGATGAAAAATATCTTCTTGAGCATTTTTGGAAAAAAAATTGACATTTGGGCTTCCCCAAGCCTCCAAAATATTTCCAAGCATACTTTGTTGACTTTTTTAATGTCAAGGTGCATCACTGAGTTTTAAGGATGAATTTCCAGGCCAATGGCGCAACACATGAGCAAGAAAAATGGGTCATCTTGCTGCCAAGTTTTGAAGGCCTTCCTGAAGTCAGAATGGGCTCCGTGATGGCTCATTTGAAAGCCTGCTGAGCATACTTTCCATAACTGCCCTTAGTTTTCTGATTGGACCCCTATAACCTATTCATAAATAAATAAATAAAAACCCAAGTCTGGTAAAGGCGCAACACATGTCCTGAAAACTAGGCAGAAAGGTGAAAATTAGGGTGTTTTTTACCCTTTTGGAGGACCAAAACAACTCCAAATGACCTGACATTTGGTGAGCATGCTGTACTTGAGTTGAGGATTCCAAAAATGTAAAATTTAACTCTTGATGATTCCATGAGAAAAATCCCAGCACCAAGGGTGCTGTGCCCTTGGCCCTCCAAATCAGCAAAAGCCAAAAATCTCCAAAAAGTTTCCAATATTTGCAATTATCTTCCTTTTTATGTCTAGGATGCTTGCATGGAAGAATCAGCAAGAAGCTAAAGCTTTTCTTGACCTTTTTCCTCCTTGAGGGCTTGAACTTTGGCAAGGGCTCTTTTGAGCTTGGCCCTTGCAATTTGTTTTCTAAGTGCATAGTGTTTGGTGATCTTCCTTTTAGAGGTCAAGGTCCCTATTTGCCTTCTCCAATTTGGCCTCCAAGTGTGTGTTTGCTCTTTGTAGCCAAGGCTCCTGATCATATTCTATCCCCATGGAAAGCAGCTCACTTAGAGGGAGCTTCTCTGCCAAGGCTGACTCTTGCTCTCTTTGTCTTGCCAAGGCCTTCTTTAAACCCATGGTTCTTGGTCCTCTTCTGGAATGTCCTTTTTCATATTCACTTTCCTCATAGGTGCCAATGAATTCCTCTAGCTTTACCTGTGTTATTTGAGCTTCTTTCCGGGCTCTGATTGTTCTAGCCTCATAAATGGCATTTTGTGCCCCTAGCTGTTTGTTCTCCATCTCAAGGACACTATTCACACACTTGGCCTTTTCTAGATTTCCTTGGAGGTCTTCAATTTTGGAATTTTTGTTCTGGAGGATCAAGCTTGAGAAACTTGCTTCATTTTCCTCGTCATTGTCAATATGAATGAGTTCAAACTCTTTCTCAACCCAATGTTGATCTTCTTCTTCTTCTTCTTTGATCTTTTGTTTGCCTTTGTCAAGCTTCTTAGCTGAGGTGGATGGCATGGTCACTTGAATTTTAGAGGCAGAAAACACATGCCTCTTTCCTCTTTGGTATGTGAGAGCAAAAAGATCAATTTTTTTCATCTGAATTCCCTTACCGTGGCTGACCTCATGACTTCTTTTCTCTTCCTTATTGACCTCTGCACTGTTGTGTTCTGCACTGTGTTCTTGACTGCCTTCAATACTGCTAGGAGCCTCACTATCTTTGGCATTGCTCTCTGCACTATCATCATTACCACTATCAGGCTCATTGTTTTCACTGTCTTCTTGGCCATTATGACTGTTTTCATGAATGTCACTGCCTTCCTCATTACTGTTCTCATTAGCATCCTTGCTGTGATTTTCACTGTTATCACCAACCTCCTCATTCTCTTCACTATCATCATCATCCTCACTGTCATTGTGGTCCTTGTTGTCATTGTTGTCATTTTTATTCATACTACCTTCTGCCTCTTTGTTGTGATCTTCATTGCTATTATCAGCTTCATTTTGTTCCTTATTACTACAAGGAGCCTCACTGTCTTCTTGACCATCATGACTATTGTTTTGATCAGTGTCAACATCACACCCATCATCATCATTATCTCCATTGATGCCATAATCATCATGATTGTTGCTCTCCTCTTCATTTTCACTGCTTTATGCACCACCATCTACCTCCACGTCTTCTGCTTCATCACTTTCCTCTTTGTTTTCAACATCATCACTGCCCTTATCACTACTAGGAGCCTCATTTTTTTTACTGTCATTGTGGCTCTTAGTGTCACTGCCACCATCATCATCATATGTTTCTCTGTCACTTCATTCATTTGTGTCCATTTTGTCTTCTACCTCTTCATTTTCTTCCTTACTGCTTGTTTCATTCTTATTGCTTGATTTATCAGTACATTCTCCTTCATGGTCACTTGCTTGTTCACTGCCACTTCCCGCTTGATCTGATGCATTGGGAGAGGTTGAGGAAGGAGAGTTTTCTTGAGGTGAGGGTATATGGGAAGATGGTGAAGCATGATTAGTAGAAGATGATGGGGGAGAAGGGGGAGGAGGATGAGATGATGAGGGAAAATTTTGCTGAGGATGGGGTTGTGGGTTGGTGAACACTTCATGGTTAATGAACACCTCCCACGAGATACCTTTTTGCTCCAACTGATGTAGCACAACCATCTTGATGAGAGAATGGTGGAAGAGGCTCTGCATTTATTGTGAAAGTGCATGAGCAATATTATGTGGTATGAATAAAGCCTAGAAAACCTCCCCTCACATGTAAAATATTTCATGATGACTCTCATCAAGGGCACATATCTCTCTAGCAAATGTGAAAGGGTAAAAATGGATTTGCAGTCATATTTGTATCTAGGTTTTAGGAAAGGTTCATAATGGCTCAGGTCCAAATTAGCTTGCTTGAACCACCTTTATCTCACACTAGGTATCCCAGTAGCCATAGAAATGGTATTTGAAGATAGCTCAAAGTTTACCCCTACTAAATTTACTTGACCATCATGAAGGTTAAAAATAAAAAGCCTGGTCAACTCAGGATGACTTTGTACCTGTTGTACTCTTTCACAAAAGTTAAAACACCCCACATTTTGGAAACATGAAACTCTCATAGGAGAGGCCATCAAATCCATGGTGTTTAGTGGCTCAAACCTATTTATTCTTCCACCCTTGCGTTGATGTCTTTTAGGTGCTTGGCCTTCCTCACCACTATCACTATTACCTTCCCTTGACATTTTGACTTTACTGTTGCCTTGAAAACCAAAAACCCTAACTATGCTTTGTGAAATTGATGGGAAAAAAGGGCAAGGGGGGAGATGGTGACAGAGGTATCTTTTATACAAATGAGGGATGAGTGAATGAGGGTGATGGAAAAATGAGCAGAATGAGAAGTTTGTAAAACTTGATTATCACCCTACTGATATGTAAAACACTCTGCTTTGGACACCTTGTACTAATATCAAATGGATGTAAATGAAAGCAAATGATTTTTCCAATCTGTTTTGTGGTGTAAAGGCCAGAGCTTTCAAGCTTGGATGGATGACTAATCCCAAATCATTTCAACCACTTAATATACCCCCACCTTAACTATTCTTTTCTTGTTTGCAAATGAGGGAGGTTTAATGACATTTATCTCACGTACTTAGGGTTTATTTCTTTAACCAAATGAACAAAAAAAACCTTGAAGCAGACGCTATGTCTTGTACTTACCCCTCATAGGTGTTTAGAAAACCCTTGGAGATGACCTGGAGGGATTTTTTAGGGCATTTGAGAATTTTAACAGGTGCAGAGGCCCTCCTGGCCAAGAGCGCAACACCTGAACGCAGTGTCGGGTGGCTGAACGCGTTGTCGAGTCAGCTGAGGGTGTAGCATTGAACGCATAGTGTGAACATGCAGCAGTGAGCCTGTCGGGTAAAATTTTGTGCTTGTCAGTCAACTTCCATGTTGGGTTAAACACGCAGTGTTTGAAAATAAACGATTCATCGGGTGAGCTTCCGTTCAGTGCTGAACGCATAGTGGTTGAACACAAATGGGTCATCGGGTGAGCTTCCATGCAGTGTTGAACGCGCAGTGGTTGAACACAAACGGGCAGTCGGGTTTCTTTGAGTTGGGCGCGTAGCGCCTGCCGGTGTGTCGATCGGGCAAAGCTGCACGTGGAGTTTGAACGAGCTTGTCGGGTAAACGCACAGCGCTCACTTACAGGCACGTAGCGCAGAGTAATTCTGCATAGAAAAAACCTCCAGGAGCGTAGCACATGACTCCAGGTGCGCAACACGGGGTAACTTGCCCGAATTTCCAGAAACTCACAATTTCCTCTTTGACTGCCTTAGATGATCTTGTAAAATAAAAATGAGTTACTGAAGGGTGGAGAGGGCCTTTAGAGGTTTAGAAACTTAATTTCAAACGTAAAACGCACTTTTCTAATGTTTTCATGCCCTTTAAATTTTCGTTGATATCTTATTTGACCCTTTGCACTATCTGTAAGCAGGTTGGCTTAAATGGTAAAGCAGACTTCCCTCTGGCCTATTTTTGTTTTTTAACTCCTTTGTTGACATGTGATTATGAGAACCTTGAAAAGGCTCTTCCCTTTGATCTCTGAAACATGATAACTCTACCCTTGACAACATTATGAGTTTTAAACATACAACAGTATCTTCAATACTTCCTTTGTTCTTACCTTGAAAACAAAATTACTTTGTGCTTGGAAAGTGACTTAAAACCCTGTCTTGAACTTTCTCACTGATCCTTAGGCATGATAAACTCACCTTTGACAAGCACTATAGAAATTAAATCATGCTTGCTACCTTCTCCTTTGGCCACTTCTGATTTGCAGGTGCCATCACATACTGTCTTAGGCTTTTCTAATATTCCCAAATTTTGATATATTCAATTGCACAGAAGCAACCTTACAATCACCTTGGTTTTCCCTCTTAGAGCTCAACACTATGTTTTTATTTCCTTTACCACTGATTATGAGTAACTTAGAATGAAAATTTGATCCTCCTCTCACTGATATTATTTAATTCTTTGTCCTTTGAAATAGTGAGGAATTTCACTTTGGCAAACTCTGGGATGACATACACAGTAGCCCTTTAAAATCCTCTTTCTGTTGTCATAATGGAGGTCTAACATCTTCATTTTTCCTCCTTTTACCATCTTACCAAACCCTAGGTTTCTAGGATTCTTTCTCAATGTGATTTGCTACAATAGATCCTTGCTTGGCACACTACTAGCCCAATCAAGCTTAATAACCTTGATTCTTCTTGAACACAAATTTTTGTCTTCCTTTAGGAACTCATCAGTTACTTTGTCAATTTCCTTTGCTGATTCACCCCTTGAAAATCCTGTAGAAATGCCAAGCACATTTACCTTTTGCAAAACTTTAAATTGACTAAGTAGCCCTCTTTGGATATTTTCTTCTCTTTTTTGGGTAATCATGTGTTGTCCTTCTTTTACATTTGAAACAGGTTCTAGCATAAGAAGAACAGAGCTTAGAACACCAATGAATACCCTACAACCTAGGAAACCCTAATGATCTAGTGGGAGGGTTTTAACTTGGTCTTTGACTGAAATTAGGCTTGGGATCTAAATAATGAAAAGAAACATAGTTTTTCACCAATTGATGTATTTGAATATATATAAATTGATGTACTTGATTGATCTAAAGAGCCTATAGAGGTATTTTTGGGATCATCAAGGTTTGAGGAACCTGATAAACATAGGAATGAATAAGTTGATTGGTAACCCTAGATGGAAAGTGAAGGAGTGAGGCAAAGGAAAAACAGAGTGTTGGGGTTATAGGTGGAAAAATAGAAAATAGATGAGTGTCATAAGCCCATGAAGGGCCCTTTAGGAATGGCAGGTTAACCATGGGATGATAAAATAGTAGAATAATGAAAAATTTCTGATAAGGATAATGAAGGCAGTGAGATTTCTAAAACTCACAATATTTATGACTGATATTTAGTCATCTACAGATAATAAAAATTACTGATGACTAACAACTCTGTTTTCCAAAATGACTATCACAACTTCTCTTATGATCTACCAAGACTTTCTTAATTACTTTAAACAACCTCTTGTTTGATGATTCTGCTAACCCATTACCTTGAGGGTAATATGGTGTAGAATGATATAAGTAAATCTGGTACTTTCGACAAAACACTATCATTTTAATACTACTGAAATCTTGTGCATTATCTGTAATTATCTATTGTGGACAAAAAAATTTAGATAGTATGTTTTCTTCAATGAATTTGATGGCAACTGCATATGTTGCATTATTGACAGGAATTGCTTCCACCCACTTGGTGAAGCAGTCTATAGTAGTTAGAATCCATCTATGTTAGTTACTTGATGTTGGAATTATTTCATCTCTGAAATCCAATCCCCATTGTAAAAAGGGTGCTTCAATAAAAACTGGAACAAGGGGTAATGTTGGTAATCTCTTCTTTCTAAAAAAAAATTGACATGGACTACAACTCCTTACTTTAGCTCCAACTTATGCAAATAATTTAGGCCAATAAAATCCTGTTGTCAAAATTTTGTATGTAGTTTCCTTCCAAGCATAATGTCCTTGACAAATGGCTGCATGAAATTGTTCAATCACTCCTTCTATTTCACTTTCAGTTAGACATAATAAAAGGATATTTAGAGGATCCTTAAAATACACATTGGAATTTATGATACATTATTTCATAGATTTAAGTCTTAGATATCTAGATTGATTCCTTGTGAATTCAGGAGGATACTTTAGATCTCAAAGAAAATTCACTATATCTCTGTACCAATCTGAAAGTAGAAATTTTTCATGAATGTTGTTACACGTCATTTTGTCACCATGACATTTGACTGTTCATATGGGTCTATCATCATCCATATCATGTTCCCTTAGAGGTCAAAAAAACTCATGTTCCTGAATCAAGTCTTGGAAATTGGAGAAAAGCTTTGTAAAACCCTTAAAAGATTGTCTATGCAGTTTTTCTAGTCTTTCCCTGTGCATGCACTAATGATCCTTTCATTAGCCACGACGATTGCCATTATGTTTGCCCTTAAAACCTACGCACCCCCGTAAAAATAAATTAAAAGGAAAAAGTAACTTCTAGAAGCCTAGTTGGTCGAATATTCTCCCAACTTGAAGCCTCTAGAGTCATGGCAGTTCGAGCTTTATCCCTCCACTCGTGGAGCTTATCCCTTGGTCCAAGGAAATCAAATCCTTTCATGGGAGGAATTCATCCCTCTCTTAATGGATCTGAAACCACTTCAATCTCCCTATATATTGAGCTCAAGTTTCAAGTTCAAGGGTAGATACCTGAGATACTAATGTGAATAGAGACTGATTTGTATATTTTCTAATCTGGAGAGAGTTCATAGAGTGCATACTTTCTATACTAATGAGTTGTTGTTGACACATTGAATATCACACCTTTATGTCCATGAATTCATGCTAGTCATTCTGGAGAGGAAGGCTTATCAGACTGAAGGAGAATGATTGCTCAGACCCTAGGAGGAATCTGTACAACATCAAGGCATCCGGTTGTAATATTGCTCTTTCTAATTCATGATAATACATATGGATCTCTTTTTTTCATTGTCTTATTTATAAATTCATGGGAATGATGTAAATACTTAGATCCCTTGATCACTAAGTTGGATTAGTATTTTTTTATTATTATATATTGCAGATGCTTTGATTATTTGTCTTGTTTGTGATTGCAGGTTCTACTCACCATTGGAGAACTACTTTGGAGCGACAGACAAAGGACTACATCAGACGTTTGAATTTAAAGGTAGAGGCATGTCCTCTCTACTTTACTGTTATAATGATCTTAAAATAAAAATAATTTATAGAAAGAGATATTCAAATGAACTTTTGTTTCTATTTACTCATTGGAGTACTAGGGAGATTTCTCTTGTATGCAAGAGGGATTAATCCTGGTAAAAATTGGCCACCATACTGGGGACTAGAGCTTAGTTTTCTTTGTTTGTGTTTATTTTGAAATTTTAGTTTTCTGATTTTGATTTCTCTAAATGCGGTTGGGTAGATGACTTTCTAGAATCTCTGAGAAAGAAAAATTATATTTTATTTTTTCCAACTTTGTCCCTGCTTGCGCGGTTTTCTGTGGAAAACAAAGAGGCAACCTGCATGACTTGTTAGTTCAATTTAGTGCGCATGCGCACTATTGTCAACTGATAGGCTGCGCACCCCCTGGAACATTTTGAAAAAAAATTAATTTCTCTCTTTCAGAGACAGATAACTAAATTATTGAAGTTTTTCCTGATCTACTCCAGTTGTCAGATCCTGTGTGAGAACTCCTTTTCAGCAATTTTGAGTCTTATGTGATTAATCATCCTTTTTTTCTTTTACAAGTTAGGGTTTGCCATGGTTTACTGTTGCTCTGTATGGAAGATACCTTCATTTGCCTCAGATCACTGGTTTTATGATTTTGTCTTCTTAAGCCATCAGGATTATAGTCAACCTTACTTTTATGAATATTTGTTTCTTATTGATTTGCAAAACAAGAAAAGCTTCTAGGTCACTGAAGCCTAATTCAACACAAAGCACTCTTTCGTGATTTCATTTCTACTAGGATAAGTAGAAACATTCTTAGTCTAATTACAACTAAGAGAAATCGTCTACAAAAATTCATAGGTATCCTAGTTAGTGTTTATAATTAATACTTTGATTTGATTTTTAAGTTTATACTTTTTAGGGTTTTTTAGGAATTGCTTTCTTTTGGGAATTGTTTGTTTGTTGAAATTGTAGTTTTTGACTTAGTTGTCAATGGAATTTTATTCAAAAAGAGAAATTGATCATATCTGGAAATTTAGTTCTTGATGAAATTGTTTTCTTTTCAGAAATAGTTTTGTTTAAGTGTGAGGAAGTTTGTGTTTTAAATTCAAAAAAAAATCCCTCAACTTTCTCCTAAATAGAATTCATTGAAAAGAAAGAGTTGCATTTGTCATATTGATGCATTTAGAGTATTTTGCGCTGGGTCACAGCATCATCAAAGTTTCAACTCCATACCCTTTGCGTTAAATAATAGCCAAATCAATACAGTGCCTAATAAAATCAATCTAGACATTTTTACATTTTCTAGGACTCATTCCACCAATATAGATTAGGCTATTTTTTTGGAATAGGTTGTAATAAACGTTCCAAAGCAGTCAAAACAAACAAGTAGAATCTTGCGGTAGGGAAATCCAATTTTTGCAGTTGTACTCTGGGAAGCTCTGCTTAAAAGATTCAATCAAGAAGTCATGTCAGACCCAGTGAGGTAATCGTACCTATCTCATTGGTGAAGATAGAATGCGTGCACACAATACAAACAGTGAACCTCATATTGACCATTGTCGAGGAGCCTGGGTCACTTGTTATCAAACCTTGGATTTACCATGTCGAGGAGCTTTCAAGGGGATTGAGCTTGATACTCTGCCCTTGCGTGTATATTGAATCATAGACTGTTCCCCCAGGTGCATTTGTCTCAGTTGGTGACCTTAGTGGCCATAATATTCAGGATTTTTCCCAAGGTGACAGTGGAGGGAAGGTCCCACTATACCTTGGAATAGATGTTGGCTAGACTCACTTGGACTTTCCGGAGGGTACTCTTCACTTCGAGATGGCATAATGGAGGGACTTGCACCATATTGTTTCATTAAGCAGGTTGTCAAGGTAACTGTTCCAACCGCCAATTTTTCCACATTAACTTCTATGACGTTGGATTTCATCACCAACTAGTGTTTTTAGTGTGGAAACATATTGTTTCTGTGTGGTTTTTCTCTTATATTTTGTAGGCGTATGTTCAAATTTCTTGTTTTCTTAGTGACCTTAGGAGTATTTTGTTGAAATATTTTTTGATTTCATGTGTTAAAAATTAACCGTGGCTGAATTACCAAGACACTCCTGTGGAATGCAGGGGAAACCCCCTGAATATACACTAAGTCTATTAGAAAATCTTAAATATGAAAGAGGTCAACAATCAGGAACTGGGTCTATTGAACAAGGAGAAACATATGTAATAATACATCCTGATTTCGAAGTTAATAAACCTCAGACAATAGAAAGAAATCAAGAACAACCAGAAATTTCTCAAGTAATCACAATTAAGTCTGTTACCGGTGAATTGTCAGATACTCAACTCATTGAACCCGAAATATCTGAACTTGAATCTGAATCTACATCGTCTGAGTCAACTTCAAAATTCATAGCCCAAACTCCTAGTCGTCCTCGTTCACCTCAAGTGAAGCTTCACATTACTGAGAATCTTCATCCTGGCCTAATTAGTATCGAAGATATTACTGACACGAAAGAAGAGATGTCAATTCCTTCACGTCAAGAATCTTTAGATCTAAGGTATAGTGAACCGATTTACCCTTATAGTCATTTTAAACCAAATCCTTGGTATCAAAAATTTACCGACTTTCTACATAGCACTAGTATCAATTATTCACCACGCCACATTCCTTTTTACTTTATACCCAAAGGTAGTTACATGACTTCATCAATCATGCCAAGTGAGTCATCCATGTTTTCTTCATCACCGAAAACTTTTTGTATGGTGGTCTATGAGTTCCTACTGGATATCATTTGCTCTCTGGTACTTTTTCAGGAGCATCTCCCTCTTCTGAAAATATTACACAATTAACTAGTCTTCATGAATCTATCACTAAATCTTTGACAATGGAATGAACCTATATTATTTCTGGAAATATTCCTCAAAATAGTTCTTAAGGTGGCAATTTATATCCTGGGGGGCAGTATACTCCTCAAGGACAACCTCTTCAAGGGCAGTACCCTATTTCAGGGCCACGACCTATTCAAGGGCAATACCCTATTCCAGGGAAACATCCTATTCAAGGACAATAGCCTCTTCAAGGGCAGAAGTTTTATCAGGAGCAACTATCCTTTCAAGGAGGTCAACCTTTTACTAGAACTTATCCGGCAAATTATCAAACTTACATTCCAATACCTCAAACTGGTTATGGTCAACCTTATGCATCGCAACCTTTAATGGGAGCTCCTTACCCAGGCGTTAATACTGTGTGGAATTTTTTGTTGAATCAAAAAAATTTGCAACCTACTTTACAAGTACCTTATAATCAACCTGGTCAACCAGCTAGACAATTGGTTATACCCAAGTCCAGCAGCTTGTTCAGACTGCACTTCAAATTACCCCTCAGGTTTCTGTACCTAGTAGTCAGCAAGTTGGTTCAATTACTCCAAGTACTCCTATCCAATCTGTTGTGCAAACTTATGTTCAATAACCAAGTACACCTATCCTTGGAGTTTCTCAAGTCCCTGTTGCTACAACCCTTCAAACGAATGCATCAATTGTTACACGTGAAATCCCTCAAGTCACTACTCATCAAACTGGACCTATAGTTCATCCTACTATTCAAACCTTTGTAGAAAAACCTGGTGCAGCTACAGTTCAAACAAGCCAGCCTTTTGTAGGTCAGTTTGTGTAGATTCAACCATTTCAAGGGAAGTATCAATATGTACCAACAGGACAAAATCCATTCTACCAGGTTTATCCATACCCTAGTTATACATATCAAATACCAGCTCAACCTCAGTTTGGTACGGCTAATCCTGGACACCTCGGAGGTATTCCAATCCCATCTGCTTAGTTTATTCCAGGTTACCCTGGATATCCTCCTTCAGGTACTGGTATTGTTCCTCAAGGTTATCAGTGTGTGCAACCAAACCCTAACCGTAAGATACCATTCATTGCAACTTTAGACTTACCAGATTTGTCTCGCCTCATGAATGATCCAATTTATTATCTTCTGTTCTGGCCAGAAATGCCAACTAAGTTGCCCAGTGATATACCTAAGTTTGAAGGAAAATTAGGAGAAAACCCCTCAAACCATGTGATGACTTATCATCTTTGGTGTGCATCCAACTCCTTAATCGATGATTCCATTCGACTAAGAATTTTTCAAAGAACAGTGATAGGCTTAGCTGCAAAGTAGTATATCGAATTACCACATGGATCTTTCAATAATTTCAATGCTTTAGAAACAACTTTCCTAACTCAATTCTAGTTTCTAGTCCATTATGAAAATGGCACGAAACTTTTAAATTCATTAAATAAGATTACGTCTACATACATTTCAGATCACATACATGAATGGCGACGTAGACAACGTTTAGTGAAGGTTTTCATTCCAGATCAAATTTTGGCAGAATATTTTATTAAATCATTACTTCCAAATATCACTGAAGATGTAGCTAAGGGAGGTGTTGTCACATAAGAACATTTCATAGCTCAAGCAGAGTACTTAGACCTTGTATACACACAGTCTGGTATTCTATATGAAAAAATTCTTGATTTACCATGCCCAGGTAAAATGACTGCAACTCCTTTTGGTTCTCATTATGCAGGCAGTGTAATTGGTACAGTTAATACTACAAAGATTAAGAAGAAGTCATCTAAATCTACTTCTCCCTTTATAACTCTATCACATTCACTTAGAGGATATTCTTCCCTCGAAACTTCTTCCGAAATTCACTTTGTAGAATCATCCACAACTAAATCTAAATCCGGTAATAAGAATAAAGGGAAGAATAAAAAAAAACACATCTCCTAAAGAGAAAAAAAAAGGAAAAAAAAGGAACCATCTGATGAAAAGCGGAAACCTTGTTATCCTTACCTTATCTGTGACGAGGATCACTATACCAAAGAGTGTCCACATCGGGCCGAGGTATCCAAATTTTTCAAAGGTTCACCCACACCTCCTGTCTTGAAGGATCCTTTTCCATCTCAAGATAGTGAAACGATCAGATCTTCTTCCAATTCATCGACATATATTTTAATGATGTCTCAGGTCACGGTTGCGACACGATCTCAAGACTATGGATCTAAGAATCCTGTAATTGGTAAAGAGACTGAATAATCCAGTCAAACACCAAAAACAACTCCTTTAGTTTTTGAACCAATACAAATAGAGAAACCTAACCCTGATTTAGTGATTAAACGGCCTGCTAACGATGTACTTTGAAAATCGGATTTCAATCCACATGCAAGAGTTGCTCAGAATTACAACATTGTTGAAGACTTGGTCATATCCCCTTCAATAATTTCGGCCTTAGAAGTGTTGCAATCCTATCAAGCACAAAGGAAATTACTATTATTAGCCATAGGAGCTATTGATCCTCAAGACTTGAAACTAATGGTCTTTGATCTCAAAATTTTTGTACCTAGACTCCCACATCAAATGGCTTATCAAATTCCAGTATTAGTCAAATCAAGATTAGTTTTTCCTATTGTAATTGATGAAGGGGCATCTACATGTATAATTTCATTAAACTATTGGAAAACCCTTCGTTATCTAACGCTCAACCAATCATCGAATATCCTTAAAGCCTTTGATGGAAGAGGTTTTCATCCATATGGAATACTCCAGGATCTGCCTATAGAAGTAGAAGGAAAAACCGTAAACCTAGAGGTGGAAGTTGTTGATGCCCCTCTTGATTAAAACCTTCTTATGGGTCGCAGTTGGTCTTACACAATGACTGTTGTTGTTTCATCAGTCTTTCATATGATAATGTTTCCTCACAAAGGAAATTTGTTAAAATCGATCAGTTGTCTTACTTTTCTTCAGACCCTACTTCTACAAATAGTATCCAGCATGTCATAAAATCGATTATCCCATATGAAGATGTTGGCGTAGGGCTAATGAAGGATTCCACTCTCATGGGAAATTTTTCTATAACCTCTCCCTACGTACTGCGAACTATTTCCAATATCAATATGATCACATCAAGCACAGTGCCATTTGTTGACACATGGACTGTGCCTTTAGAATCAAAATTAGACTCTTATGATGGTGAGATGCCTTTAATTCCTTTTGAAATAGCATATGTAGCAGTACAATCATGTTTTGACACCCCATCAACTTCTACTAATCAAATGAATGTGGTCAGTGAAGAATCATATTCTATATCAATCTCAACTTTGACATCTTTTTTGAATCACTTTCAACATATATTTGCAACTGATGAAAATATTTGAGAAATATTATCATCGGATGAATTTCCATGGGATGATCTACATCATCGATCTTATTTTTTGACTGGCCTTGATAAAATTGAAAATTATTTTCATCCATCTTTACGATTGATTATGTCAAGGAACCTCAAAATCCCACATCGATCACACATTCGGATTCTGAGACAAATTTGGGAAATATTTCTACAAAAATTCCTATTGACATATCGATTAAACCTGGAATAATTGAAAACATACATATAGGTTCTTATTGTTCGATTGAAGATATTAAAACTTACAAATCCCTATTTCAAGAATTCCGAGAATATTTTTGCCTGGTCTTACGAAGAGATGCCCGGTATCAATATTAAGATTGTTATTAATGAAATCAAGACATACCCAGATGTTAAACCTATTAGACAGAGATTATGTCCAATACATCCGCAGAAATATGCAACAATCAAAGATGAAGTTGAAAAATTATTATGTGCAATATTTATTTATCCTATTCCTTTGACAGATTGGGTATCTAACATAGTTCTCGTAGCGAAAAAACAAGGGACTATTAGAGTATGTGTCGATTATCGGGATATTAATAAGGCTTGTCCCAAATACAACCATCCTACACCCTATATCGATCAAATTGTTGATGATTGTGCCAGAAACAATTTTTTCTCGTTTATGGATGATTTTTCTGGTTACAATCAAATCAACATACTGTTATAGCATCATTTCTCACTTTGACATGATTCATGATTGCTTCATGGCTTTATGGGCACCCATTCCTACAGACTTGGACAAATTCACTTAAAAACAGTGGAAAATCCTCCATACGCGACTATGCCCGTGTTTTTCCGCGTGTATACGCGAGTACAGCTAGAATTTTTCGCGTATGCCATTTTAATGATTAAAAAATATATAAAAATCCCTAATTTCGCGCTGGGTTGATGGTTACTCAGGTAGTTCAACCACCCCAGCCCGTGGCCAACTGTTTCCAACTGCTGAAACTACTTGGAGGGACTATAAAAAGACCTCATGTGTGTGGCCTAAGGGAGAGAGAGAAAGTATTGATATTATACTCTGTTGGTTCCCTATCCAAGTCTGATTCCCCGTGCCTCCTGCACTTTCCCAGTTCATTTCAGGAAACCCTTGTTTCCTTGAGATACACATCCCTTTATATTTTATCTCGTATGCACCAGTTTGGAAGGAGTCTTAGCGAGGCAAGGGCTGGACGGATCCGGACGACGGTCTGCGAAGGCCTTGGAAGGATCAGGTGATCTCTCCACGATTAATTTTGTACGTACTATTTATAATACAGAAGTATCATGCTGTTCCCGAAATAAACGTGTTAGTGTATGCTTTAATGTATGAAGAATATTGGTTATACATGCATTCATTATGATTTATTTAATGTTTTATATGAATCACACTAACATATAGAGTAGAAATATACTGTACAACTTGTCCTTTGTGCTGGTTTCTTCTTGCATTTCAGGTTAAGGAGGAAGGACGGTTGCAGGGAGTTTGAACTCCACGTGGATCTACTTCAAACGTAGGAACAATGGGTAAACCTCTCATTCTTCTCTATGTAGTTTTTATGAATGTGCATGATCGTGTGAGTCTCTGTTAAGTAGTACGCCCCTGCTCTGTGGAGGTTAAATCCCAACCAACCTCTAGGGTGTTAATTCCCCGAAACAGAACTGGCGACTCAGCTGGGGATCACATTTTTGTGATTCTCCTGTTGGGTTGTTTCAGCTGTTTGGTAGGTTGCCAATAGTTTTTTCTGTCTTTTACAGTCCAGTTTTCTTTCTTGCAGTCAGTCTGAAGCCTTGATATCTTTCCCAGGCTTGTACCTTTTATTTTTCATTATCTTTCTTTGTATACGCCTTTTTTCTTGCACACAGTCGCGTATACCCGCGAGTTTGTGTAGAAGGAACCGCGTATACGCGGGTTTCCCTCAACACAGACGCGTATACACGCCTGTTGCATAACTGCAAGGTCGCTTATACCTAGGCTGAATTTGAAATTTTAAGATTCTGGTGTTTTTGGTCTTTTCTGGCTGTGGAGGCCTGTGTCTGCAGAGTCTCTATACTTACTGGAGTGTGACAGAAGTGGTTTCAAGTCTTGTTTCTCTTTCGTTTGTCCGAAAACTGATCTTTTTGGCGAAGGGTTCTTGTTGGTGCAAGCACTCCTGGATTGAGTTCCAAGATCGCTTTCTGAGTGTTCTTGGCTGTTCTGCTTTACCAGAACAGAGAGCTTCTGCTCACTGACTCGCTCCTATCTTTGTGTTGTGCTTTGCATTGCGTTCTTTGCTTTGTTTTCGATTGGTTTTCTTGGGTTTCATAGGCTAGGGTTTCGTTGCAATTTTCGAAGAACTTTTCTTGTTTCTTTGGAGTTTTGTGTTGCAACTAATTTGCACTATTTCTCTTGGCTGTTTGATTGAGTTTTTAGTCTTCCATTGCTCTTATTGATCTTGCTATCATTAGCTTTATAAGGTTTGGGGGCATAGTTGAAGTTTATGCTTGAAATTCGGTCTCGTTTTAGCTTGGATTGGGATAGTTGTTCTTGGTTTTTTTGAAGCTCTTGTTTTATAAAACTAAAAAGCCCAAAAACATTTGTTTTGCTTCTTGTTTTTGCATATCAAAAACTCAAAAAACATTGTTTCTTGTTTTTGTTTTTGTTGTTGCCTTTTTCATTTTCGTTTGGCTTCATCTTTTGGGACTTTAGTGAAGTTTCTTCCTTCTAGTTTTCAGCTTGATTTTGAGGAGAGGTTGTCTTTTGATTTCTTCTTCTTCTTGTTGAGTATTTTGGTGTCTTATATTAAGAGTTCTTGTTTGCAAGAATTGGCTTTCTGGATATCAAAAGATGAGTTAAAACTGAAGGAGCCTTTTTGGGAAATTTCACCTTGTTTCAAGGGACTTTTGCATCTTAGAATTTACATGCTAGTGGTCATTTGCATTAGGTGCATTGAATCATTTAGTTAGCTTCTTAGTTTTTGTGAGTGTGAGTTTGTAATTCGAAAAGAAAAATACATTTTTTAGTCTCATAGAACTTATATAGAAATTGCTCTTCATCGAAAGACAAAGAACTGCATGTGCATGTAGTCAGGTTTTTATTAATTTCTTTTGCGTCAGAACATCATTGGTTTCAACTCCATATCCTTGTGACTTAATACAACAACCCTTAAAATAAGCGATTTAATCTAAAATCAACTAGCAAAGTTTTATTAAGTGTCAATCACCAACTAGCTAGGTTGTAGGGCCTTGGAATAGGTGAGAGGAGAGTTAACTCTCCAAGGCCGCTCAAACAAACATAGAAGTTGATTAATTGAGCGAAATCCAACTCCGTGAGGTGGACTGGGAAAGCTCTCATCCGAGAGTCAAGCGCGAGGGGAAGTGAAGGTTAAGAAGAGGGATACCCCCCCTCCGATTAGCTGAATCTGACCTCAAGACCGTTCCACCCAGCTTCTGATACGGATTGGTGTCCATAGTTGTTGTTCCTAGGTTCCACACAGGTGACTGCGGGGGGGAATACCCGTGGTACCTGAGGCAGACGTCGCATCACTTTCGGCAGTACTTCTGGGGGGTGCCCTTGCGAAGCTTGGGTGCTTGAGCCGGCAAAGGCTGTTGTCAGGAGGTCGGCGTAACTGTTTCTGATACCTTCGCTAGTTGTTCTGGGCCCTAATCATCCCAGACTCCTTTCGGAAGGCCCTATACTTCGCTTTCCTGTATTTTGGTGTCCGGTCCTCATCACCCGGAGCGGAAATACTTGGAGGCTGTTTGCTTGCTGTTTCTCAAGGATTTTGATTTTAGTGAGTGCTCTTTGCTCCTAGCTTGCCTAGCTTTCCACTTTTCTTGAGTCTAATATAATAAATCTGTAAAAGTGGCTGATCAAGCGCCTCGACGTTCGAGGAGAATCCGGGGGTTATCTCCCGAGAGTGCAGAGCCTTCTTCGAGAAGGCGTAGGAGCAATTTAGCAGGTGGTTTTCACCCTGTAGAGTCTGACGCTGTGGAGAGAGATCCTCCACTAAGGTCTGAAGGTTTCGTTGCTGATTCCGGTGTCGGTTCCGAGAGGAGCGTTCCGCTCACCTCAAGAGTATTGTTTCCTCAGGAAGAAGATTTTCGAATAGAAGATATACCTGAGCCTGCAGCTACAGGTCCATCTCCTCTTCCTCTTGATCATCCGTTTGTTATTCAGTACGTCGGACCGGAGTCTGAGAGACCGCCGGATCTTCCATATCTTTCTTATCTTTCGATGGCCACAACTGGGAACGCGGCTTCTACCGTGAGTGCTGCGGGCATTCAGACCCCTGCTTCTGTCGAGGCAGGGGGCACTCTTGCTCTATCTTCGAGTGCTTCTAGCACTGCTATGTTTGGCTCTGGGTTCACCCAAGCATATGCTTCTCAATCTGGTCCCTTTGTTTCCGGGATGTCCATTGCTGGAAATCCCTCTTTTTCCTTTACCGCCGGTGCAGCTGGATCTACGCCCATGTCCAACATGGCTAGTGGATCAGCTTCTTTTCAGGGTTTCCCCTTTGGGACTAGGCATATTCCTAGTCCCAATCCTTCTTTAGGGTCGTTTCCTTTTACGTCCCAGACCCAAAGTTTCAATCCTTGGGCTCAGGGGCCAAGTTCGACTGCTTTTATGGGGTGGAATCCTATGTTTGCAACGTCGGGGGCAGGGAATGAGTTCATCGCGAGTCATCCAGGGAATGCTTCTTTCCTTGCATCGAGTGCTTATCAGTCTTTTTCTCCTCTATCTAATGCATGGAACCCCTACCAGGGGCTTACATCTTCAGTCAATACTTCAGCGGGGGGAACTAGTCTGGGTCTTGGTAACTCGGCGTGGGGAGGAGGTTCTTCTCCGTTTTCTACGGGTCCTTTCTGGCAGCCTGGTGCCTCATCAAATCCGGGCTATTCTTTTCAGAATGTGGGAAATCCATCCCATCAAGGATGGAATTCTCAGGCTCCGCCGCGATTACCATTTCTGGCAACGTTAAACTTGCCAGACTTGGCGAAGTTAACTAATGAACCGATTCGGTATAGTCCGGGGTGGCCTCCGGTTCCAACCAAACTTCCGTCAGACATTCCTAAGTTTGAAGGTAAGAATGGTGAAGATCCGGCGGACCACGTCACCACATTCCACTTATGGTGCTCATCGAACTCTCTGATCGATGACTCGATTAGATTGAGATTATTTCAGCGCACCTTAACTGGAAATGCCGCGAAATGGTATATAGAGCTCACTGGGGGCAGTTTCGCCACATTTGGAGAACTGGCTGTCACTTTTCTTAACCATTTTCAGTTGCCCGTCAGATATGAGGCTGGGACCGAACTCTTGGCTAATTTTAAGCAGGATGAGGCAACTCACATTTCTGATCATATTCAGGAATGGAGGAGAAGGAAGAGGCTTATCAAAGCCCATATTCCAGGTGAGTTCCTTCTCGAGTGGTTTTTGAAATCGCTTCGGTCAGATATTTCAAAGGATGTATCCATGTCAGGGGTATATTCCGAGGAGCAGGCCATCTTTAGGGCCCAGCAGTTAGAGTTGATCTATTCTCAGTCTGGCATGCTTTACAAGTATTTGCCTAATGCTCCTCGCTCCAAATTGGATCTATCGAAACCTAAACCTGGTCCGCATGGTGACGGACTTGTCGGATCGGTCAGTAGTAGTGCAGCCAGCCTGCTTTCTCAATTGCAGCGGTTGTCTTTACAATCTGCTTCTTCTGGTCAGGCTGTGCCTGCTGATTCTTCACCTTCCCAGTCTTTGTCCATTAATGCTGTCCAATCTTCTGAACCCAAAGGAAATCAACAGTCCGATGGGAAGAAGAAGGGACGTAATAACAAGAAGAAGGGCAAGAATGGGAAGGGAAATGCAAATAAAACCAACGAGCGTGTTGGTGAGGGCCAAAAGGAGAAAAAGAAAGTGAAGTTTCCTTGCAAGCTTTGTACTGGAGACCATCTCACACACCTTTGCCCGAAAATTCAGGATGCTCAGCGCCTGTTATCTCAGCAGGGTTCTTCTAGTTCCCAGGCTGTGCTAACAAACCATTTTCCCCAAGGGCAGCAATTAATTGCTGGCGCGAACCAAAATCCTGGGGCTTCCTCTGGAGGTGCTCAGGAAGGGGAAGTTCCATCGAATATCTTTATGATGAGTGCTCACGTGGATGTCGCTACGAGATCCCGTGATTGTGGCGGAGAGGAATCTTCGAAAGCTAAGGAAGTTCCTGATGCTACTGAGCCGCTTCACATCACGAAGCCAACTGTCGAGTCTATGCCTCGGATGCCAAAAGCATCTTCCAAGCGGTCAACCATTAATCCGAACATGAGGGCTTCCCAGAACTACTCGATTGTAGAAGATCTGGCGCAGAGTCCTTGTGCTATGTCAGCTTTAGAGGTACTCCAGTCTTGTCCGGCTCAGCGCAGTGCTTTGCTCACTGCCATTGGGGCTATAGATCCGAAAAATTCTCTTCTAATTACCTTTGATATGAAGAATTTTAAGAAGAGACTTCCTCATCATATGGCCTTCCATATTAAATCATCGTATCGGAAGACTAATATCTTTCGCACGGTTGTTGATGTGGGTGCTTCTACTTGCGTGATGTCTCTCGCATGCTGGAAGACACTTGGATCTCCCAAAGCTGTTCCATCTAGCACTATTCTTACTGCATTCGATGGTCATTCTCATAGGCTCCATGGTATTGTTCCGGCTTTGCCCATCTGTGTTGGGGGCAAAACCGTTAACATAGAGGTTGAGGTAGTAGATGCAGCCTTGGACTACAACCTTCTGTTGGGGAGGAACTGGATATATGATATGGATGCTATTGCATCCTCACTATTTCGAATAGTATGTTTCCCCCACGAAGGGAGGATAGTCACGGTGGATCAACTGGACTGTCCTCCTGTAGACCTGGATGCGCCTCCTGACTCATCTGTTCCTAAGTTGGATAATACCAAGGCGCTTATCGAGAATTTAGGAGTGGGAATGTATTCTTCCCTGATGGGTTCTTTTGATCTTCCTCCTCCTAAGGTGTCTATTAATGCTATTTCATCCTCCAAGGCCCCCCTTCGAAGAGAGTTCTTTCGAACTCATTATTTTTCGGACCCTTGGACCTTACCTTCCCCAACTGCCACTTTGGAGGAAGGGCAAGTGGGTGGAATGGCATTCCCGATTTCTGCAGCTGAGATTGCATATCAGTCTGTTGTTGACACTGCAGAGTCCGATCCAGCTCCTCTTTCGCCGGAAGAGTTGGATGGTGATGTGGCTCCGGCTTGGACGCTTACTTCTTCTTCTGCCCAGGATTGTCTAGATACCACTCTTCCATCTGAAGAGGCCATCCTGGAAGCGATGACAGGTATAGAGAGACCGTGGGATGACTTGCATCATCAGTCTTACTTCCTACCTGACTTGAGCGAAGTCGAAGCTAGTTTTCCAAGTCCTCAGTCTCCTGGACCTGTTCACCCAGTCTTGAGCCCCTTAGCACCAGCACAGGTTTATGCTGAAGGGAACATGGCTGTGATCTCTCCGACTATCCCGGTGAACATCTCCGGGAATCCCAACATTATTGAGAACGTTTTCATTGGAGCTGAATGTTCCCGTGAAGAAGTTCAAATCTATACCGAGCTCTTCAAAGAGTATAGGGATGTTTTTGCTTGGTCTTATGAGGAAATGCCTGGCATAGACCCATCTATCGTCCAGCATGAGATCAATACGTATGAAAACGCTAAGCCGGTCAGGAAAAAACTTCGTCCGGTTAATCCTAGGAAGGCAGTAGCTATCAAAGCTGAAGTTGAAAAGCTGCTTAAGGCGGGATTCATTTTCCCAGTTCCTCTGACTGAATGGGTTTCAAACCCCGTTCCTGTTGATAAAAAACAAGGAACAATTCGAGTGTGCATCGATTTCAGAGACCTGAATAAGGCGTGTCCTAAAGATAATTACCCCACACCCTTCATTGATCAGATTATTGACGAGTGTGCCGGTAACGAGATTTTCTCCTTCATGGACGGTTTCTCTGGTTATAATCAAATTACCATCCGTCCAGAAGATCAACATAAGACCGCATTTATTTGTCCCTGGGGTACGTTTGCATATAAGAAAATGCCTTTTGGTCTTAAAAATGCTGGAGCTACCTTTCAGCGAGCCATGTCTTACGCCTTCCACGACATCAAGAAGATTATCGAGGCATACTTAGATGATCTAGCTGCTCATTCTCGAAAGAGGATGGATCATCCTGGTCACCTCCGACAAATATTTGAAAGATGTCGTTTTTATAAAATTCGATTGAATCCGAACAAGTGCGTTTTCGCGGTTACATCCGGTCGGCTGTTAGGATTTATCGTGTCTAGGGAAGGGATAAGGGTAGATCCCTTCAAGGTTGAGGCAATACTTCAGTTGCCTCCCTCGTCTTCAATCCGTCAGCTTCAAAGTCTCCAAGGGAAGTCTAATTTTCTTCGGAGGTTTATCGTCAACTATGCTGAGATTACAAAGGGATATATGAGATTGTTGAAGAAAGGAGTTCCTTTTCTTTGGGACGACTACGCTCAACGCTCATTCGATGCCTTGAAAAAGGCATTGACCTCTGCTCCTTTACTGAGTCCACCCGATTATAGCAGAGATTTTCTTTTGTATTTGGCTACAGCAGAATCTACCATTGGTATGGTTCTGGTTCAGGAGGATGATGCTCTGGCTGAGCATGTTATTTACTACCTTAGTCGAGGACTGGTAGGACCTGAACTGCGATACACCCCGATAGAAAAGTTAGCCTTAGCAGCAGTCCATGTTGTGCAGCGACTCCGGCATTATATTATTCTTCGCAAAACTTATGTCTTGGCAGCTGCCAATCCATTTCAGTTTGTCCTCAGCAGGCGAGTGATTGGGGGAAAATATAATAGATGGATTGTGATATTACAGGAATTCGATCTAGAGTTCATGTCTGCCAAATCCAAGAAGTCATTAGTCTTTGCGGAATTGATCTCCGAGTTGCCTTGTGGTGAGGAGATGATCTATGATGAGTCCTTTCCGGACGAACACTTGTTTTTGATCTCTCCACAAGATCCTTGGTATGGGGATATCATTGTGTATCTCCAGACTGCGAAGTTTCCCTCTTCTTTTTCGAAAGATGAGCGTCGCAAGCTGCGTCACTTAGCTAAAAGTTATCTGATTATTGGTGATGCCTTGTACCGTCGAGGGGTTGATTCAATCCTAAGACGCTGCTTAACTTTCGAAGAAGCTGAGGCTGTGCTCAATGATTCTCACGGTGGAGCTTGTGGGGGTCATTTATCAGGGCTTGCTACAGCCCAAAAGAGTTTGCGTGCTGGCTACTTCTGGCCCTCGATTTTCAAAGACTGTATTGAATCGGTCAAGAAGTGTCATCCTTGTCAAGTGTATACTCGAAAAATGCGCGCTCATCCAGCTCCGCTTTTTCCAGTCGTTACTGTTGGACCCTTTACAAAGTGGGGTATGGATTATACTACTTGTAACCCGCCTTCGGCAAAAGGTCACAAGTACATTATCGTAGCAGTAGACTACTTTACGAAGTGGGTCGAAGCTATGCCTACTTTTGAGAACGATGGTGAGACTGCAGCTCTTTTCTTCTTCAACCAAGTCATCGCTCGTTTCGGTATACCTAGAGAGATTGTCACTGACCATGGCAGTCACTTTCAGAACAGTATGATGGCTGAGTTGGCTCTTAAATTGGGTTTCCGGCAGGAGCATTCATCTCCATATTATCCTCGGGCCAATGGCCAGGTGGAAGCCGTGAATAAGTCCTTGAAGACAATTCTTCAACGGACGATTGATAAACATAGATCCAACTGGCACATTATGCTATATCCTGCACTCTGGGCATACAGGACGTCAGTTAAAACTGCAACTGGCTTTACTCCGTTTCAGTTAGTCCACGGGGTGGAATCCGTATTTCCCATTGAATGCGAAATTCCTTCCCTTAAATTAGCTGTTGAGCTTCTTCCTGACACTTCTAGTCTGGCAGAGCGGCTTCTTCATCTGGAACATCTTGATGAGCAGCGTCGAGATGCCGCCACGTTGAACGAAGCGCATAAAAACCGAGTCAAAGTTCAGTACGATAAGGCGGTTAAGCCTAGGGTCTTTTCCGAAGGCGACCTTGTTTTGGTCTATGCCCAAGAGAAAGATGCCTTGGGGGCAGGAAAGTTTAAATCAATGTGGTATGGCCCCTATATCGTCAAAAAGGTCCTTAAGAAAGGAGCGTATACCTTGGTTGACTTCGAAGGGAACGAGTTGCCGGAGCCCCGAAATGGGCTCTATCTGAAGAAGTATTATGCCTAGGCTTTGGCCTGGCATTTTGCTTTGTATATAGTAGGTTTTTTGCTTTGTACATATCTGTTTGATTTTCGATTTTTGATGAGATGGTGATGTTTTTGATCTGCTTTGGCAGATTGTGTTGATGTCATGAGTCATTTTGGTTTCGCCGATGGTGCTAGTAGACACACCCGGAACTTAGCTTCCGCGGCTTGGGTGCTTCATTATCCTTCCGGTCAGCTGTTGGTATCAAGAGGGGTCTGCATTGGTCCTGCTTCCAATAACGTAGCAGAATACACTGCGGTCATTCATCTACTCTCGGAGGCAATATCTTTGGGTGTTGATTCGTTGGTAGTTTTCTTGGACTCCCAGCTGGTGGTGTCGCAGTTGAACAACACTTATCGGGTACGAGATCCATTTTTATTACGATTGTTCTTGAGGGTACGTTTGTTACAAAGGTCATTTCAATTTTTAACATTCATTCATATTCCTCAAGCTGACAATTGGTTTGCTGACTCATTGGCTAATCAAGCTTTAGATTGGCATATTAATCATTCAATACAATAAATTTTAATCATCAAAAACATCATACATTTGATACATTTATCACATCACATCAAATATCGCTGTATATATCATCGGAGTGTCAAAAAACTTTACAAAATTTGGATCCATCAATGCCGTACAAAACTTGGGCTTATGCCCCATCATGTTCAGTCTCAAAAAATATACAGTCATCTAATATGTAAAATCTGTCTACTCCTGAGGACCCTGCCCAGAAGTTGCGTTCCTATAGAACATCACTGCAGTAGCCACACGGCGGAACAGTCTAACCCAGTCCCGGGGTACTCCTACAACCCGTCTCTGGACGGCTTCTGGCAAGTCCTCCACAGCAGCCAGAGGGATTTGGCGGGTCAGTCCCTCCAAGTTTCTCTGTACGGCCTGGAGTGTCCTGTCAGAATCCCCTGTCTCTGCCTCACCTCTGCGGCGCTTGTGACGTGCTAGGCCCTCAGGACGCACTGGTCCAACATCTGAAACATGATCATTTTTCATTTGTCAGTCATTATGAATCCAATCCAAAAACATGTTTGTTTTTCATTTTCATACATATTTGAAAATCCAAAAAAATCATATAAGTTAAAATTTTTGAAAAAACTTACCGACTGCTCCCCATGCTGCACCGGGTGGAAGTACTAGATCTGGATCTCCTCGGAAATCCATCCCGGCATAGGGATAGTCGTCTACTGCGATGATCTGTTCTCTCCACCATAAGAAGAACTCATCGTCCCAGGTAGTTCGGAGTACCTCGCTGCCCCCCAGTCTCTTCATCATGTCTGCCCAACGGGCGATTCTTGGGTCCCGAGGGCTGCTGATAGTTGAGATGACTTTGGGTCTCAAAGCTGGAACTCTCTCGAAGAAGAATGTAGTCAAAATGGTTCCATAGCCAAAGTGTTTTGTTTTTGTTTGGCGAATGGAGGTCAGTTGTTGTTTCATGTTCTGTAGCAGGGCTGTACACCAATCATACACATGAATTAAGCACTCTACAGCTATGCTCATGTGCGTCCTGGACGCCTGGTGTAGTGAGGCAGATCCTGCCACTCTGCCGATGGTGAATAGGAGGATCTTTATGTGCAAATCCCTGATATCTCTGATTGCAATCTGTGTGCCAACTTTCTTGGAATTATCTACGCAATAAATTTGGACATAGTCCTCCACGGTCAACCCTCCCAGGGGCTTTCCGTGCAGATCCACTGGGTCTCCCCTCCTGGAGAGTCCAGTGAT
Organism: Pinus albicaulis; assembly: GCA_034641835.2. Taxonomy (NCBI): domain Eukaryota; kingdom Viridiplantae; phylum Streptophyta; class Pinopsida; order Pinales; family Pinaceae; genus Pinus; species Pinus albicaulis. Next base: position 1,806,567,422 of record CM076580.1, on the reverse strand, counting down.
GAAGTATATATCTTCCACTTCTATGCGTAGTGGAATTTGATCAATGATGAAGCAATCCTGATCTGGCTCCCAGTAATTTACCAGCATTTCAAGCAATCTCACATTACTTTTCATATTGGGCATTTTGAAAAATTTGAATAATCCACAGTTTCGGAGGACATTTTGTGCCGCGCGATCCTGCATGACCTCTTGGTCTATAGCGCTGTGCTCACGTTCCCTCCAAGAGATAGTCATCCTGAAAAATTTCATTAAAATTTGCATTAGAAACTTCTTTTTGAGTTATGGACCTGCGCATACGCGACTTTTCCTATGCACAGTCGCGTGTATACGCGGCTTCACTTCATTGAACCCGCGTATGCGCAGATACTCATTTTTTAAGAAGGGTTTCTAGGCAAAAATTCACTTAATTTTAATTTTTAAACGGACAAAATGATTAAACAGGATGAATAAGGAGCCTACCTGAAGTTTCGCTGAATTCCGACGGTCGGTTGTTCCTGATTTGATGAAACAAGTTTTTAGCTCCAGAGCTCTTTTTCCAAATTAGCTATGCAATAATGAACCAATTGAGAGGTAATTTGTGTATTTATGGCTAAAAATTTGAAAATTTTTGCAAAAATTTCCTTGTGCTTATTTTTTCGATCTGTCTTATGCTGTATAACTCGATTGCTTGGAAGTGCCCAGTTTGGTATGTTTCAGGTACATTTTGACCATTTCGAGATTTTTCCCGGTTTTTGACCCATGATTTCAGACTCTTCACGGCAGGTATATGATCTTCACTGGCATATAGGTTAGGGAATCACTTTCCGTTGCATCTTGCATTCTAGCCTCCATACTGATCACTTACCTTAGGGTCGATCCCATCAGGTCATGAGCATTACACCCATTTCACTCGCCGATTTTTTAAATCATGACTTGATGGTAGAGCCTTCCTTTACATGGGCTTCCTAGTTAGTTTCTTGCTATCACTTGTTTCCCATGCTGCTTTTGATGTAGGCTCGGGAGTCCTCTTTAGTCTCGCCATGTCTTTTGTGTTGAAGCTTCATTCTTCTCCTTCATCACTTATCATTTTTCTGGCTTACACCCTAGAGGCTCCCTGGTGTCGTTAAGTTGTATTACTGCATTGCATATTGGCTACTTGTTTATCCTGGCCTTTAGCCGGCTTCATTTGGACTCGATGTTTAAGCCAAATTTTGACCTTGACTTTCTGTACAAGTTAACCATTGCATGCACTTAGCTATCATGACTTGACACCTTTGTACCCATGGATGGAACGTTCCTCTGAGTATCACTAACCAGTTTTCGCCACCTTGCATTGAGCATAGGATTGTTCCAATCCCCGGAACTAGTGCATCTGCTTTCTTGATACTCGTTCTATCCATTGTACCATAGCATTCTTTTATTCTTTTTCAGGCTTATTATAAAAAAGACAAAAAAATTAAATATAACAAAAAGAGCGGGAACGGGATGTATCTTCGTTATTTCGATGGCAGTACAGAGTCAGTTTTGTCGCCCTTGAACAAAGCACATATACTTATATATATTTCCTTCATTTGGGATGGTTCTAGTTTGACCTAGGTTCAGCCTTTACCATGTTTCACTTGTCGGTTCTCCCCCGGTTGGTTATCTCTTCCAATCATATGGAGAGTTTGTTTTGCCTCCTGCAAGACAGACTTATACAGTGTCACTTTTTACTGCCATGGTCATCACAGAGTCATGCTTTTGTTCAAGGGAAGTCTAGCCTGAGTCGGCCATTCTGCAGTGTCTCTTGACTCATTATTCAGTCGGCCTTCCCGGTCTTGTCAGTATCATGTTCTATCACATCAGATGTTTTGGTCTTCTGCTCGTGCTGGTTTGAGAAGGTCCCCATTGACTTCTTGCCGGCGGGTTTGTCTCCTATCGACTACGACACATTGCTCTGAGAGAAAACCTAGAGCCGCACCTTGGGCCTATTTCCATTATTGATAGGTGACCTCGTGCTCGGCATTTGATCATCATCATGGGTCTTTGACTGAGTGGTTTCCCCTGTGTTCGACGTCAGCACACATTATCACACTTGGGATTCGTGCAGTACCTTGATTTCCATTTGACCCTATCGGTGGATTTCTCACCTCTGTGTCAGCTTTCATTATTGGTTGGTTCAGAGGGTTTCTTCCGTGCGCTAGCTTCATCTTGTGCACGTCGGAAACGTACTTCGGTTTTGGTTCCATCACTCTCCTTCGTCTGATTCCTTCCAAATCTTGGCCTGCGGGTTACACTCGCGCTGGACTGATGTGGGATGCCTTAATGCCTTCCTTCCAGCAGATCTTTTCCCATCGACTCCGACTCATTGCTCTGGGAACAAGATCTAGAGTCTTTTGACAGTACCTTAGGGTTTGCAGTCATCAGTGGCAGACTCTTCGCTATCAACAGTGGGGATTCATCATTGCCTCCTGATTGGTAGATTCTTTCAAGTGTTCAACTTCAACTCATTCATTCACACTTGTCAGATTGTACTGGGGCACCTTGACACTCATTATCATTATCAGTGGGTTGTCTCGCGTTGGTTAACGGGAAACATCATTGCCCGGTAATCCAACGATTTCTCACATGGTCGACTTCAGCTCATTTATTCCCAGTGTGTAGAATTGTGCCGTTGTGATCGGTGAAGACCTCGGGTAGTATCAGCATTTCTCGGTTCACTGATGCAGTCCTTTCAGTTTCTGCCAGTGTTGCCGTCCACCCTTATATGTTGCAGTTCAGCACAGCAGCATCTTATATGTTGGTCCCCGAGTTGCGTGATTGTACCGTTTGATCCACCACTTATGATCCGGTACTTGGAGATTCAGTTACTTGATCAGACATCCAGTTGCACTATCTTTGATCAGCTTTCTATATGTGATACTTGGACATTGATTCAGACTTGTATTTCTGGGCCCTGCTCAGATGATTCACTATGTACTTTCAGTTCAGTTATACTTGTATACATGTTGGATCTATTTCAGTACTTTCTATATATATGATGTATTTTTGACTGAGCATGGGTATGCCCGCCTCGGCATGTGTTGACTCTCTGATTTCTTTCATTGGTTTTTGGCAGGCTGAAATCTGGTGAAGTCCTCTCTTGTCCTTGCGAAGTTCTTTCTATGTGCATAATACATTTGGGCCATCATGTACCCCTTCTGACCTCATATATTAGGGGGCATCTGTTATAGCATCATTTCTCACCTTGACATGATTCATGATTGCTACATGGCTTTATGGGCACCCATTCCTACATACTTGGACAAATTCACTTAAAAACAGTGGAAAATCCTTCATACGCGACTATGCCCGTGTTTTTCCGCGTGTATACGCGAGTACAGCTAGACTTTTCCGCGTATGCCATTTTAATGATTAAAAAATATATAAAAATCCCTAATTTCGCGCTGGGTTGATGGTTACTCGGGTAGTTCAACCACCCCAGCCCGTGGCCAACTGTTTCCAACTGCTGAAACTACTTGGAGGGACTATAAAAAGACCTCATATGTATGGCCTAAGGGAGAGAGAGAATTATTATTATTATACTCTGTGGGTTCCCTATCCAAGTCTGATTCCCCGTGCCTCCTGCACTTTCCCAGTTCATTTCAGGAAACCCTTGTTTCCTTGAGATACACATCCCTTTATATGTTATCTCGTATGCACAAGTTTGGAAGGAGTCTTAGCGAGGCAAGGGCTGGACGGATCCGGACGACGGTCTGCGAAGGCCTTGGAAGGATCAGGTGATCTCTCCACGATTACTTTTGTACGTACTATTCATAATACAGAAGTATCATGCTGTTCCCGAAATAAACGTGTTAGTGTATGCTTTAATGTATGAAGAATATTGGTTATACATGCATTCATTATGATTTATTTAATGTTTTATATGAATCACACTAACATATAGAGTAGAAATATACTGTACAACTTGTCCTTTGTGCTGGTTTCTTCTTGTATTTCAGGTTAAGGAGGAAGGACGGTTGCAGGGAGTTTGAACTCCACGTGGATCTACTTCAAACATAGGACCAACGGGTAAACCTCTCATTCTGCTCTATGTAGTTTTTATGAATGTGCATGATCGTGTGGGTCTCTGTTAAGTAGTACGCCCCTGCTCTGTGGAGGTTGAATTCCAACCAACCTCTAGGGTGTTAAATCCCCGAAACACATACTCCCTGCCGATCAACCTAAAACAACATTTATATGTCCTTGGGGCACGTTTTCATATTTTAAATTACCTTTTGGACTGAAAAATGCTGGTGCAAATTTTCAAAGAGCTATGTCTTATGCATTTCACAATATCAAACATATTATACAACCTTACTTGAATGACTTACCTGCTCATTCTTTACGCAGAGAAGATCATCCTACGCACTTACGTGCTATCTTTATGAGATGTAGGCATTACAAAATTTGTTTGAATCCACACAATTTTGTTTTTTGTGTACAATCAGGACGATTACTTGGGTTCGTCGTTTTGAAAAAGGGCATTAGTGTCGATCCATCGAAGGTTGAGGCTATCATCAACTTACCTCCTCCTTCCACTCTTTGCCAACTCTAGAGCTTGTAAGGGAAAGAAAATTTTTTACGTAGCTTTATCCCGAACTATGCAGAGTTAACGAAAGGTTTCACCCGATTGTTGAAACAAGATGTTCCATTTATTTGGGACGAGATTTCCAATAAATATTTTGATGCACTAAAAAATGTGTTGACCCATGCACCTTTATTGCATCCACCGAAATACCACTGGGATTACTTTTTATACTTAGCTTCATCTGATTCCACGATTGGAATGGTTTTGGTTCAAGAGGATGAATCTCAAAACGAACATGCGATCTATCACCTAAGTTGGAATCTCAACCCGATGGAAATTAAGTATTCACATGTGGAGAAATTCGCCTTGGAAATAGTTCAAGTTGTCTAATGTTTTCGTCATTATATATTGTTATGCAAAACCATAGTGATATATAATTGCAACCCAATGATGTACATATTGAAAAAACAATTTCTCGGTGGAAAATACTCCAAATGGATCGTCATCCTGCAAGAGTTTGATTTGGAATTTGAAAAATCCAAGTCTAAGAAATAACTAGTGTTTTTCGAACTTATGTGTGATTTTCCTAATACTGAGTCTGAAATAGTGGCAAAGAATCTTATTGCTGATGAATCTCTATTTCTAATCAGAACCTTAGATCCCTTATATGGAGATATCACTATATATCTTCAGACCCAAACCTTTCACCCAAACCTTTCACAATCAAATCGACGAAGAATCCGGTACCAATCCCAGCAATACAATATTGTTGGTGACACTCTTTATCGTCGTGGTGCCGATTTTGTGTTTTGATGATGTATAACTCATGAAGAGGCAGAAATGGTTTTGAATTATTTCCATTTTGGAGCGTGTGGCAGTCATATGTCTAGGTTTTCCACGACCCAGAAGATATTGCGTGTTGGTTATTTTTGGTCATCTTTATTCAAATATTGTATTATCACGATTTGAAAATGCCATAATTGCCATTTTTTTATCAAAATATGTGTGCACCTCCATCTCGTCTTCACCAATCATTGATGTTGGTCCTTTTGCCAAATGGGGCATCAATTTCATTACATGTAACCCTCACTCAGCCGGGGGGCATGGGTATATTATTCTCGTCATATATTACTTTACCAAATGGGCCGAGGTGATGCCTACATTCATGGCCGATGGAAAAACTACAGTTACTTTCATATTCAATCATGTGATTTCTCGATTCAATGTCCCTTAAGCTATCGTTACAGACCATGAGAGCCACTTTCAAAATATTATGATGACCGAACTTTATGATCAACTCGGCCTACGCCATGATAATTTTACACCATATTACCCACAGGCTAATGGTCAAGTTGAGGCCATCAACAAGGTTTTAACCACCATGATTAAATGGATTGTTGGAACTCATAAATATAATTGACATATCATGCTTTTTTCAGCATTATGGGCATATCGTACGTCTGCAAAAACTGCTACAGGGTTCACTATTTTTCAACTTTTTTATGGTTTAGAAGCTATGTTACCCATTGAATGTGAAATACCATCACTCAAATTAGCCATTGATTTGTTACCAGCTACCTCTAAAGAGGAGAAACGCTTTCCATACCTAGAATATTTAGATGAGACTCGTCACACCGCTACATTAGTTTTCAAAGCTCAGAAAAAACATGTTAAAGCTCAGTATGATCAAAGTGTTAACCCTCACATTCATTCAAAAGGTGACCTATTTTTAGTATATGATCAAGCTAATGACAAGCTAGGTGTTGGTAAATTGGAACCGATGTGGCATGGTCCCTATATTGTTAAGCATGTGCTTGCAAAAGGAGCCTATGAAGTAATTGATTATGACGACATCTCTTTAGATAAACCTAGAAATGGTCTTTATCTCAAGAGACATTATGCATGAATTTTCGTGTGAAGATATCCCTTGTACATTAGTCACATTTTAGAATAGTCCTTAGATTAGACAGGTGTGCCTTAGAATTAGTTTTTTTTTTGTTACTACTTTCATTACTTATCTTCATTACTCTTGATATTGCAGATGTCGACATCCCTTAAACTTACATTGGTTTTGCTGACGGTGCCTATTGTAGTACATGCAACATTTCTTCCACAGCTTGGGTTATATATTCACCCACTGATGAGTTAGTCTCTATTCATGGGATATGCCTTAGTCAAATAACGAACAATATTGCAGAATATAGCGCAGTCTTTGAGTTATTATCTGATGCCATCACATTTGGTATTCGACGTTTGATCGTTAGGTTAGATTCACAACTCATTATTTTTGTTAAGATTGTTTTTTGAGGTTCGTATCTTGGAAAAAAAATATGATTATATCGAATATCAACAAATTTCAAGAAATTTAAACACATTGGCCGATGCATTAGATAATCGAGTTTTAAATATACATCTGCAACATTAAAAATCAAAACAAAAAAGCATTCAATCCATGTTGAACAAGATACTCAGAGAATGAAGGTAGTAATATCATTACGTTAAATTAGTTTGTGTCAAAAAATATTACATCTTATGTGATCATAGGTTCAAACACCTTATGATATAAAAGATACTGATACAAAAAAAAAAAAAATTCAATCTACATTGACCATCAGCTATCCATGATGATGATGATGATAGCAAACTATAGCACGAGCCACCCTGCGTAGAAATCTCCTAAGTGGACTTGGGACACAAGTCACATGTATCTGGAGCTTGAGAGGTATATCATTTGTTCTTGTCTTAGGAATATCAATATTCAACCTCTCAAGGTTGTGCTCCAGCTCTACCAAGATCTCTATTGCATCATTTTGTGGGTCTTCTATGGGTTGTCCCTCTCGCCTGTCAAAGAAATGAAGCACTGCTAGTCGTGTTGGACCGACATCTGCATTTAAAATTTTGTCAGTATTGGAAAATAAAAAAATAAAATAAAAATTATATAAAAACTTCAAAATGATTCACTAACCTGTCTCATCCCACTGTGCCCCTGGTGGAAGAGATGTTTTAGGATCACCTCTATAATCCATCCCTACATAAGGAAAATCTTCAATCGTGAAGATCTGATTCCTAAGCCATGAGAAATACTGAGTAAAAAGAATCACTGCAACACATTTGCCACCGTGGCGAGCCATCAAGGCTACCCAGTGCACCATACGAGGTTCCTGAGGACCTCCAAGATCCACCGGAGATTGTTGAAGCCCAAGGAGTGGGATCCTCTCTAAAGCAAAAGATATAAGAATGACGCCATATCTGAATTTTTTCAACTTCCTATTCTTATTTCTCGTGAGTTGGCCCATCATATTAGCCAACACTCCTTCACTCCAATTGAATAATGTTCCTCCAAAACACTCAACTACAGTCTGCATCGGTGCTTTGGTGGCCACATGAGGCATTGCACTCCCACATAACCTAGTAATCGTGAATGTTATGATCTTGATTTCCAGTTGCACAATAGTTTTGAGATCTATGTGGTCATCCTTTAGCTCTAAATATTGGCTACAATGTAATATTATGAAATTTGCACACAACAATTTGGAATATTAGATTTTTCTACTTTCACCTAGGAGAGGAATAAATGGGTAAGGAGGCTCATGAACAATAAAATTATGAATAAATTTCACCTTAGTAAGGAAGGAGATCACCTTAGGAGCTAGTTTTACACTTCCAAGTGTGAACAAGGAAAAATTAGATGGGGACATAGTCAAGTTTGACTAAGTCAACATGCATTCTTGAGGAGGAAGGAAACACTCAAGTAAACTAGCTCAATGTGAACAAGGATCATCCTAGACACACATATGAGACCCGGATTGAAGATCCCTTGGTGTGAACAGAGGCATTGCAGGTGGATTGGTTATAGTTGACCAATTCAAAAACGTTGTCACAAAGAGGAGGGAAGCTGGCTAGGGCAGCGCAGTTTTGAAAGAGGAAGCTTCATGAAGAACTCACCTCAACATTGTGTGGGGTCCAAGGTGAGGAGGCTCACCAAAGATAAAAGGAAGGCATAGCATAAAAGGGGATTCATTCATGTATTCGGCTATTTTGTTTTTGAGACCAATTGCATGCTTCAGTTGTTTAGCCAGAGTTGCTGCACTTCTTAGTGCAAGGAATTCCTGTGCGGGAATTCTATCCTCTCTTTAGATCATCTTGCTTAAGGGATCAAAGGGGAGGGATTTCAGCTTCATTTCAATATTTTTATTGAGGCCATTCATCTACATTCAGCCACAACGCAGTCTCCTTCAGTGAACTGCGTCTTTTATGCAGGAGCAGCAGCAGTAGAGTTGCATCCTTTGATTGTATGCTAATCTCTTAGGAGGAGGTGCTTATTTCCCTCTGGGAGCTCCAATAAGAAGGCCTAAGGGAATTACCTGTATTATTCAGCATTAATATGTCATATTTAGTCATGTTTAATAGAGTGTTGCAGTAAACTATGTTATTTTCTGCAGTTCTGCTTTGTACATGCATTTTGCTGGAAACCTTTGCCGGATTATTCCCAATAGTGTGGCTGCTCCAATTTTGGAACATTACAATGGTATCGGAGCTGCCATCTTGGCTCAGCCTATGGATTTTAGATCCAATCAGAAGATAATAAGAATATGAGAACAAAGTTATGGAGAGGATGAGCTTACTCTCATCCATTTTTAGATCCAAGAAGAAAGAAGCAGAGAAATGCATTGAAACTCCAAGAGGGTTTCAAGGACGAGAGATTTGCAGAGAAAACTCTAGAAGGTTTTCAGAAGTAGAAGAAGATGCATGCACTTCCTGTTCTCATAGAGGAAGTGGAGAGCAAAGAGACCACTTGGAGCATGAAATCTTGAGTAGGTATTTGGCAGAATACAAGTGCCAACCTAGGGCTTTCAGAAAGACCCTAGATTTTCCTCATTTTATTCAACTGAGAGAAGAGAAAAGACCTTGCAAAAAAGGAGAGATCGGAGGAAATAGATTCCTATTGTCTAAATTTTATGGGTCAACTACAGCAATAGCTTGGGAAAGAAATCTTGAGGCATTCTTCATACTTCATCCACTGGAAGAGAGGGAGGCAGCAGAAGTTACAGCACTGCACCTGGAGGGTGAAGCCAATGCTTGGTGGTGTAGTCACTTAAGCTACACCAGAGTGAATTCTTTTTTTGAGTTTACTCAAGAGATGATCAGAACCTTTGATAGAGGGAGATCAGAGGAGAGTAGACCCACACCACCATGGGAGGAGGCACGTACCAGCACTGCCATGGCCTTGAGAGGGCAACCTTATACACCAGTAGTTGGATCAGCCATCACATTGAAGGGAGGACCTCTTGCAGCCATAGAAGATGTCCCAAAGGCTCCCAAAGGTATGCATAAGCTTCCATGTCTTAAAATTTCAAAAAAATTTATGGAAAGAGTTGGAGATTTGGTTGCATATGGCCCAGGATCAAATGGTATTGCTAAGATAGAGCGGCAGGATTTCACTGTGCTGTGCAAGCTTGAAGGGTTCAAGGGATATTTGAACCCTCAACCTCATGTATCACTGATAAGTTACACACAACCCTTGAGGTTGGAGTGTGAATTCTTGGAGGATGGAGTGAACTTCACTCCAAACAAATTCATGCAAAACCACATGTTCATTCGGGAGTTGACACATGAGATAACCAAGACACCCTAGAGGAGGGTTACAGCGCTGTCAAGAGGTAGCAGCAAGGAGGCTTTGCCTTCAGCTCCTTTGGGTCCCTATGGATTCAAGGTGATCATTGGTGAGAGATCTTCTCTAGGAGGTCTCCAAGGAGTTGCATTTCAGCATCCCATGAGATGCAAGGAGAAAAATGTGATATGGGAGGATGGTAGTCTCTTTTGGAGGAGTGCCAAGATGAAGAATGATGGGAGGCATCCATCGATGGATATGTGGTTGTGGGTAGAGAGCAAGAAGATGGAAAGTTACTTGCAACTCTATGATACCAGGAAACAAGAGGCAAGACTGTGTTGGCTACTCTTGAGAGATTTTGGCCATCATGTGGCATATCCCTCTCCTAAGGGTATGAGGGAGGAGGATACTGGGTAGAGTATTTGCATCATGGAGCAGCAAGGAGTGTGGATGCATTATGATGATATGGTCATTTTTTTTTCACTGCATCAGTTGTATGATGGAGGTATGATGAGGCAGCAAGAGCATTTGTTGCTTTGGAGGATTGAGAGAGAGCAAGGGCAGAGTTGCTCTCAAATTTTGCATGATGCTGCAATGGGAGGAGATGGAAACATTATGAGAGGGATCCTTGACCTTGAACATGTCAGAGGATGGATTTATGAGTTGGAAGAAGCCTATTTGTATAGGCCAACAACGCTGTCACTATGGAGCAGCAACTTGTTGATGGAGTGTTCCTAGGATCACTTCATATTTGTTGTACATGATGGGCATAGAGGAGGTAAGATTGGTACAGGAGTGAATGGACTCATTTTTCATTATGTTATGATCTCCTTGAATTGGGTTTCCAGGCATGAGGGAGAGGACCTTCATGTAGCCTATCATGTATTCCTCTTCCTAGGAGTATGTTCTATCACTATGGAGAGCTCATCCATGGATCATGTCACCTTCTTACTTCCCTTACATGGTAAGAATTCTGTTTACGCATTTATTGATTGTTCCATACAATATTTGCATGCTCTTACCTTTTCATTGCAGTGCATTTCTCTACAAAGGGGCAAGCTCTTATTTAGGCTCCACGGTCTATTTTTGGCTAGCTATTATGATGGGGACAACCATATATTGTATGATGGGGAGCAAGTGTTTGGGTACTTCTTGTATGCTCAGTTGATACACTCAACCATTTAATACTTATTAGTAGATGTGGTGACATGCACAACTAGCCATCTATCAAGGCATAACTTTCCATACCAATGTCTGAAGCTGCAGTGGGGAAGACTGCGATGTGACCACTTGGGAGACTGTTGGTACCTTCCAGCATCACATAAACCTTCAGCCTTCCTCTCATTATGATGTTGATCATGATCCTACTTGCTGATATTATTCTTACCTATATGAGGAGCATGATTGGAGGTGGAACACATAGAGTGGATGTGTTCTTGGGGGAGGAGCATCCCCACACTTTCTGCATTGCATGCTCTAAGGGGAGCATGGGAGGATACATGGCCTCTACAACAACATATTTGTTTCTTAATGAGGATGGCCATGAGATGGATGGGATGCCATATGGTGGTAATTTCTTGCCCATCATGAATGATATGGTTTGGGCCAGCTTGATGCACAGCATTGGGAGAATGACCTCTGGAGGCCTAGCTTCCTTCTTGCCATTTGAGGGCAACATGATGGAAGCCCAAGATCAGAAAATCATTTACACTTGTCTTAAGTGGAGAGGAAAGCAGCGTGGGATAGGCTACTATGTCTACCATGTCCAAAATTTTAGCCCACCTACTTTGTCGGAGCTTCAGGTGGAGGATGATTTGCATGAGTTACCATTTTGGAGGGTGGCTCCTTTTGCTTGGTTGATAGCTTGGGGAGGAGAGATTCAAATGGGGATGATGAGTCCCAATATATATCATCCCTCATGCTTCAAGAGGATCTTCAAACAGCCCATTGTTGCTTCCATGAATGTCCTACTATCACATAGTGTCAGCTATTTAGATAGCTTACACACTTGGGAGGGGCAACTTGGAGATATGATGATGATGCAGCACCTTGACCTTTGGAGGTTTCCATCTTATGAGGTTTCTACAGGAGATAATAGGATGCTCTTTAGTCTTACCCTTGTAGTTTCTTGAGGACAAGCAACATTTGGGAGGGGGGGACTGTTATATTCCAAAATTTGCACACAGCAATTTGGAATATTAGATTTTTCTACTTTCACCTAGGAGAGGAATAAATGGGTAAGGAGGCCCATGAAAAATAAAATTATGAATAAATTCCACCTTAGTAAGGAAGGAGATCACCTTAGGATCTGGTTTTACACTTCCAAGTGTGAACAAGGACAAATTAGATGGGGACATAGTCAAGTTTGACTAAGTCAACATGCATCCTTGAGGAGGAAGGAAACACTCAAGTAAACTAGCTCAATGGGAACAAGGATCAGCCTAAACACACATATGAGAACTGGATTGAAGATCCCTTGGTGTGGACAGAGGCATTGCAGGTGGATTGGTTATAGTTGACCAAGTCAACAACGCTATCACAAAGAGGAGGGAAGCTAGCTAGGGTAGCGCAGTTTTGAAAGAGGAAGCTTCATGAAGAAGTCACCTCAACATTGTGTGGGGTCCAGGGTGAGGAGGCTCACCAAAGATAAAATGAAGGCATAGCATGAAAGGGGATTCATTCATGTATTCAACTATTTTTGTTTTGAGACCAATTGCATGCTTCAGCTGTTTAGCCGGAGTTGTTGCACTGCTTAGTGCAAGGAATTCCTGTGCGGAAATTCCATCCTCTCTTTAGATCATCTTGCTTAAGGGATCAAAGAGGAGGGATTTCAGCTTCATTTTAGTATTTGGCTTAAGTCCATTCATCTACATTCAGCCACAACGCATTCTCCTTCAATGAACTGCATCTTTTATGAAGGAGCAGCAATAGTAGAGTTGCATCCTTTGATTGTATGCTAATCTTTTAGGAGGAGGTGCTTATTTCCCTCCGGGAGCTCCAATAAGAAGGACTAAGGCCATTCCTTGTATTATTTATCATTCATATGTCATATTCAATCATGTTTAATACAGTGTTGCAGTAAACCGCATTATTTTCTGCAGTGCGGCTTTGTACATGCATTTTTCTGGAAACCTTTGCCGGGTGTCTTGTTTTTGTTGTATAAGAGGTTAAAGATCCATTTCTTTGTTGTATGAATAATATAAAATTCTGATCATTCTTATTCCATAATTTTCTGTAGAAACCCTCATGTAAATTACGCTCTCATAGTCTTCAGAAATGTTGTATTTGAAAGGTCATGGGATTGGGGTGTTTTTAAGTTGTTTCTAGCTGGGGAGATCTGTTTAACTTAGCTAGAATGATTAGTTTGGGCTTAAATTTGGTATGGGAGTTGAATAATATGTAAACCACGGGATCCAAGTGCCATTTCCCATATTTATTGTGTTATTTTTTGAAAATTATTTTTTTATGGTCCAAGAGGCTGCATTTCCTCATGCCGGGAAAGGATAGTGAGGCAAATCTCTGCTACTGATCATTCATTTGCTGGTTAAATGTTTATTGTGCATATTATGTATGGATATACATTTATTTCTCATGATTTTCTGAAGCTCTACATTGGTAATAACTCAGATTATTCCCAATAGTGTAGCTATTCCAATTTTGGAACATTACATACAATATTGAGCCTTGTAAGTAGCACTGGGAAGACATCCTGGTCTAGTCCCAAATAAGTAAATATCCATCCCTCTACAAGGAAACCTAGTGAGGAAATATATTTCCTCTTCCTCGATCACAAGCCGATGGTCTTCGATAACGAAACATTGATCTTGTACATCCCATGCATTCAAGAGCGAGGTCATTAGATCAACCTGTGATTTCATGCCCTAAATCACCCAAAACTTGTACAAGCCACAATTTTTTAATGAGTGCATAGTTTCTAGATCATCCATGGCTTCATTATCCATGATTTCATGCTCTCAATCCCACCATTCCAACATGATTATAGATCTACACATCAACAAATTAAACATTAAAAATAAGTTGGGGGAAGTTTGAGCCATTTTTATGGAGAGAAATATGTTTTTCAAAAACCCATGGCACTTGTGTAGGTGTTTTGTTTACACATTTTGTTTTTTCACACGTGTCATGCACAGAACTTGCATCTGCCCGATAATTTTTCTTTTAAAAAATCGTCGGGGTGTGTGGTTTTCGCCAAGAGAACCTGCGGACCCCCGAGGGTGGATTTTAAAACATATTTTCCCTCTAAAAATGCCATGAAAACTTAAAATTATAAATTAAATGGATGAAAACAAAGACAATGATGATGTAGATTACCTAGTTCGGACTGTTCTCGAAATGGTTGGTCGGTCCTTTTGATATAAACTCCAGAAGTTTTTGGGAAAAATCTCTCTCTACTCTGTTCTGAAAATCAAAAGGTAAAAATGACTTGTTTAAACTTCTTTTTGTAGTTTTAAATGAATAAAATAATATTATTTTATTTATTTTTACTTTTAAAAATTGAAATCAAAATATTTTTCCTTTTTGAAGAGCATATATTCGTAATTGTTTGATTTTTTGTGCAGGATACAAGATTTTGGTCAAAAGAATTATTTTGACATCGAGTACACTTTTATCACTTTTTTGGGCTCCATAAAAATACGAAAAAGCGAAACCCTTGAGTCATGTTTTAAGCCCTTTTCAGACTCTCTAAACATGAAAATATCATTAAGTACTTGACTATTCTAACTCGTTAAAGTAAATGAACAATCGTCCATTCAGTATAATTTTACCCCTTTTCCGAACTAAATTGGATTAGTTACAAAAAAGGAATACGTTGAATAATCATGGTCAATAGAGTTCTCTCCTGCATTATTTTATCCTTTTTCGGGCTTGAGGGACAAAATTTACAAAATTAAAAATCATGGAGTTTACTTATGTTTTTCTTCTGACTCCCTAAAAGTGAAAAACATCGATTTATTCCTATGTTAGACTCTTTAAAACTAAACAGTACAGGACCTGTCGATCACAACAGGACCGAACCACTCCTTCTTAGGTTTTGTTTTTAATACTAAGATGGACTCATTCGAAGGACGAGCTTACACAACAAGAAAATGTTATCCTCCTCAAACTTGACAAAAATAAAGAGGTAATTGCTAGTAATGGTGGGCGAAAAAGAGAGAAAAATAATCCATTTGTCGTCCTTGTTTTAGAAAGCAGCATGTCGCTCTTGAAAACGACACTTTGTGACACTTGTACCTGGGTTGGGAATTCCTTTTCCTAATATTTAATCGAACTACCTTGAAATTCTTTAGCCAGTTTCTGGGTATTATATTTAGGGAAAATGTTGCCAAGCCATTTATAGTGTCGTTATGTGTTCAAGAGAAATTTCAATAAACCATTCATTGAAAAAATTTGTCTCCATTCACGTTGACCATCTTTGAGTTAGTCCTTACAAAACATTTCTTCAAAACTTGATCTAATGGTTTCGTGTCATATGCTTTCCTACTATATATCAATTTCTATCAACATCAACTCATTATCTAGAAAAGTTGATCTAGAATCCTATCAGTACCTTGGGATCTGCATGCCCTAATGGGAGGTTTCTTGCCTTCGATGATAGGTCTCCATCATTGACCTTCGATCGAATGATTCTATGAGTGTTCGACTGCAAATCATTCATTCACACTTCATAGATTTTACTAAATTACTTTGAGGGTCATTGTCATTATTGATGGTTTCTCTCACACTTGTTAACGGTTCTCATCATTGACCAATAATCAAGTGGTTTCTACCATGTTCGACTCTGACGTAATCAATCGCATGGATAGATTCGTACTATTTTTTGAAGTGGAGATCAAGACTCTAGATCTAGTTTCCACCATCCAGGATGCGAGGAGTTTTATTATTCATGATATAGTAGACTGCTTATGACAGATGGTTGCACCCATACTGTGTCTACTTTTGATGTAATACAGAAATCATATATGTACGAGAAAATTTAGTTAGTTTTGATCTGAGTATGGGAATGTCTACCTCAGTGATGATATATATTTTCATTGAATGTTTTTACAGGTTTTCGACTGGCGTCTCCAATCCAATCCTCAAAATGATAAAGCACTTCACTCTTCAGAAAAACTCTCATACTTCACACTTTAGGGGGCAGTCTATTACACATCATTTTGTCACCATGACATTTAACTATTCATATGGGTCCATCGTCATCCATTTCATGTTCCCTTAGAGGTCAAAAACACTCATGTTCTTGAATCAAGTCTTGGAAACTGGAGAAAATCTCTGTAAAACCCTTAAAATACTGCATGTGCAATTTTTCTATCCTTTCCCTGTGCATGCGTTGATGATTCTTCCATTAGTCGCGGCGGTCGCTACTCTGTTCACCACTAAAACCTACCCACCCCCATGAAAAGAAAGTAAAAATAAAAAGTAACTTCTAGGAGCCTATTTGGTCGAATATTCTCCCAACTGGAAGCCTCTAGAGTTGCGGCAGTTCGAGCTTTATCCCTCCACTCATGGAGCTTATCCCTTGGTCCAAGGAACTCAAATCCATTCATGGGTGGAATTCATCCCTCTCTTAATGGATCTGAAACTAATTCAATCTCCCTATATATTTGTTGGGAAAAATACTAAGAGGAGGGGTGAATCAGTATTTAGAGCTTACTGAAAATATTTTAACTTTTTCTTTACAGAATTCCATACATGGGTTAGATGAACCCAACTCGCGTATACACACACATATAATAAAATAAACTAGCGTATACTTATATAAATTTGCAGATTAGAAAAAATTTTCAGGAACAATATTTAGGTCAGTTTACCAGTCATGCATATGTTAGATAATCAATAATTATGTACGGTAACGACAGTATAAATCATCACACAAGAGAAACACACATGAACACCAATATTTAAGGTGGAAACCCAATTCGAGAGAAAACCACCGCTATTGTCGTCTCTATCTTCAATATTTATTATATGGAAAATTGTTTACATATTGTACTGATGCAGACTCATATCAGTACACAGGAATCTACCTGCAGAAGGCTACAACCTTCTCTCATTTTCCAGCTGCTACCGGAAGGGAGCTACAACCCCCTAATCTCGTTTACCAGCCACTACTGGAAGGGAGCTTCAATCCCCTGATCAGAACACCAACTTCTATTAGAAGGAAGCTTCTACTTCCATATTGAAGGCTTCAACCCTCAGAACCACTGCAAACCATGTTTTATCAATTTTCATACTGGATCAAACAGCATCAACACAACTCTTCATAAACATCAACAACCATAAACTTTACAAAATACTTCAATCAGAACAGTAAGACCACTGTAATCAGAACATCAAAAATAACCCAGACTTCAGAATAAATATGCAGATACAAACTCAACCCTGAACATTCATCAACTTAAAATGCATACGATACTTCACTTCATTGAACCCACATGTATATGCGCTTTCCTTCACACCAACCTATGTATAGCTCTGTAAATACTATTTTTCAGAATGTAATTAGTCTCAGATCCATATCTGAGGCTTTCAGTCAGATATATTTAGAAATGCAGATCCCTTCATCAGATAATCACCATCAACCATGTTTATTCTCTTATTGATCAGATTTGTACCTAATCAACTTAGCACTATATACAGTATTCAGACAACCCAAATCTACAAGAAGACTTCATTGACAGACAGTAGACAAATAGCAGGAATAACAGAAAAACCTCTGCAATAAGCTTCAAAAAACCCTAACTGCCATATGCGCCTTTTCTGAAGAAAACCCGCGTATATACACGCTTTTACTAAGACAAACTAGCGTATAGATCTGTAAATATAAACTTTGTAGAATGAACCAGATCCATAGAATTTACCCATATTTCTTCACTTGACTTCAGCAAACTTGCGCCAGGTCATAGATCTAATCATCTCTTCAATGGATCACATAAGAGCATAGTCATTTCAGATCTAGAGATCCTGAACCCTCATTGTATCCATGGGTGCATCATAGATTCAGATCTATCAATTAAAATAGAGTTCATCCCATGCAGATATACCTTAGAGAAAATTATTCAGTTACAACCCTTACTCATGGGCACTTTGCACTATGATATTCTTATCCTTATATATATTTAGCCTTTACCAATACCATGAGTCAAAACCACACAACTGTTAATGGTATTCTTGGACGGAATCAAATAGAAAATACAACGCTCAATATTGTGGGCTAATACCATGGTAATGCCCCTTGGTATCATAATGTTAGAGCACAAAATGCATACGCAACTTGGATCGTTTGGATCCGCGTGTATACGCAACTTCTCTTCATAAAAACTACATATATACTAATTCTTAATGTATACGTGGGTTGCCTTCACAAAAGTAGCATATACATTGCATCCATACGTGGGTTGCCTTCTTAAAACCCATGTATACATTGAAAAATATTTCTTGTTTCATTTTCTGGCACTTACTGGAATTCCTTTCTCTGTCATATCTGAACTAACCTGTAGAAACATCATTTTTACATCTTTAACACATAGGTTGCTTATCAAAAGGCAACTCATCAAGGAGGTTTCCATCAAGAACAACTTCATCAAGTAGGTTGTCATCAAGGACAACATATTGCAACATATTGTCAACAATCTCCCCCTTTGGACTTGATGGCAACCATGATGGTGTTTGATCATCACAATAGATAAACTTACATTAATCATAACCATTATTCAAATGCCAAAATACTCTCCCAATTTGACATCAAGGGAAAAGGGCAGATCAAAACCAAAACAAGGTTTCTCTTCCCTTGTAGAAAGAGGAGCTCTGAAGATCTGATGTGTGCTCAATTTACCATGCTCCCCCTAAGTTCATGTTGGATCTTTAAAAAGATTTTTCAATGAAGTACATGACTCAACCGAGTATGACCTTTCCTATCACCAAGGACTCATACTTACATCAATGATCCAACTAAGTGGAATTACAAATCTGAACAAGTCCTTACATGACTGAATATAACAATTTTACATCATAGGTCTCATCATGACCTTTTTATCAAATTACAGATATGACTATTTATGACCAAAACTAAAGAATCTCAAACATGAAATCATAACACATCAACCAATCAGAATGCCAACAATGCATCCTTTTCCACAAGACAAGTGCTCCCCCTTAGCTTGTCCATCCTGAACATCTTCGACAAACAAATCATCAAAGCATCTTCAGCAAGGAGAAAAATATCAAAGAATGATACAGAAAGATGAATACTGAAACAATACCAGAGATTACCCAACAGCACCACAACTGTTCTGAAATACTGACCTAGAGAATTCCTGTCAGCAAAACCCATACGCGGTTTTATGCACAAAAACTCACGTATATACGCGATTCTCCTTTATGAAACCTGCATATCAAATTTAATCTCCTAAAATCAAGCAGATATGATCTGAGAGGCAGAGACAACTCCCATATTCTATCTAAGATATTCGAATGCTTCCCTGGGAAGAGGTTGAGTAAATATATCATCAACTTTTTCTTTGGAGGGAACATACTCCACTTTAACCTTTCGTTCAAGCACTTGTTCACGTAAGAAGTGATACTCGATAAGAATGTGCTTGGTCTTGGAATGCATAACAGGATTCTTTGAGATACTAATGGCACTTGTATTATAAAAAAAAATGGAGATGGGAGGTGAAAATTTGATTTGAATGTCTTATAAAGTCTGCATCATGCAAAGTAGTTGTGTGCAACATGATGCGACAGCCACATATTCTGATTCTGTTGTAGATAAGGCAATAGATCTTTGTTTCTTGCTGAACCAAGATACCAATCGGGGCCACATATAGAATGCACCACCACTAGTGCTTTTTCAATCATCAACATTTCCATCCCAATCCGCATCTGTGTAAGCATGAAGAGTGAGATCATCATTCTTTGGATACCATAGACCAAAGTCTTGAGTCCCTTGTAGATATTTGAATATTCTTTTTACAACCTGAAGGTGTGACTCTTTTGGATTATCTTGGAATCGTCCAAAAATCCCAACTGCATGCATAATGTCTGGTCTTGTCCTAGTTATATAAAGCATAATTCCAATCATGGATCTATATTCTGGTTGATTCACTATAGGATAGTCATCATGAGAACTGAGGTTACATCCAGTTACCATTGGTGTACTCATAGGTTTTCAGTCTTCCATCCCATACTTCTTTAGAATTTTCTTAAGGTATTTTTCTTGTGATAAAAATATGCCATCTGTTGCTTGTTGCACTTGTAAGTGAAGAAAAAATGTTAGTTCCCCAAGTAAAGACATTTCAAATTCTTGTTGCATAACAGAAGCAAATTTCTGACTCATGGACTCTTCATTACTCCCAAAAATGATGTCATCAACATATACAACTACTATCAATAGTTTATCATTTTCAATTTTTGTGTATAAGTTGCTATCAGCAGATCCCTTTGAAAAAACTTGTTGATGAAGATATTTGTCAAGACGATAGTGCCATGCCCTTGGAGCTTGTTTGAGACCATATAAATCTTTTTTAAGTTTGAAAACAAGTTTTTCATCATTTCCCAAAATGAATCCTTCTGGTTGTTCTATATAAACTTCTTCTTCTAGATCACCATTGAGGAAAGCATATTTAACATCCATTTGACAAACTTTGAATTGTTGAAAGCTTGAAAAGGCAAGAAACATTCTTATGTCTTCAATTCTAGCTATAGGAGCAAATGTTTCTTCAAAATCTATACCTTCTTGTTGATCATACCCTTTACAAACAAGTCTAGATTTGTTTCTAATAACATCTCCATTTTCATTTAACTTGTTTTTAAATATCCATTTTGTTCCAGTAACATTTTTATCATGAGGTCTTGGAACCAGTTCCCAAGTATGATTCTTTTCAATCTGATCAAGTTCTTCATTCATGGCATAAATCCAACATTCATCTTTGCTAGCTTGATTGACATTTTGTGGTTCAATAGTGGATAGAAATGCTAGATAACTAGGAGATCCTACCAGAGTTCTTCTTGTTTGGACACCTGATCCTTTTTCTCCCAAAATGAGATTCTAGATGATTCTTTTGAACATACCTGGATGGAGCCTTTTCAGATAGATCTTCTTCTGGTGCTTCATTGGGTTCACCTTCTCTATTGTTGCTATTTGATACAAGAAGATATTCGTCACCATCATCTTCATTTGTTATTGGTATTTCCCTTTTTGGAGTTGAGAGAGACTCATCAATTACAACATCAATGCATTCAACAATCTTTCGAAATATTTTATTGTAACATTTATATTCTTTACTTCTAGAATAATAGCCAAAAAATATTCCTTCATCTGCTCTAGGTTCAAACTTACCAATTTTTTCATCATTGTTCTTGATAAAGCATTTTCTTCCAAAAACTCTAAAATGCTTTATGGTTGGAAGATTACCATACCAAAGCTCATAAAGAGTTTTATTAATGTTCACACGAACATGAGCCTTGTTAAGAATATTTACTGCGGTATGTGCTACTTCTCCCCAAAAGGTATCAGGTGTTCCTGAATCATCAAGCATAGCACGAGCCATTTGTTTAACTGTCCTATTCATTATTTCTGACACGCCATTTTGTTGTGGGGTTCCAGCTACAGAAAACTGTCTTTCTATGCCATGTTGTTCACAAAAATCAAAGAATTCATCTGATATATATTCCCCTCCTCAGTCAGATCTAAGAAATTTGATTTTTAGATCTAATTCATTTTCAACCAGGGCTTTGAAGATCTGAGAATTTTCAAGTGCTTCATCTTTGTGTTTTATTAACCCAATCCAACACATTCTAGAGAATTCATCAATAAATAGAATATAGTATTTTTCTCCACGGGGCGAATTTTTCCTCATAGGTCCACATACGTCAGTATGTATGAGTTCAAGAAGCTTACTTGTTGATCCTTCTTTAGCATTGAATTGTACTCTGGTTTGCTTACCAAATTGGAAAGGTTTGTATATGGTACTTTTAGGTAGAGTGATGCTGGGAAGATCACAAACTACCTTGAGTATACTTGATTTGTTCATTTGAGAGAAACTCAAATGCCCCAATATTTTGTTCCATAAACAATTTTCTAAATATTTACCCAAGTAACATTGTTCTTTGCAACCTTTCAATACATATAGATTACTTGGTGTTCTAGTTCCTTTAGTTACCGTTTTTCCTGTGTCAAGTTCACGTACCACACATTCTTTTGAACTAAAGACAACTTCATTTCCTTGATCACACATTTGACTCACACTTAACAGCTTATGTTTTAATCCATCCACATACATAACATTGTTAGATTTTACTTTTTCCTTTAGAAAAACAAAACCTTTTCCTTTAATGATAGCAGGAGTATCATTTCCAAAGGTAAAATTCTTTTCTCTTTCTAGAGCATTGTCTACAAGGAGTTTATTTCTATCACCTGTCATGTGTTTTGAGCATCCGCTATCAATGTACCATTGATTTTCTTCCCCTTCTGCAAATAAGGTTATGCCACAATTCTCAACCTTTAAGTCCTTCTTTCTCCATACCTTGAAATTTGAAGGTACGTGCTCTTTTGGTTGGAATTTGCTCCTGCATTCAGATTCTCCATGAATGCAGGAGCAAATTGCAATAAGCACATTCAATTTCATTTTGAAGAGGAGAAAAGTTGTTATAAATATTCTTCTTTATTCTAGTCTCATATCTTTTCTTTCTTGCTTCTCTAGTCATGATGGTTTTTTATGCAACACATTTAACAACTTTATGACCAAAATTATGACATGAAAAACATTTCCCATCAAATAAGAAATTTTTGCGATCATGAAACCTTCTATTTGTGTTTAATTTCATATTAGTGTTTCTTCGTTTGATATTTCTGCTATTGTTCTTTGTATTGAAGTGGTCATGCTTTACCTGTGAAGTTTCTTTATTTTATTCCTGAGTGACAGAATGTTGTAGGTTGTCTTTAGCTGCATTTAGATAGCTTGGTGCTGAAGACTGAGAGGATTCTATGATGTATCCAAGACCTTTCCTTATAAAAGGAGAGCGTTGTACCTTGATAATTTCATCTAAGGTTTCAGTTCCTTTAGCAAATCTAAGATTTAAAGTTTTCTCTTTCTCAATTTCCTTTCTTAGACTTACTATTTCACATTCCAATTTCTCATTGTGATTTTCCTTTTCTATAAGCTGATTATTTAGAGTATCTATGGAAATTTTGTTTTCTTCCAAACATATTTTGAGCTGATTAATTTCTTCAAGAAAATCATTTTCTTCTAGTGCATCCATAAAGGTATCTTTAACCTCACTAGAATCTTTTTCAAAGGCCATGAGTAGTCTAACATCTTGATCAGATTCTCCTTCTTCACTATTTGATAGCCCATAACTATCTTCATGAGTATAATAACTTTTTCTATTGATAAATCGATTCTTATTTACTTTTGCCACTTCCTTTCCTTTTTCATGTTTTTCTTTATGAGGACACTTAGCAGCATAATGACCAACTCTTCCACAAGAAAAAAATTTAAAACGAAGATTACCTCTGAATATTCCAGTGCCAAGTTGTAGCTTCTTTACAAAAATTATCTCATCTTCTTCTGAAACGTACCCTGATCCTTCTTGTTCTTCTACTTCTTTTCCTTTTGCAGCAGCTCTAAAGACAGCTTTTTTGACTTCAGATGGACCTCCTTTTCTCATTTCAAAAGTAGTCAAAATACCATGAAGTTGAAATATAGTAAGAGTTTGTTGATCCTACTTCTCTTCAATAGCAGAAACTTTTGATTCAAATTTGGGAGTTATAAATCTTAAAACCTTTTCTACCAGAGTAGTTTCAGTTATGGTTTCACCCAGACTTCTCATATGATTTACAATATCATCTATACATAAGAAGAAACTGGAAATGCTTTCCTCATTATGCATCTTGAGATTTTCATATTGAATTTTGAGAGTTTGGAGTTTAGCACTTTTTACCTTGGTATCACCTTCATAGATTAGAATGATTTTGTCCCATATCTCCTTTGCTGTATTCAACTGCATGAATTTGACAAATTCTGATTCAGTCAGACTTCCCAATAATGCATTGACCACCTTTGCATTGGTTTCATATTTCTTTCTTTCTGCTGCAGTTGTTGGAACTAATGTTGGATATTGATAACCTCCTTTAACTATAGCCCATACATCTGCTCCAAGATACTGAAGATAGGATCTTTTCCTTGTCTTCCAGAAGATTAAATTATTTCCGTTGAATAGAGGAGGCCTAATAGATGCTGTCCCATATTTATTGCTCATCTTAGCTGATATTTCTTCTAGCGATTAAGCTTCTTCAGAAGAACCC
Source organism: Pinus albicaulis (assembly GCA_034641835.2). NCBI lineage: Eukaryota > Viridiplantae > Streptophyta > Pinopsida > Pinales > Pinaceae > Pinus > Pinus albicaulis. Next base: position 1,806,542,957 of record CM076580.1, on the reverse strand, counting down.
GCTCTGATACCAATAGTTGGGAAAAACACTGAGAGGGGGGGGTGAATCAGTATTTAGAGCTTACTGAAAAGATTTTAACTTTTTCTTTACAGAATTCCATACGCGGCTTTGATGAACCCAACTCGCGTATACACGCACATATAATAAAAGAAACTAGCGTATACTGATATAAATTTTCAGATTAGAAAAACTTTTCAGGAACAATATTTAGGTCAGTTTACAAGTCATGCATCTATTAGATAATCAGTAATTATGTGCAGTAACAGCAATATAAATCATCGCACAAGAGCAACACACATGAACACAAATATTTAAGGCGGAAACCAGATTCGGGAGAAAACCACCATTGATGTCATCTTTGTTTTCAATATTTATTATATGGAAAATTGTTTACAATATTGTACTGATGCAGACTCATATCAGTGCGCAGGCATCTACCTGCAGATTACAACCTTCTCTCGTTTTCCAGCTTCTACTGGAAGGGAGCTACAACCCCCTAATCTCGTTTACCAGCCACTACTGGAAGGGAGCTTCAACCCCCTGATCAGAACACTAGCTTCTACTAGCATGAAGCTTCTACTTCCATACCGAAAGCTTCAACCCTCAGGACCACTGCAGACTATGTTTCATCAAATTTCATACTGGATCAAACAGCATCAACACAACTCTTCATAAACATCAACAACCATAAACTTTACCCAATACTTCAATCAAAATAGTAAGACCATTGTAATCAGAACGTCAGAAATAACCCAAACTTCAGAATAAATATGCAGATACAAACTCAACCCTAAACATTCATCAACTTAAAATGCATACGTTACTTCACTTCACTGAACCCGCGTGTATACGCACTTTCCTTCACACCAACATGCGTATAGCTCTATAAATACTATTTTTCAGAATGTAATCAGTCTCAGATCCAGATTTGAGGCTTTCAGTCAGATATCTTTAGAAATGCAGACCCCTTCATCAAATATTCACCATCAACCATGTTTACTGTCTTATTGAATAGATTTGTACCTAATCAACTTAGTGGCATATACAGTATTCAGACAACCCAGATCTACAAGAAGACTTCATTGACAGACAGAAAAAAAATAGTAGGAATAATAGAAAAACCTCTGCAATAAGCTTCAAAAAACCCTAATTTCCATACACGCCTTTTCTAAAGAAAACCCGCATATATACGCGCTTTTACTGAGACGAACTAGCGTATAGATCTATAAATATAAACTTTGCAGAATGAACCAGATCCATAGAATTTTCCCAGATTTCTTCACTTGACTTCAGCAAACTTGCTAGGTCATAGATCTAATCATCTCTTCAATGGATCACACAAGAGCATATTCATTTCAAATCTAGAGATCCTGAACCATCATTGTATCCATGGGTGCATCATAGATTCAGATCTATCACTTAAAACGGAGTTCATCCTATGTAGATATACCTTAGAGAGAATTATTCAGTTACAACCATTACTCATGTACACTTTGCTCTATGATCTTCTTCTCCTTATATATATTTAGCCTTTACCAATACCATGAGTCAAAACCATACAACTGCGGATGGTATTCTTGGATGGAATCAAATAGACAATACATCGCTCAATACTGTGGGCTAATACCATGGTAATGCCCCTTGGTATCATAATGTTAGAGCGCAAAATGCATACGCGACTTGGATCATTCAGATCTGTGTGTATACACAACTTCTCTTCATAAAAACTGCGTATATACTAATTCTGAATGTATACGCGGGTTTCCTTCACAAAAGTAGTGTATACATTGCATCCATACGCGGGTTGCCTTCATAAAACGTGCGTATACATTGAGAAATATTTCTTTTTTCATTTCTCTGGCACTTACTGGAATTGCTTTCTCTGTCATATCTGAACTGACCTGTAGAAACATTATTTTTACATCTTTAACACATAGGTTGCTTATCAAAAGGCAACTCATCAAGGAGTTTTCCATCAAGAACAACTTCATCAAGTAGGTTGCCATCAAGGACAACATATTGCAACATATTACCAACAATATTGAGCTCAAGTTTCAGGTTCAAGGGTAGATACCTGAGATACTAATGTGAATAGAGACTGATTTGTATAGTTTCTAAGATGGAGAGAGTTCATAGAGTGCATACTTTCTATATTGGTGAGTTTTTGTTGACACATTGAAGATCGCACGTTTTTTCCAATGACTTCATGTTAGTCAATATAGAGAGGAAGGCTTATCAGACTGAAGGAGAACGATTTCTCATACCCCGAGAAAAATTTGTACAACATCAAGGCATCCGGTTGTAAGATTTATCTTTCTAATTCATGATAATACATATGGATCTCTTTTTCTCATTGTCTTGTTTCTGAATTCATGGGAATGATTTCAATCCTTAGATTCCTTGATCACTAAGTTGGATTAGTATTTTTTGGTTATTATATATTGTATATTCTTTAATTATTTGTCTTGTATGTGATTTCAGGTTCTACTCATCATTGGAGAACTACTTTGGAGCGACGGACAAAGGACTACATCAGACGTTTGGATTTAAAAGCAGGAGCATGTCCTCTCTACTTTACTGTTATAATTATCTTAAGATACAAATAATCTAGAGAAAGAGATACTCAAATGGACCTTAGTTTCTAGTTACTCGTTGGATTACTAAGGAGATCGCTCTTGTCCGCAAGAGGGATTAATCGTGGTAACAAATGTGTAGAGGAAGAGGAACATGATCTAGACTGGAATAAGGTTCTTATGGATTCTTCTCACTTGAACTCTGAGAAGGTTCTTGTGGATTCTTCTCACTTGAAATATGCAAAGGCATTGATTCCAGGAAACTTACAATTTGATTCAGCCAAAATTTTAGCTAAACCTTGTCCTTTTACCAATTTGGTGGGCCTAATATCTAGATCAAATTCAAGTATCTTGGAAAACCATCTTCCCCTCTTTCCATCTATATCAGGTCATGTTAAGATTGTTTTTACCGCATTGTTTGGAACATAAGAAATAATTGGAGAATGTAAGACATAAAACCTGAATTCTTTCAAAGCTTGTACAAGGGCATAGGCTTGTTTTTCTATGATGTCATATCTCAATTCAGAATCTCTCATCACCTCACTGAAAAAGGATATTGGTTGCTCATATCCATCATCATTTATTTGAAGAAATACAATGACTAAAGTAGTGTTAGAGGCAAAATAAAAGATACTAAAATGTTTGGAGTAATCAGGGCTAGCTAGTATTGGGACTTCGTAAATGAATTTCTTGATTTATGAAAAAAAATACCTGACCTATACTGTCCACTTAACTTCATGATCCCTTTTAAACATGTGAGTAATATCTTTGACTATATCAGCATAATTAGGTATAAATATTCTTAAGAAATTTATTTTCCCTGTAAATGCTTGAATTTCCTTTTTATTTCTAGGTAAGTTGATTACCTCAATTTTCAAGACTCTTTTTGGATCATAAAACCACTCCTTCCTTTGAAATTATATGTCCCGGTATTTTTCCTTCTTTCATTGCAAACAAATACTTCTTGGGATTAAGTGAAATCCCATATTTCCTGCACCTTTCAAAAAAAATTCTCAAGTACTTTAAATGTTTTTCATTAGAATTAGAAAATAAAGTTAAATCATCAAGATAAATAATAATGAATTTATTAATATTACCAACAAATGCAAGATACATTGCTCCATGAAATGTTTCTCCCACATTAATTAGACCAAATCAAATTCTAGAATACATAAATGTACCCCAAGGAGTTGTAAATGTTGTCTTTTCCCTATATTCTGGACTAACCAAAATTTGATTATATCAAGAAAATCCATCCAACCTTGAAATTTTGTTTGAACCTGAGATCTTTTGAAGTAACTGATCCATTTTTTGTAATGGATAATTATCCTTTAAAGATAGTTTGTTTAAGTTTCTAAAGTATGCACACAACCTTACTTCACCATTTTTATTCCTGGAAGGTGCTAGGTTAGCTATCCATTCATAATACCTTAAGGAGACAATTATTTTTCTATCCAATAACTTTTTAATTTCTTTTTCAATAATTGGAAGCAAAACTAGATTTATTCTCCTTAACTTTTGCTGAAAGGGTTTGGCTTCTAGTTTGAGAGAAATTTTATGTTCAATAATAGTTGTGTCATAGGTTTTCAACTCTTCATATGACCATGAAAATACATCCTTATAATGCTTGAAAAGATTGATATATTTGTTTTAAATTTTGTGTGGAAATGATGCTAAAATTTTAACATTTATAACTTCTTCAGTTGTTCCAATATTACAATCCTGAACATCCTCTTGTTGTGAATTCAATAATGAGGTTTTTGAAACATCATTATGATTAAAAAAAAATTCAAGGGGAACTAGTTATTTTGGAATATAATTATTAGACAATTCAATGATATTGTGATCAACTATTTTTTTATCAAACTGTGAGTTATGATTGTCATCATTTGATTTATTTTTATTTAATTGTTCTTCTTCAATTTGAAAAGTTCAAAATTCATCTATTGGTAGTAAGAATTTTTTCAAAAGTTCATCATCATCGAAAACCTGCTAATGCTTAAGGTTATCAGGAATGGAAGACATGTATTTCACTTCAATATGATAATGCAATTTCATAGGATCGGGAATTTTAAAGGAACTGGCAGAAAATGCCAAGGCATCAACATGAATGTTTTCTTCTCTTGGGATCGATGTGATATTAAAAGCTTGAATTTTTTTTCTACAGATTCCCAAACTTCATTTCTGTAATATCTTAGCTTAGGGTGTTTAGTTTGACATAAGTTCCTAATTTGTTTAAAAATTAAATCTGAATCACCAAATACAGTCAAATTTTGAACCTTTAGGCTTTTTGCTAACTCTAATCCTAAAAGAAGGGCTTCATATTTTGCTACATTGTTTGTGTTAGCCCCCTATAAAATTTTTGACAAGCAAACAGGGGGCTAAAATGTTTTTGAGCCTTCAAGGAATGCATTTCCTCTGAAAACACATCATCCTTGAAGCCTGCTTGTGCCTTTTGTCCTTTGATAAAATCCCCTCTGCTGCTCCCATCATGAAGCCTCTCTATTTGTGAAGAGAATTCCCGAAGGCCCCCTTTCCCTCTTATTCCATTCACTTTTAACCTCTCTTCTCTTCTCTTTAACTCCTCTCTTTTTCCCATTAACCCTCTAAATCATACCCAAATTCCCTTTAAATCCTACCATCACCCCTCGTTTGATCCATTTCCCATTTTTTCCCTTATATCGTTCCCCTTTCTGACCTAAAAATTGCATTAAAATCGGCAAAAAACCCACTTTTCACTTTACATTAGGGCTTAGCCCCTTTCGAACAGCCCCCTTCAAACCACTTCCCCATATGCCCGCACCCAGTACCAAGCGCTTAAGCCCGGGCGCTAATCGCAATCGCAAAGTTTCGGGCGAGCGCGTTTCTTTGTTTAAACCAAATTTCCCGATGCGATTGAAGTTTGGTTTGATAGCCCCACACCGCAATCTCCACCGTCGATCCATACAGATCCGACGGCTTGGCGCTAATCGCATTGCACCATCGCATCGTGTTTCCTCCTCCTTGCTCCCCGATTGTGAACCCTCCGATGGCCCTCTCCACCGTTGATCCACTTCTAAATCCAACAGCCATCGCAATCTTGCTCCAATCGCAATCGCAAATTCCAATCGATGCCACTTTCTGCCCCTTGTGATTGCGATCCCCCGATTGAATCCAAGCCATCCGTTCATCTAGATTCGACGACCCCGCGCTAATCGCACTGCGGCCATCGCCCATGTCCATCTGCTTCTACGATTATGTGTGAGCCATCGATCTGTCTCCAGATCGGACGGCGGTCGTTCAATCGCATCGCGTCCCCTCCTCTGTGCTCCCCGATTGCGATCTGCCGATGAATATTTTAGTCGTTGATCTCCTCCTAAGATCCGACGGTCCTAAGTGAATCGCCCTCCACCCGCGCCGGGTTCCACCACATCAAACCGTTTCATATGTTTTCCGCGTATTTCCTATGTATTGCATTCAAAGGTCCAAACTTGGGTTTTGTACTGAATATCGTGTCATCCCGCCAAGCATCAAAATTTTAATGTTTTACATTGAATTTTCCATTTTTCTCGGCTTCCACATACATTTTCCCCCCATTTCACTGCATTTCTCCACCACTGTCTGTTACATCCGTCGTTTCCACAGTTGCCACTGTCGTTCTTCCAGGCCTCCACAGCATTGCCTTCCGCCACCCTCTGTTTATATAATTGGTTTATTTTATTGTTGCAAGGTTTTACAGAGCGGTAATTCACTCCATTCTCATAATCACATCCATTGTGAGTCAGAACACAGAGAGGCCAATATAGTAGCCAAGCGAAACAGCAGAGACGGATTAGAAGGGTCCGGACCTGTTAATTGCATGTTTAACGCTTAATCCTGCATTCAAAGGATAAAGATGCAGTTTGAAGACTTAAGCACACTGTCAGGTCCTATCAGTGCTTCCAGTGTCAGCAGAGTACTTTTCTCTAGAAATACTACCTCTCAGCATTCTCCATGCCTCCTCGAGCCCTTAAGAAGCTAAATACACTGGCAGAAGTTTCCACGACTGTCAGGACCGCAGTTATGGAAGCACGAAGACCTGAAGATCTTTTCAGTCACCTTACTTGCTTCAGAAGACAGAACAGAGGGCCTTACAGCCAGAAAGGACCCCAAAGGAACATCAGATATCAAATTGGCCTGACAGAGTCTCCCAGACATACTACTCCATTTAATGTATATCATCTACTCCTGTTGTTATCTTCTCCTATAAGAATTCCCAAGAAAATATTGTAAGGGTGGTTGTTTGGTTGTTGCCGATTGCTGTTAGAGGGATTCATTTGGACTGTTAGAGCAGTCTTGGGAGGGATTAGCAGAGTAGTTGCTATGTAGTAGGCTAGGAGGAGAAAGTCTAGACTGTATTAGCCATTGAGCTCAGGGTATGTGACTGGTTTTGCATCAATTAATCAAGCACATTTCACAGGATCTATTACTATTGGTGATGTTTTCCTAACACTGTTTATTACATTTTCATACTGTTTCATTTTCTGCTGGCTTGCATCAGAAATATGGCACAGGATTTACTATTGTTAGGTAACCTATGTCTCTACTCTCCTTGCCCTTAATGTTTTCTGCTGCTTAGTTGTTCTTGTTGGGTTTAAGCTGGAAGATTTGGGAACACTGGGGATTAGAGTTAGCCCTATCCACTAGGATCCTTGTGCGACCAGCTGGCCTTTCTAAGATCTCTTGCTGGTGTCAAAGCATTGAAGGTTCAAAGTCCTTCTCTGATCTACAGACCCTGGCTCTATTAAACTTAGCTTTGTTTTCCCTTGGAGTATGTCCAAGCAGTTCTGGAGTTAAATGACCTCCGACCTGATCTATAGACAGAAAATTGGGTTGCTTCCCTTCTCTCACCTTCTTTCCTTAATGTTCCATTACATCATCTATCTAAAAATATCCTTTAGTGTAGATGACTCACCCTCTGAAAACCTTGGCTAGTTTTTCCAAGTAATTCTCCTTTCATGACTCCATAGCCCAATGGATGGCACTTTCTTGACCTATCCCCTTTGCTGAAACATCCTGCTGCTTTTTTCCTTTTCTCCCATTACTTTCTCAGCCTATGATATCATGAAAAACCCAACAACCAACCAACCAAATAATTTTAAACCCCCCTTTGTGCTTCATAACTAGCCTAACATCTCATTTGAACTTTCAAAGATATATCATTCTTTGTTTTATTGGAGAGATCCCTCTCTGGGTCTAGGAGGGCTAGATCCTAGGGCCTCATAGTGGTTTGATGTTGTCTCATCTTTGGTCTTTCCAATCTGCCCAAAACATGGGAACCCCAACATAATGGTGACTCCACTGGGGAACGAGACCAATCAGCCTTGATTTGGTAAATCATTGTGGTGGACAGTAAAATTGTAAATCCTCCACCTGGCAACTCCACAATTCCTAAATGATAAAGGACTCCACTGGTGATCAGTAGGCCGCTAATTATCTGTGTTTTCACAAGACTCCACTGGGAGACCAGTCGCATTACAACATCATCATCACCAATGGAAGACTCTGAACTAAGTCCCCTTGAAGAGTTTCATTGCAGAATATCAGATATACTGGCTAAACTCAGAAACGAGGACCTTCCAGAGGTTTTTCGATCCAGCTCAAGTTTCAATAATCAACCTGAGCTGAAGAAAGTTTTTCTAGAAGTGTTGGTCGAAAGGTATGAAGCTAAGATTGAAATTTTGAACTCACAAGAGAAATCATACCAGTTCAGAGACCCTAGACCATTTCTCGAAAGTCTCCCTCCCCCTAAGAGAGAGGAGATTCCACTGCTTTTTGATGTGCAAGAAGAAGGTGATCAGGATTTCAGGAGCCACTTTGAGGATGCAGTGGAAGAAGCAATAGTCAAAGCTGCCTAGGATACAGACAGCCTACCAGTCATGGCAGGCCTGAAAGAAGAAAGTGTACATCATCTGTCCATTGATCCTATGACAGAATACATGGAGGCCCTGATTAGCTCAAATTCTCCAGCATTGATCCTTTGTCAGGGCCAGACTCATCAGGAATGGTCACTACTAATGGTGACCTCAGTTTTGAAGAACCACATGCAGAGCACCTTGTGGTTATCTCTAATAGGCAGTCAGTGCTCATATCCTTTTTTGTTACTGCTTGACTGGCTACACTGGCACTATTGTATCACCTAGAGCATCAGAGATTTCCAAGTTAGAGTAGAGTAGGTAGGAAAAGCTCAATAAAGCTCAGCTTGTGAGCATGTAGTTAGTTGTTTTAATTTCTGCAAAGTCTAGCAAGTCAAACAGTCTAATCCTGGCTCGACTGTTTTCAATTTCTGTCTTAGAATGTAGAGAAGAAATCTGCTAGACAGTTTAATCCTAGCAGATACTAGATTAGGTAGAGAAACTATGAGACCAACAGTTTAATATAGTCTCATGGAGTAATAAGGGTAGAAGTAGAATAGGTTTATTTTCTGGTTTGTAAAAATTGATGATGTAAAGGGTCTGCAAGTCCAAATGCACCCAAAAGAAAAAAATTTAGGACTATAATGTGGGTAGGTAGTTTTTTGGGAGAATTTTACTACTGATATGATGTCTTCATGATTTGTGGTAGCTGATCAAAGAAAGAAATGAATGATTCAAGCACTAGGCATCTGGCCTACACCAAAGATCATTTTCTGAATTCTTGACTCCTTCAAGAAGAATTCATCCCCATGTGGAGCCACTGTTAGCCCCCTATAAAAATTTTGACAAGAAAACAGGGGGCTAAAATGTTTTTGAGCCTTCAAGGAATGCATTTCCTCTGAAAACACATCATCCTTGAAGCCTCCTTGTGCCTTTTTTCCTTTGATAAAATCCCCTCTACTGCTCCCATCATGAAGCCTCTCTATTTGTGAAGAGAATGCCCAAAGGCCCCCTTTCCCTCTTATTCCATTCCCTTTTAACCTCTATTCTCTTCTCTTTAACTCCTCTCTTTTTCCCCATTAACCCTCTAAATCATACCCAAATCCCCTTTAAATCATACCATCACCCCTCATTTGATCCATTTCCCATTTTTCCCTTCTATCGTCCCCTTTCTAGCCTCAAAATTGCATTAAAATGGGTAAAAAACCCACTTTTCACTTTACATTAGGGCTTAGCCCCTTTCAGCCAGCCCCCTTCAAACCACTTCCCCATATGCCCGCACCCAGGACAAAGCACTTAAGCCCTATGCGCTAATCGCAATCGCAAAGTTTCGGGCGAGCGCGTTTCTTTGTTTAAACCAAATTTCCCGATGCAATTGAAATTTGGTCTGATAGCCCCACGCCACGATCTCCACCGTCGATCCATATAGATCCGACGGCTTAGCACTGATCACATCGCACCATCGCATCACGTTTCCTCCTCCATGCTCCCCTATTGTGAACCCTCTGATGGCCCTCTCCACTGTTGATCCACTTCTAAATCCGACGACCATCGCAATCCCGCTCCAATCGCAATCGCAAATTCCAATCGATGCCACTTTCCGCCCCTTGCGATTGCGATCCCCCGATTGAATCCAATTCATTCGTTCATCCAGATCTGACGGCCCTGCGCTAATAACACTACGCCCATTTCCCCTATCCATCCGCTTCTCCGATTACCTGTGAGCCGTCAATCTGTCTCTAGATCGGACGACAGTTGTTCAATCACATCGCGTCCCCTCCTCTGTGCTCCGCGATTGCGATCTGCCGATGAAGGTTTTAGCCGTCGATCTCCTCCTTAGATCCGAAGGTCCTAAGTGAATCACCCTCCACCCATGCCAGGTCCCACCACATCAAACTGTTTCATATGTTTTCTGCGTATTTCCTATGTATTACATTCAAAGGCCCAAACTTGGGTTTTGTACTGAATATCGTGTCATCCCACCAAGCATCAAAATTTTAATGTTTTACATTGAAGTTTGCATTTTGCTTGGCTTCCACATACATTTTCCCCCCGTTTCACTGCATTTCTCCACCACTGTCCGTTACATCCACCATTTCCATAGTTGCCACCGCCGTTCTTCCAGGCCTCCACAGCATTGCCTTCCACCACCCTCTCTTTATATAATTGGTTTATTTTATTGTTGCAAGGTTTTACAGAGCGGTAATTCACTCTATTCTCATAATCACAGCTATTTTGAGTCAGAACACAGAGAGGCCAATATAGCGGCCAAGCGATACAGTAGAGACGGATTAGAAGGGACCAGACCTGTTAATTGCATGTTTAACGCTTAATCCTGCATTCAAAGGATAAAGATGCAGTTTGAAGACTTAAGCACACTGTCAGGTCCTATCAGTGCTTCCAGTGTCAGCAGAGTACTTTTTTCCAGAAATACTGCCTCTCATCGTTCTCCATGCCTCCTCGAGCCCTTAAGAAGCTAAATACACTGGCATAAGTTTCCACGACTGTCAGGACCGCAGTTATGGAAGCACGGAGACCTGAAGATCTTTTCAGTCACCTTACTTTCTTCAGAAAACAGAACAGAGGGCCTTACAGCCAGAAAGGACCCCAAAGGAACATCAGAGGTCAAATTGGCCTGACAGAGTCTCCTAGACATACTACTCCATTTAATGTATATCATCTACTCCTGTTGTTATCTTCTCCTATAAGAATTCCCGAGAAAAGATTGTAAGGGTGGTTGTTCGGTTGTTGTCGATTGCTGTTAGAGGGATTCATTTGGACTGTTAGAGTAGTCTTGGGAGGGATTAGCAGAGTAGTTGTTATGTAGTAGGCTGGGAGGAGAAATTCTGGACTATATTAGCCATTGAGCTCAGGGTATGTGATTGGTTTTGCATCAATTAATCAAGCACATTTCACAGGATCCTGGTCTATTACTATTGGTGATGTTTTCCTAACACTGTTTATTACATTTTCATATTGTTTCATTTTATGCTGGCTTGCATCAGAAATATGGCATAGGATTTACCCTTGTTAGGTAACCTATGTCTCTGCTCTCCTTGCCCTTAATGTTTTCTGCTGCTTAGTTGTTCTTGTTGGGTTTAAGCTGAAAGATTTGGGAACACTGGCGATTAGAGTTAGCCCTGTCCACTAGGATCCTTGTGCAACCAGCTGGCCTTTCTAAGATCTCTTGCTGGTGTCAAAGCATTAAAGGTTCAAATTCCTTCTCTGATCTACAGACCCTGGCTCTATTAAACTTATCTCTGTTTTCCCTTGGAGTATGTCCAAGCAGGCCTGGAGTTAAATGACCTCTGACCTAATCTATAGACAGAAAATTGGGTTGCTTCCCTTCTCTCACCTTCTTTCCTTAATTTTTCATTCCATCATCTATCTAAAAAGATCCTTTAGTGTAGATGACTCACCCTCTGAAATCCTTGGCTAGTTGTTGCAAGTAATTCTCCTTTCATGACTCCATAGCCCAATGGATGGCACTTTCTTGACCTATCCCCTTTGCTGAAACATCCTGATGCTTTGTTCCTTTTATCCCATTACTTTCTCAGCCTATGATCTCATGACCAACCCAGAAACCAACCAACCAAATCATTTTAAACCCCCCTTTGTGCTTCATAACTAGCCTAACATATCATTTGAACTTTCAAATATATATCATTCTTTGTTTTATTGGAGAGATCCCTCTCCGAGTCCAGGAGAGCTAGATCCTAGGGCCCCATAGTGGTTTGATGTTGTTTCATCTTTGGTCTTGCCAATCTGGCCAAAACATGGGAACCTCAATAGTTTGTAACATCAAAGTCTAATTTAAAGGATTGAGTTGTGTTTTTCTTATCAGGAGAGATGAGTACAATTCTAGCCCCAGCTCCATCTTTGGAAAATTCTCTATCAAAGTACATTTTCCAAATATCAGTTTTAGAAATTTGAGGAGAAGTAACAATTTCCTGAATGTTGATTTGAGAATTTGAAATATCATTATTAGCTAAATTAAAGTACCAAAAATCTTGATCAATAGCATAGATTGGATGATTGATAGCTTGATTGGCTTTAAAAACTGTGTTGACAAATATGACCTCTCTATATAACATTAAATTTTCACCTCCATAAACTGGGATTGTTGCAAAGGATATATCCATTTGTAAACTACCTCCCAATTTTGCACAACAAGACCTAGATAATAGCATTCCAAATTTGGGTGGAATATCTATAACTACTATATCTAAGACTATACTTTTGACAGGGATTCGAGTAAGTGTTACTACTAAATCCTTTATTAATCTGAGGCAAGGTACTTTATTAGAATCAAAATTATACAGATCATGATATGATCTAGTGATTTCTAATTGAAGTTGATCCATGATTACTTTAGGCATTAGATTATGAGAAGCCCCATAATATAACATGCAATTATATAAGATATAATCATGAACTTTTAATGTGACATAAAAACGAGGAACACTTTCATCAATCATGTCTAAGCTAGGACCAAAAAATACTTGGGGTTTTTCATCTTGCAAACTTATGTTATATTCTTCTCAATCAATACTTGAAGATTGCATCAATTTTGAAACTTGATTTTTATAACCATGGCTTTTAGAGAGTTCAGATAATGGGATTGGGCCTTTAACTCTTTCTAATTATTTTTCAACATTAAAAATTGTTGGGGGAGTTTTTTAAGAGTATTTTGTTCTAGTAATTGATTATGTGTTTCACTTGATGATGTTTGAGTTTCAAAAGTTTTAACTTGAGGTTCATCAAAGGTAACCTTTTTGGCTGGTCTACCAGGTCCTTATCCAGGCCTTAAGTCATATATTTTGTTTAACTCAGCAATGAGAAACTTAGATAAAGCTTAGTATTTTGAGATTTGAAAATTTTCTTGATCTTGGGTATAGATTTGATCTTGATTGATTAGAACAATAACATTTTGTGATGAGGAATCCCCAAGTTGATTGATATCATTTGGATTATAGGAATATTTTCCTCGGGGTCTTGATCATCAATCAATAAGGGAGGTTGGATTTGCTGGTCATTATTTGGTATTTGGATAATTTGAGGTTGAAAAGGCCTTCTATACTGAACTTGAGGTCTATTTCCAACTGGTTGAACAACTCTAGGTTGAGATTACATCCTAGATATTCTATTAGAAATATTTCTAAGAAGAGAAGTTATCTCATCAATTTTATGATCTTCCTCTTTGGTTTTTGATGAAGATGTACCTTCTTCCCTAACTTTCATTCTTTTTTCAAGATTTTCAACTTTTACTCTCAGTATACTAGATGCTCACCTATTAGCTTCAACTTCAATTGCAATTGTTTGCATATATTCTAAAGTTTTAGACTTTCTTTCTCCAAGCATTACAACAAAATCATCTTCAAATGCCTTAGAAAATATGACTTTAGCAACAGTTACTGGAGGTTTACAATCTAGGGGCATTTTTTTGTATATTTTATAAATCTCTTGATGAAATCAACAATGGGTTCATTAGGGTCTCTTTTCAAGTCTTCAAATTTTTTTAAATAGTAAACAACATCTTTCTTAATTACCAATAGATTCTTAAAAATGTTTATTAAGTCAACCCAAGAATTAATAAAATTTTCTCGTAGATGTCTAAACCATATGCAAAAAATTCCTTCTAAATATTAGACAAACAATCTAGTATAGACATCTTCATGTTCAATGTTCATATTATCAGCAAAATCTATAAATAAAGCTAAGTGATCTTCAAAATATGGGCTCGTTTCTCCATTAAATATAGGAAGATACTTCAAATATCCATCAGGAAAAGGATGGATTTGAGTTGTAGGAGGAAGAACTAGTGTTTCCTAACAAGCTTCTATGATTGGTTGAAAAACAACCATTAACTAAGGTTTTGTAGGTGAAGATGAAGATGAAGAAGAGGTAGATGAAGGTTGAGGAGGATTTTGAGAAGAAATTAAGTGAGATGAAGATGGATGTTAGGAGGTGGAAAGAGGATGTATGAATTGATAAGGGATAACTAATTTTTGAACTTTTGGGATGATTTTGTCTTCTTCTTCAAAGGCCAAAGTACTGGTATAAATGGTAAAACCTTCCTCAAGTTTGATAGAAGTGTATGGGTAAGTATGTATCACAAAAGAAATATAATCAGTTGGTTTGAAATCAGGAAAATCAAGTCCTAATTCAACTTCAGTATCAACTACCTCTGATGTAGATATGGGAAGCCTAATTGATTCAAATTAATGAACCAATAATGATGATTGAAGATAAAATCCTTTAGATAACAGTTCTAACACTTTTTAATTAGGAGCTCAAATTTAAGCTCAAAAATAAAAGTTCTCATAATCGCTCGTAACCTGAATGACCAAATAGGTCTCATCGCCCTGATTCCGACGCACTTCGTTTCATCGAAAACTGACTCTGTATGTGAAAGTTAGAGCTTGATGTCCATTTTCTCAAACATCTAAAATTTGTACAGAATTGACAGGATGATGAGTGGGCAGTCCAGTCAAAATAGATATGTATATATATATATATATATATATATATAATCCAAGGAATATTATTTGGAATATTCCTCTAGTTGGTCGAATCAAGTGTTGACAAGTGTTGGTTGGTGGTTGGTTGAAAGTTTGGTTCGTTGGCGCAATCTGATTGGTTTATTTTAAAGCCAATTGGGTGTCTACACATGGAAATCCTGGAGGCCGCCACGTGCCCCCCCTGGTGGACTATGGTCGAAATTCATATTTGTATATGGTGGAAAATTTTATTCGGAGGTCAGGGGAAGGTCGGGGTCGACCCTGTAACCTCCCCACACAAACAACACGACATACCATTATGCCCGTGCTATGATTCTTACCATAATATGTGGTTGGATTATATTTGTCATAATACAAAGAGCATGGAGGGGGTAAAGAGGGCCAGCCACGAAGGGCCATCCCTTGGTCCATGGGACCACCACCCATTACCACGGTGGACCGCTCCAACCAAATGCGTGAAGTTTAAGTCTTAAATGACACTTATTAACCCATAACCCGTGATTTAATGCACTAATCCATTCACTAATGTGAATTTGTATTAAACGGGCCATTAGCGCCAAACCACCACTTATCCACTGTTAACTGCATTTATCCGCTAATTAATCTGAGTTTAACATGGAGGTGAAGTTGGTAGAGTCCGCCAATTTCGGCAAGAACTCCAGTTCTGGCGGAGTTAACTGGAGTTGCTCCAGATTTAGAGGAGTTTTCCTAGGAAAATTTGACTGAGCCATAACTTGAGAAAATTTCGACCAAATTGGGCTCAAGAAGAGTCTATCCTAAAAATTTTGGATATTATGAGAAGTTTTGTGCAGATTTCAGAGGTATAGGAGCACTTTTGGAAGTGATTTTCCAGCTTTAATATTCAATATGTCTAGGGCCACTAGGAGAGGAGGACATATCTACTTCACCTGAAGACAAAATGAAGAGCCAGAGGAGGGTACTTAGGGGTTTTTGGATGATGTGAATAAATTGGTAACCTCTGTTTACTAATTTGAGCACATCTTCAGGTTCATATTGCAGGTTTGACAAGGTATATGGATAAATCAAATGTTTGAAGCATTTTTGAAAGTTGTTGAGCATGGAGGAGACCTTGTAGGGGTTTTCCCAATTCTAGAACACTTTTTGCAGTATTTGTGACCAGCATGATTCAACTCTGGTTTGAATTATGTATTCATGAATTTTTTTATTGTATTCTTTAGTGTGGAATTGAAGTGTGTTTGTGAGAGGCTTTTAGCTCTCACTGGTGAAAGAATACCATCTATGTAGGAGACATGTTTTGTTTCTCATAATTTCTTTGCAGAAGAACATTTCCTTGAAGGGGTAATGGCCACATGTGTTTGGCAGAAAACTTATATGTAATTTTGACATTGAATACAAGAGTGGTCTATTCATGTTGACATGCCAAGGAGATGTAGCCCAGGAGGGGTGAAATCCTTCATCAATGGCTTTTGTCTTGTTGTTTGGTGCACATTTATTTTCAAGTGTATGATGATTTCATGATTTACAATTTTTTCATGGAATTATACTGGTTGAATAACACTTAAAATAAACCATTTAACATTCTGTTAAGCTCAAATCTATGCACACAATCCTTAAGTACTTTTATTTTATACTATTGAGGAAGCTAGCACAGCAAAACTAGTTTGTCCATATTCATATCACTTTTAGTGGTAGTTATGATAACTTCGTAGGAATTGAAATAGACTGAAAAGGATGAGGTTTTGATACGAATTCTGGTGGGAGAGATACAAAAGTAGAAGTAGAAGCTTCTAATCTGCATTTAGAAGAGGTTATTCTTACTAACCTTTCAGGATCTAATAATGGAGAATGAAGGCTACAGTCAGAATGAGACGTAGTATGCATGTGTGAAGCCAGGTTTACTCAGTGGAGTCTCCAAGTGAATGATTCTAGTCAACTAACTCCTTATTCACCTTTAAAAATAAATTTTATCGTTGTCCCAAGGAATAGATAGTTCAATTTTTCATTCCTTGAAAATGATGCCAATCTGATGTTGTCCTTTTTAGAAAAGTATAGGCTAAGGAACTATTTAAAAGCATCTAAAATGTTGTTTTATTTTGGTTTGGATGACCAATGCCTTCAAATCTTAAATAGGTGTAAGTCTTAATTATTCTAGATATAATAAAAGGGTCGATTCCTCACTTTTAACATAATTGAGCTTTAAATTGTCTTTGAAAGATAGAATTTAAGATGAAATATATGCATCATTAAACATTCAAACAAAGAATTTAAATTTTCATATACAGATGATGCGTATAAAATCCTTTTACAGCCAAACAAAACATATTTAAAGATAACATGAAACAACAATTAATTCATGTAGAGAAATTAAATAAAATAGATAGTTTCAGTTAATTAATATTTGTAACTGATTATAACTTTGCAAGGGGATTTCAGAAATATTAATACTTAATCTTATCTTACCCATATTTCCTATTAAATTTAAACATGTGAAGAAATAAAGAAAAATGGAACATATAAGAAACTAGAAAAACTCACAGGAAAACACAATCTGCTTCAAAATGAGTCAAGTGTTGGGAAAAATACTGAGAGGGGGGGGTGAATCAGTATTTTGAACTTTATCAAGTCTTTGTACTTTTTCACTCTCTAAAACCCATACGCTACTTTGCTGAACCAAACTAGCGTATACACGCAGATATCCTTCATGAAACTCGTGTATACACAGTGATCTAATTATGCCATTAATTCTTCACTTATATCATTCCATCATTAATTCATTAGATGTTCAATAAACAGTAAACATGTGCAGTAAGAACAAAATAAATCATCACACATAAGCATCACACATGAACACCAGGATTTTAGGTGGAAACCCAAGTCGGGAGAAAACCACCGCTGCAGTTGCTCAGCCTTCAATATTTTATTATAGAGAAAACATCTTACAACATATGTGCTGGCGCAGACTCCTACCAGCATGCAGGGACCCACCTGCGCTTGTTTACCAGCCTCTCCTGGAAGGGAGCTCCAACCCCCTGACTTGTTTACCAGCCTCTCCTAGAAGGGAGCTACGACCCTCTGATCTCGTTTACCAGCCTCACCTGGAAGGGAGCTACAACCCCCTGACTGAAGGCTACAACCCTTAGCACCTCTATGGACCACATTTCATCAATTTTCACACTGGATCCAAAGCTTTTTTTAGAACACATCTTGTAGGCCACACTTCATCATATTTTCAGACTGGACCCACTCCACATATTTAAGCTCAATCATACAACCAAACTGAAATAGACAACTCAGAATTGTAGAATACAGATAGCAGCAACACAGCAGAACTGATCAGACATTTCATACCCCATGCTTCAGCAAACCCTAGTTTGCATACGCGCTTTCCTTTACCAATCCAGCGTATATACGCACCTTCTACCATAAAAACCCACGTATACTTCTGTACATATTACAGAGCTAATTTTACTGCGCATACGCGCTTTTTCTTCAGCGAAGCCGCATATATACACGCTTCTTCTGCAGAAAAATAGCGTATGGTTCTTCAGACATTTAGGTCATTGCAATTCTTCAGAACAGACACATCACACAGATTTTACCCTTTACGTCAGACAGATGTTCGCCTCATCTCAGATCTAATCATTCCATAAAAACAAATACATTTCAGATCTAGATTCCCTTCTTCATCATTTTCTTCATAGGTGCTTCATGCATTCAGATCTATCATTCAACTGTAACCCTTTCCATTCAGATATACTTCAGAGAGAAGCATTCATTCAAGCTCAGACATCTTGCACCCACGCTCATGATTTGCACAATGAATTCCTTCTCCTTATATAGGTTTACCCTTTTTCAATACCATGAGCCAAAACCACATTACTTCCGATGGTATTCCTGGACGGGGTCATTTAAACAAAAAATTACCCAATACAATGGGTCAATACCATGGTGGTTACCCCTGGTTTTTCACTTTATGAGCGCTTTTGCCCATACGCAACTTGGAATGTTATTTCCCGCGTGCATACGCGACTTATCCTAGACAAATCCGCGTATTCCTTGAGACATACTCTTTTCATCATGCTTTGACACATACTGACAATTCTTCCATCATTACATCATTTAAAAAGTCCATCAAGTCAAGAATAACTTCATCAGGTGGATTTCCATCAAGGACAACACATGCCAACAATCTTATGTCTTCATCTTCATTAAGTGGGTTGCCATCAAGGACAACACTCTGCATCATATTGCCAACAATCTCCCCATTTGGACTTGATGGCAACCACGATGGTGTTTGATCACCACAACAGATAAACAGATAGGTACATTAAGAATACAATGACACCATGTCACTCTCCCCATTCTTTGACATCATTATCTTCATTCAAACACCATGTCACTCTCCCCCTTTGACATCAAGGGCAAAGGGCGGACCAAAACCAACACAAGGTTTTACTCCTCTTGTAGAAGGAAACGCTCTGCAGATCTGATGTACACTGAAGTGACCAAGCTCCCCCTGAGTTCATGCTGAATCTTCAAACATATTTTTCAATGAAGCACATGACTCTATGACCTTCCTATCACCAAGGACTCATACTTACATCAAAGATCCACCCAAGTGGATTTATATATGAGACTCAAATACCCAACCAAGTGGGTTTACACATCTCAACTCAACTACCCAACCAAGTGGGTTTACAATTTTGACTCAGCTACCCAACCAAGTGGGTTTACAAATTTTGACAAGTCCTTACATGACTGAATATTACAATTTTACATCATGGGTCTCAACATGACCTTTTCATCAAATTACAAATATGACTAATACCAGAAAGACTTCAAGAGAGATCATATAACAGAACCATCATAATGCCAATAATGCATTATACTAGGACTCCCCCTAAAAATGTGCATCCAATGCATATTTTCCATATGGCCAAGGCTCCTCCTTAACTTGTGCAACCTGAACACCTTCAACAGCAAGTCATCAGCAACAAACTCTGCATGATCTGTCCATATCTCTGAATCATAAGACTTCCATCTCATCCAACAGATACTCTTCATCAAGTAACAATCCGGGCTCATCCATGATCTTCAACATAAGTAACCAAGTATCATGTCATCATTATTTAGAACTGAAAGAATAAGTTGATACAGAGTCAATAATACAGTTATTAACAGACACACTGATGCTCCCCCTGAACCTCTGCTCTTGATCTTCAGCTATCATCCCAATTCTCTTATCATTAATGCATACGCGACTGTGTCTGCTGGAACTCGCGTGTATACGCAACTTTTGTTCACTTAACTCGCGTATGGAAAGTGAAACATTGAAAACTTCACATTCCTTCATCTCCCCCTGAAGTTGTACTATCTGTACCTATCTTCTTCTCATCAGAGATACCAAACAGCATCACAGCTTGTGCTGAAGAAATGCTGATCCTGAGAAAATTGTCACCAACCACCCATACGCGGTTTTCTTTGTATTAACGCGCGTATATACGCGGCTGTCTTTCAGGAAACCCGCGTATTAAATTTAATATTCTGAATTTAAGCAGATTTGTTCTTCTGACTAGCAGAGACTACTCCCAGCTTCTGTCTTAGATATTCGAATGCTTCCCTGGGCAGAGGTTTGGTAAAGATATCAGCAACTTGTTCTTTGGAGGAAACATATTCCAAATTTACCTTTTGTTCAAGCACTTGTTCACGTAAGAAGTGATACTTGATGGGAATGTGCTTGGTCTTCGAATGCATAACAGGATTCTTTGAGATACTGATGGCACTTGTGTTATCACACATAATGGAGATAGGAGATGTACATTTGATTTGGAAATCTTGTAAGGTTTGCATCATCCAAAGGAGTTGAGTGCAACAAGATGCGGCAGCCACATATTCTGCTTCTGCTGTAGATAAGGCATAGAATTTTGCTTCTTGTTGAACCAAGATACTAACCGGGGTCCCATATAGAATGCACCACCACTAGTGCTTTTCCGATCATCAACACTTCCAGCCCAATCTGCATCAGTGTAAGCATGAAGAGTAAGATCAGCTTTCTTTGGATACCATAGACCATAGTCTTGAGTTCCTTGTAGATATTTGAATATTCTTTTGACAGCCTGAAGGTGAGACTCTTTTGGATTAGCTTGGAATCGTCCAACAATCCCAACTGCATGCATAATGTCTGGTCTAGTCCCAGTGAGATAAAGTAGACTTCCTATCATTGATCTGTATTCTGGTTGATTCACCGTGGAAGAATCATCATGAGAACTGAGATTGCATCCGATTATCATTGGTGTACTTACAGGTTTGCATTCTTCCATGCCATACTTCTTCAGAATTTGCTTAAGATATTTTTCTTGTGATAGGAATATACCATCTGTAGTTTGATGCACTTGCAAGCCAAAGAAGAATGTTAGTTCCCCAAGTAAGGACATTTCAAATTCTTGCTGCATGACAGAAGCAAATTTTTGACTCATAGATTCTTCGTTACTCCCAAAAATGATATCATCAACATATACAACCACAATCAATAGTTTATCATTTTCAGCTTTTGTGTATAAGTTGCTATCAGCAGACCCCTTTGAAAATCCTTGTTGATGAAGATATTTGTCAAGACGATAATACCATGCCCTTGGAGCTTGTTTGAGACCATATAGAGCCTTTTTAAGTCTACAAACAATATTTTCATCATTTCCCAAAATGAATCCTTCTGGTTGTTCTATATATATTTCTTCTTCTAGATCACCACTAAGAAAAGCAGATTTAACATCCATTTGATAGACTTTGATTTGTTGATAACTTGAAAAAGCAAGAAACATTCTTATGGCTTCAAGTCTAGCTACAGGAGCAAAAGTTTCTTCAAAGTCTATACCTTCTTGTTGAGTATACCCTTTGCAAACCAGTCTAGCTTTGTTTCTTACAACATCCCCATTCTCATTTAACTTGTTCTTAAAAATCCATTTAGTTCCAATGACATTTTTATCATGTGGTCTTGGTACCAATTCCCAAGTGTCATTCTTTTCAATTTGATCAAGCTCTTCATTCATGGCTTGCTTCCAACATTCATCTTTGCTAGCTTGATTGACATTGTGTGGTTCAATTGTGGATAGAAGTGCCAGATGACTAGAAGATCCCACAAGAGTTCTCCTTGTTTGTACACCTGATTCCTTGTCTCCCAAAATTTGAGATTCAGGATGATTCTTTTGAACATATCTGGATGGAGCTTTTTCAGATAGATCATCTTCAGGTTCTTCATTGGATCCACTGTCTATGTCATTTCTATTTGATGTAGAAGGACATAAGTCACCATCATCTTCTTTTGTTGTTTGTTTTTCTTCTTTAGGAGCTGCAGGAGACTCATCAATAACAACATCAATACATTCAACAATATTTCGAAGCCTTTTATTGTAACATTTGTATGCTTTGCTTGTAGATGAGTAACCAAGAAATATCCCTTCATCTGATCTAGGTTCAAACTTGCCAAGCTTTTCATCATTATTTTTGATAAAGCATTGACTTCCAAAAACTCTAAAATGCTTCACAGAGGGAGAATTACCATACCAGAGTTCATATGGAGTTTTGTCACTATTTACCCGAACATGAGCCTTGTTGAGAATGTTGGCTGCTGTATGTGCTGCTTCACCCCAGAACATGTCAGGAGTTCCAGAATCATCGAGCATAGCTCTAGCCATTTGTTGAATTGTTCTATTCATTCTTTCTGCTATGCCATTTTGTTGTGGAGTACCTGCTACAGAGAATTGTCTTTTTATGCCATGTTGTTCACAAAATTCAAGGAATTCATTTGATGTATATTCTCCTCCTCGATCAGATCTAAGACACTTGATTTTTAGATCCAATTCATTTTCAGCCAGTGCTTTGAAGCTCAGAAATTTTTCAAATGCTTCATCTTTGTGTTTAATGAACCCGATCCAACACATTCTAGAGTAATCATCAATAAATAAGATATAGTATTCTTCCCCACGTGGTGACATTTTCCTCATAGGTCCACATATGTCAGTATGAATGAGTTCAAGAGGCTCACTTGATGATCCTTCTTTGGCATTAAATCGTACTCTGGTCTGCTTACCGAATTGACAAGATTTGCATATGATACTTTTTGGTAGATTAATATTGGGAAGACCACGAACAGCTTGAAGTCTGCTTGCTTTGTTGATTTGAGAGAAGCTCAGATGCCCCAGCCTTCTATGCCATAGCCAATTTTCTGAAGACTTGCTCAAGTAACATTGATCTTTGCAGTTTAGTACATACAGGTTGCTTGGATTTCTTTTCCCTTTTATAATAATTTTACTTGTATCAAGATCACGAACCACACATTCTTTTGAACTAAAGACAACTTCTGTTCCTTGATCACACATTTGACTTACACTTAACAGGTTATGCCTTAATCCATCCACATACATGACATCATTAGCCTTCACCTTTTCTTTTAGAAACATAGACCCTTTTCCTTTAATTACAGCAGGAGTATCATTTCCAAATGTAACTTTCTTTTCCTTTTCTAGAGCACTATATGCAAGAAGTTTGTTTTTGTCACCTGTCATGTGTCTTGAGCATCCACTATCAATGTACCATTGATTTTCTTCATCTTCTGCAAATAACGCTATGCCACAATTTTCAACCTGTAATTCCTTCTTTTTCCATACTTTGGAGCTTGAAGGAACATGTTCTTTTGGCTGAACTTTGCTCCTGCATTTAGATTCTTCATGGCCAAATTTATTGCAATAAGCACATTCAACTTCATTTTGAAGAGGAGAAAAGTTGTTATAAGTATTCTTCTTTGTTTCAATATCAATCCTTTTCTTTCTTGCTTCTCTTGTCATGATAGTTTTATATGCAACACATTGAACAGCTTTATGACCAAAATTGTGACATGAGAAACATTGTCCATTGAAGTAGAAATTTCTACGATCATGAAATCTTCTATTTGAATTTACCTGTTGGTTGTAGCTTCTTTGAAAGATCTCTCTGTTAGTGTTCCTTGAATTGAGATGATCATGCTTTACCTGGAAAGATCCTTTGTTCCCTTGCTGAGTGGCTGAATGTAGTGAACCAGCTATGGCTGCTTTCAGATAATTTGGTGCTGAAGTCTGGGAAGATTCCCCAGTATATCCAAGACCTGTTTTTATAAGAGGAGACCGTTGTATCTTGATAATCTCGTCTAAGGTTTCTGAACCTTTAGCAAATCTAAGATTGAGAGTTTTTACTTTCTCATTATCTTTCCTTAGACTTACTACTTCACACTCCAATTCCTCAATGCGTTTTTCCTTTGCTTCAAGCTGATTTTCAAGAGTCTCTATGATTGTGTTCTTTTCTTCTAGGCTTACTTTGAGTTGATTGTTTTCTTCAAGAAAATCATTGTCTTCCAGAGCATCTACAAAAGTATCCTTTTCTTCTCTAGATTCTTTTGCCATGAGCAGTTTAATATCTTGTTCACATTCTTCCTCACTATCAGATGACCCATCACTGTCTTCATTAATATAATAACTTTTTCTTATGCTAGATCGATTCTTATTCCTTCTTGATACTTATTTTCCTTTAGCAGATATTTCTTTATAAGGACACTTTGCAGCATAATGGCCAACTCTTCCACAATCAAAACATTTGAAAGGAATCTTACCTTTGAATCTTCCGGTTCCTAGTTGGAGTCTTCTCACAAAATTTGCTTCTTCTTCTTCTTCAGATATATAGCTGGATTCCTTGACAACTTCCTTTTCTTTTCCTTTTGCAGACGCCTTAAAAATAGCTTCTTTGATTTGAGAAGAACCTCCTTGTCTCATTTCAAAAGCAGTCAGGATACCATGTGGTTGAACAATAGTAAGAGTTTGCAGATCTTGCCTTTCTTCAATAGCTGAAACTTTAGAGTCAAATTTTGAAGTCAAAGATCTTAAGACTTTTTCCACCATAGTAGTATCGGCTATGGTTTCACCCAAATTTCTCATTCGATTTACAATATCATCTAGACGTAAAAAGAAACTGGCAATACTTTCATCACTATGCATCCTTAAATTTTCATATTCAATTCTGAGAGTTTGGAGTTTTGCACTTTTTACCTTTGTATCTCCTTCATAGCTCATAATGATTTTGTCCCATATTTCTTTTGCTGAATTTAGCTGCATCACTTTAGCAAATTCTGGTTCAGACATGCTTCCTAATAATACATTCACTGCTTTGGCATTGATTTCATACTTCTTTCTTTCAGCCGCATCAGTAGGAATACTTGCCGGATATTGATAGCCTTCTTCCACGATTGCCCATACTTCTGCACCAAGACTTTGCAGATATGCTTTTGTTCGTACCTTCCAGAATATCAGATTGCTTCCATTGAATAGTGGTGGCTTTAGAGACATTACTCCTTCATGACTTCCCATTGCGACGGATCTCCTTCAAGCGATCAAGCTTCTGCAGAAGAACCTGCTCTGATACCAATTGTTGGGAAAAATACTGAGAGGGGGGGGTGAATCAGTATTTACTGCATAATCAAATCTTTTTACTTTTTCATTCCTTAAAACCCATACCCTACTTTCCTTCAGTAAACTAGCGTATATACGCGGATCCCCTTTATGAAACTAGCGTATACACAGAGATCTAGATCTGTCATTAAATCTTCACTTATATTATTCCATCATTCATTCATCAGATGTTCAATAAACAGTAAACATGTGCAGTAAGAACAGAATAAACCATCACACAAAGGATCACACATGAACACGAGGATTTTTAGGTGGAAACCCAAATCGGGAGAAAACCACCGCTGCAGTTGCTCAGCCTTCAATATTTTATTATAGAGAAAACATCTTACAACATATGTGCTGACGCAGACTTGACCAGCACGCAGGCACCCACCTGCGCTCGTTTACCAGCCTCTCCTGGAAGGGAGCTCCAACCCCCTGACTCGTTTACCAGCCTCTCCTGGAAGGGAGCTACGACCCCCCGATCTCGTTTACCGGCCTCACCTGGAAGGGAGCTACAACCCCCTGACTGAAGGCTACAACCCTCAGCACCTCTATGGACCACGTTTCATCAATTTTCACACTGGATCCAAAGCTTCCTTTAGGACACAACTTGCAGGCCACGTTTCATCATATTTTCAGACTGGACCCACTCCACATATTTAAGCTCCATCATACAACCAAACTGAAACAGACAACTCAGAACTGTAGAATACAGATAGCAGCAACACAGCAGAACAGATCAGACATTTCATACCCCTTGCTTCAGCAAACCCTAGTTTGCATACGCGCTTTCCTTTCACTGATACCACGTATATACGCGCCTTCTACCATACAAACCCGCGTATACTTCTGTACATATTACAGAGCTAATTTCACTGCGCATACGCGCTTTCTCTTCAGCGAAGCCGCGTATATACGCGCTTCTTCTGCGGAAAACTAGCGTATGGTTCTTCAGACATTTAGGTCATTGCAATTCTTCAGAACAGACACATCACACAGATTTTACCCTTTACGTCAGACAGATGTTCACCTCATCTCAAATCTAATCATTCCATAAACAGATGTAGCAAATACCAATACATTTTAGATCTAGATTCCCTTCTTCATCATTTTCTTCATAGGTGCTTCATGCATTCAGATCTATCATTCAACTGTAACCCTTTCCATTCAGATATACTTCAGAGAGAAGCATTCATTCAAGCTCAGACATCTTGCACCCACGCTCATGATTTGCACAATGAATTCCTTCTCCTTATATAGGTTTACCCTTTTTCAATACCATGAGCCAAAAACACATTACTTCCGATGGTATTCCTGGACGGGGTCATTTAGACAAAACATTACCCAATACAATGGGTCAATACCATAGTGGTTACCCCTGGTTTTGCACTTTATGAGCGCTTTTTCCCATACGCGACTTGGCACGTTATTTCCCGCGTGCATACGCGACTTATCCTAGACAAATCCGCGTATTCCTTGAGACATACTCTTTTCATCATGCTTTGACACATACTGACAATCCTTCCATCATTACATCATTTAACAAGTCCATCAAGTCAAGAATAACTTCATCAGGTGGATTGCCATCAAGGACAACACATGCCAACAATCTTATGTCTTCATCTTCATTAAGTGGGTTGCCATCAAGGACAACACTCTGCATCATATTGCCAACATCAAGAATCCTTCTATTAATCTTCAGAAATAGTTCAAAGAATTACAATCATATTCAAAATAATATCACAAGGGTTCAACCCATCATACTTCGAATTACAAAGTACTTATAATTTTTCTTGAAAATATATGGACTTAAGGTAAAAATTTATTACAAAATATCTAATCCAATTGATTTGGATTTTTTATAAAAATAGAACTAGAAAATAGAAAATATGAACTGATTTGACATCTTGCACAGAATTAAAGGAATACCACTGGTGACTGGAGCTAAAAATTTGTTGCTCTGTTTTTAGCTCCTCGTATTATTTCCTTTGTTCCTGAAAATATGTATCTTGTTGCTAAAACATCTGTTGTCTTCTCAATCGATTAGCTCACACAGTTTATCACATCTTTCCTCACTAGGAATAGAAAAATTTACTAACTTTATGTATGCTTCATCGACTTCAGTGTACTTCTCAAATGTAGGTTTTGTTATGAATAAATGTTTTACCTCATGCTAAATTAGTAAATCATAACTTAAACCTTCCATGAAATCCTTGCCAATGATGGTTCCTTTGATTTTAGCAAATTTGGCTTTGTCCAATGCTATATCATGTAATCTAGTTGATATTCTTCAGGAGGAGTTAATTTACCACCAATGCCTTGCAGATCTGGAAGTCCTTTTTGGTGTAAAATGTTAAATTTACTATGAAACTTCTTAATTTGAACTTCCAGATTATGCCACTTATTCTCCAACTGTATAATTAAGCTCCTTTTAGTAAGGACCTTTCTCACATCCAAGATAGTTTTAGTTCTGTCTTCAATTGCACATTCTTCGAGTTCTTCTTTCATTTTAGAATTTAGAAATATGACTATCTTGGTAGCATCTCCTGGTCTGTGGTCCAAGTCTTTCTTTACTTATGCCACTGCTTCCTTTGATTTCTGCAACAATTCTTCCTCTTTAAAAATAATTTCTATAAAGGACACAACTCAGTCATAGTTTCATTTATATCAAGCAAAATTCTTTCCTTTTCTTGAGCAATGGTTTGAGCCATTATTGATTCACTTTTATGGCTAGCTATTTTTTTTCTTAGCTTAAAATTCTTTTGTATTTCAGCTACATAAGTATTTTCAATTTTCAATTTTTGTTCTTGTAGCTTCTGCAATTGCTAACTAAGTTTTTCAATCTCTTGACCTTTGAGTGTAAAGTCTCCCATGGCCTTGGATAAATCTGTTGTTGTATCACCAGAATTTGTGTCTACTGGAACGATTGTTGTTGTGGATGTGCATGATGTTGAAGTACCTACAATAAAATTTTTTTGTTATGGTAATAGTTGTTGAAACACTCAGTTTTTGTTCTTTATCTTTTAACAATGTTTCCATTTGAGCTTCCATTTTCTGTATTCAGAGATTTTGTTCAATTATCATTTTGAACATTTTTTCTTTGTCTACCTCCAATTTTCCAACTTCTTTGGCATGTGGGTGTTCTGTGGCTCGAAGTTTAAGTTGCTTCCTTAATGCTTGAATATCATCTATCTTACTCTTTATCACTTCCTCCACTTCTTTAATATCACTAGGATTATATCCTAACTTTATTACCAGATCCTCCAATGATTTGATCCTGGTATATTTGGCCAAAGAATTTTCTCCATCTTTAACTCTGAATGGATGTTGTTCGATGAGGCCTCCAGTTTGGATGTTTTTATGGTTGAACTGGTTAAGGTAGAATAAATCATTTCTCTATCCTTCTTATGCAAATCAATTTGGTCAATAACATGGATTTGTTTAGTGTTAGGGGAAAAAATATATGCCTTGTAGTCTTCTTCAATTTTAGGGACTGGAACTTTGGGTTCCAAGAAGGCTAGCTGAAATTGTCCCTTCTTTGTGTCAAGTGCAGAAAAAAGTTTGTACTGAGTGGAAGAAGTTTTTTTCCAGAACTCAGAATATGTAGTGGCCTTCAGTGCCTCATTATCTATTTTTATTTCTTTATATCTGGAAAAAATATTATGTTGTTTTACACCCTGTGATACTGATGACATAGGGGAATCCGTAGAGATCTCCTCAATCCTTGGAAATGTTGTAGTATGTAATCATTTCAGCACCATTGTTTCTTTTTCCTATGAACTGTAACACCCTCTTCCCACATCTATCCAAGTAACTGGTCAACTGGGGTAAACATGTGACGAGAGGCTAGTAATATGATATTCAACCTCATAAATGACCTTAAGGAAGTAGAACCGACATAAACAAGAAAAATACTCCTTACACAACATCAAAAACATCCATAGGAGGTAACTTGAACTTCGAGGCCCCTAAACCCTAAGGGAGACTGACTTTTTGATCAATTTGAGCCTTAGCCGTGGTCATTCCAAGGAAAGGTAGTGGTTAAAAACCTATAGCCGCGGGCATGCCAAGGCAAGGTAGCAGTCAGGACACGATTTGGTCTGTTATGTGCCTGCAACTCTGGGATTTGTGCCACCTCTTTACCCCCAAATCCCAAGTCACTGCCTAGAAATTCATGAACTGTAGGGGATGATGAATAACATTAAAACAAAGGTACGGAAGTAATCACATGGTCAAGAATTATCTGTACCCCTCCTAGCCATGACATGCATTTCGTCAAACATTTCACAAACATTGCATCTACAAGTATAAACAACATATTTAAACATAAGGGTCTCATACTTATTTTAGAATCGCTAAGAAGCATTGGTCCCTTACATCATAAGCTACAATACAATCTGTAGACCAAAGATACATTGTGTTTTCCTTTACCGGTAAAAACATGGATATAGACATACATAATCACTGATTGAATACATGCTTATAACCAACTCAAAAATAACATAAATACAATAGATATAACAACAATAAAATCCATACATACATTAGTACATTTGCATACAATAGTACATTTGCATATTGAATACTAGAGGAATGATCTCTTCATTACTAAATGTAAAAGCCAACCGAAGATGGAACTTCCACGTTCCACCTGACCATAGATTGGTTGAGCCAAGTCTCACTTCAACCAATCACCCTCGTTCCATATGCCAAGCATGAATGTGGGATCACATCAAAAACATCAATCAAAATCAATCCAAGGCTTCCAAAGGAAAAACCACCTTGACCCTCAACTAGTGACTCCACCTCATGCTTGTATATCATAACCATCATGGTTTGGTCTCTATCTAAGTTGTTCCAGTGCTCTAGAGTGTTTGTTCAAACTAGGGCTTCTAGGAATAGTAACTAAACCCCAACTATTACAAGGCTTCTAGGACTGGTAACTCAACCCACCTAGGGCCTTTAGAGCATTTTTCCAACCAAGGCTTCCAAGACTAGTAACTCAACCCGCAGTTGTTTGTTAGGCTTCCAGGACTAGTAACTACCCCCACAGTTGTTCGTCAAGCTTCTAGAGCGTTTTTCCAACTAAGGCTTCCAAGTACTAATAACTCAACCCACATATAAAGGAATCATGAGAACCAACCAGAAAACAACTGATGGAAATAAACCCACAACACCATGGATATCTAGGAAATGGAAAGGCTGGGAAAATCCACATCCATATGCATGCATGCCAAAACTAGTGAGGAAAACATACATGCAACATGATACTTGTAATCAAATCTCGTTGTATATTTTTATCACGATGTCCACTTGTGCTTTCCTTCTCTTCCTTTTCCTTCTTGCTCCAAATCACCAAGCATCCACACTCTCCAAGAGTGCTCCATGAAAAATCTAATTATCCAAGAGCATGAGAGAGAGAGAGAGAGAATAATGAGAGGTATCCAAGAGTGCACTAACAAAATCTCAAACCAGCAAAATATTACCAACTAATCCTCAAAAGCCTTTTTATTAATGAGGTCTCTATTTTCTTCATTTTACGTTATTTTCCTTCATTTTCCTCCTCACATGAAACATGTGACCTTTCACCTTCCTTTTCTCCTATTTTCCAATATTTCCATAAATAAAATGTCAATTAATGCCTCATGCCTTTCAAAAATCCTTTTCCATTTCCTTTTCCAATTTCCTTTAGCCATAATAAACTGAATGAACACATGTTAAGATGTTTTTCCCACCATTCAACTTGGAATATGTGTCCCATCCACCGTGGTCTTATATATATTTTTTACATGAATTTTCTCCAGGGTTGTTATAGAACCCTCCCCCTTGGGGGAATATCGTCCCTGGTATTCAATGACACCTACAAACCAGCAAGGCCGCTGAAAACAAGACAGACTACCCATGGAGCTTTATAACACATCTCATTGCAGTATTTACAATGAATAAACTCCTCAAAAGAAAAAAACCATCATGACAATCATATTGTGTACTAGAGCTTTATAACACATATCCTTATGGTATTTACAATAACAACCACATTTTCTTCAACCAGAAAATATTCATACTGTTTATGGAACTTTATAAATCTAGCTCGATATAGTATTCACAACAATATACACATAAACACATTTTCTCAACCAACAGATAAAGGATATGATGTTTGTAGCAATCAACAAGGGAATCTAGAGGCTCACACCTCCACCCTCAAAGTAATACCAGGATTCACCTCCTTCCCAGGAAGTCCAGAATCCACTGCCAAAGTCAAAGCCTGCATCCAATGTCTAGCGCTACAATCTTGCGCTATTGTCCTCTTCGTGAACAATTAACAACTCATTGTTCCAGGGTACACTCCCAATGTGCATTTGATTCCATATGGAAAGTATAATGACCAAGAAAAATCCAGCCCCGACCTTCCCTTATCTGTGACACAGTCCCTCGGGGAATCCAGTAATCCCCCTCATTGCAGTCACTCACCTTCCAAGTTCCGTTGGCACCCACATCCCTGGCATTCCATCCCTTGGCAAGGCTTCCTTACATTGGAAGATACAAAAACCAAGGCATATCCCTACCTCAAAACCATCATACTAGTCATAGCATGCTCATGGAAATCAATGGACACTATTGGGTACTAATGTCCCAAAATGGTTCGTCATATTGTTGTCTGTTTCAATTCCTTTTGCTAACGCTTCTATTTATTGCAATTAGTTTCAACCACCCAACTGAGCATTGCATGATTTCCTTTACCAAGCACATAATTTCCATTAGATTCTAAATAAATTTAAATAACTTCAAATCATACCTTTGGTAGTTCGTCAATAAGGTACACTTGCAATCCTGTTTACTTCCTATTACAACAAGTCAAACTAGTTGTTTGATCAAATCATCAAGTATAAACACATCACATCTAGTTAGCTCAAAACAAAACTATCATAGGTCAAAATCATGAATCACATGTAATCATCATAAACCATCATCATAAATCTCATGTAACCATAATAATTCAGAGACGTAGATCACATGCATAATAAAACAAAAATAAAATATTGATACTTATCCTTCATTAGTTCTTACTTCTGCCTTTGTTATTTTTATACACACATTGAATCAGTTTCCACACTCAAAAAGCACCCAATGCCTTTTATTATCTTCAATCACGTACACATACACACAATGTACTTCACAACATGTATACTCACATACGACATACAACACCATACAATAAACACACCCACATTGGCATACGACACATACACCTCCACCTGGTGTACAACACAAAACCATACATATACATATACAAATTACAACACAACGAATACACATGTCACGATACCATGACTACACCATGCACATACATAGTACCGCATGCGCGCAACACAACATGTACGACATGCACACAATACCACATGTATACCAGTACCCCATGCACAACATGTACACAATACCACATATATACCATTACCCTATGCACAACATGTACACAATACCACTTGTACACAACACTACCTGCACAACATGTACACCAAATCACATGTACATGACACCACCTGCACAACATGTACACAATGCCAAATGTACACCGCACCACCTGTAAAATGTGCACACAATACCACATGCATGACATGTATACGACACCAGATTTATACCACACCACATGCATGACATGTACACGGAACCACCTGCACACAACACCATGTGTACAATATGTACACAACACGACATGCATGCATCACCACATGTAGAATCATGCACACAACACCATATGTACATAGCACTGCATATACATCATGTACATAGCACCGCATATCCAACATGTGCACAACACCATATGCACACAACACCTCATATCCAACATGCGCACAATACGATAAGTACACAACACCGCATACCCAACATGTACATAACACAATCTATACCCAACATTTCATATGTAATATACACTCAAAACCATATATACAACATACATACAACATCTCCAAGATGCGGGTACTAATTGACGAGATGGAGAGCCACTTGGGCACTACGTGGCAGGGCACCTATCCACCCCACATGCCTACACATGGCCGCCCAATGCATGATAAATGTTGGAGCATGGGACATTTATTCGCCACCCCCGCTAGCCTCCCATTGGTGTCCTTCGACTGCAGCTCATTAACTATGTTCGTCCTACCTTGGCCGACTCCCATGGCCCTTAAATCCGCCACCCCTTCTCCATATTCCTCCATTCATCTCTCCCTTCAATTCTGTGCAGTTACCTCTGGTGTCTCAGTCGCGCCTCGACTCCTCTGCCCTATTCCTCTTCCTTGTGGTTGTTTCTCTGTGAAGTTTGGCACCCCAGATGCTCCAGAGGATGCTCCTTCTGCTCAGAGCTCCTCTCATTCCCTTGCCTCTGCCATGCCGAGAAGACACAGGATGAGATGTCGCAGAGCAGGAGGGTGGGGCCTCTCCTCCAGGCCTCCTACCTGGACCTCCATGGGCAGGGCGGTGAATCTCTCGGTGGACTGGGAGGAGCCGGATGTGTTCGACCCCGTCAATCTCACTGCCCATCTGTCCCTCTATCTTCTGATATCTCCACCTGAACCCTCTATCTCTGGCCTCTGCCCTAGAAAATGACCCCGTAAATCCACCATTCAGTCTGCTCCATCCTTCTCTCCTCGCAAAATGAAGGTCTTGCCGGTGCAGAGCGCTTCCCGCAGTGGACATGGCTCAAGCAGAAGTGCAGGTTCAAGCTCAGACGAGGACTGAAAGGATGATTTCGCTAGCACTTATGCGGCCTCCTCCATTTCGCCAGACGCCCAAGTTTTGTTTCTCCCTCCATCAACGGCCCACGTGTCCAAGAAGGGGGAGGATGAGTCTATAATATTCCCAAAAGGGAAAATGCAATAATACTGAAACACAATATAAGATCTACAATAAAGTAAAAAATAAATATAAAGACAACATCAGAATACACAGAAAATCTGAGCCATTTTATTATGTGGAGAAGAGTACAGTTACAACAGTGTAAAAATAGAGGTACTCTAGCCAAATACTTGGCCTAGAATGACCCTACAAACATGCTACAACTAGCACTGTGTAACTGGTGAGCTACATGAAGAAAAAATATGTTTTCCCTTTTGCTTATGATGTACATATAGCTGCTGCAAATGGAAATGCAGATATATGGAGCTCAAGAGCTCTGATGATGCCAATATTCAAGATCTGGCCAATGTGATGGAAACCCAAGATAACACAGAAAGGATTTTCCAGATCTACAACTTTGGAAAATCACCCTCCTAGGGTTTGATCCTTTGACTGCTGGGTTATGCAGATCTGAAGCTAGATATGATCAAAATATGGCTGCAATATGTTATACAAACAGATCTAATCTTTGAGGGTTGATCCCTCCTTCAGATCTACAAGTTAGGAGCTTGAGATCTTGTCTCTTCTTCCTCCTCCTTCAAGTTGCAGCAATTGAATATGAAACTGCTACAGAAACTGCACTATACAAGAGGGAGAGTCTCTATGCCTACTAAAATATGCTGCAATAAGCTCCAGGCTGATGGAAATGGTGATGGCAAGGTGAGAGGATGATCCCTCATAGGATTACTAGCTGAAATTCTAGCAACTTCCTTCCTCCTCTAGATCTACAATGATGGACTGCATAATCCTTGATGGGATTACTACTGATAGGAGGTCAATAAATTTTGGCCTGATTCCAGATCTAAAATGAGGCCCTGGGATTGTTAATCCTTAAGTCCAAGGTGATAGGAATAATCCTTCACCGATTCTCCATCGAAATACTAAAGACAACATCCTCCTCCCAAACTGATCTTCAGAAATTGCATAATTCATGAAGGTATGTGTTCTGCAGAGAGTGGAAATGGTGTTGCACCATTGCCTGATGATGAATTAAGTACAACCCTCTTCCTTAGATATCACTCAAGGAAAGAGGAGGGATTCCCGCTCGGGAACACCCTGTGCTAAACAACACTGCAGACTTAGCTAAACACCATAAGAATGCATGGAATGTCAAATGACAATTCCATATCTAAACAGATCTCAAAATTAATAATCAAAAGCATGCCTCCAATTTTTCCTTCATCTCATTTATATAGTTTATGAGCCTTCCCATGCCTTGGCCCACCTCTAAACTACGTTGTGCATGTGGACATAATCCTCCATGTTTGACTATGATGTCTCTCCAAGCCCTCCATCATGTCTACATGCAATGTGCACCCTCTCCATCATGTGTGCATTAATTGCACTACTTCATCCATCACTTCATCATGAATGCTCTATGATCTTACATTATATTCCCTCCATGGTCTCAGTTGACTGCTTCAACCTCCATGATTTATCTCATTAATGAGACATGATCTCCACTCCATTCACATTAGTAGTTGCTCCACTAATCCATTATGTAGATATGTGTCTAAATAATCCACATTCACACATCAAAAGTGGATCTTATTCATATTTGAGGATTATGGGTCCCTCCACACTTTTATTTACTTAATTAATTAAGAAAATCAAGAACTCTAATATTCCAAATATCATGTAAAAAATTGGGAATATTACAAAGTTAGAATATGCATGCAAGATTGAGGAAGAGCCACCCATCCCTCCAGAAAATAATGATAGCTCTCCATCAGATTAATTGTTTGGTGCTTGTCTCTTTTTCCGATTATCTTTTGGCTTTTTCTAGATTTCTAGTGTTTTGGTACTATCTTATGTTATGGTTCTATCCCAGACTTTTAACTTTTCAAGTTGGTTTCTTGTAATGGGAAACTCATTATCATCTCTGCTCTTGGGCTGGTTTCCCCATCTGGGGTGTGGAGTACTAAAAAGGTATGATTTTGATGATTACTTCAATGACTTTTTAATAGAATTTGTGAACCTTTTGTATCATGAATTTGGAAAGTAATAAGGAACTATAACAAAACATGTGAGAATCGATGTGTATAACTTATCCACTGATAATGGTTACTTTCTATACAGGAAAGGGAGAAAACGAAGAGTTGCCGCTCCAAAGGAAAAGACAAAGTGGAGATAACTGTTGTCTCTCCGGACGAGAACCGAACGCAAACATAGGGAAACAGATCAAAGTAAATCGGCTCGGGAAAGAAGGAGAGGACACCAGCTCAGCGCAACAGCAAAGACAGGATGAAGAGTTAACAGTTTGGCGAATCCCTCAGGATCGGAGATCCTGAGGGATCGCTGCTTTATTTATCTAGTTGCTTGGACATCTCCGCCGTCGTCCTTATAAAAAGAGACAGCACTGTTAGTTTGGGAGATAGATAATAGCGAGGTAGGATACATTTTTATGTAATCTTCTGTAAGACATCAGCTTTGGTTATTAAGCTTTGTTGAGAACTGGTTCGATGTATTTTTGATCAATGCATTAATGAAAGCTTGGTGATTATTCCATCTTCGCGTCTGCGTTAACTTAAAGCGGTGTATCCTTGGAGGCTAAGGGTCCGGCCCCGAAGGACACTTGCTTCTGTACCATTACATCTTCGCTTCTGTGTGGTTTGTTTATTCTTGTTATTTGATTATTTGATATGCTTTACAAGTTCATATGATATGCTCTGTTCAAGTTTGAATCATTGAAGTTTCGACAGATAGAATTGTATGTTGACTCTGTATCGAGTTATTTATCCTTTCAAGAGTTAATCGCATATCCTTACTGTTATATTACAGAGTTGTTGTACTAAGCATTCGTGTGGTGTGCGTTTCTAATTTATCAGTACTGTTCCATAATTCATTTGTTGTTATTGATGTTCCATTAGTGTGATCTGTGTGAATCGCCTCTAGAGTGACAGAATGTGCTTTGATTGCAAAGAGTGTATAAGTTGAGTTTGGTTATAACCCGCGGGACTTAGTTATTCAATTGCTGTTCCATTTTAGAGTTGCTGTTCCATTTCAGAATTGTGGTTCAATCCTTTATTCGCTTTGCTGTTTCATTTACTTGCAGTTGTTGGTTTGTTGTGAGAGATGATCTAAGGCTGTAGTGAGCAGTAGCAGTTACTGTCTAGTTCCCAGGCTTGTGATCTATGCTCTAATTCCTTTTCCATCAGTTTCTGAAGGGATGGTTTATCATTGCCGAGCCCTTGACTGATAAGTTATTGAGTTTTCTGAGTGTGTAATTTATTTCTTTAAAGTAATTTGATTTCAGTTAAGCATCCGTTTACTCTTGTATTTCTTAAGCACTGTACTACTAGCATTACTCTGACAAATGAGCCTCGGATTGAGTCACTATTTGTAATGACAAAACGCTCTCGGGTTGACATATTAATGTGAGGTAATTAGAGGTGAAAGAGACCCTTTTTATAGCTCTACATTTTGGCGCCGTTGCCGGGGAAAGAGTGAAGCCATTTGTCTGTTTCAGAGTGGTGTACAAGCCTGCTAGGGAGGAGTTGGATCCTAAAAACGGAAGGT
This sequence comes from Pinus albicaulis, assembly GCA_034641835.2. Lineage (NCBI taxonomy): Eukaryota > Viridiplantae > Streptophyta > Pinopsida > Pinales > Pinaceae > Pinus > Pinus albicaulis. Next base: position 1,806,505,119 of record CM076580.1, on the reverse strand, counting down.
AAGAACCTACGTGCAGAGCATGTAAAAGACCTGCTCATTATCCGCTTTCCTAACAGATTTGTTTTTGTTTGTTTAAATAGAAGTTGGTAGTTTATTTTTGAGTGCATGACTAAGCAGAAAAAATCGGAAAAGAATATCAAACCCCCATCCAAACCTGAAAAAGCTAAGGGGCCGGTGACCCTTGGCCGAACGACCTTCATAGACGAAATCTATAAGAAAACAGAGTCTCAACCATCAGTAGGCTTCAAGAAAAACACTTCTAAACCGCCTACTAGTTCCCTTCAGGCCACAGGATCACCATCTGTAGCCTGTGCTGAGGTGCATAGTCAAACTGAGGAGCAGGAATTTCAAGAAGTTGAAAATTCCACTCCAGAATTATTGCAGGAAGGGAGCTCTAGCAACTTTTGCGAAGGAGAAGGAGAAACAGGGGAAACCAAGGAACCAAAATCTCCTCTTGAAACAAATCATCCATTAGATAGCCCAGATAAGGGGAGTGCTGCGAAAGTCATTGTTGAAGAGATTCAATCTCCTCAAACACCTGGTATTCCCATTATTCCAGATAAAGGAAGCGCTATTAAAAAGATCCCTGTCACAACCGTTCCCACCCAACCTAGGAATACCCTCCTAGATATCCCAGAAGGTTACTGGCATATATTCGATCCCATGGCTCAAAACCAACCAAACGCTCAAAACCACCCAAACACTCAAACCTCTACATTACAATATCCTATAGTGGATTCTGCAGCAAATGCACCCATGAAAGCTATCCCTCTTCAGCATATCCCCACATTTCACGGACTCACATCAGAAGATCCGGATGCATTCCTATTCGAATTCGATGTGTTATGTCAGGGGTATGATTACACCACCGATCCCCAAAAATTGAAATTATTCCCCTCTACATTGAAAGGGGCTGCTTTAAGATGGTTTATGGGGCTAGGTGGCGGGGTTATCAACAATTGGGATCAAATGAAAGAATCCTTCTTAAAGAAATACCAGGATTATTGTAGGTCTAGAGAATTAAAAGACGAGATATTTCAAATGTCAGCCAGACCAAATGAAATACTAGAAGAGTATGTGGAACGTTTTCAGTATAATTTACAAAGATCTCCTTATGCATCGCTACCTTTACCTGATAATGTGTTAAAAACTGCATTAATGAGGGGCATGAAGGAACAATGGATTGAAACATTAAACATTATGAGCAAAGGGGATATTTATCAAGAGAGTTTTTCTGACATTATTGATTTGTGTGTCAGGAGTTCGAGATGCAGCACAAGAATAAAACCGACAGAATATGATCGGTTTGCAAGAGATAACAAAGTATCAGCAGAAGGAGTAACACGCGCAGAAATTGGAAATTTATTAGAAAATTTTAAAACTGATATTATGGGGACACTAACTACACAACTTGATATGGTGCAGGCTAAACAGAAGCAGCTGGAGGAAGAACAGAATATGGCAATCGTCTACCCCCGATGCAGAAAAAAACATAGCCACAAGGAGTGTCCACTAGATAAAGTCCAAACATGCGCCATCTGTACAAAAGATCACCTTACGGAGAGCTGCCCCTCACTTCCTGGATTGAAAGCGGTATATAAGGAAGCAGAAGAAGAACCAGAATCGGTGAATTCGATCAACCAGCGCCGCCCGTGGCAGCCAAGACAACCTGGTATGTTTCCGGACCCAACTTCTTTCTTTCAAAACCCACAGTATAATGCTCAACAATATGGTATGTGGCAAAATCAATCTCAAACCCCATTTACAAACTGGTCACCACAATCATTTCCTTCTTCAAATCCATGGCTGAATCAAACAAGCCAAACTGGTTGGCCAAATTTCCCTTACACTCCACCATATTGGCAAAATGGCCCATATCCTTCACAATGGACTCCCTCTACTTCACAAAGTTCACCCTGGCAGACAAGCTGGCAAAGACCGATGTACCACCCAGCCGGAACTATTCCGCTCCCTCAACCTACTTTGCCAGCTTTACAACAAAATCCCCAGTCTAACTTGAGGCCGCAACTCCCAGCCCAACCCGATCCCAATCCAAATAACAGGCAGGTCCAATCTATTCAAATCATAGAATCACCAGAAGCAGGACCCGACTTAAGAGAGTGCAATGACCTTCAGTTAATATCTGGGCGTATAATTGAAACTGAGGGAGATAAAACAGTTCATATCGAAGATCAGTTACCCAGAGAACATCAGTCACAACAAGAGGATGTAAATAAGCAACAAACTCATAATCAAGCAACCACATCCTCTCCTCCATTCCCAGAACGATTAGCCATACCTCGATCCATACAATACCCTGACTTTGACATTCTGGGAGAATTACAAAACTTGTACATAAAAATTCCATTCCTCCAAGCTATTCAAGACATTCCCATATACGCCAAAACCATAAAAGAGTTGTGTATAAAGAAACCAAGGAGGAATATAACAAACAATCCAAGAGTCCAAGTAGTCGGCACCTTATCTGACCTATTGTCGGGAAGAGAAACACCCCTTAAATATGAAGACCCCGGGAACCCAATTATAACTGTTCAAATTTATGGTCAGACCCTGCCTAATGCCTTAGTTGATCTAGGGGCTGCAATTAATATTTTAACAACCACAACTTGCCAAAAGCTCGGCATTACATCTGTAGAACCCACCTCTACTCTGCTAGAATTGGCTGACCGATCTGTGGTTAGACCAGAGGGCACTCTACATGATGTCATGGTCTCTGTAGAATCCTGGGAGTATCCAACCGATTTCCTGATAATTAATCCAAAAACCCGACTTGATGGGCACCCGCTAATTTTAGGTAGACCTTGGCTCGCTACTGCCGATGCCTACATTGGCTGTCGGCAGGGAAATATGACCATAACCAGAGGACCAAATAGCAAAAATTTAGTTCTATATCCTCCAGCGCAGCCAAGTGTCACAATGATTAAAACTAACAAGCACCCTGTATCATATCTTACTGACAACATCAGATCTCCATTAACTATACAAGAGGCACTTGATTTCAAAGATCAAACAGAAGACGATGCCATTAATAATTTCATTACTCAAACTGAACCTCGCACACAATGTCACATGATAAAAGCAGCATTTGATAATGAATTAGAAGAATATCCCCTGAAAGATATTCATGATCAAATAATACCTGTTACTTCTGTTGCAAATAGTAAAACTGTGGAAATTGCACCGGGGAAAACTTTAAACATCAATGCTAATCTCACACCTGAACAAGAAACAAAGCTCATCCATCTGTTAACAAAATATCAAGAAGCATTTGCATGGGACTATCCTGATATGAAAGGAATTGATCCCCAGTTATGTACACACCACATTTACATAGAAAAGGATGCCAGACCTGTGCGTCAGCCGCAAAGGAGACTTAATCCCCATCTAAAAGACGTTGTAAAAACTGAACTTCAGAAGCTTTTAGATGTGAATTTTATCTACCCTATTTCTGATAGTAAATGGGTCTCTCCACTTGTGGTGGTACCAAAAAAGAATGGGAGATGGAGAATTTGTGTGGATTATAGGGAACTTAACAAAGCAACACAAAAAGATCATTTTCCCCTTCCTTTCATAGATCAAGTATTGGACACTTTAGCAGGGAAGAAGTTCTTTTCTTTCCTGGATGGCTTCAGTGGATACAATCAGATTCAGATTGCCCCTGAAGACCAGGATAAAACTACCTTTACTTGTCCCTGGGGAACATTTGCCTATCGAGTTTTACCTTTTGGCTTATGTAATGCTCCCGCCACATTTCAGAGGGCTATCCTTAGTATTTTTGCAGATTTAATCAATGATGGACTTGAAGTTTACATGGATGACTTTACACCATACGGAGATGACTTTGATCCAGCTCTAGACACCCTAGAGAAAGTCCTACAACGCTGCATTGTTACTAGACTTTGCTTAAGCAATGAAAAATGTTTCTTGATGATGACCGAAGGACTTATCCTAGGACACTATGTCTCAGCAGCCGGCATTCAGGTAGACCCGGCCAAAATCCAAATACTTTTGCTTATTCCCACTCCTACTACTCAAACAGAGGTACGCAGCTTTCTTGGATTTTCCAGTTATTATAGACGATTCATAGAGCATTATTCGCACATTGCTGCTCCTTTATATGCACTGACTGGTAACGTTGATTTTCTTTGGACAGACAAATGTGACCATGCTTTCGAGGATCTAAAGAAGCTTGTATCCACAGCCCCAGTCCTTCGAGGACCAAACTGGGACCTACCATTCCAGATATCATCCGATGCCTCAGATACAGCCATTGGTGCAGTCCTTGGGCAGGAAGAGGATAAAAAACCATATGCTATCTATTACATCAGCAAAAATTTATCCCCTGCTGAATTGAATTACACTATTACTGAAAAAGAATTCCTAGCTGTAATACATGTTATCAATAAATTTAGACATTATATCACAGGCTACCATGTTATCTTGTATACAGACCATTCTGCCATAAAATATTTAGCAAATAAGCCTGTCACAAATGCCAGAGTAACTCGATGGTTAATCTTATTGCAGGAATTCGACATCACAATCAAGGACCGCCCTGGCAAAAAAAACCCTGTAGCCGATTTTCTTTCAAGAATACCAAAATCAAGCGATGCAGCAGCAGTGGAAGATCAATTTCCGGATGAGCACCTGTTTGCTGTTGCTGTTCAAACACCCTGGTATGCTGATGTTGCCAACTACCTTGCAGTAGGTAAATTAACAAAACATTTAACTCCTAATGAGCGTAAGCAGATTATTCAGAAAAGTTCTCGATTTTCGTGGATTGGAGGTTATTTGTTTCACACAGGAGCAGACATGTATATCAGGCGATGTGTTAGAGAGGATGAAATCTTTGACATCCTAAAAGCCTGTCACGATGGACCGTGTGGGGGGCACTTCGCTGAGCGTAGGACTGGACATAAAGTATTGCAGACAGGATATTACTGGCCTACGATCTTCAAAGATGCAAAGAAGTTTGTCCAAGCTTGTGACAGTTGCCAGCGAGCAGGACGACCTGGTCAAGCTGATGAGATGCCTCTGAAACCACAGTTAGTCATCGAACCATTCGAGCGGTGGGCTCTGGATTTCGTTGGACCCATCAACCCTTCATCAAATCAGAAAACATATATTTTGGTGGCAACAGAATATGTCACCAAATGGGTCGAGGCAGAAGCATTGCCAAAAGCCACAGAGGACTCTGTCATACAGTTCCTGTTCCTTCTATTTGTTCGTTATGACCTTCCGAGGGAAATAATTACAGATGGAGGACCACAATTTGCTGGGCATAAATTAGCTGCAACACTTAACAATTATCATGTCCAGCATAAGATCACTACTCCATATCACCCACAGGCGAATGGGCAGGTAGAAAGTAGAAATAAGATAATAGAATCAATCCTAACGAAAACCATTGCGTCACATAGGCGTGATTGGGCTACCCGACTACCTGAAGCACTCTGGGCCTATCGCACCACATGGAGGAGCACCACTGGTTACTCACCTTATCAACTAGTGTTTGGAAAACAACCTATTTTTCCTATAGAATTCGAAATCCAAACACTGCGAACAGCACAGGAAGTTGGCCTAGACTTAACTGAGGCACAACTCAATCGACTACAGCAGATCAATGAATTAGACGAAATTCGGCTCTCTGCACTACAAAATACAGCATTAATTCAACAGTAGCGAGCCAAATGGCATGATGCGCTCATCAAGAACAAAGTCTTCCACGAGGGAGACTGGGCTCTGTTATACGATTCTCGGTTTCAGGACTTCCCTGGAAAACTTCAGACTCGATGGTTGGGACCATATGAAATCCAGAAGGTACATGACAATGGAACACTTACTCTAATCACCATTGACGGTTCTGGATATGCATTCAAAGTAAATGGCCACCGAGTCCGTCTCTATCGTAAACCACTTACTCGGGAATCCTTCTGCCAGCAGCTACGCCGAGATACTGATCTGGAGATCTTAGGAGAGGAAGAGAAATCTTCCTCACCTGTAATTCATTAAGGGTCTATTTATTTTTGCAAATTGTACATAAAGTTCTTGTTTTTTTAAGTGATTCTTGTACATAAGTTTGATTTGAATATCTTTTTGTCATTTTTTGCTGTTCCTTTTTCTTCCACAAAGTTTGATTTTTGCTCTTCTAATAGCATATGCATGTGTTTTTATGTTGGTTTTGCTTGTTCTGCTGTTCCTTTTCTAAAGGAACAGCATTCGGATCTCTGCTGTTCCTTTTTCAAAAGAACGATATTGTTACGTTTCTCGCTGTTCCTTTTGGTTACCATTGTTCCTTTTCCTTCAAAGAAACAGCATTCTTTTATTGCTGTTTTGCCTTTTTCAACGGAATGGCATATTGAGTGTTTTATAGTATGATTGCCGTTCCTTTTCCCAAAGGAACGGCATTTGCATTTTTGTTCCTTTTTCTATTTATCCATCGTTGTCTCTGTTCCAACGGAACACCATTAGCATACTTTTGATCTCTTTTGCTGATTTAAATTGAGGATGCTTTTTGCTCGTCTTCTTTTTAGTCTTCAAGCTTCAGCTATGTATTTATGCAATGAAATATAAAAACAACATGCCGAAATCTGCAAATCATAAATCGCTATATCTATAAGGCTCTACATTAATAAGAGGACAAATGGAAGGACATACTTATTTCTTACCTTTTGTTGACATGGTTTTACCAATTTTGCCCTGATTGGTTATCTTTATCATGCTGATTCCCTTAAAAAATTTTATTAGTACTTGGGAATAAGAGCAAAGAGTTTATATCTTCCTATTGAGATAAGAAGACTTCTTCCACCATTCCTACTCTTAAGGAGTGCTGAACCACCCTTTGTGTATAAATAAGGAAAATAATTCTATGAAAAAGAAAAAGCATGTCAAATGTCAAATGCAGGATAGGGGGTCTCATCGAGAGCCAGCCTACCATGATCATGAGGATGGAAGTGAAGTGGCATTCCCATTCTGGCCACCACACCAGGGATATGGTCCAAAAGGTATATCAAATAAACAAACCTTGGAACAGGAGGTCTCATCACGAGCCGACCTGCCCACGTTTCGCTCTTTCCTCGTGAATGGCATTATGGTTAACTGGTTACCAAGCCAGCATAATGGTCTACATTTTGATATAATAACATTCCTAGGTATACACAAAGGATCATGGTTCCGAGGGTGAAAAACAACTCTGCCAAGGTTATGGACACCTGTTGGCAGCAGAGTAATGTTAATGGTATCGAAGTCACCTTGCTTACACCAATAGGTAAGATACTAACACTCTTTTGTTTTTTATATCCTAGGCACTAATCATATGTTATTTCCCGATTTATACACCGCATGAATATTTATCATTACCAATCATGGCAACGGAGGTGACCATGACCGCTTAAGATTGGCAAGTACGATACATGCCCTATCCATCAGCCTCAAATCATAACACAGTAGCCTCTTATATAACACGCGATCCATCCTCCGCCTCGATTTCGGTAATCTGTTGTCCTTTTTTTCAACATGGCATAAATCCACATGTTGTTCCTTTCTGACTTGATTGCAAACTGGGTGCCGCTCCTTTATTTGCCGGCTGGGACAGCCTATCACACTGCGGGGGGGGGAGGTTAACCTCATCATTCCCTGTATTACGTGTCAATTCACCATTCGAAACAATTAGTTTACGACGGTTTGGCATGGTTTCACGGCATGGCATATTTTTATTTTTATTTTCACACAAGTTGTTTTTGCTGCACTGTTGCATACTCTATGTTTTCTTTTGCGAAACCTTGCTCTCTGTGTTCCAAACCGAAAACGTTTTGCTGTTCCATTTAGAAATCACAGTGAAAACATGGGGGGAAAGGAAATTCGAAGTGAGCCTCAACAGCTAACGATCTCTGCTGCTGCCCGAGAAATCCTGGAAAGGGCAGGATGGTTGAACTATTTCAATCGCTTACAGGAGGCTAATGAGACAGTAGCAATGGAGTTGTTGCAGAATTTACAAGATGACCACTCCACAGTAAGAGGGAAACGGATAGCGGTCACCGATGCCATAATTGCAGAAGTCTCAGGATTACCAGCTACCGGACCGGTATGGACATTCAAAAAGGAACGATTACAGAAGGTCATGGAACTGTTCCAGGACGAAGGCCAGAATTTGACAATTAAAGGAAAGGGAGTTCTGCCAGCGACCCTAGGAGAACCGTGGACGGAGCTAGCAAGAATAGTACAGAGCTACATTACCTGCGAAGGAAGAAAAGACGTGGTAAGACCACGACACCTTAAACTTCTAGCTGTTCTAAAACAGAAATGCTCTGTGAATTTACCGGCACTCTTAAACTCGTTATTGCATGATGCTGCACAAAGTATGAAAAGGGCACAACACGTAGAGGCAATTGTTAGTCACCACGGGTTGATTCGACTTGTTGTTAGTTATAGTCTTACCCAGCAGCAGAGCAGCTGGGAAGAGCTCATTGCAATGATTGAAGGGGGATCGACAGAACCATCCCCGAAACGTAGACATTCTATAAACCCACCAGAACAACAGGCAAAACGCAGAGAAGATGTTGCTAGTACATCACAACAACCAGAGACACACCAAGAATCGGCAAAGCGAAAGCATGTCGTTGATTCACCCGAGCAACCAGAGGAACCCAGGAAATCAGCTCGGTTAGCTCAGATGAGAGGAAGCATAAATAAGCCCAGAAAATCAGCCCGGTTGGCTCGAATACGAGGAAGGCCGGAGAAGCTCCAGGAAAGCGCCAGCCAACCGGTAGTAATTGAGGACGAACAGTCCGAAGAGGGGGCAGAGGCTGAACAGGAGGAGGGAATAGAACAGCAGGAAGATAGCCCATTACAAGACCTACTGGGAGAAGATGACTTGGCCGCCATCCTAGCCAATATGAGTAAGTATGGTCAACCTTCTAGTTCAGAGAACCCCCACGACCAACCCTAGGAAGAGAACATGCCTGTTCATAATGAAGAGGAGGAAAATATTGAACGGGAACAATCTGTTCCCATGTCACAAGAGGGAAATCTAGAGGAAGTAGGAGCAGAAACAGCATTTGCTCAGGAAGAATCAGAACCAGTCGAGATGCATACCCCAGAACAGCCGGAGCAGAGCAGTGAGGAAGAACCCCAGGAGCAAGAGTTAGCAACTGGTCATGATCCAGTCCACCATCGACAGACTGCCATTCCTTCAAATGAAACAATGGAAATCAAGAAGTTGCGGAAGGAACGAACTAAATTGTTAAATACGATAACCCAGCTCAGACAACAAATTAGGATTCTGAAAAAGAACCAGAAGGTAAAGAGGAAAAAGAGGGCCAACAAACGGCCTGCTGTCCAAAACCCTGAGGATCCAGCTGCCGTTCCACATGATGCCGAGGTTCGTGTTAAAATAGAAAAGGATGATAAGCAAATTCAGACAGAGGCACCACCCTCAGGTGTAATAAGGGTTCTGAACTCCAAACAGCATAACAAGAAGGTTCAGGTAAAACTCCCGGCCTCCACTGATCTATGGAAGAAAGATCCAAAGACAAAATCCTTGCACAAGATGATGAAACAAGCACAGCAAGAAGTGGAGCAACTTAAAGAGCAAACGGTTCCCCTAGAAAAATATGAAGAGTTGCAGCAGCAACTAAGGGATGTCAGTCAATATAAAAGACAGGTTTTTGAAGGATGGATGAAGGAACAAGAGGAAGTCACACAGGTAACTTGTAAACTAGATACTACTATCAAACAGATGAATGACTTGTGTTCTTTATATAATAATGTTTTAGCATGTAGGGCCCCTGCTAAAAACTATGCTCGTTTCTATTAGAACGATATTTACAATTACAAATAAAAGCTGTTAAGGCAGGCACCCCTATACAGATCAACAATGTCAATGATTTTATAGACTGTTGTAAACATTATGGAGTGAAAGTCCAGAGATTGTTGTGTGAACTTTATTTACACGACCTTGTGCTAAGTCAGGAGACTGAATTAAACCTTGGCCCCTCCATTGGCGATATCCAATTCCAAGCATTCATTTCATTCGGGGTTAATCAGATTAAGTGGCTAAAAGCCTATGATACCTTCCAGAGTCAAGAAAATGGTCTAGATTTACGAGTTAGGGCTGAGCCTAGGAACCCAGCACAGTTATGGACAGCTCATATAAACCACATAAGGACTCCGGGTGTCATTGTAACATTAGGGCCTATGCATGAGGCACTTATTCAAGAGAGTTTAGAGTATTTCCTTTCTATCAAAGACTTGGCCATTACTGCAGCCAAATTCCGATATCGAATCTCTGATCCACACATCCAGCTCAGAGAACCATTTAAGTATGAGAAATTTGAGTTAGCTGCTGACCGTTTGAATCTCTATGGCCAGAGCATTCTGAAAGCAGGGTCATCTTGGTTAGGGTATAGATTTTGCGCTCCAATTATTTGGCATCCTGCACCTGGATACCAGGCCCTGTATGATATGCCTGAGGGGCAAGCAGGTCAGTTCTTTGATTATTTAATCACTCAACATGGTTGTAGGCCTCCGCATGAGACTTTTTCTCCAGCATACTCTCTCACTGCATTACATGTCAACTACAATGTTTTCATGAGGACATGAAACAAGGTAAGCAGGGGGGTGTGTGGAGTACTAAAAAGGTATGATTTTGATGATTACTTCAATGAATTTTTAATAGAATTTGTGAACCTTTTGTATCATGAATTTGGAAAGTAATAAGGAACTATAACAAAACATGTGAGAATCGATGTGTATAACTTAGCCACTGATAATGGTTACTTTCTATACAGGAAAGGGAGAAAACGAAGAGTTGCCGCTTCAAAGGAAAAGACAAAGTGGAGATAACTGCTGTCTCTCTGGACGAGAACCGAACGCAAACATAGGGAAACAGATCAAAGTAAATCGGCTCGGGAAAGAAGGAGAGGACACCAGCTCAGCGCAACAGAAAAGACAGGATGAAGAGTTAACAGTTTGGCGAATCCCTCAGGATCGGAGATCCTGAGGGATCGCTGCTTTATTTATCTAGTTGCTTGGACATCTCCGCCGTCGTCTTTATAAAAAGAGACAGCACTGTTAGTTTGGGATATAGATAATAGCGAGATAGGATACATTTTTATGTAATCTTCTGTAAGACATCAGCTTTGGTTATTAAGCTTTGTTGAGAACTGGTTCGATGTATTTTTGATCAATGCATTAATGAAAGCTTGGTGATTATTCCATCTTCGCGTCTGCGTTAAATTAAAGCGGTGTATCCTTGGAGGCTAAGGGCCCGGCCCCGAAGGACACTTGCTTCTGTACCATTACAGCTTCGCTTCTGTGTGGTTTGTTTATTCTTGTTATTTGATTATTTGATATGCTTTACAAGTTCATATGATATGCTCTGTTCAAGTTTGAATCATTGAAGTTCGACAGATAGAATTGTATGTTGACTCTGTATCGAGTTATTTATCCTTTCAAGAGTTAATCGCATATCCTTACTGTTATATTACAGAGCTGTTGTACTAAGCGTTCGTGTGGTGTGCGTTTCTAATTTATCAGTACTGTTCCATAATTCATTTGTTGTTATTGTTGTTCCATTAGTGTGATCTGCGTGAATCGCCTCTAGAGTGACAGAATGTGCTTCGATTGCAAAGAGTGTATAAGTTGAGTTTGGTTATAACCCGCGGGACTTAGTTATTCAATTGCTGTTCCATTTTAGAGTTGCTGTTCCATTTCAGAATTGTGGTTCAATCCTTTATTCGCTTTGCTATTTCATTTACTTGCAGTTGTTGGTTTGTTGTGAGAGATGATCTAAGGCTGTAGTGAGCAGTAGCAGTCACTGTCTAGCTCCCAGGCTTGTGATCTATGTTCTAATTCCTTTTCCATCAGTTTCTGAAGGGATGGTTTATCATTGCCGAGCCCTTGACTGATAAGTTAGTGAGTTTTCTGAGTGTGTAATTTATTTCTTTAAAGTAATTTGATTTCAGTTAAGCATCCGTTTACTCTTGTATTTCTTAAGCACTGTACTACTAGCATTACTCTGACAAATGAGCCTCGGATTGAGTCACTCTTTGTAATGACAAAACGCTCTCGGGTTGACATATTAATGTGAGGTAATTAGAGGTGAAAGAGACCCTTTTTATAGCTCTACATGGGGCAGTCCCTTTTTTGATGTTTTTCTTGTGATACTTCCCTCCGAAATTGGCCTGCCAACTCCGGAGGACATGAAATGTAATTTTTGGAACTGTATGATATAATAGAAGTAGCCTAATTTAGAAAAAAAAAACATACATACAACATCATATGTACACACTACTACATATGTTGCATGTACACATCATCATAGGTCCAATCACTAAATATACAACATGTGCAACATATACACAATAGTAGCATTGCACATACATAGACCACACATTGACTCCACAAAGAAACCTTGCTTCCATCGTCTCTCCGCTATCCATGCTTATCCTAGCATGTCGTAGATCACACTACTTTAACTTCGTTGATGTACCCCTCAGAATTACCTGTTCATAACATAAACATAGGCATAGTACAAGCATATAATATCAATTCATGTCCACACAATATTGACCTCATATATTTTTTAGAGTTACTCTTCCCACTTGATTCCTCATAAGACTAAGAACCTCTTCATGCCATTCACCTGCATAAGCAATCATTCCTCCACAAGAATGATCCTTGAAAACCCTGTCATATGGTGACATAGATACATACATACATACATATATAATCATTATCATAAATCAATCATGATCCATGAAGACTCTATCAAACACGACATACATACATACATAGATGTATACATATATAAACATCAACATAATCGTGATCACAACACAATTGCTAGATAGCATAAGGTCAAGGTTAAGATAACTGCATTTATTCGTGCACAGCATGCACAATGTTGAGAACAATAGTTCCCAACATAGCCAAGGCATCTAACACCTCAAATCCATTCACTCTACCTTTCGTGTTACCTTTCTCCTGACTGTTCCGCCACTGTCCATTTACCAGAATGGACACAACCAATCCAACCGACTATCGTAGTCTTACCTTCCGCTACGCTTACTCATGCACTGAGCTCCATTAGCTTTCCTCTTTCCCAATCAATTTCCAAGACTCTAAAAACATAAAAGGAAATAACAAGAACAAACAAGAAAAAGACCATGAAAACCAAGACAATGCGACACCGCAACAAAGTGGCATGATCATGCACTAGATGCAACCAAGACCGCAAATCAAGCGAAAACAAATTAAAAAATACCAAAATCACAAGACTAGAAATAAACACCATGACTCAATCCCCATGGTTCCCAATACTTCCAAATGAAATCTCAGCTTGAGCCTTCTTCAATATTTCATGGAAGTCTCTTTTTCTATGCAATCCCCTGCATCATACTGTCATAAACACATAATTTTCATTGCATAAATGAACATACAACATGATATTTACCTTACCTTTTTGTGCCAAGCACGTTGACCTATAACTGAACACACATTTCAACCATATGTACCAACATCAAGACAACATATCCATCAATTCAAAATCAACTTTTACCAAGACTAACAACCATGTCATAATCAACAATCAAATATCCATCGGTCATAATACATAATTCTACAACTATCTCTTACTGACACTCAAGTACATATCATCTATCTCAACACATATGTGTTAGTAAAAAAATATTAAAACAAGATCATTTATTCATGCAATCTTATAGACACATACTCATATCATGCAACTAAGTAAACGTTCAAACAAAAAATAGATGACATAATCAAACATTCAAGCACCAAGTACACGACATGAGAAAACACATACCTTAAAGTATCTCAGGGGAGGCTATCTTATCTGCACAATCAATCTAGGTTATCACAATATAACTTCACAACACATCAACTCAAACCTAAATAAGGTAATGATATCCATAACAGCAACTAACTAACATGTTCACATCATAATCTCATAAACAATTTTCATTCATGCATTCAGTCACATATGGACATTCAATCTAGAGTATTACAACACATTACCACAAATATGTCGAGTCATACCTGAATGTCATAACCCTAACCATCTACATAGGCCAATCCAATTTAGCATAACACATATAACATCAAGATGTTAATGAAATAACCCTAATCATCAAGCTAACTATAATACAACAACAACAAGTTAACCTATAACATTCTCATCAACAATATATAAGTTATCTAACATTAAACAACAATAGAAATGCATACCACCATAGGTTTTTATTATTCATGATTGTTCGACATATGTACATATAACCACACTAATCAACTAGCATCTATAATGTATGTAACCATAAAATCAATAGAATGAGAGGAGTACTCATAACCATAATGCATATAACAATCTTTATCCTACATACCTAGATTCCCAACATCCAAACCTATATGATGACATGCTCTTGCCTCAAGGTCCAATGTTGCAACTTCACTTTAATGATATGCATCTCCTGCTCTATCTTAGCCAACACATTAGCATCATAACATACCAAAACATCATGATGACTTAAATTACACAACAACCTTCGCCAAACCAATGAAAACTTGACCATATGCACCCAGTACTTGACATGTATAACCAATCATGAATGACCAAAACATGTCCCACATACAACATCACATAAGCAAGAATACACAAAAAATACAAAAGCATGACCAATATGTGACCTAGCATAAACAACCGATGCATACACAACATGTAGCAACATGTAATAAAGCGTGCACGAACAACACATAACAAGTCATACACTCATGACAACATGTTGACAACAACACCATCAACACTTCCATGGCGACACCACCATGGAAAACACAACACGGATGAAACAAGCACATATAGACCCCAAGCATACTACACACACATGCAAAAAACATAAATGAATGATCAACACACCACCCATCCAGTCTGAGAGTTGAGCCATGCTCTGATACCATTTTGTAACACCCTCTTCCCACATCTACCCAAGTAACCGGCCAACCGGGGTAAACATGTGACGAGAGACTACTAATATGATATTCAACCTCCTAGATGATCTTAAGGAAGTGGAACCGATGGAAACAAGACAAACACAATTTACACAACATCAAAAACATTCTCATGAGGTAACCCATCCTTCCAAGCCCTGAACCTTGAGGGAGACTGACTTTTTGACCAATTTGAGCATTAGCCGTGAGCATGCGAAGGCAAGGTAGCGGCTCAAATCTTATAGCCACAGGCATGCCAAAGCAAGGTAGTGGCCAGGGCCCAGTTTGGTCAGTTTTGTGCCTGCAACTCTGGGATTTGTGCCACATTTTTAGCCCCAGAGCCCAGGTCACTGCCCAAAACTTCATGAAACTGTAAGGGATGATGAATAACATTAAAAAAAGGGTACAGAAGCAATCACATCATGAGGAACTCATCTGGACCCCTCTTATCCATGACAGGAATTTCTTCAAATATGTCATAAACATTGCATCTACAGGTATAAACAACATATTTAAACATAGGGGTCGCACGCTTATCTGAGAATCGCTAAGAATTATTTCTCCCTTACATCATAAGCTTCAATACAATATATTTGACCAAAGATACATTGTGTATTCTTTTACCGGTAAAAACATGGATAGAGCCATACACCATCATTGATCGAATACATGCTTATAAATAGCACAAAAAAAAAGAAATACAATGGATATAACAACAATAAAAACCATACATAAACTAGTACATTTTCATACCTAATACCAGAGGAATGAGCTCTTCATTACTGAATGTTAAAACCAATCGGAGATGGGACTTCCACGTTCCACCCGACCATATATTGGTTGAGCCAAGTAGTACTTCATCTAATCACCCCCGTGCCATATTCCAAGCATGAATGTGGGATCTCATCAAACACATCAATCGCAATCAATCCAGTGCTTCCAAAGGCCAAACCACCTCAAACCTCAACAAATTACTCCACCTCACAGTCGTATATCACAACCATCATTGATTGGTCTCTATCCAAGTTGTTCTAGGGATCCAGATTGTTTGTTCCAACCAAGGCTTCCAGAACTAGTAACTCAACCACAACTATTACAAGGCTTCCAGAGCTTTTATCCAACCAGGGCTTCCAAGACTAGTAATTCAACCCACCTAGGGCTTCCAGAGCATTTGTCCAACCAAGGCTTTCAGGAATAGTAAATTGTTGAAGGCTGGAGAGTGACTTCCTCAACATTTTGGGATTCCACCCAGTCGGGAGCTTAAAGAAACTCTTTTTCCATTGAAATGGTGGGTCTGACTGGGGATATAGGGACCATTTTCCCCTATAAGAAAGAATTTATATAAAAATGGAGTAAAATCAACACAAATGGAGTGATCCATTCTAATGATAACATGAATAAAAAAAATTCTAACTATTTCCCAGGATTGAACTGACTTATATGATTATGGAATAAGATTTCATAAGCATGAAACAATATAGATCATCGCATACTAAATGAATATAAGCACATTAAAGAAACTAAATCAATGTAATTGATTTAGTTGATGAAGAACATTAACCATATAACATATCTCTAAGTCACTCATCTAACAGCATATCATTCAATACATTTTATCAATACTAAAAAGAATATATGTCACTTCAATGCTTATCAGAGAGAAATAAATAAATAGAAACAAGTTTTCTAAAATCTCAAAAACATAAAACGATCAATACCCAGATAATAGTACCTGTTGCATCATAGCTTAGTTCTGAAAATATAGCCTCTAGGCTTAGACTTTCAATTAGATACTTCTGTTCAAACAATAGTGTGAGTTCCAAAAGCCTTCTTCTCAAAAATCTAGACCTCTTTCTAAATTCATGAAAGGGGTTTAAATACTAATTAATATTACAAAAATAGAAGACTTGTGAAAGAAGTCCTCTAATATTTATCTAAACTATAAAATAAAAGCTAGGAAATAAAAATGCATAAGTTATAACAGTCTCATGATTGTTTCTCGGATCCACACTCTAATTGTTCCTTGAGCTGGCAGGCTTTCATCATATATTCGAGCTGGGGGGAATGAATAGGCTGCATTCTCATATGGCCTGTGAATATTGCATCATTGAGTGTTGGAAGAAGGTGAACTGCAGCGTTTGAAAGGCACCTCAGCACTCCCAATTGATTGTGAGGCTTGATCAACAAGTACTAGTAAATCTCCATGTTTATCTTTGTTAATTTTTCTATGTCAAGAGACTTTCTGTTTGACATTTCTTGCCAATATTGTTTTAAGAAGATGATTTCTGGCATGGTATCTTTTGGTATATCTTTGATAAGATTGGCTTGTAGGAGAAAATATTTTATATGCTCAGAGATGTTGGAAGTCATATTTTTAGCTCTGATGATAGATAATTCAACACTTTTCACTTTAATATCCCAATCTCCAAATATTATATCTTTTATTGATTCTTCAAGACGAGGGAGATCGATCGCTCTTCCCTATACAGTGTCTTGCTAATCTATATACTTTGACACCTTATCATCAGTTTCTTCATAATAAATCCTCAAATTAGAAATCTGAGTGATTAACTAATCACTTTTCTTAATTTTCTCTTGAATCTGTTTGTACTTATGATAGAAAAATATTTGTTGTTTTACCATTAATGCTCGCAGTTATGTTGCTTATTTCTTCACCTCATAATTGAGCTCTGGTTTCTCCTGAAGATTTTGAATGTTCTGTTGTAATTGATAAACTATTAGATCCTTTTCTTTAATTTCATTTTTGAATTTGAGTTTGAGACCTTCAAAATCCTATTGGATATTATTAATACTTGATTGCAGCTCCTTCTCGATCTTTTGTTTTTCATTAAAGTAACTTTAATACATTTGAGCGATTTTCTGATCCTTTTCCATAATAAATGACTCAATATTTGTTTCCTTATGAATAGTTGTGTCTTAATAAGCACCTGCAAACTGAGATAATCTGTTAAGCTCTTTTTTTGGAGCTAACTGAGTTCCTCTCTAGAGGACTTGCATTGATGTAGTATCCATAGGTAGTTTTGGAGAATCTTCCATCTTTCGTTTCTTCTTTGACCTGGATACAATAACTTTGCGCTTTGGATTGTAAAATACATCCAATGGAGGTATTTCTTCAATCTTCAATATCATTTCTATTGTTGGGAAAGCATGGATGATCTCCATATCTTGGGTCGATGTATCTCCTTATTTCTCCTCTGTATCATTGAGATTTAGTATCTGAGTTTGCTCAAGAAAAATTTTGGAAACCTCTACAATAAATGAGATTTCTTGAATTTCTCCTTTATCTTTAGAGTCATCTAGGTTAGAAGAAACTTTTTGAACGCTTGGTTCACCTGTATGAATTGTTCATTTTAGAATATCTTCAATGGGAAAGTTTCTGGAAAAATAACACTCTGATCAGCAGGAGTACTAGTATCAGATAATTCTTTCTCAAAACTTTCCCATTCTTGATTAAATTTCTCTTCCTATGGGATATTCACGATTTATGGTTCTACTACTAGTATTGGTACCTGAACTGGAGGAATCAGAACCAGAATTTGTCTGCTTCTGGCACTAGCTTGTGGAACATGTAATCTGGCAGATGAGAATTCCTTTGCTCTCTATATTCTTTGAATCGTATAAAATCTTTTGGACTGAACCTTTCGGTTTCTATTTTTTGAACCCTTGAAAATTCTGGGATTAACTCGAACACATCGTCGAATTTATCAGGCTCGCTTGGACATGCCTGCAGCTTAACTTGATTCATTATTTATCTAGAAATTCCATATGAATAATAACTTTTGTTGGGTAGCATTGGAAAATTAAAGGGT
The DNA here is from genome assembly GCA_034641835.2 of Pinus albicaulis. Classification (NCBI taxonomy): domain Eukaryota; kingdom Viridiplantae; phylum Streptophyta; class Pinopsida; order Pinales; family Pinaceae; genus Pinus; species Pinus albicaulis. The sequence continues at coordinate 1,806,486,268 of CM076580.1, read as the reverse complement.
TTTAATCGATCAATTTCAAGATAGGCATGTTTGAAATTGTCGAGAGTGTATGACCCACATGAAATAGGAAAATTTTGCCAAATTGTCTTTTTGGCATCCTTCAGAAATTTATTCAACCCATTACCTACAGTCTGATAAGCAATTTCCTTAGCCAATAATTTTCCAGGTATATATAAGGGTAGGACATGAAGGCGGGCATGACCTCCGAAAATTTGTATGTATGTGTAAAATTCTTCACCGAACCACCTTCCTATATATTTGAGACTTTTATTGGCTTCATGGGTGACTCTAGGGATTTGCCTTTTGAAAATGACTTGAAAAAATGGGATCATTATATCATTACATATTTTGAACATATGAGAGTGGTATTTTGATTCCCATAGGAATTCTAACTATACAAAGATGGGGATTTTGACTTCTTTGGTCCATTTCCATCCTAATGATGAAAATTCAAAAGAAAAGCATACTGCATATAGGATAAAACAACTCATATAAAAAGGAGTGACTGTACTAGATATGAGATTACGATTTTCTCTATAGACAGTGATACATCTAATCAAATTATCAGAAATAATATTAGCCCAATCAAGAATATAGCCATCAGAGGCTGCTTCTATCAAGGGTGTCTAATCTTCCTTAAACTTGGTTGTATTTGCAGACCCAAAAAGACGACACATCATTGCAGCAATTTGTGAGAATGAGATTTTAAGAGAACTACTGAGTACATACCCTTGTCGTCATGTTTATGGTGATTAGTATCATTTCTCCATTCCTTGATTACATTTACAGGATGTCCATTCTCTCGTATGAATTTTTGAATAAACTTGTTGTCATATCTCTTTTGGGGCTCTGGAAGTTTATACATATCTTTCAAATCTGACGGCCTGAGATAACCAATGATTGTTTTTTTTCTGGTAACAAAATGTCTATCTCGGATGTACACATGATCCAACACCCATTTCACTAAGTCAATGTATGGCAGCATTTTAGGACGGGCACCAATTCTGTGAAGAAAAGAGTTAGTTGCGTCAGACCATGAGTCTGAATGCGTTGATGCAGAATCATCAGCTACAACTTTTCCTTCTATAACTACTTGTGGATTTTCATTCTCAAACAATTGATAGATCCCTTCCCAGCTTGAGGAACCAATTTCTAGGTTACATGTTGTGTCTGAGATTAAGGGATCCATCTCGTTGTTTTTCTCTTGGTGAATAACTAGCTAAGGTAGGGTGGTGGATTTCCTTCGTGCTTTAATCATCCTTGACATCCTTTTATGCCTAAGTTTCCAGAATTACCCTGTCGAAAATAAAACCAGAGAGGATAAGCTAAGATCACGTCAAACACTATTAATTGTCGTATCAATTTAACTCATGCATAATGGGAAATCCTTGGTATTAAATATGAAATAATTATAAAATCGACTGCAAACCTCAAGATCATAAAACCACTTGAATTAACATTAAATTGATAGCATGGGTTCATGTGAGTTTGATAGTTTTTATCTCATCGGGATCTGTAGATCCGCCTTTTCATAATTAGCGATTTTTCAGCACTTCAAAGCAATGTGCGACATGCGAAATGTGATATTGCGAAAACTTTTATGTTATATGACAGAATGTGATATCGGGATACGTCGGATGAAAAAAACCGATATCGGTAATCGTTACTTCATGGACTTCGCTATTTCGCATATCGGCACTTCGCTATTTCACATATCAGTGCTTCAATATTTCGGATATCTACGATTCGCTATTTCAGCGTTTCGCATTTCAGCAATTTAATTCTCGCTCTCGTACTCTTAGCCTTTTTGGGTTCCTTAGAGCGCTTTTTTATGATTTTCTTATGCTTTAAAGAAAAATAAAACTTGGTCTAATAAAATTAATTTTTATTTTTATTTATAATAAAATGAATTTAATCCTAAAAAAAATTAAAAAGGTCCCCATTGTTCTTTCTAAGCTATTATACTAGAAAAATGGGGAGTTTTTGTTATACTACAACAATTCGCGATACACTGGATGAATCTAGAATATCTGATAAATATTAATACTTAAAAGAAAGTATTCTAGGAAATTTATAAGTGATTGAAATCTGTCTTTGATATTGGTAAATTTTATTTTTAAATAACCAGATTTTTACTTGAAATTTTTCTTCTTTCTTTTGTAAATGAAACTTCTCTTTAAATGAATCAAATCTTAGTAAGTTGAAAAGATAAGTAAGAAATTAGTCAAAGCTTAGCTTATTTGATGAAATTATTAGTCACTAGTAGAGCCACTACTACCATTAGACATTCATAACCTCAACAGGGTTACTATTTAACCAAAATGAACCAGTATCCCATTCATAACATAATAGACATTTCCAAAGGTAATATAATTATTTTTATTTACATTTGTATAATTCTTTTTTTTTTTCACTTTAAAATCACTATCTTGGTTTTGGATCTAGAAAAGATAATGTCATTCACTAGTTATAGTAAATTTGAACAAGCTAACTCGTGATGAGATCCCTTGACTTGGGTTTTTTAGGCCATGAGCCATTATCTTGGTTTGGTAGCCAGTTTGATAATGTCAAGTTTACTTGTTTCCTATGAACAAGATGAGTCTACTCATAATGAGATCTCTCAAATTTAAATTTTTTTATATTTTTGAATTACACTTTGAAAAATATCTAATATGAATGAATGGGGAGGTTATCATTTTGCTCCTTATGAGCTTTTGGATGACCATTTAAGTAAAAGATGATAATACTTCAATAAAACATCATACTTCGTAAAAATAAATTTTTGAATTTAATTCATGTCAAAATAATTTTTCAATTTACAAGGGTTAGAAGAATTATTCTTTCTAATCTATTATTTGAATCAAAATTTTCCAAAGAAATAGAGATTTCAATTTATGATTTATTTCCTAGTTTTATATCTCAAAATATTAATACTTTCATGTTCAAGAAAATGATGAAGTGTTTCACTTTTTTGGCGTATTATTGAAAAAACTTGTTTTATTAAACTATATACATATTTGTACAAAATAACTATCGTTCTTTTAAGAAAAGTATTTTTTGAGGATAATTCCATTAACAGGAAGACTTTCCTTCTTCCCTTTTAAATTTCACAAAATAAAAGTTGATGGACCTATTTTTTCGATTATTTGAAAAGGGCCAAGCCAGAGTTTTTGAAATTTTGTATGTTTTCCTTTGTCCTCATGCACTTTATCCCATTTCAATACCATATCTCCAATTTCAAACTATTTAGTCTTGACTTTATTTGAATCGAATGAACTTTTAATCAATTGTTGATGATGATTATGTATCATTTTAGCCTTTTCTCTTTCTTCTTCCATTTTAATTGTTTGGGACATTCTTGCTTGTAATGAAGAGAAAGGTTGTTCATTAATTAATTGAACCAGGGCCATTGACGGGATAACTACGTTTAAAGGTAAGACTGATTCCTTCCCATATACCAATCAAAAAGGAGAAGTTCCTATTGAAGCTTTTTTTAGTTATCCTATCTGCCCACAATGCAAAAGTCAAATCGTTGTGCCAATTCTTCTAATTTTGATTAATGGTGCATTTAATTATTCTTATGAGGTTTTTATTTGTGGATTCTTCCAAACCATTTCCTTGAGGATAATAATTTGTAGAATATTTCAATTTAAACCCTCTTTTCAAAGCAAATTCGGTCATGGCATTTCCATAAAAATAAGAGGCATTGTCAAATACTAAAGCATAAGGGACACCAAACCTTTTGATGATGAATTGATCAATGAAATCAATAATGTTTTTAGAGTTGGTTGTCCTCGAAGGTATTGCTTCTACCCACTTTGTAAAATAATCTGTAGCGGTCAATATATATTTATGTTGTTTAGAAGAATGAGGAATGATATCACCTATTATGTTGAGTCCCCATTGTTCGAAAGGTTGTTCCATATTGAATGGTTGAAGTGGCATTGAGGATTTTTTTTGTCTTCCTGTTGTAGTTTGACAAGTCTTACAATTTCTGACATAGTTGTGTACATCCTTGAATAATGTTAGCTAATAATAACCTACATGCAAAATTTTATGTGATGTGGTATCTCCACCAAAGTGTCCACCTGTTGGTCCATCATGAAGTTCCTGGAGCACATTAGGTATTTCAATTTTCTATAAACATCTGAGCAAAACATAATCGTATTTTTTTTCTGAATAACACATCATTGACTAATTGATATCGATTAGCCTTCAATCTTAATGCTCATTTTCTTTTAGAATCCAAAATAAGTGCAACATAACCATTCTTTAAATAAAATATTAAATCAGCATACTGAGATTGAGGGTTAACATTGAGTACCTCAATGAACTGTTCAATAGTAGTAGTTACCTCATCAAGTGATATATAATTCATTTCTATAATCAATCTGCAAAATCCTTGTCCTCTCATAATTTTAGCAGGCTTAATTTCTAAGTCATACTCTTGCATGGTTGTTACCAAATTAGCTCTCTTTTCTCTTAGTTCCTTCTGTATAAGTATTTGTCTAACTGCTAAGGAAGGAACTATTACTTTTACATGATATTTTAGAAGAAAAGGTCAAAATTATTTGACTGGTTTGTAAACTGAAAATGCTTTCTTTTCAGCTCCTGTATAGTTCAATTCAGCTCCTTGAAAATTAGAACTAAAAAAGGCAATTGGAGTTTCAATCATCTGGTTGAGTTAATACTGCGGCATATGATAGATCAGAAGCAAAAGTATATAGAATGAAATCATTGGTAAAATTTGGAGTTGAGAGAGAAGGAGCATCAACAATTGCTTGTTTAATGATTTGAAACTCTTCCTTGAGTCTTGCTCTCACCATTTAAAAAATTTATCTTTCTTCATCATCTTTTGCAATGGAAGGACAATATGTGAAAAATCTTGAATGAATCGTTTAACGAAGTTTACTTGTCCTAAAAAGGATTGCATTGAATTTTTGTTATGTGGTAGTGGAATTTCTGAAATTGCTTTAATCTGGTCAAGATCAATACAAATTATGTTTTTTGAGACGATAAAACCAAGAATTTTACCTTCACTTAAAGCAGAAATTGACTTCTTTGGATTAAGAGAAATCCAAAATATTCTGCATCTTTCAAAGATCTGCTTTAATTCATGCAAGTGATTGTTTCTCTTTTTTGAATATATGGTTATATCATCAAGATATACTATTGTTTGATTTATCAATCCTTTGAAGGCAATATCCTTTGTTTGATTTATCAATCCTTTGAAGGCAAGTTTGGATGTATTTTCCTGAGCTTTTGCTGGATGGTTTTAACATCGGGTACCATAAGAATAGTATGTTGAATGATGGATGGGTTGTATGTTTTAAGATGCTGATAATTCCATGCAAAAATATCTTTGCATTTTTTCAATAATGAAATGAATGAATTTATTTCTCCAGATGAAAGGATAAGCCCTAGATTTATATCTTGATGTACTTTATTGAATCCTAAGGTAACTAATACAAACTCTAAAGTAGAACTTTGTAGTTTGCAATTGTTGATTTTTTTGAATGTCTTTTAAATCGTATAAATCTTCAAGTTTCACTAAAGATTTTCGTAAAATATTTTTATCAGTTTGTTGTTTGATTTGATTATCATGTTCATCTTCATCTAGAATTTGATCATCTTATGATTTTTCAGAAGTAAGAAAACTTAAGATATCACTATCATCATTAAAAACTCGCCAAATAGTAACATTATCTGGCACAGATGGATGAAAAATCAATTCAATAGAGAATCTTTCAGGCCTAAAATCTTCTGGTGGAATTAGCTTGGATGCATTGTTAGCCAAAAGATCAGCATCAGCATTTTTTGATCTAGGAATAGGAGAGATATTGAATGCTAAAAAATGAAATGTGAGGTCTTGAACTGAAGATTGATAATGTTTCGAGTGAATTGAGAGATAGTAAATCGTATTTCGTACTTGTCTTACGAAAATTTCTGAATCTCCAAATACTTGAATATATTGTATATCAAGACTAATTTCTTTACGAAGACCTTGAATTAATGCTTCGTATTCAGCAATATTGTTAGTGCATTCAAATTCTAGTCTACAAGCTAGCATAGTTTTTTCACCTTTTGGGCTAATAAGCACGCATCCTGCTCCTGCACCATTATTGGATCTTGATCCATCAAAGAAAATATTCCAAGAAGGAGAATGGACTATTGTTTCTTCTTCAAAATTTAAGCATCTGATCGAATCATTTTGAGAAGAAATTTAAATTTGTGAATTAACATAATAGAACAAGAAAGGTGAACTTTTAGCATTAAAAATCCCTAAGAATGAATCTACAGAGTAATTACCCAAAATATTTTTATTGAATGCTATCGGTTCATTTTCCTCCCCGGGATTTGTAAGTGAGTATTTAATATGTTTTTCACAATCAAATCTGATTTGGTTTGGCTTTCCATTATATGGAAGCCACATGTGGGACCAATCCGTTGCGAAATATCCCTGTAATTTTTCAGACCAGTCTCTGCTAAGAACTAAACCATAGAATTCAGGGATGTCAGCAATCAGTATATCGATCATCTGAGAAATTTTTGGATTTGATGGAAATCAAATACTTACCGAATTTATTTCTCCTAAGACCTTAACCTTTGTTCTATCCCATTCAATTATACTAATTGATGACTTCTCGGGTGCGATATTTAACTTCTCAAAAATTGAATATGGCATTATATTAGATTAAGCCCCAGAATCAATCAAACAGTTATGAACATTTCTATTGTAAATTTCATAGGCTAAGAGGAAAGGAGGGGTGTGAGAATTGGATCTAACACTAATCAAAATAGCATCTGAAGCATTAACTTTGTTTGAATTGTCAATTGGAGGTTTCCCTATCCCATTAGCAGCTTTAGAAATAAAAATTGAAGGAAGAGGAGATGCAGTGACCGCATTCAAATATTTCAATAAAATTTCATGTTGTTTCTTTAATTTGCTAACTTCATGAAGAGAAATATTGGCTTTAATATTCTTCATATCCTTGACAATGTTGTATTCAATAGTGTCAGATACTACCAAAGTTTTATATTGAGGATTGGGCGTAGATTTGATCGGCTGGGATTCAGTGATGGCTTGCTCAGATGGTTTGACTAGAGGTTTTTTATTGACAGATTTTTCTTTAGCAATAGAAGTCAGGATTTTCTGTTTTTGTATGGATTGATTTGGTTCTGTAGAAATCTTACTTCTAGTGCTAACAGGCATAGTTTCATATTCTATCTCTTCATCCAAGGGATGTAAGACAAAGTCCCATAATCCATGTAGTTCAGCTACTTATTCATCTTGGGATTCGTCGGCAGAAGCTATAGTTTCTCCTTCTTCTTCTTCTTTAGATTCAGCATTGGAAATAATATTGGGAGGTTGTGATACAGACGACTGATTCTTTCTAAATGATCTAAAGGGTTTTCTGGTAGAAGTTTCAGCAACCTGTTTTTTTTATTTCAACCATTTTATTGGACATGGTCTTCAGGACCTTTTGCAATCCTTCAAGATCAAACGGATATTTGGGAGTTTTCTTCTTTTTCTCATCTTTAAATGTTACTTTTTTTTATTTTTATCTTCCAACTCAGTGTTCTTCCTAAAGATACAATTCTTCTCTCAACAGACAAAGCTTCTTTCATATTTTCTACAAGTGTGACCTTATTGGCTCTATCTACAAAAATTGCTATATTATAAGGAAGGGAAGATATGTACCATTCTATTTGTACATCTAATCATGGTATATAGGCAGTTGGAATTTTATTCAATAACTTGTTAAACCTGGAGTTGAAGTCTTTGCTCTTTTCATTTGAATTAGCTTTTAAATTAGAAATATCATTGATTAATGAGGAAATTGTCCTATCATCACCAAATTTAGCAATAAATATATCTTGAAAAGTATTCCAATATCCTATTGAACCAGAAGGGAGGGGAAAATACCAGGATCCTGCAGATCCTTGGAAAGTATATGGAAACAATCTCACTACAACATCTTCATGTTGCATAGCGTGGAGGTTCATGGCCAACATAAAATTATTGAGATGTTCTTCAGCAGGAAGGCCATCATCAAGATTATATTTTGGTAACCATTTTTCTGGAAGATTCAGGAAAGGATGTAAATTTTCCATTTAAACAGCACCCGGATTAACCCATGGTAAGTTAGACATTGCTTAACTTGTTAGATGAGAAGATGAGATAGTAGGTCCAGAAGCAGATGTGGATGGTGAAAAACTGACTACTGGACTAGTACTACTTACAACAGAACTAATTGTTTGAGCAGAAATGGTTTGATGAATAGAAATGGGTTGATTAGAGGAGATGGTGGGGGTAAATGGAGATGAAGATGATGTGATATCACTGATACTTGATTGAGATGTTGATGTGGTTGCTTTCTTACGATGAGATAAAATAAGAAAATCGAAAGGATTTATTCCAATTTTTTCACTTTGTGATTGAGTTAACACACCAGTACCTCGAAACTTGGATGTAATACTTTCTTCAGAAATTTCTGGATTGGTTTTCTTATCTGGATATATAGATATTTGTTCTAACCTTTCAATCAAAGAATGAACTTCGGGAGACTCAGGAATATGTTTTGAAGAAGGTCTATGAGGTAATGTTTCAGGAGATGTAAGAAATGGCTCTACAACTTTAGAAATGCGACCTGGAGATAGTGAACGAGATCTAGAAGTTGTAGAAGCTTTGGAGGGAGTTTGACTCTTATGTTGGCTTTTCAATTGAGATTCAGCTTTATATGCCATAAATAGTCGGATTCCCTCCTTCTAGTACCAACAATGTTGAAGGATGGAGAGTGACTTCCTCAACATTTGGGGATTCCACCCAGTCAAGAGCTTAAAGAAACTCATTTTCCATTAAAATGGTGGGTCCGACTAGGGATATAGGGACCAGTTTCCCATATAAGAAATAATTTATATAAAAATGGAATAAAATCAACACAAATGGAGTGATCTATTCTAATGATAACATAAATAAAAACTAATTCTAACTATTTCTTGGGATTGGACTGACTTATATGATTATGGAATAAGATTTCATAAGCATGAAACAATATATATCATCGCATACTAAATGAATATAAGCACATTAAAGAAACTAAATCAAGGTAATTGATTTAGTTGATGAAGAACATTAATCATATAAAATATCTCGAAGTCACTCATCTAACAACATATCATTCAATACATTTTATCAATATTAGTAAGAATATATGTCATTTCAATGCTTATCAGAGAGAAATAAATAAATAGAAACAAGTTTGCTAAAATCTCAGAAACATAAAACGATCAATACATAGATAATAGTACCTGTTGCATCATAGCTTAGTTCTGAAAAGATAGCCTATGGGCTCATAATTTCAATTAGATACTTCTATTCAAACAATAGTGTGAGTTTCTCAAAAATATGGACCTCTTTCTAAATGAATGAAAGGGGTTTAAATACTAATTAATATTACAAAAATAGAAAAATTGTGAAAGAAGTCATCTAATATTAATCTAAACTATAAACTTAAAGCTAGGAAATAAAAATGCATAAGTTATAACATTCTCATGATTGTTTCTCGGATCCACACTCTAACTATTCCTTGAGTTCGCAGGCTTTGATCATATATTCGAGTTGGGGGGAATGAATAGGCTGCATTCTCATATGGCCCGTGAATATTGCATCATTGAGTGCTGGAAGAAGCTGAACTGCAACGTTTGAAAGACACCTTAGCACTCCCAATTGATTGTGAGGCTTGATCAGCAAGTACCAGTAAATCTCCATGTTTACCTTTGTTAAGTTTTCTATGTCAAGTGCCTTTCTATTTGACGTTTCTTGCCAATATTGTTTTAAGAAGCTGATTTCTAGAATGGTTTATTTTGGTATCTCTTGGATAAGATTGGCTTGTAGGAGAGAATATTTTATATACTCAGAGATGTTGGAAGACATATTTTTAGCACTGATGATAGCTAATTCAACACTTTTCATTTTTATATCCTAATCTCCAAATATTATAACTTTTATTGATTCTTCAAGACGAGGGAGATCGGATGCTCTTCCCTATACAGTGTCTTGCCAATCTATATACTTTGACACCTTATCATCATTTTCTTCATAATAAATCCTCAAATTAGAAATCTGAGTGACTAACTAATCACTTGTCTTAAATTTCTCTTGAATCTGTTTGTACTTCTGATAGAAAACTATTTGTTGTTTTACCAGTAATGCTTGCAGTCCTATTGCTTCTTTCTTCACCTCATTGAGCTCTGGTTTCTCCTGGAGCTTTTGAATGTTCAGTTGTAACTAATGAACTATTAGATCCTTTTCTTTAATTTCATTTTCGAATTTGGGTTTGAGACCTTCAAACTCCTATTGGAGATTATTAATACTTGATTACAACTCCTGCCCGATCTTTTGTTTTTCATTAAAGAAACTTTACTCCATTTGAGTGATTTTCTTATCCTTTTCCATAATTAATGACTTAATATTTGCTGCCTTATGAATATTTGCATCTGCATAAGCATCTGTAAACTGAGATAATCTGTTAAGCTCTTTTTTTGGAGTAAACTGAGTTCCCTCTAGACGACTTGCATTGATGTAGTATCCATAGGCAGTTGTGGAGAATCTTCCATCTCTCATTTCTTCTTTGACCTGGATACAACATCTTTGTGCTTCAGACGGTAAAATACATCCAATGGAGGTATTTCTTCAATATTTAGTATTATTTATGTTGTTGGTAAAGCAGGGATGATCTCCATATCTTGGGATGATGTATCTCATTTTTTCTCCTCTGTATCATTGAGCTTTAGTGTATGAGTTTGCTCAAGATAAATTTTGGAAACCTCTACAGTAAATGAGATTTCTTGAATTTCTTCTTGATCTTTAGAGTCATCTAGGTTATAAAAAACTTGTTGAATGCTTGGTTCACCTATATGAATTCCTGATTTTAGAATATCTTCAATAGGGAGATTTTCTGGAAAAATAACACTCTGATCACCGGGAGTACTAATATCATATAATGATTTCTCAAAAATTTCCCAGTCTTGATTAAATTTCTCTTCCTACGAAATATCTGCGATTTCTGATTCTGATACTATTACTAGTACCTGAACTTGAGGAATCGGAACCAGAATTTGTTCTGCTTCTGGAACTGGCCTGTGTCACATGTAATCTGACATATGAGAATTCCTCTGCTCTCGATATTCTTTGAATCGTATCAAATCTTCTGGACTGAACCTTTTGGTTGCTATTTGTTGAACCCTTGAAAATTCTGGGATTGACTCGAACACATCATTGAATTTATCAGGCTCGCTTGGAAATGCCCGCACCTTAACTTGATTCGTTATTTCTCTAGCAATGCCATATGAATCATAACTTATGTTGGGTAGCATTGGAAAATTAAAGGGTTTTAATCGATCAATTTCAATACGGACATGCTTTAAATTGTCGGGAGTGTATGAACCACATGAAATAGGAAAAGTTGGCCAAATTGTCTTTTTGGCATCCTTCAGAAATTTAGTCAACCCATTACCTACAGTCTGATAAGAAATTTCCTTAGCCAATAATTTGTATGGTATATATAAGGGTAGGACATGAGGGCAGGAATGACTTCCGAAAATTTGGATGTATGTGTAAAATTATTCACCGAACCACCTTCCTATAAACTTGAGACTTTTATTGGCTTCATGGGTGACTAGGGATTTTTCTTTCGAAAATGACTTGAAAAACTGGGAGCATTATATCATTACATATGATGGTGGTATTTTGATTCCCATAGGAATTCTAACTGTACAAGATGGGGGTTTTGACTTCTCTGGTCCATTGACTTCACCGAACCACCTTCCTATAGATTTGAGACTTTTATTGGCTTCATGGGTGACTCTAGGGATTTTTCTTTCGAAAATGACTTGAAAAACTAGGATCATTATATCATTACATATTTTGAACATATGAGAGTGGTATTTTGATTCCCACGAGAATTCTAACTGTACAAAGATGGGGGTTTTGACTTCTTTGGTCCATTTCCATCCTAATGACGGAAATTCAAAAGAAAAACAGACTGCATCTAGGATAAAAGAACTCATATAAAAAGGAGTGATTGTACTGGATGGGAGATTACGATTTTCTCTATAGATAGTGATACATATAATCAATTTACCAAAGAAAATATTATCCCAATCAAGAATATAGCCATCAAAGGCTACTTCTATCAGAGGTGTCCAATATTCCTTAAACCTGGTTGTATTTGCAAACCCAAAAAGACGACACATCATTGCAACAATTTGCGAGAATGGGATTTTAAGAGAAAATACTGAGTACATACCCTTGTCGTCTCATTTATGGCGATTAGGATCATTTCTCCATTCCTTGATTACATTTTCTGGATTTCCATTCTCTCCTAGGAATTCTTGAACAAACTGTTTGTCATATCTCTTCTGGGGCTCTGGAAGTTTATACATATCTTTCAAATCTAACGGCCTGAGAGAACCAATGACTGTTTTGTTTCTGGTAACAAAGTGTCTACCTCGGATGTCCACATGATCCAACACCCATTTAACTAAGTCAATGTATGGCAGCATTTTAGGATAGGCAGAAATTCTGTGAAGAAAAGAGTTAGTTGCGTCGAACCATGAGTCTGAATCCGTGGATGCAGAATCATCAGCTACAGCTTTTCTATCTAGAACTACTTGCGTATTTTTATTCTCAAACAACTAATATATCCCTTCCCAGATTGAGGAACCAATTTATGGGTTTCATGTTGTGTTTGATATTAAGGGAGCCATCTCGTTGTTTTCCTCTTGTTGAATAACTAACTGAGGTAGGTTGGAAGATTTCCTTCGTGCTTTAATCAGCCTTTACATCCTTTTATGCCTAATTTTCCGGAATTACCCTGTCGAAAAGAAAAATAGAGAGGATAAGCTAAGATCACGTCAAACGCTATTAAATGTCGTATCAATTTAACTCATGCATAATGGGAAATCATTGGTATTAAATATGAAATAATTATAAAATCGATTGAAAACCTCGAGATCATAAAAACACCTGAATTAACATTAAATTGATAGCATGGGTTTATGTGAGTTTGACAGTTGTTATCTCATCAGGGTCTGTAGATTGGCCTTTTCATAATTAGCAATTTTTTTTCACTTCATAGCAGTGTGCGACATGCGAAATGCGATACTGCAACAATTTTTATGTTATATGACGAAATGCGATATTGAGATACGTTAGATGAAAAAATCCGATATCGGTAATTGTTACTTGACGGACTTCGTTGTTTCGCATATCGGCACTTCACTGTTTCACATATCAGAGCTTCGCTATTTCAGATATCGATGATTCGTTGTTTCGGAATTTCACATTTAGGCGATTTAACTCCCACTCTTGTACTCTTAGCCTGTAGGTTCCTTAGAGCACTTTTTTATGATTTTCTTATATTTTAAAGAAAAATAAAACTTGGTCTAATAAAATGAATTTTAATTTTTAATCCTAAAAAAATTTAAAAGGGTCCCCATTGAACTTAAGCTATTATACTAGAAAAATGGGGAGTTTTTGTAATAATACAACATAACTCAACCCACAGTTGTTTGTCGGGCTTCTTGAGCATTTGTCCAACGAAGGCTTCCAGGAACTACTAACTCAACCCACAGCTAAAGGAATCATGAGAAGTAACCAGAAAAAATTCAATGGAAATAAACCCACAACACCATGGCTATCCAAGAAATGGAAAGTCTAGGAAAATCCACATGCACACCCATGCATGCCAAAACTAGTGATAAAAACATACATGCAACTCGGTACCTCCAATCAAATCATGTTGCAGTTGTTGATCCTAATGTACACTTGCGCTTTCATGCTCTTCCTTTTCCTTATTGCTCCAAATCACCAAGTATCCACACTCTTCAAGAGTGCTCCAAGAAAACTCTAAGTATCCGAGAGTATGAGAGAGAGAGAGAATAATGAGAGAGCTCCAAGAGTGCACTAAAAAAAGCTTAAACCAACAAAAGCTTACCAACTAATCCTCATAAGTATTTTTATTAATGAGGCCTCTATTTTCCTCATTTTCCATTATTTTCCTTCATTTTCCTCCTCACATGCAACCTGTGACCTTTCACCTTCATTTTCTCCTATTTGCCAGTATTTTCATAAATAAAATGCCAATTAATACCTCATGCCTTTAAAAATCCTTTGCCATTGCCTTTTTCAAATTTCCTTTAGCCATAATACACTGAATGAATACCCACTAAGATGTTTTTCCCACCATTCAGCTTGGAATAAGTGTCCCATCCAACATGGTCTTATATTTTTTTTAAATAAATTTTCCTCAGTGATATTATAGATTCCAAGAAGGCTAGCTGAAATTGTCCCTTCTCTTTGTCAACTATAGAAAGAATTTTGTGCTAAGTGGAAGAATTTTGTTTCTAGAACTTAGAATATGTAGTGGCCTTTAGTGCCTAATTCTTTATATTAATTTCTTTATATTTGGAAAAAATATTATGTTTTTCAACATCCTGTGATAGTGATAACATAAGGGAATTTGTAGAGATCTCCTCAATCCTTCGAAATGTTGTAGTATTTAATCCTGTCAACACCATTGTTGCTTGTTCCTATGTACTTTCTGCTTGAAATGGTTCCTCATTAATATTAGTTTTATTTCTTCTCTTGACTACTGTAATATCTATTTCTTGAATTTTCGACACTGAAAGAGATACACTTTCCCTTGGCCTCTTAATTTCTTTCTCCTATGGAACTGGAGTTTGTGAAGCTGTTGGAATAACAACTTGTTCCTATGTTTCTTGCAAAGTGTTCTCTTTCCACTCTTATTGATTGACATACTATTATGTTTCTGGCCTCGGTGTGTGTGCATAAGGAGTTGTCTTCTATTCAACTCTGATTTTATAAATAACTCCCAAGGGATCATAAGACTAGGTCAAGCTCAATTCGAGCTTCATTTGTTTTAATAAATAATATTCATCCTTTGTTGTTGCTCTGGTGTTAACAATGAATGGTCCAATTTTTGCTTTCAATTTGAACTAATATTTCTTATTACTAGAAAGAAAGTGTAGATCATCCATATTCATAATTTGTCTTATACATTCTAGTGCAAAAATCTTGATTGGAACAAATTTAGGAAAACTATAGGGAGGTAGGTCACATCCATAAGTTTTGATCTCTGTGTAATTCTGGTAAAGATATCAGTCTCCATTTTTTGTCTTCTCATTGAGGTGAAGAATTATTTTAATCTCAGGTGAAATCCTACGAATAACATCATTGTTGATAAGACACAAGGCCATATGTAGAAATTGATTTACATAGTCATAGAATGAGTACTCTTATATGTTCTTCCTTACCAAAGAATTCAAATGAATTACAGACTAAGGATTTCCCTGTGCATCTAATTTCTGTAATGGACGCTTAAATCTATCTCCCTGGAAAAAAAAGAGATAGTATACAAGAGTTGACTGATGCTTGAAAGCACTTTCAGTAGAAAACTTGAGCAATTGATCATGAATGCACTCTTCCAGAAATTCACTATAATTAAAAATATATGATGGTTTCTCTCCTACTGAAAATATTGATAGAAAACCTAAAATTACCTCATCGACCCACTCATCACTTGGATAGCCTAAAAAACATGAAACTATGGAGATAACCTTCACATTTCAGAAAATATGGAACAAGAGTAAGGTGGATTAGTTCTTGGTAATTCAGAATTTTCCGGGTAAAAATGTTTCTTAGTTCTTTCTTCTTTGGGAGAAGGTGAGTTTCTGATAGATTTCCATAAGAAAATATACAGAAAAGGGATGTAAAGGGACTATAGGCTTGACTTGAATGATTTGGAAAATTGACTCAGGGGTGACAGTAAACAAAACTTCATTATTTTGGGCAATCACAACCCTCTAACTTTGGAGATATCTGAAATTACACTAGGTGAAAAATGCTAGGAAGAAATGGGTTTGAGGAAAGGTGAATTAAGGTAGGAAGGAGTACCACATGATCAATTCGTCATTGGCATCAAGAAATTTCTGATTCGCCTAGTTGTGGAGTTGATAGAGATCGAACTCACATTGGATTTCACAAATCTTGTATTGTTTATCAACTAGAGGAAGCTCATCTAAATTCATAATAGGGGGCAACATTGGACTCTCTACCACTAACTTAGATTTTCCTTTTGAAGATGACATATTTAATGGTGTATTGGAAGACAAGTGCATCAAATTACCAAAAATTTGGCTATCCCTAATGTGGAAACTGACTGGTAGTTGATGGAAGTCGGATGATAGATATGTTGCTAAAAGAAGATGAGAGAAAATGAATTTGAATGGTAGCAGGATAATTTATAAATCATTCAGATAAGTTAACCATTTTTGCGTGTCTAATTAATGCATTTAGACGTTGGCAGGAAGGTTTGATTATCATAATGGTTAATTAAATGTTAGAGGAATAAATTAACGACAATATAGTGTGGACGAATGAGTGATGGACAAGTGGTGAGGCTTGAGGGAGCGACAGTGGAAGTGGAGTGGAGGAAATATAGTTTTCGGGGGGGGTCCAAAATTATCTAGTGAGGACACATACCCTGGGCGGTATTAATTTAAACATATTTTCAACCCCCCCGCCCCCCCCCCCCCCTCTCGATTAAACGTCGAAAGTGTTGGGGGGGGGGGGGGGGTCTGAAATGCATCCCCCACTATTGATCGGGGTGTGGGTAATCTTGCACGTTTGTTTGTGTGCAAAGTTTATCACGAGAGAAAAAACATCAAATCAAATTAACTTTATTACAATAAAACTAATTAATCCTTGATTAATTTAAACTAAAAAGGATTAATACAATTGAAACAAGCTCACGACGACATTTAAAAAAGCACGCCCATACTTTGGCATTTCATCAATTTCTATTTTTTCATATATATATCTATATATATATATATATATATATAAATCCCATTCAATATTTTTGTCTTCAATTTTTTATATTTCTTATTTCTTTTCTTTTTGTATTTTCTTTTCTTTTCAATATTTTTTTCTATTATTTTTTATTTTTCTTTCTTTTCAACATAATATTAAATGGAAAATATAACATGGTAAAAATAAGTTACAACACAACTAAGGCCTTTCAGTTTCTCCCACACAAGGCATGCCAATTACTATGGAATTTTCCAGACAATTTTGAGCCAACGACCCTGGATTTTGTGCCACTTTTTCAGGGCCAAGAAACTGGACACTACTTAGAACTTCATGAAACTTTCATAAATGAATAATAACTGTTATCACAAAATCTGCCCTAATGGGTTGCTCATCAATCTAATCTTGTGCTACTATTTCAGACCAATCTTTTGGCAGAGGCTTAGCCTCCTTAACCTCAGAGGGCTCTCTCAAAGGTTTATGATTTTTTATTAATGGATAGATGGCTAACGTTTATGATTTTTTATTAATGGATAGATGGCTAACTCTAAGGTAAAAAGATAAAATTATATAACTAGTTGTATCATAGATTAGCAAACATTCATTGGACCATGGAGTCAAGATAATCTTCAACAAAACATCACAATCTATTAAGCATGGAAGTCAAGGCATTTGGAGTCTAAGTCAATGAATAAAACAGTAACACAGTGAAACACAGCCCATTTGCATATGAAGGAAGTTAGAGAATTGTTAAATGAATTCTAAGTATCACATACAAATACCACTGCAAATAGAGATATTGAAAAAAGACATTAGAACAATGACGAACATAAACTCCTTATGAATCTTGAGTTGTTAAAACAGATCTCTGTATTAAGTTAAAAAGAAACAGTGACATACAATAACACACAGTCTCTGCTAATTAAAATGAACAACCTCTTGGATTTCGACCTTATGCTCTTTATAGAACATTTACAAGATAGGATTCCCTTATCCTCCACTAGAGACATCGAATTCATAGTGTTTGACACCTTTCCTAATCTGAAACATGCTATTAATTACAAAATGACAACTATACTACTTTTGTAAAGTCCTAATTCTAATGGGACTGAAACTCTTAAATATCCTTCTAACAACATTATCTAGTCTTTAATTCATGTTTTGACACCTGCAATCCCATGAATTCGAATTTAGATGCTGACCATTCACTTGAAGTAACCCTGTTGTGAGTAGTAATGTTTTCCTATAAATTAGGAAACATGTCTCCTGCTTTTCAGCCCTTTAATTTCATTATCAGTTTCGAGCACTTTGATCATTGACGGATTAGGTTTACATGTGTCATGTTTGCCAAATATTCCCATAATTCTTTATTCTTCTAGTTGTGCAGAAAACCAAATCCGAAATGATGCAAAAAGGTAAAGGATAAGCCTGCGCTACGAAAGTAGCTTGTTTTCGTAGCGCTTTTTGTAGCTCGGTGTTAAACTTCCCTTTTCAATCATTTTTTATCTGTTTTCTTCAAATGAACCTTATCACGCTATATCCACACTTCCACCAGCAATTTCAAAGCCAAATTCATCAGAGTTATCCCAATTTTTTTATGAAATTGTGAAAAAAGATTGCTTCAGTAGTTTCGTAGCGCATTTCAACAGATTTGCACTATCTGTGCTACGAAACTGTTGTGCAAGTAGTTTTCTCAAAACAGTCTTCAAAATTTATAACTTGGAGATGTTTAAACCTTATGAGGGTTGTTAATATCTCAAAAAAATAGTAACCTGACCTCAAAAACATGATCTTCATCAAAATTTGTCTTCACCTTAATGAGAAACTAACTTATAAATTTATCACTTTATTGCACTGTTCAATTACTCTGTTTCACTGTTCCTTTAGCTTTTCTTGAGATTTTGTTATCTAAATCTCCAAATATTCAACTTGTCTTCTTAATTTCATGTTGCTAGCTCTCAAATGAGTATTCATGACTCTCACAAACTTTGCTTCTTTTATGGCTGGGACTGTCCAGGTGAAGAATTGTTCCTCACTGCTAAGTATTTCTGGTTTAGAAACCTTTTCACCTTCCCAAACAGCTTTCATCCTCTTGAACCTTGTTTTCTCAATGGCATGTTTTCTATCTCTTTTCTTCAACCTGGAAATTTCATGGTTTGTTGATTTTAATTTCTCCTCCATTCTTTCATAACTGATTTTTTCTTTTTGTGTTGAAGATACTTTGTTTTTGGTATGTTCTGATATAGGTGAAGAAAGGTCTATTATCTCTTCATAAATAGTAGGTGTTTCATTTGTTTTCTCAACCTCTGCATTAAGCTCCTGTGTCCTCTTTGACTATCTAGTTGCAGGCTTCCTAGCCTTGAAAACAAATGATGCATCTTCATCTTTAAACTTCAGCTTCTTCGATGATTTCACCCTTTTCTGTTTGCCTTCATCAACTCCTATGAAGTCAACTTGAACTAAAGGAGACTCTTCTATGTCTATTGCATGAAAAATATCGTCTAAGTTCCCTTTCAAACCTGGGCTATCACTTGTTTCTAAAAGTACTGCTTTTCCTTTTGACTTTGCAGCTTGACTTCTGGTAATTCTCTGTAGAATTTGCTTACTCGATGTCTGTTTGTGTGTAGCTTCTTTGATTTCTTGTAACCCTTGTTTTACAGGTGAAGGGGTTTCTGCAATGACCATTGGTATCCTTTCTACTCTGTCCTTTACTTGTTTCTTAGGCTTCAATTTCACAAACCTTTTTGTCCTTGTCACTACAGGTTTGCTGGATTCTGCTGGTAGAGATTCTTTTGCCTTAGGGTTATTGACTGGAGTTTGAGCTTCTATTCCAAATCCACATATAAATAGAAAAGATGACCAATCTCTATTAATATTTTAGAGCTCATTCAAGACCAACAATCTGATTAAACCACGGTGAAACAGAGATGTTTCACATTCTTCAGATTTCACTTGAACCTTATTAGCCATTTTAGCAATGCTTCTATACAGGAAAAATGGTAAGTCTAGAGATTTCATACCTGTGAAGTGTAATAGAAGTTTGAAATGGTAGGAGTAAACTTTTTGGTACCTTCCCTCGCATGTGAAATATCTCTGGATATTGAAGAGTAGTTTAGCATAGCTATATTTAATCCAGTTTCTCGAAATTGCATTATTTAAATCCATCTCTGTATATTCTAGCTTTAAAAGCATCTTGCATGCCTCCATATCAAATCTGAAACCCTTAAACCATGTTTCCTATCCTCTAGGCATCTCAGTCACTAGAGCTATAGTTTCAGGAGTTACTGACATGTTCAACATTCCCAACTTGGTATTTGTACCATTGAAATGCAAAGCAAATTCTTTTGATACCTGACTGTGTCCACCTTGCAGCTTTTCACAGAACTTTAAACATCCTGCCTTTCTGAAAGCATCTAAAAATGTTTTTTCTTCAGATATAACTCTTGTGCTTTCAGGTTTAGGCCTTAAACAATGTACTGACCTATGATTCTTTTTCTCCTCTGTCATTCTTTCCTTCAGAAATTTCTGTTTGCTTCCTTCAGAATTTAAGGATCAGCCTCATTTGATAGAAGGATCAGTCTCACTTGATAGTAGACGAGAATAGCTTTGGTGTAAGATTACCATAAGCTTAAACTCGAAACAGATATGTTTCACTGCTTGTTATGAAAACTGGAACGAGTAACACATATCAGCCTTTTCAAACTTGAAACTTCTTTTCACAAATGACACCTCTGCGGTAGTAATGATGGGTATGAATGATTAATTTTTTTTGAAATGACCCCTAACTGATTCATTATGATGTCATTGTATGATAACCTAACAGATTCTGACATTTTTATGTTTTGACATGACATTTCTAAGAATTTGCACTTTCGTAGTGCACCTAGTGCAATTTTGGTGAAATGTGCTACGAAAGTAGCAGCACTTTCGTAGCGCACAACTGGTTTTTTGAACTGACCGCACTACGAAACTGCGGTTTTGTGGCTAATTGCAGAGGATTTTTCCAAAAGTTTAAAACATGATTTCTAGATGAATGATGAGACTTTTCAACCATGGGATGAGACTTAAAGACCTTATTTGGAAATGAAAACTAACTTTTTAATAATTCTAAACCTATCACCTACCTTTATCAAGAATTAAATGACTCAAGACCTATTTGACATTATGACTAAAACAAGGTAAACTTTCAAATTTTAGAAAAAAAATAAATAAAATTAGGGTGATAACATTAACAATGGTATAAAGCTACTAGTGCATTCACTGATACAAGTACTTGATCTGACCCCTCCTAGCCATGACAGGAATTTCATCAAACATGTCACAAATATGGAATCTACAGGTCATAACAACATATCTGAGCATAGGGGTCTCATACTTATCTGATATTTTGTAAAGAAGCATGGTTGCCTTACCACACTAGCTGTATTATCATCTGTTAGGTCATATATTCATTTTACATTCATTTTTTCTTCAAAACATGATGAGAGCCATACATCAAGTCTATCATAAAACATACACATAAACAAGGATATAACAACCATAACAATCACATATGAACCAATACATTTACACATGAAATACCAAGAAGAAGGAGCTCATATTAATGAATACAAAATCCAACCAGGTCTAGACTTCCACGAACCATCCAATCATATATTGGGTTGAACCAAATCTTTCTTTATTCCAATCACCCTCATGCCATATTCCAAGCATGAATGTGGGACTCATAATAATACCATTCAGGGCTTCCAGAGGCAAAACGACCTCAACCCTCATCAATACAACTAGGATTTACCGTAATCCCCACCAGATCACTAGACCCTAAACAAGCATGGATGCCTCTGGATCTCTCCACCTAAACCATGAGGAATTTGTTTGTCTCAACCTCTCAGATTTACCGTGTATCCTACCATTACCATTCAAGGGATTCCTAGGCCCAATAAAGGGTAATCCCCTCTAATATTTACCATGTATACCATCATTAAACGGTTGAGGATTCCTAGGCTCAATCAAGGGTATTCACCTCTGAGATTTGTTGTGTATCTCGTCATTCACCGGTTGAGGATTCCTAGGCTCAATTGAGGTGTTTACATCTAAGCTTTACTGTGTATCCCATCCCAGGATTCTTAGGCCTTGTGAATAGTCCTGAGACCACCCAACTCAGGTTTGATTCCATCCAACAATCCAACTCAATCAAAACAAGAGAAACCCATCACACCATGGCTATCCGGAAATGGAAAGGCAAGGCTGAAGAACAATGTCACATCTGGAAAAACCCATCCCATTTTCAACAAGAGAACCAAGAACACACATGCATGTACCATGCATGCATAAATTAACAAGGAAACCACACATGCAAATCAATACCTGCAAGTAATCATGTTGTAGTTGCTTGATTTTTCTCTTCCTTAATTGATCTTTGCTTCCTCATGCCTAATTTTCTCTTCTTTTGCCTTCCTTTCTCTAATGCTAGAGTACTCCAAGAATGCTCTAAGTGTCCAAGAGTGTGAGAGAGAAAGAGTAGAGAGATAGAGCTCCAAAACTGAACTGAAAAAAGGTACCAACTGATCCTCATAAGCCTTTTTATTAATAAGGCCTATATTTTCTTCATTTGTGTCCTCACATGCAACCTATGACCTTTCACCTTCATTTTCTCCTAATTTCCATTATTTTCATAAATAAAATGTCAATTAACACCTCATGCCTTTCCAAATCCTTTTCCATTGCCTTTGCCAATTTCCTTAGCCATAATAAACCAAATGAACACCCACACAGCCATAATAAACCAAATGAACACCCACACTAGGATGTTTTTCCCAACATTTAGCCTGAAATACATGTCCCATGACCTTGGTTATTATTTGTCCTTTATTAACTTTTATTACATGGTTTTTTGACCCTATATATTACAGAGAAAAATTTAATTTTGGATGGATTACTTCTTGGGATTGGTTTAAAATTTCCAAGAATATTTACAAGTCATACCACGAGTTATGTTCAAGAGTATTGACCATCCTTACAGATAAGAGTACATCTTCTCACCTTGTATCTAACAAGGAGGAATTGATGGAATTAATGGTCTGCTATAGGTTTGAAGATTTATCAAGTGAGCCTGAGTCAAAGATAATCAGAGTTGTACTACTACAACCTAGAGTCCGAGTTCATAAATCATATTAATATTTGTAGAAAAAATTTGTTTTGATTTATGATCTATGAGCATGATTGCATGTTTTTTACATGATGAGATTTGTGAAGAAGCACTTCCACTAGCAGAAGATGCCAAAATAGGAATTGTTTCAGGAACTGCTTTGATCATTCCAAAGTTGGTTTGTTTGAGGAACTACTATGACAGTTCCAGAGTTGGTGTTCATATTTGAACCATCACTAGTTAATACCTTTGTGTTCTCCAACATTTTGGTATTTTTTTTTGTTTTCTCTTAAAAAACACCATCCTTGGTTTGTGTTCATCCTTGAAAACCATTTATGATCGACATTCAGCACTTGGCTGAGATGCATTTTTGCATTTTTAGATCTCATTCTTGGACTTTGATACATCCCTTCGGATTAAGGGGGGAATGCTAGACACCTAATCCTCGTGATTATAGTCTGGGTCAATGTGTGTTATGGTGATTAGTTATGAGAGTTCAAGAAACCCTGGAAACTGAATCAATGGTTTACTAATTGTATTTATATGTACTATGTACATCATTCGTTATACCATTATTAATAATACAATTGAATTCATTTCCAATTTGTGATTCTAACAAGGATGTTGTTTAAAATACAATCGCATTTCATTGAGACAAAGTCAATATGGTAGGCTCTCAACTCATTTGTGTGCTAGTATAGGTCAAGAGTGAGTAGGTATTTAATAGTTCAACTCCTTAACCTTGTGTTTGGGACAATGATCTCCAATTCCTTGTCAAATTGTTTTTTACTTGTGGTGGTCATTTTGATTCAAACCATGTCTTCCAACTTTTCTGGGTTTTGGATTGTGGTTTCCTTTTACGTACAAGGGAACCCCCAATATATGGGAAGAGCTTTTGAATTATGGCGATTGGAGTGAGTCATTTTGTGAGAATCATCCCCATAAACCTTACACTTGGGAGGTCCGCCTATTCTATGTCTATGCAAGTCTAACCCTATACTTCCTCCCTCTCTTTCTTCATAAACCAAGATATGTTCCTATAATTCATCTTTTACACCAAGCCCTTGAATCCTTCAACATCAATGTCCATAATGCTCTTTAAATTTACATTGTCCTTAAATATTTATTATACTGACAAACATAATTAAAAAAACCAACATAAACTATTTAATTTATCATAAAAATAATTATAAAAATATGATTATCAAATTAAATTTAACTTCATCATAAATAACCATAACCATCTATAATCCCACTCTTAAAATGTCATTCTCTTTCATTATTGAAAATTCAAACTAATGTGATATAGTGTCTCCCTTTATATTTTCCACTCTCACCTAATACAAAAACTCACCCTTTTAAAAGAAGATGAGATGATAACATCATCCCATATAGTATATTATTATAAATTAATTATTTAAAAATAAATAAATATCAAATTAAATTATAAAACATTAATAAAATTAAAATTAATTAAGTAAACCTAATAATAGTGACATTTTCCATTTGAATTATATTTATTTTTTAACATAGATTAAATTTAATTAAATGTGACATTTTTATGGCACATCATTGCACCTAAAAGTTTGGTACTTGACATTTGAATATTAAAGAAAGAAAAAAAGTATTTAGAAGTTTCCAAAATTATTTTCAAAGTCACGTGGGGAGATCAAAACGTGAAAACAAAAACATAGAGAAAGTTGGTGAGGTATGAACAACTTTTGAGGTTGACTTATTATACAATTTAATTTGTGGAGAGAGATAGGTTTAATGATTTTTTTTTCCATGTCGATTGTTGTGTCATATTTGTTTGCATAGTATAATCATATTATGTTTCATGTTTGTTTTATTCTGGTGTTAAAGGGGATTTTGATACTTTGGTTTTTGGTTTATGTTTTAATTCTGTTCAAGGATTTATTATTTGGTTTGTTTTTTTTATTTTATTTTATTTCATTTTATTTATAAATGGATTATATTTTTTTATTAGGGATGATATTATTTTGATTAAAAATAATATTATTGGTATGTGTTTAGTTTAATTAGATATAGTATTAGGAATTTGGCTTTTGTGATCCATAAATTGTGAGAAAATATTTTGGTAAAAATCACATCAGAATAATTTTGGTCAACGCGTTTTGAACCAGCCAGTGTGGTTCATCATCAGGACAAGATGAAGAATCTGATCAGACAACCCAATTAAATAGATAAGAAAATCTTCAACTAACTGTTTGTAAGATAATGGCTAGTTTGACTAAACCTAAGAAATGAAAACATAAATATAAAATAATGATTTCTTATTTATTCAATATTAAATGCTTATTGTTTAAAATTGAAATCTTATTTATTTTTATTCTTAAATTTATTTATTTTTTAATTTATTTATTTATTTTTATTTTTATTTTTTTTAAGATTAACAGATAAAATATCAACCTAAATAGTAAAACTAAATAAAATTGAAAATAAAATAAAAATAACCATAAAAATAAAATACATTAAAATAAAACTAAATAAAATATACAAATAAAAACAAGTAAGTAAATAAATAAATATTAATAATTTTAGTTTAAAAATTATATTTTATTTAATAATATGTTATATAATAATAATCATAAGTTTAAAAATAAAAATAAATAGATAAATGCATAAAAATATTAATATTTTTATTTATTTTTTTATTTATTTTTTTATTAAATATAAAAATATAAAAAATTTCCAACTAGCCATTTGTAAAATAATGGCTAGTTTAACTAAACCTAGGAATTGAAATCAAAAAATATAAAATAATGATTACTTATTTAATTTATTATTAAGTGCTTAATGTTTATAATTGGAATCTTATTTATTTTTTATTCATAATAAAATAAAAATTTACCAATATATTTTTGAAGAATAAAAAAATAAAAAAATAAAAAATAAAAATAAAAATAAAAATTTATTTTCATTTTAATTTTTAGAATAATAATTAATATATTTATTTTATTCTATTCTTTTTAATAAAATATTAAAAGTCAACATATCAACCAAAATGATAAAACTAAATAAAATTGAAAATAAATTAAAAAATAAATAAAAATAAAATTTACATAAAAAATATAAGAATACAAATAAAAATAAGTAAATAAATAAATATATATAATATTTTGAGTTTAAAAATTAAATTTTAATAATATGTTATATAATAAAAATCATAAGATTAAAAATAAACATAAAAATAAACAAGCATAAAAATACATAAAAAATGAAAATAAAAATTAATTTATAAATATTAAAAAAAAAAAAAAAACTAGGAATGAAGAGCAGGAATCCAACATCTGCTAACCAACCACCCATCGTCCCTGTTGAGGTTAACCGGCCTCTTTTCGATTTCCACTTGAGAGAAGCCTTGGAAATCGAAGAAGTGTGTAATAGTTGGTGCTGCTTGGACTACTTCTTATTCTAGTTTCTTTTTTTTTTTTAATATTTATAAGTTAATTTTTATTTTCAATTTTTATATATTTTTATGCTTGTTTATTTTTATGTTTATTTTTAATCTTATGATTTTTATTATATAACATATTATTAAAATTTAATTTTTAAACTCAAAATATTATATATATTTATTTATATAATTATTTTTATTTGTATTCTTATATTTTTTATTTAAATTTTATTTTTATTTATTTTTTTAATTTATTTTCAATTTTATTTAGTTTTATCAATTTGGTTGATATGTTAACTTTTAATCTTTTATTAAAAGGAATAGAATAAAATAAATATATTAATTATTATTCTGAAAATTAAAATGAAAATAAATTTTTATTTTTATTTTTATTTTTTATTTTTTTATTTTTATTTTTATTTTTATTAATTTTTTATTCTTCAAGAATATATTGGTAAATTTTTATTTTATTATGAATAAAAAATAAATAAGATTCCAATTATAAACATTAAGCACTTAATAATAAATTAAATAAGTAATCATTATTTTATATTTTTTATTTCAATTTCTAGGTTTAGTTAAACTAGCCATTATTTTACAAACGGCTAGTTGGAAATTTTTTATATTTTTATATTTAATAAATTAATTAATTAATTAATTAATATTTTTATGCATTTATCTATTTATTTTTATTTTTAAACTTATGATTATTATTATATAACATATAATTAAATAAAATATAATTTTTAAACTAAAATTATTAATATTTATTTATTTACTTATTTGTTTTTATTTGTATATTTTATTTAGTTTTATTTTAATGTATTTTATTTTTATGGTTATTTTCATTTTATTTTCAATTCTATTTAGTTTTACTATTTAGGTTGATATTTTATCTGTTAATCTTAAAATAAATAAACAAATAAAAATAATAATAATTAAAAAAAAAAAAATTAAGAATAAAAATAAATAAGATTTCAATTTTAAACAATAAGCATTTAATATTGAATAAATAAGAAATCATTATTTTATATTTATGTTTTCATTTCCTAGGTTTAGTCAAACTAGCCATTATCTTACAAACGGCTAGTTGAAGATTTTCTTATCTGTTTAATTGGGTTGATCAGATTCTTCATCTTGTCCTGATGATGAATCACACTCGCTGGTTCGAAACGCGTCGACCAAAATTATTCTAATGTGATTTTTACCGAAAAATTTTCTCACTAGATATAGTATTATTATGTCATTGTCAAGTGATATTTAAAAACACTGTTTGATTATTATTTTTTCTGTGTAATGAAATTTTTGACCAATTCCAAAGTTTAATATTTGTTTTTAAATATTTTTGGAGGTTGATGCAGGCTCATTGCCACCACAAGGCAACAGGGCTCGAGACCATATATCAACCTTTGTTTTTTCGTAGAGGGCTATAATCATTTTCACAGGGTAGCTTTTAAGTATATATATGTATTATTAATTAAATATAAACCGTTTACCATACCATTATAACTTTTCATCAACATCAATAAACTTCTTGTATTAAATATGCGTTATGTTGAGTGGTACGAGCAATTTAATAAATTTTCACCAACTTTGATAGATTACAAACCACGATTTAATAAAAAACGTTCGAACCTGTAATTTAACCTTGCTCAAATAGCCTGTGAGGCAACAAAGCTTTATCATAATGACCAGGTCTTCAACGTTGATAAGTTTGTTGCATTAAATATGATTTATGTTGAGTGGTACGAGAATTTAATAAATTTTCACCAGCTTTTATCACAGATTAGAAACCAGGATTTACTAAACATTCAGACCTATAATTTAGCATAGTTATATACTTCAATTGGACTGCGAGGACCAGATCTAGTGTTTTAAAAAATCAAGTCGTGTGTGCCACAAGTTGCTACTCATATCTATAAGGACAATTTTTTCATCATTTTGCACATATTCCTTGCTGAAGTGATAATGGATCTTAATGCGCTCGGTCCTTGCATGCAAGTTACATTACTTTCAAAGAATATATTAGTATTTGCACAGCGCGGCAGTGCAAAGGGAACACCAAAGGCGTGCCAAAACCGCAGCGACTCTCGGCAATTGGACAGCAGCACGGACAGAGTTGAGAGCAGCAGGGTGGGATGGATGGCTGCCAAGTGTCAATTTTTGACAGGGCAGAAGGGCGATAGGTGGAGCACAGAGATTGGCTGGGATGAACATGTTTCCCAGCAAAGCTCATAATGGGGACACCTTCGGCGTAACAAGCCCCATTCATCCATTTTCCTATCTGTCTATTTTTGTATGCGAAGTTCTTTGTGCGCTACCTATTTTCTGTGGCCATGTGCAAAAAAAATTGGTTAATTTTAATTCAAGCATAATTCATCAAATCTAAAGTCATCTATTGTGGAGTTGGTTGTCGTTATAATCTCTACTTGGTATCATCGCTTTCAGGTATTTCTCTATATTTTTTTTTATCTTTAAAAGTTTTCAGTTTTCAAATCATTATTTAAGTATTTTGTTAGTTTTTCTCATTACTTCTATTACTACTTTGTTTGAGAGGCTTAATAAAAAATATGGACTGTGGCCTAAATGCAACAAGTGATTGAATGTATCGTGAGGAAGTTGTGCATTTAGCGTACCAGTACATTATGTGCTTGGAGAAATATTTGAGGCTTTCTACATGGAAGTATTGAGATTAGGTATGTTTTTCAATTATCCTCTAATAACAGGTTGAATTTTGGTATGTTTGGATTTTTATGGTTGAGGCTCTGCAATAAATATGTTAGAGAACAAAATTCTCAAATGCAGAATACATTGAGAAAAAAAATGCTCAAGAATAGATATCAAAGGGTCATTTTCAATTAAAACATGAGTTGTGATAGAACCTTGTCGGTTCTCAGTAGCATGAATGTGAGGATCTTGTCGCATTACCTTGTAGCATTGAGTGTCACCTTTCGGTTGAAGGATGTCATATATCAAGTCATTGAACTTCGATGGAAAGTCAATTTCCTGTAAGATGTGAGGTGAAAGAGGAAACCCCAACGTGAGTGTGGGTTCGGGTGTGGTTTTGCGAGAGTTAGAGATGAATTTCCCATTCTCCAGGTACTCCTCGAGAAGCCTAACTCAGAAGAATAAATTCCTTGGAAATTATAAGAGTCACTCACCTCCGACAAGAAAAACCAAACTTGGAAACAAGAAAAGAGAGTATTAAGTAAGATTGGGAAAAGTGTAATGCCATGGAGCAGGATTAAAGGGGTTAATCCCCCTAGTGCTATGAAGAGGAAGAACCCTATTGAAACATATGGTATGGTATTTTACATGAAAGCATTGGGAGTGAGTACTCTTAATAACCTTACATCCAGAACCAAAGCTAAGCCACTCTAGATCATTGGAGAAAAAAAAACCAAATTCATAAATTTTAGCTTCTAACTATGACCTTAGTTACCTTCAAAAGGAGTATAAGCATCGAGACTGATCTAGATTGGATCATTATATTGTTGTTCATCCATCTCGATGCATTTGGAGTGGAAAGAGTGGAGGAATCAACTCATAGGATTGATTTTACCGGCAGGGCTCAGTTTGGCAAAACAAAGTCTAAAACCTTCCAGAAGCGTTTTGAGGCATCAAACAAATTTTTTTGGGGGTAAAACTCTTCCACTTTAATGTAGCACTATTTCGTGCTATCATACACACAAAGATCTTTCCAACGACACAAGAAGCGTGTTGACACCTAATCCTAAGGGATTGGGAGAAATTATATAATAATGTAAATATAAAATAAGGAAGTTGAAGAGACAATGGTAGATGAATCCCAAGAGTCTCATCTCCATGTATATATTCATATGCATCCTTAATGAAAGGAAATTCATTTTTTGGTGGAGGTACCTCCTGTCATGACATGGTAACAGAGCTAACTAAATTTTTAGTATTCCTGCCCTTGTAACTCCCTCCTACTCCTGGAAAACCTGCCTCGCTACTTGCTCCTGGAAAAACTATCGTAATGCCCACTGCAATTCATGTCTCTCCTCGATACGCCCTCCAATATGTTGTGTTCCATATTCGATTTTCATTCTATACGCTCATACATCATGCTCCATTACACATTGCGTACTCCATTACACACTACGTACTCCATTTACAAAATGTGTGCTTTACCTATGCAATTCGTTGGCACTCGACCTCCCTTAACTATGCTCCTCATGCTCTCCGCTCTCCAACGTTACAGTGCTCTCCAAAAATTTGCATCAACATCGCTCCATTGTGGCGGTCATCCTCCATACACCTTGGCCCTCCCGGTGAACAGTTCACACCTCGGCCCTCCATGTGCACAATTCACACCCCATGGCATCACTTCTCCATATTCTCTCCCATTGACAGCATCGGCTATGTCTGTTGTGTGGCCTCCATACATTGCAGATCAGCCTCCCTCTACTACTCGGCCTTGGCCTCCTCACTGTAGCTCAACCTCCCTCTATTGCTCAACCTCGACCTCCCCATTGTAGCTCAACCTCCTTCATGCCTTTCCACTACTGCATGGCCCCTTCTGCCTACGCACTTCCCCAACCTTCGCACCTCCTGCACCCTCATCCATCCCGTGGCACCTCCCCACAGCTGGCTCTCGGCCTTTCGACCTCCGACATGCGCTCTTGGCCCGTCTTCCCACACCTAATGCGTGCCAAGTCATCCTTCCCCCAGTTCACCCCTCCCCTAGTTCTGCCCTCCCCAAAATAAACCCTCCCTCAGTTAATTCCTCCCTCATATAATCCCTCCCCAAGTTAATACCTCAACAAATTTTTTTACATTTTTTTTTTTTTACAAAAAAAAAAAAAATTAAGTGCAGAATTATTTTTTAGCACCAGAGTTGAATTTTTTTACAGTCACAACAAAGTGATTTTTTAGAGAATGCATTCACTCATATCCATTGTGGGATTCGTTCTCTCAGGAAAAGAGAATTATCCTGAATGGTCAAGGAAGATTAAACACACACTCATTTTAATGAGCTGTAGAAATGAATTTGTGAAGGAGATGGAGAAAATCCACCTACAAAGCCTACAACAGACAAGGAGATCGCCATTTGGGACAACAAAAACAACAAGGCCTATGCCTTGATTGCAGCGTATGTAAATGAAGAGGTGAGTCACCATATTACACCATTTTCAAATGCTTATGAATCCTTGACGAAATTTAAAGAACTATATGACTCATATTCATACATTGAAGTTGTTCAATTGATGATTAAACTATTCCTCCTTGAATTGAAAAATGATGACCCTCTTTTTTTAGTATCAGAAATAATATATATCACACATGAAATTAAAAACAGCGGTGTTCAAATTGAGAGAAAAAGTTTGCAGATAGAGAGAAGGATTTTGGGAAGAAGACATCTCCTCAGTCTTCTGAAGAAGTTTTATGTCTTGCACATAGAGATAAGATCCATCCTAAAGATTATTCCAGAGGGAGAGGTGGCCAAAGAGGATGAGGAAGAAGAAATTTCAGAGGCAAGGAGGGCAGACAAGCTCAAAGTGAAAAATATGATCTTCATTGCATACACTACAATAGACATTGGCATGATGCATCCACATGTAAGCTTCCTTGGGACAGAATTTTGCAGGAAAGAAATGAAGCCAAAGGTAAAACTCATGAAAAAAACAAACGTAAAGCACCTGAATCTGCTCATTATATTGTAGCACATTGTAATATTGGAGTAATTGAAGACTTGTTTAGTGCTTTACTTGCTTCTTGGAGAAATGATTGGTTGCTAGATTCAGGAGCAACATGCCACATGACTTTTAGAAAAAAAAATAATTAATAATTTACTAACAAGGTTGATGGAGTAGTATAATTGCAGACAAATCTAAACTCAAGGCTTGGCACAATCAGGCTTAAGTTGCCTGGTCTTCCAAACTTTATTCGACATGAGGTTCTATACCTCCCACAGTTTAGGAGAAGCTTGTTGTCTTTGGTCCACATCCGCCAGCAAGGACACTCCATTCATATGTTGTATGGAAATGTTGAGGTCAGAAAAGCATCAAATCGCTCACTTGTCATGAGAGGGATAGAAGAAGTATGTAATATTCCAAAATTTGCACATAAGCAAATTGGAATATTAGATTTTGCTACTTTCACCTAGGAGAGGAATAAATGGGTAAGGAGGCCCATGAACAATAAAATATGAATAAATTCCACCTTAGTAAGGGAAGAGATCACCTTAGGAGCTTGTTTTACACTTCCAAGTGTGAACAAGGACATTTTAGATGGAGACATAGTCAAGTTTGACTAAGTCAACAACCATTCTTGAGGAGGAAGAAATACTCAAGTAAACTAGCTCAATGTGAACAAGGATCAGCCTAAGACACATATATAAACTAGATTGAAGATCCCTAGTGTGAAAACAGGCATTGGAGGTGGATTAGTTGACCAAGTCAACAGCGCAACCACAAGAGGAGGGAAGCAAGCTAGGGCAGCACAGTTTTGAAAGAGGAAGCTTCATGAAGAAGTCACCTCAACATTGTGTGGGGTCCAGGGTGAGGAGGCTCACCAAAGATAAAAGTAAGGCATAGCATCAAAGGGAGATCATTCATGTATTCAGCTATCTTGGTCTTGAGACCAATTGCATGCTTCAGCTGTTTAGCCGGAGTTGCTGCACTGCTTAGTGCAAAGAATTCCTATGCGGGAATTCCATCCTCTCTTTGGATCACCTTGCTTAAGGAATCAAAGGAGAGTGATTTGAGCTTGATTTCAGTATTTGGCATTGAGGCCATCCATCCACATTCAACCACAATGTAGTTTACTTCAGAAACTGCGTCCTTTTCTGTAGGAGCATTGTTGATGGGTTAAACATTGCCTTTGTATGCTAGTCTTTAAAGAGGAGGTGCTTATTTCCCTCCGGGAGCTCCAATAAGAAGGCCTTTGGCCATATTTCTATATTATTCAGACATTGTATGATTTATTCGGTTAGGATTAATACAGATTTGTAGCAACTGCGTTATTTTCTGTAGTGTTTCTTTTTATTCATGCATTTTTCCAGAAACCTTGCCGGGAGTCTTGTCTCTACTATATAAGTGATTAAACTTCCATTTCTTTGTTGTGTGATTAATGTAAACTCTATATTAGAATTATTTCATTATTTTCTACTTAAAACCTCTGAAAAAGACGTTGTGCAAGCTTCAGCAAAGTCTGCATTAGCTAAGTCATGGGGTTTGGGCCTTTTTGAGCTGCACCGGGACCGAGAGATCTGTTTAACTTAGAAAAACAGATTTGTTTCGGATTCTTTTCTGGGTGGGAGTCCCACATAGTATAAGATAAAGTATCCAACCATTGTTTTTCCTAAATATTACGCTATCTATTGGGAATAATGTTGTTGGGGCTGAAATAGCTTATTTTCCCCACTTTTTTTTATCATGAAATGAAATCTAAATTGATGTTGTAGCTCTCATTGATGTATATGTGCTTCTCATACATATTTTAAGCTTATTAATCATTTCAAGACCGCAATACAGTTTATGTATTGCTGAATCTCTGAATTGGGATATTACAATGGTATCAGAGCATGATCTTTGGCACAGCCTGTTAGATCAAGCTATCAGAGGAGTAAAGAGGAAAAGCAGAGATCAAAATTATGGAGAGGATGAGCTTACTCTCATCCATTTTCAGATCTAAGAAGAAAGAAGAAGAGAAATTCATTGAAACTCCAAGAGGGCTTCAAGGAGGAGAGAGTTGCAGTGACACCTCTGGAAGGTTTCAAGAAGCAGAAGCAGATGCATGCACTTCCTGTTCTTGCAGAGGAAGTGAAGAGCAAGGATACCACTTAGAGCATGAAATTTTGAGTGGGTATTTGGCATAATACAAGTGCCAACCTAGGGCTTTCAAAGAAACCCTAGATTTTCCTCAATTTATTCAACTGAGAGAAGGAAGAAGACCTTGCAACAAAGAAGAGATCAAAGGCAATAGATTCCTATTGTCTAAATTTTATGGGTCAACTACAGCAAGAGCTTGGGAAATAAATATTGAGGCATTCTTCATACTTCATCCAGTGGAAGAGAGGGAGGCAGCAGAAGTTGTAGCGCTGCACCTGGAGGGTGAAGCCAATGCTTGGTGGTTCAGTTACTCAAGCCATACAAGAGTGACTTATTTTTCTGAGTTCACTCAAGAGATGATCAGAACTTTTGATGGAGAGAGATCAGAGGAGAGAGGGTCCACACCACCATGGGAAGAGGCAAGTACCAGCACTTCCATAGCCTTGAGAGAGAAACCTTCTACACCAGCAGTTGGATCAGCCAACACATTGAAGAGAGGACCTCTTGCATCCATAGAAGATGTCCCAAAGACTCACAAAGGTATGCATAAATTTCCATGTCTTAACATTCTAGAAAATTTTATGGAAAGGGTTGGAGATTTGTTTGCATATGGCCCAGGATCAAATAGTATTGTTGAGATAGAGCAGCAGGATTGCACTGCGCTGTGCAAGCTTGAAGGGTTCAAGGGAGATTTGAACCATCAACCTCATGGACCACTGATGGGCTACATACAACCTTTGAGGTTGGAGTGGGAATGCTTGAAGGATGGAGTGAACTTTGCTCCAAACAAACTCATGCAGAAGCACATGTTCATCCGGGGGTTGACACATGAGATAGCCAGAACACCCTGGAGGAGGGTTACAACGCTGTCAAGAGGTAGCAACAAGGAGGCCTTGCCTTCAGCCCCTTTGGATCCTTATGGGTCCAAGATAATCATTGATGAAAGATCTTTTCTTGGAGATCTCCAAGGAGTTACATTTCAGCCTCTTATGAAATGCAAGAAGGATTATCTGATATGGGAGGATGGTAGACCTCATTGGTGGAATTCCAAGATGGAGCAAGCTAGGAGGCATCCACATGGAGTTGAGTGGATGTGGATGAGAGGCAAGAGATTGGTAAACCTCTTGCAAGTCTATTACACCGGGCAACAAGAGGAAATGTTGCGTTGGCTACTCTTGAGAGATTTTGGTCACTCTATGACATGTCCTTTCCCATGGGATGAGAAGGGGAAGAGAGATCGGCAGGATACTTTCATCATGGGGCAGCAAGGAGGGTGGATGCATTATGGTGATGTGATCATTATGTTTTCACCACATAGATTATATAATGGAGGTATGGTGAGGCAGCAAAGTCATTTGTTGCTTTGGAGGATTGAGAGAGAGCAAGGGCAGATTTTCTCTCACAATTGGCATGATGTTGCAGGAGTAAGGGGTGGCACTAACATAGTGCAAAGAGCAGCACCTCAATCTTGGGAGGATCTCTACATACACAGCAGCGTTTTGGGAAGAGTCTTTGACACAATCTATGTCAAAGAATTGAGCTTTGAGTTGAGAGTGTCCCTACTCCAAAGGCTAGCAGTGCTATCACTTGGGAGCTTGGATTGCTTGCTGGAGTGTTCTCAAGACCACTTCACAAGTAAAACACCTTGGAGGCATGTGGAAGATGAGCATGAGGAATTAATGGATGGAAGCATCCCTTACCATGTTTTGACCTTCTTGGCTTGGGTTCACAAGCACAAGGAGAAAGATCTACATGCAACATTTGTGGACTTTCCTTCCATGCAATTTTACGCATACCATCCCTTAATGGGGGAGTTCACTTGGGAGGGAATTCAATTGAATGTATATCAGCATATGGAGAGATGCACAGCCCGGAAGATGAAGAAAAGGTTGGCACAACCACTTCCCTACTCACTTGTAGCAAGGGAAAATTTGCACTTGAGCCATTTCAGCTCAATGACCGAAGTACATGATGGAGGAGGTAAAATTTTCTTTTGTATTTTACACTTCCTTACCTATATGAGCAGCATATCATACCAAGAAGGGTCTTTCCTTCTTGCATATTATCTTGTTATGTACTTAAGGCCACTTGCAACATTTATGATGGCCATTCTATTTGTGGATTGTGGGGGAATGCCACATGGTTTTCGGTGTGCATCATTGGCACCAAATTATGCTTTCATGTTTCCATTTTGTAAAATGAATGTGACAGCAAACAAGTGGCTGAAAAGACACTTGTTGCACTGTGTATTGAGGCAGGAAAAGAATGCCCTGCATTGGTTCCATGTTTGGGACTATGTTCTAGCTCCTTATTTTCATGTGTTTATGCTTCCATATTATGCTGCTAAAACATTGATTGTAGGAAGTATCATTGGAGGAGTGGCACAAGAGTTGAAGAGGACCAATGAAAATATGATTCTTCACATTACACATGCTACATATTTCAGAAAGAACAGTGGGCAGACCTTGGTTGCCATATTATACATCTTGCCTTCAAATGAGAGGACTCATTTGGGAGGTTTGAGTTCTTTGAGGAGACACCTCATGGGTGTTGGATTTGATGGGGTGGCTTGGGTCTTCCTTGAAGACTATTATATTTCAGCCATATATCAGCAGCAGCCCCATATATATCATAGGTGGAGAGAAAAACAACAGGAGATGTACATTTTGACTCGACACAGTCAGCCATGCAGCCCACCTTCTTTACATGAGTTCAAGGTGGAAGAGATTCTTCATGAGTTGCCATCCTGGAGGGTGACTCATTTTGTTTGGTTGATAGCTTGGGGAGGAGAGATTCAAATGGGGATGATGAATCCCAATCTATATCAGCCCTCATGCTTCAAGAGGGCCTACAAACATCCCATTTTTGCTTCCATGGATGTTTCAATGTCACACAGCGTTAGCTATTTGGGATGTTCCCCAATAGATTGCTTGCACACTTGGGAGGGGAAACTTGGAGATATATTGATGATACATCACCTTGATCCTTGGAGGATTTCATCTTATGAGGTTGTTGTAGGGGAGAAGAGGGTGCTCTTCAGTCCTATCCTTGCAGTTGTTTGAGGACAAGCAACATTTGGGAGGGGAGGACTGTAATATTCCAAAATTTGCACATAATCAAATTGGTATATTAGATTTTGCTACTTTCACCTAGGAGAGGAATAAATGGGTAAGGAGGCCCATGAACAATAAAATATGAATAAATTCCACCTTAGTAAGGGAAGAGATCACCTTAGGAGCTTGTTTTACACTTCCAAGTGTGAACAAGGACATTTTATATGGAGACATAATCAAGTTTGACTAAGTCAACAACCATTCTTGAGGAGGAAGAAATACTCAAGTAAACTAGCTCAATGTGAACAAGGATCAGCCTAAGACACATATGTAAACTAGATTGAAGATCTCTAGTGTGAAAAGAGGCATTGGAGGTGGATTAGTTGACCAAGTCAACAACACAGCCACAAGAGGAGGGAAGCAAGCTAGGGCAGCGCAGTTTTGAAAGAGGAAGCTTCATGAAGAAGTCACCTCAACATTGTGTGGGGTTCGAGGTGAGAAGGCTCACCAAAGATAAAAGGAAGGCATAGCATCAAACGGAGATCATTCATGTATTCAGTTATCTTGCTCTTGAGACCAATTGCATGCTTCAACTATTTAGCCGGAGTTGCTGCACTGCTTAGTGCAAGGAATTCCTGTGCGGGAATTCCATCCTCTCTTTGGATCACCTTGCTTAAGGGATCAAAGGAGAGTGATTTGAGATTGATTTCAATATTTGGCATTGAGGCCATCCATCCAAATTCATCCATAGCGCATTTTACTTCAAAAACTGCGTCCTTTTCTACACGAGCATTGTTGCTGGGTTAAACATTGCCTTTGTATGCTAGTCTTTGAAGAGGAGGTGCTTATTTCCCTCCGGGAGCTCCAATAAGAAGGCCTTTGGCCATATTTATATATTATTCAGCCATTGTATGATTTATTCAGTTAGGATTAATACAAATTTGCAGCAACTGTGTTATTTTCTGCAGTGTTGCTTTTTATTCATGCATTTTGCCGGAAACCTTGTCGAGAGTCTTGTCTCTACTCTATAAGTGATTAAACTTCCATTTCTTTGTTGTGTGATTAATTTAAACTCTATATCAGACTTATTTCATTATTTTCTTCATAAACCCTCTAAAAAATATGTTGTGCAAGCTTCAGCAAAGTCTGCATTAGCTAAGTCATGGGGTTTGGGCCTTTTTGAGTTGCACCGGGACCGGGAGATCTGTTTAACTTAGTAAAACAGATTTGTTTCGGCTTATTTTCTGGGTGGGAGTCCCACATAGCATAAGGTAAAGTATCCAACCATTATTTTACCTTAATATTATGCTCTCTATTGGGAATAACATTTTTGGGGCTGAAATAGCTAATTTCCCCACTTTTTTTTATCATGAACTGAAATCTAAATTGTTGTGTAGCTCTCATTGATGTATATGTGCTTCTCATACCTATTTTAAGCTTATTAATCATTGCAAGACTGCAATACAATTTATGTATTGTTAAATCCCTGAATTGGGATATTACAAAGTAAGACTCTTAAAGTTGCAAGGTACCCTTGCCCATGCACAAAAATTTTCCTTCAGATCTCACTATGATGAAGGTACATTCCCATCAATTATTTTATGGCATGCTAGATTTGGACTTTGAACTATGACAACCTTTGATTGTTGAAGAAAAATGGTTTTATTGGTTTGCCTACAATTCCTAGGAAACTTAAGCAATGTGATGCTTGTATTCTAGGAAATCATAACAAACTATATTTTCATGATTCACATTCCAGAGCACATAGAAAAATTGAGCTTATTCATTCAGATTTATGTGGCCCCATGCTTGTTCCTTATGCAAATGGAAATAAATATATGATTACATTTATTGATGACTACACCAGAATGTGTTGGGTTTACTTATTGAAGAACAAATCTGATGCTTTTCAAACATTCAATAACTTTCATGAATGGATTGAAAATGATGCACAAACTCATATTGGCTCTTTACGCATTTATAATGGAAAATAATACACTTCAAATTAATTTGAAAACTATATTTGCCAACATGGGATCAAACATCAAATAATTGTGCTTTATAGTCCCCAACATAATGGTGTAGCTGAAAGAATGAACATGACAATTTTAAATATGGTACATTCCATGATGTTTTTCAAGAATGTAAAATTGATGTTTTGGGTTGATGCAGTTCTATGTGTTGTGTACATAAATAATAGGTGTCCTAATGAAATTAGAGATAAGACTCCTTATGAAATGTGGCATGGCCACATTCCTTCAGTAAATCATCTCAGGGTATTTGGTTCCACCTGCTATGCTTTGATACCTAAGGAAAAAAGAAATAAAATTGGTGCAAGAAGTCGAAAATGTATCTTCTTGGGGTATTCCAATACCTCCAAATTATATCGTCTCTATGATGAAATTAATAAGAAGTTTGTAGTATCTATAGATGTCATATTTCTTGAATCTTCCAAGACTGACAATGTTGTTGAGCGGTAGCTTGATCGCTTGGATAGATTCACACATGCAAAGTCATTTCAATAATTTTATAATCAGATTCCACATCTTGAAGGGGGGATTCCCATACTGAATCAATCTATGGAATCGTCTTCCGAAGCACTCTCTCCCCCACATGAATATCCAACCACAAATGAAACTTTGAGTTATGTAATTGATAGAATTGGGAGACTGAATCTTGATTCAATCCCAACTCAGTGAAATAAGCAGTCTGAGCCATCTCAGAAAGGTCCTCCAAAATGGATCACAAAGACACTTGAAAATGTTCGTCCTAATGAGGTTGGAAAGACAGTAACAAGAAGTTACACCAGGAAAAATGGAGGTGATGTAGATGATTTTGATTCACCTGTTGATATAGATGTTTCTTATAATAGTGAATTGAATTTGTCTACATATATTGAACCTAATTCCTTCAAAGAAGTCGCTTCTCATGATGAATGGAATGAAGCGATGAAAAACAAATATGATGCCTTGATAAAGAATGGAACTTGGAAGCTGGTTGATCCTCCATTGGGAACCACAACAATTGGCTTCAAGTGGGTCTACAAGAACAAGCACAAAGCTAATGGCTCACTTGAAAAGCACAAATCCAAGCTTGTGGAAAAAAGGTTTTGAACAGAAAGAAGGGGTCTATTATGAGGAGACTTTTTCCCTTAGAGAAAAATAGGCTACCATTCAAACACTCTTTGCCTTGGCGGCTCATAATGGTTTGAAAGTCCATCAGATGGATGTAAAAACTGCTTTCTTGAATGGAGATATAAATTATAATTCTTTTATGTCCCAACCAGAAGGATTTTTTGTGAAGGGCCAAGAAAAAAAAGTATGCAAACTTGTAAAATCCTTGTATGGCCTCAAGAAATCACCGCGAGCCTGGTATGAGAGTTAACTGAGCATATTCTAAAACTTAACTTCAAACATTATGATCTTGATGATGCAACCTTGTTTGTCAAGAAAGTTGGCAAAATAGTTGTATATCT
The DNA here is from genome assembly GCA_034641835.2 of Pinus albicaulis. Taxonomy (NCBI): domain Eukaryota; kingdom Viridiplantae; phylum Streptophyta; class Pinopsida; order Pinales; family Pinaceae; genus Pinus; species Pinus albicaulis. Next base: position 1,806,445,487 of record CM076580.1, on the reverse strand, counting down.
TGTGGTGTATGTAGATGATATTTTGATTACATTGAACAATGAGAGTTATATTGCATCCATAAAGAAGGAATTGAGGAAATGTTTTTAAATGACTGATTTGGGCTATGTTCACTACTATCTTGGTATTGAAGTGACTCAACATCCTAAATTTATATTCTCCTCTCAAAAGAAGTTCATTAGAGATCTATTGAACGCGTTTTGCATGGCTGAGTGCAATCCTTTGACCACTCCAATGGAACAAAAATCGAAGCTCACATCCATTGAAGGGAAATATAGACATCTTGTAGGAAGTCTCATCTACCTAACTACTACCAGACCAGACATATCATTTGTTGTTGGAATCCTCTCCAGGTTTATGAAAAAACCTTTTGAGGTACACTGGTTTGTTGCAAAAAGATTTCTAAAGTATTTGAAAGGGACTCAAGACTTTGGACTCAAGTATACACAGGTGGGTGACTTCAGCTTGATTGGATACTTTGATTCATACTTTGATGGAGACAAAGAAATTGGGTTATCTACTTCAAGATATACTATGATTCTTGAATCAGGAGTTGTCTCCTGGAGATCACACAAACAATTAGTTCCAACATATTCCATAAGTGAGGCAGAATATGTGGCAGCAGTTGCAGCGACAAAGGAAATTGTGTGGCTGAAGAAAATCTTGGAAGATTTGCAGATGAAACAAATTCATTCAACTCCATTCATGATCGATATAAATTCTGTAATAATGTTGGCCAAGAACCCAAAATTCCATGATCAAACAAAGCACATCAATAAAAAATACCATCTGATTCGACATCATGTTGAGGCCAAGACAATCCATGTACGCCATTGTTCCACAAATTAGAAGATTACAGACATCTTCACCAAAGTGCTTGGAAGAGAAAAGTTTGAAATATTCAGAACGATGCTTGGACTCACCATCATCCCTTCAGATTAATGGGGGGAATGTTGACACCTAATCCTAATGGATTGGACGAAATTATGTAATAATGTAAATATAAAATAAGGAATTTGAAGAGAAATCGGGAGATGGATCCAAAGAGTCTAACCTCCATGTATATATTCGTATGCATCCTTAATCAAAGGCAATTCAGTTTTTGGTGGAGTTACCTCATGGCCTAACAAAGCGTGTCAATTGGATTTCGTATGAAAAATTTATGCCACTCAGAAGTTGACCTTTCTATTTTAACACCTATAGTTCAGGAGGATTCCACGTGATCCAAGATCTTTGAACTTCAAGGATGCATTCAGAAATACATTTAACAAAGCATATTAACCACATAACTTAAACTACATGTAAAGAAACAGAAAACATAGGCAAACATGAGATCAAAGACACAACAATTTGATTATGGAGTTCACCCAATGTGGGCTAAGTCTGTGGACCACACTCAAAAGTGGGGAGGCCTTCTTTCATTAAGTGGCATCAAAGAAATCATTTACAAGAAACTTTACAAAAATGACCATTATACCTCCAATTCAAATGATTGTCTAAAACTGGAGAGCTCGGTTGGCGAAACATACATCACCATTGGATTCGTGTCACGAAATTGTATAAAAATGACTATAAATTTGTTGAATTATGACACTAGTACCTCCGGCCCTCTAAGGGAATATTTTTGGCATCTCGTCGATTCCCCCACTTAGGGTTCCATGCCGAGGTCGCTCCTGGTTCCACTGCACCTCCCCCTCCGAATGCATTTGAGTGGGTTTTAAATATTGGTGAGGGAGAACTTTACAATGAAGGGCTCGTTGGGTCGTTAGTAACGGGCTATGTTGGGAGAGGGGTGGTCGGGGAGTTCCAACCCCACTGACCCCCCAAATGGATGGTGCATTTTTTTTAAGGTTGGCGCATATGTATTTTTGTTCAGTATTCGTTTTTATTAGTTGACACTTGGAGCTTCCTAAGTGGCAGGTCGACCGACCGGGCCGAGCGGGTTCAACCCCTGCCAGCTCCACACTATATATAATATAATGGTGGCTAGTGGGTTGGGCGGGTCTGCTAGTGGCAGCCCTCCCACCTGTCACATTACATATATATAACATAACCGTTGAGAGGGGTGGCAGGTTTGGTGGCCCAACATCCCAAAAAAAAAAATATTTCTATATATAAGCCATTATCCAAAAAAATTCCACCGAAAAATAAGGGTCACTAGGAAAATTAAGTAGGCGAAAAATTCTCTCCTCTAGTGGCCAGATTCCATGCACCGAGATTCTACCAATTTGTTGCCTCGTTAGCCTGCTACTTGGCCAATTTTGACCAAAATTTTGACCAGCTATAACTTGAGCATACGAACTCAGATTTGAGTGTCGTTAACACCATTGAAATCATGTCGATGAGCACTACAATTTGGTCCTAGTTTCACTTCCATCTGATGAATTTTATTTTTGAGTTATTTTCAAGGCCACTTGTATTTCTGGATCCTCCTGGATCATTCCTCCCCACTAAGGAGCTTTTGGAATACCAAAATTTTTATCAGTCAATTGGGAAGTGAGGGAATTTCTCCCTCACTTTATCCTTTTTCATCCATCGATTCTTACTTGGATGCATTTCTTTTAAGCCAATACAAAGATAGTCCACATCTCCCCATCATGAAGTCTTGATCTTCCTATCGATAATGATGTCCTCTGGTACCTTTTCCAAGTATTCAAGTGAAATCATCCACTGTAGGAACCTGTCCAACCTCTTCGGTGTCCATCATCAAAGGAGGCTCATAAAGCTTCAATTTTTCCACGTTCACCACTGAGTACATTTGCATGTATGCTGGAAAATCAAGACGAAAAGAATTGTCTCCAATCTTCTCCAATAGGGTGAATTGGCCATATCAGATTGGTCGCAACTTCTTTCCTTGTTGATGTGGAGCCACACTTTGTCCCCAACCTAGAATTGGTAATCGACTCGGTGCTTGTCATGTCGAGCTTTGTATCGAGCTTGAATTTTCTGCAACCTCTCTTGCAATGCTTGGTGAATCATTTGTATCAGTTGAATGAACTTTCATGCTTTTTCCTTATAATCTTGCCCACTGGAATATTCATCTCTCCCAATGACCATGTATAAGGGATCCTTTGGAAAATAACCAAATCATGTCTCAAACAGTGAGCTCTAAGTGGATGAATTCACTACTCGATTGTATGCATGCTACACATAAGGAAGTTGCTCATCCCACAACTTGGGATGCTTGCCACAATAGCCTTGGAGTAAGTGCATCATTGTGCAATTGAAAACCTTTGTTTTTCTATCAATCTGCTGATTAAATGTTGTGCTCCTCTTTAGCTTGTAATCCATCATTCTCCACAAACTCATCCAAAACTCTCCAAGAAAGTGAGAGTCTCGATCAAACACAATTGATGTGGGCAACCCAAAAATAGACCCAAACAAATTGGAAGAAGAGATGAGTAGTCTTCTTTGTAGTTACCTACTTCTTACAAGGCATTAATACACACATTTTTCTAAATCGATCCACAACGACATACAAATAGTCATGACCTCTCCTAGAAAAAGGAAAACCACCTACAAAATCCAATGATACACTTTCCCATGTGTTATTGCCTAAATCTACCTCAGGCTGAAGGAAGTCAGGATTCAGGGTAACACCAAACCACGCTTAGTCTGGTAGCTAGCCCTACCAGAACAGGAGAGGGCTCTCTCCGGGTCAATCTCAGGAAAAATGTATCAATAGGGCTTGAGATGACTTAAATGAGTGCTAATTTTAGGCTAGGTATATTAATCAAGGAGTTTGGAATGATTTTAGGGGTTTTTTGTTGGAAAAAGGGAAAGGCAATTTTGGGCTTGGGGATGAGGCCAAATTCTTGCAGAGTTCAAGTTGGGGCAAGGAAGGCAATGGCTTTGATGTCTTAGATTGAATGAATGGATAGAAAAGACTGTTGAGGAGCTGAAGAGGGCAAGGGGCTGTAAGGATCCTCTTCAAACAGAAGAAAACATATAAAACTAAACAAAAGCTTAAGGCAGAGCACCAGCAAACTAATGAATTCTACCTTAGTCACTCATTTGTTTAATTTCAGAAGCAAAGAGAAGAAAAATGGCCTACATAAAACTTTAATGAACTTACAATTACATGGAGAAAAACACCATCAAAACTCAGAGCCACAAGGATCCCAACAAGTGTTGCAAAACCCTGGTCTTTCCTTTGCCAAAAATGTAGAAGTGAATATACAATGAGGTGCCAAACTATTCCCAAGAGTCCAACCCTGAAAATGTCTCAGAAAATACATAATATAGACCAACCTAACCCATTCCCATGCCTCTAGGGGTCGAGCTCATCCTTCTAGGAGCTGTTTCAACCAATTCTAAACTAGGAACTGAAATCTAGGCAATCAAACAACTTGCCTCTATATGGTAGGAAACTGATTCATTCATTTAATTTTCACTTTTTAGTGAATGAATCCTCTAGAACCAGTAAAAATGTGCCCAATTTACATCATGGTCATGAAATTACATCAAGATAGATCAAGAGTTACTTCAAAAAGTGAAACTAGTCAAAACTAGGCGAATTTCTGAGCTGTGGAGTGAAAAATAGGCCAAAATCCTCTATGCGCCGCGCCCAAAATCTCTATGTGTAGCACAAGTTTGGAGATGATTTAGAGGCACTTCCTGAAGTCCAAATTGAGCTCATGATAGCTCGTTGGAAATCCCTACCTGTCTACTTTCCAACCCAAGTGGAATGTTTGGATTTGGATGTCATTTACCACTCCAAAAATTCAATCTCCCAAGACTGCTTCCTGTGTGTGTAAAAAGTGGCAGAAAGGCCAATTTCAAGGTGTTTTTGACCCTTTAGGCCACCCAGAACTTGATGAAATCCTTAGGCCATTCCTGAGCATGCATAATTTTTCATAAAAAATCCAAAAATGTCAAGTTTTCCTCCAGAATATCTCTCAAACGTAAGCACGCGCAAGGTGGCGCTACGCGTTGGGCAGAAAAACCTGTTTTGTGACCAAAAAAATTCAAAAATGACAAAATTTTCTCCAAATTCCTTGAAATTTGGACTGAAGGTCCCTCATCAAGCATCATGCTTAGTCAAAGAAGCTTCGGCCAAGATTTGGAGTCGATCATACTTTTCACACCGCCTCAATGCCTTCTTGGTGCATGTAGTTCAGTGGCGGAATCACTGTCTTGTTATATGATGAACATGTCTCCGTCTCCATGATGTTGCAAAGTATATGTCAAATGTATGTTTGTTTTGTTGAAAATGATAAATGAGAGCTTTGATGTCTTTGTCTCCAATTTCCAAGTGTGTGCCAAAGGGAAATGAGGGACTGTGAGGAATATGGAACAGTGGAAAAGTGGAGTTTCTGTCAAGTGAATTTAAAATGTAGGACAATCACTTGACATGTTTGGGATATGGGATTTGGAGATTTTTTGTAAATGATAGGGAAAGGGATAAGAAAAGGGAGTGAAAGGATTTAGGGATAGGGGTAATGGGAATTTGTTACAAATGATATGGGAGAGGGGAAGTGATAGGGAATGATATCTTTTATGGGTAGGGAAATAGGGCTTAAATGGTACGAGTGGTTTGGAGAATAGGGGAGGGTTGTGATAATAGTGTGACAGTGAGGAGGAAGGGAACCACAAGAGGGGAATGGAGTCTAAACAAATTGACACCAACAACCAAACTTCAAATTCAAATATAAACCCTATGAAGTAGTTTTTGATAAGAGGATGGGGTTTATGTTTTGATATTACCAATTCTCCAACCAAATCTTTGAAACTGCACCAGACCCCAACAAGAGTGAGTGTATAAGCTTACTTGAGAAAATGGGAGCGAGAAATTTGAAGTTTAGATGAAACAGTGATGAAAAATTGCTTGGAGGCTCTGTGCGCCGCGCAGTCAGCGCAATGCGCCGCGCAGGCTGTATGTGCCGTGCCAGTGAGAATTTACACAGTGTAATGTGGCCCTATGCGCCGCGACCGGCCAGTGCGCCGCGTAGGTTGCCCAGTGCGCCGCGCACCTGAAATTCACCACAGTTTCGCCCTTCAAACACTAACTCCGCTTCCTCCACGATTTCTTCGGCTTCTTTGATAACTTTGACGTGTAAATGGATTGTTTAAACACCAAAATGTCTTATATATCATGGACCTTGATTTTTGATGTGAAAACCCACTTTTGTAGTGTTTGAAACCTTTGACACTTCAATTTGAAACTCTGTTTTGCTTCCTTTGGCTTTATGGACTGATGATGAATTCTCTTTGTCTGCTTTTCAGGGATGTTTGGCATTGAAATTCGGCAAAGGATGACCAGATTTGCGCCTGAAACATTTCATGACTGAAAAACTTTGAAAAATTACAAATTTATTACAAAAAACAAATTTGATGATTTCTTCTTCAAAACAGAGTTTTGAAGAAGAATCATTCTCGAGAATTATTGATGATGATAATTTTGAAATGAAAACTTATTGGAGACATCCTCATGGCCTGCTGGCATTATTTGACATTTTTGAAGACCAAACCCTAGACCTAATGACCGAAATGACTCTTATTTGACCAAGAGACCATCCATGACTGTATATGACTGAAATCAACTTTGATGAACAATTTTGAATTTTGACCAAACCAGCAGGTACAAACATGAGGGAAATGAGTGAAGAGACCCTTCCGTCAGATGATGGCTTGCCCCTAACGGAATGCAGATGAATGGAATGAATGAGACACCTAAAAATGAAATGCAACAAAGAGATTTTGATCTCTGATGGAGGGATGACAATCCTGACTCTAACACCATGGATGAATCAGAACATGGAGTGGTGTGTAGAGCCCAAATTTTCTATTGGCGAGCTTGAAAATTGAACACAACACACATCCCTTTACATATCGAGTCACAATATTTTTCATGTGAGGCCAAAAACAAAACCTTTGTAAATGACACAAAGTCTTTTCTACACCAAAATTACCTTACACGAGAGAGATATGTGCCTCTCTGATTACATGTATCCTTTCATTCGTGGGAATACAAAGTTTGTCATGGTGGTACAACAATTTTCCATGAAAATGATAATTGTCCACTTGCGATCCATGTGTTAGTTTTGCATAGATCTCCTTAAAATCATCATCATCAGTATATTGTTCAGCATAAATTTCAAAAGCTAAAAAATAATTTTTCAAAACTAAAGATGCAGAAATAGGAGGGCGAGAAATCTTATCTGCCACTTTGTTGTTGGTTCCCTTCTTATATTTTATTACCAAGTGAAATTTTTGTAGGAATCCCATCCATCTGAAATGAGGTGTTTTTTGAATCTTGGTCTGCAACTAAAATACTGCAAGGGATGATGATATTTTTGAATCATATGGTATCCTTGCCGATCAAATAGTATTTCCACTTCTTCACGCTTTGAACGAAGGCATACAACTCCTTTTTGTATGTGGGATTTCTCACAACAGCTAGTGGGAGAATGTCTCTTAATGGTAACATACAAATTTCCTATGTTGCATTGATACTTCTCCCATGGCATATCCACTGGCATCTGTCTCAATCTCAAAAGGTTGTTGGAGGTGAGGTAAGGCCAAAATTGGTTTGGTGTTGATCTTCTCTTTCAGTGTATCAAAGGCTATATGTTGCTTTCCTCCCCACTAAAAGGTTTTCTTCACACCCATCAATGCATGTAAAGGGGATCAATGACAAAGAAGTTGGAAATGAATCTTCTCCAATATTGTACTGCACCCAAAAATCTACAAGCCTCTGTAACATTGGTGGGTTTAGGCCACTTTACAATCACATCAATTTTAGAAGAATCTATTTTCAATTGTCCACCACCAACAATGTGACCTAAGTAAACTAAAGAGGTCTTACCAAATTCACACTTTGACATTTTTACATACGATTTTTCATTTTTCAAAACATCAAGCACATTTTTAAGGTGTTCCATTCAGGTGTAGAAAATGTCATGAGGTTGGGCATCTGTTCAAAGAATTCCCACTTATGGGTGCAGATAGGCCAATCGTCAGGAAGACTATCTCTACGGCTACACAAACTGAACCTATTACTTGCAACAGTTTGCCGACTGTGGAGGTGCCTCATTGTGCAACGGAGGGGATGTCTGTCTCCGAGGTGGTGCCGTTGTTTCCCACTTGGCCTGTTACACAAGCCAGATCACATATATCGCCGACACCGGATCCTCAGCATCGCTCCCCTACGGTGTCGGGTACCTCTCTTACCCCTGTCTCCTTGAATTTTACTATTACTCCTATTTCGTCTCCTGCTCAACAATCTGTATTTAGTTTTTCTTTTCTTTGCTGCACTATTGCCCAGGCCCCTCCATCCATCACACCTACCATACCTCACACGTATGCGGACTAGACTAGCTGCCCCTCCTCTCTCAACTCAGACTCATCCTCCTCGGGACATTCCTACTTTCTTCGATCCGCATCCCATTCGCACCCTTTCGCTGCTCTTGGCATTGGCCCAGGGCAATGCAGTTTCCTAACCAAAACGAGGGATCGACCATCGTAATTGGCTAAGGCTATCAAACGGGCAAATTTTGAGGTAGAAGCTAGCACCCAATCCTCCATTTTAAGGGTTCTTAGAGCAAGAAGACCCAAGTGTGGAGTTCCCCCATGATTTGCCTCACATTTAATTGTAGGGGATTAGCCAACCCCGTAAAAATATTGGCTCTCAAGGATCTACTGTCTCATAAACCCATGGATATACTCTTCCTTCAGGATACTCTAGGGGATGGAACTTCTGTTAACTCTTTTTTTAATTTGATCCTACCAAATTGGACTTTCATCTCTTTGGACGCTCGGGGTAGATCCGGTGGTTGTGCGTTTGGAATTAACAATAGGACAACCAAGATGATAAATTGCTAGAGTAGGGATGGTGTTCTCGGAATGGACATCAATTTTTGGAATTTGGAGTTCCCTATTACTTTGATAAATTTCTATGGGCCTTGCACTAATAGAGAATTTTTCTGGCAATCTTTGCTAAGTTGCACACTACTCAACAACCCTCATATTATTTTGGGTGGTGACCTAAATTTCTCGTTGGGTATCTTCGAATCCTAGGGTACTCATGCTGTCCCGGATCCTCTGGCCTACTATATCATATCTAAATTGGAATCGGCTGGCCTAATCGACCTTCAGATGGCCAAGCTTCGGCCCACCTGGAGGAACAGAAGAACTGGTGGGGCGGCTTTGGCTCATAGACTGGATAGGTTCCTTATCAAACAACAATTACTTCATATTCTAACAAAAGCTAGACAATGGGTGGGTGAAGGCGGTATATCGGATCACTCACCTGTCTATTTGGAATTTGCAGTCAGCGCACTGAAAGCTCTCCCACCTTTCAATTTCAAATCCAGATGGCTTCTTGACCCGGAGTACCACAACCTAGTGGTTCAGGAATGGCAGCACTGCCACCAACATCCAGATCGGGAACCTGCCAGGGTTATAAATGACAACCTCAACCGGATCAAAATCTTGACTATCAAATGGGTAAGGGAAAAAAAAGGAAGGAGGAAGAGGATTTGAGAAGGATTGAACTGGAGATAGCCCTACTAAATGAATCAGATCTGATGGGATACCACTCAAATGATACCAAAGAGCATCTCATATCTCTCGAAGCCACCAGAACAAAGCTCCTTCGTCAAAAAGAAGCAGATTGGAGACTTAAAAGTAGGGAAATTTGGCTTCAAGATGGTGATGAGAACACCAAATTTTTTCAGCAGCATGCAAATGGTCGAAGAAACTGCAACATGATTTGAGAACTATCTGACCATAATGGTTTTGTGGCTTGAAGTCATCCACAACTCCTGGATATGGGTATATAGCACTTCTCCAAAAAATACAGAGTGCTACTACAATTTAATTTTCCAGAGATCATGAATATTACCAGATCCTTTAACAGGTTTGTGGAGCAAGATCAGGAGGAGGATCTCAATGCACCAGTCACAAAGGGTGAGATTGAAGGGGTGCTCAAATGGTTCAAAAAACACAAGAGCCCTGGACCTGATGGCTGGCCCACTGAATTCTACCTACACTTTTTCGAGCTGCTGGGCAATGACCTCCTCCTTACCATTGAATACAGCGGCAAATAGAGTAGGATCTATGATGGATTCAACTCTACATTTATTTCTCTCATTCCTAAGATATACCATCCTACCTCTTTTCATGACTACCGACCCACACAAGAAGCCCTCCACTCTATCAAATCCAAAAACCTCAAATATACCATCCTTAAAATTGATCTGGCAAAGGCTTTTGATCAGGTAAATTGGAGTTATCTCCACCTCATTCTTATCCAAGTTGGTTTCCCCCCTATGTTCATTAACTGGATTATGGGTTGTATCAGCCATGCATCTTATAGCATACTCCTAAATGGCTCCGCATCGGATTTTTTCCATGCGGGAAGGGGGTTGAGGCAGGGGTGCCCTCTATCACCATTGTTATTTCTACTTGTTATGGAGGGCCTCTCGGTGCTTATCAAACAGGCTGTTGAGGCGGGGGAGCTTCACAGTCTTCACATTAATGAGATTATACATCTTACACACCTTTTATTTGTGGATGATGTACTTATTTCCCTTGATGGCTCCTATCAGGACTCTATTCAATTTGATATAATACTTCAAAGTTTTTGCAGAGTGACGGGTATGACCCCTAACAATTTCAAATCCACGATTATCATGACAAGGTGCTCTGCTCAGGAACAGGGTATTGCCTTGGCACATTTTGCTTATGTTCATAACAATATTGGGGAAGGACTGAAATACCTGGGCTTTCACTTAAAGCCAAATGATTATCAAATCAAATACTGGAACTGGCTCATTGCAAAAGTGGAATGCAGAATCAACTTATGGTACCATAGGTGGCTCTCCAGGGCTGGACGGTTGGTTTTAATTAAATCAGTACTTGAATTCATCCCTGTCTATTGGATGTATCTTACTTGGATCCCTAAGGGAGTCACAAACCGTATTCAAAGCATTTTCAGACATTTTTTGTGGAGAAATTAGAAAAAAGACAATACTTTTGCTTGGATTTCTTGGGAACGTATCAACAGGCCTAAATAGTGGGGTAGTTGGGGCATCAAGGATCTCCATCTTTTTTCGACTGCTCTGGTGGAAAAAATGTGTTGGCACCTGATCACTGGTCATAGTCTCTAGAAGGAGGTCACCACCGCTAAATAAATTGCTCCTAGGAACACTCTAGATTGGATCAGGGGTAGCATTCTTCCCACTCCCAGATCCTCCATTATTTGGAAAGCCATTACAAAGGCTGCTCCTCTCATACAAAAAGGGCTCTCATGGCATATTGGAACCGGAGCTTCAGTTAGAGCAGGCATTGGTTTGTGGTCTGGAAGAGGGGAATACTACAGGCTGCCTGATTGGATCACTGATCTATTGGAAAATGCGGGTATTAGATACCTTACGCAGATTTCAGATCCAGCACGCACAAATTGGCAAACATAAGTTTGGTTATCGACGCATGAACTGGGCATCCCTCGAGCTGGTCAATACGCCTGGGCTAATTATATCAGAGCGCTACAAGCATCACACATCCGATTGACTGATCAGGATGACCAGCTGATCTGGGCTATCTCACTAAAAGGAACTTACACACCAAAAATAGGCTATATGACACTTTTCCAATTCAAGGAGCCACAAGAAAAACTCTGGTGGTGGCAGTCGATTTGGAAACTAAAGGCTCCACACAAAAACAGACTTATGTTTTGGTGCATTCTACAAAACTGCATTCCCACTATGGAAAATCTTCATCGTCGTGCTTTACAGGGACCCTCTAGATGTTGTTACTGTCAGACTCATGAGGAAGACGCCACGCATCTCTTCCTGGAATGCCCTACTATTCAGGGTATTTGGCACTAGGTCACTCATGGACTTGGATGTCCTTTTAATTGGCGGGGGACTTCTATCTTGGAAGCCTGGAATTTTTGGTGGCATCTGACTGCTAATATCACCAAGTTGCGAAACCTTCCATTGTTATTTGTATGGGGAGTATGGAAAAACTGCAACAAGTACATCTTTGAAAACCAACAGGTGAACGGTGATCACATCAGTACAGTGATCACTGCTACCTATAGCCTGATACCTGACGAAGACTCTGAGCAAACAGTAAAGCAAAGCATCCCTGAAATCATTGATCATACCTAGCCTTGGGCTTATTTCGATGGCACGGCCAATCAGAATGGATGTGGGGGAGGTGTTGTTCTTCATCTCATTGAGCAGCATTATTATCATCTCAAGATGGGTTTAGGCCCAGGAACTAACAATTTTGTTGAACTACAATGTTTAAGGCTCCTCTGTTTTTTTCCTGGGAAAAAAATTGCAACATCCTTCAGATCTTTGGCGACTCTCTTATTGTTTTTAACTAGTTCATATCACATGCACAGTGTTACACGCACACACTTACTGCTTTACTGTGGGAAGCTCACCATCTCAAATATAAATTTGACTCTATATCTATTACTCATATTTACAGGAATAGGAACAAAGTGGCAAACAAATTATCCAAAGAAGTCGCGGAGCTAGAGTGGGGCAGTTGGCACATCACTGAACATGTTGGAGCATAGGTGTACAGATATTTCCACAGACCTTTCATCGATGACATCCAGGATCTGCATGCATTTTGATCTATGACTCCAGTTTTTGACATCTCTTTATTGGGGAGATATATATTTTTGTTATGATACTTATGCTACTTTATTCGGCTGCTATTTATTTTTATATGTATGTACATATTCAGTTTTTTCCTTGTAAGTTATGCACCAAATTTACAACAGATATATGCATAACATGCACAGTTTTGTAATACCTCTGACTTTGCAGGAGGACAACATTATTACTTGCATCATACTCGACAGTATACTCAGTAAAATGTAACATGTAATTTTTCTACTTGAATGAAAGATTACGAATTTTTCCCTGTGTGAAAAATCCCATGTCCTATTGTAAAAAAAAATATCATCAGGATACACAAGTACAAAATCATCAAGAAAATGCTTGAAAATATCATTCATCACCCTCATGAATGTGGCCGGTGCATTGTATAGTCCGAATGGGATAACCAACCATTAAAACAACCCATGTTTAGTCTTGAATGTATTCTTCCATACATCATGTTCTACAATCCTGACCTGATGATAGCCACTACGCAAGTCCATTTTTGTGAAATATACAACATTTTTCAATTGATCTAATAAATCATCAATGTGAGGGAGAGGGTAACAATTCTTCACCGTTATTTTGTTGAGTGCCCTGTATTTTATGCACATCCTCCATGTTTCATCCTTATTTGGCACCAACGCTATAGGTGAGCCACATGGAGAAGAACTTGGTCTTATGACCCCTTGGTTCAACCATTCCTGCACTTGTTTCTTTATCTCCTCCATCTCAATGGCTGAAAACCTGTACATACCAATGTTAGGTAAAGGAGCACCCTGTTGCAAGTGAATCTCATGTTGGATCTCACACTTTCGAGGCAACCCACTTGGTTTTTGAAAAATCCCATCATAGTTAGAAACAATTTCACATAATTCCTATTTATGAGTGGGATCACAACCTTGGAAAGCATTAGATATCTCAGCAGATTTTTCTCTCACAACCATGAGCATGCACCCTTTTCTGGAATTCACTTACCTCTTCATCTGAACTACACTTACAAGACAAGCATTGACTTTGGTACGATGAGATCTAAAAATATATTCCACCTCATATTTCGTGAGATGATACTTGTTTTCATGGCGAGAGAAAATTTCTTTCCTTTCATACAAATACAGACTCCCCAATACAATACCACAAATATCCAAGTGTACAACATCGAGGTCAACTGCATCTACTAGTTTGGATAAAATCACAAATCTAGCCTTACATTGTTTGGTTACATGTAATTTTTCTTTATCACACACCCAACCAAGAGGGTAAGGTTTTAGACAAGGCTTAGTTTCTAATCCCAATTAATTAACCAAGGATTCTGAAATCAAATTTACTTGTGAACCCGGATCAAACAAGCTTTCCAATTTAGTATGCTTCATTACAACTCTAATGTGGAACAATTTATTCCTCTTTTGTTCATTAAAAAAAACTCATTCGAAGAACTTCTATTCAGAACTTTCATTTGCATAAAGAGAAACGTTACCTTGTATGCACATTGTTGTGATCTGTGTGTCATCACCGAAATCATATCCAAGGTCCTACTGCGCGGTTGCCACTGTTTTCTCTTTCCCTTTCCACCAAATCTCTTTGGCCTCAACTCTGGATGCAACTTCTAACAATGTTCATCATCATGGCCTTCCTTCTTGCAATGTGTGCAATATGGCTTCACTCCTTCCTCCTTCTTGGTTGTAGCTTCCTTATTGTCCTTTCCCTTGCCTTTTCCTCTGAACTTGCCATTATGAGGTTTGAAATATTATTTCTTCGACTGATCTTGTTTTTCATTCTTGCCCTTGCTTTCAAGGTGAATGACCTTCATACTGGCTACATCAATAGTATTAGGCTCAAATAATAACAAATAATGTATGATGTAACTATGTAAAGCACCAATATACTTTGTTATAGTTTCGGGTGAATCAAGTGGAATGCCCAAATTCGATGCTTGCTTTCAAAACTCTTCTGTGAAGCTCTCTACATTTTGATCGTTTCCTTGTATTAAATATTTCTATTCCATTAAAGCCTTTTGTCGATAAACCGAAGGATAAAATTGATCTTTTAATGCAGAAACAAAATTGGACCAAGAAGAAAGGATATTACCCAATTTTTTGTTTTCTTTCTACAACTTACTCTCCCACCAAATGAGAGTGGTGCAACTCAGCCGAAGGGATGCTAATTGGATCTTTGTCTCATCCTCCTTGATATATTTAATCTGGCAATAAACCTCGACATGCCTAATCCAATTGTTAAGTTTCTTTGCATTAAATTCTCCATTATATGTGGACAAATCAAACTATACATCTAGTTTAAAAAATGGTTTCTTAGATGTATGTCTATGATGCCTGTTAAAATGATGAGAAGAGGAATAAGAAGAAGAGCTTTCACTTGTGGATGGAGAGGGAGGAGGTTATCCTCCTCCACCTTCATAGTGTACTGATGCATGATCCTCGGGCTCTTTCCTCTCATGCTTTATTTTCTTCCCATATTCTACAAACAACTTGTCAAATTTTTCTGCCATGTTGAAGAATATCTTACGATAATTTCGCTCTTCTTCCGCTTGTGCATGCTCATCTTCCATGTTCCGTCTTCATGGTGCATGCCCCACTTCGGAATCAAAGGATTTGAGTTTTCCTTCACCTTTTGGAGCTTGTTCTTGGTTAGAATTCACTCATGCAATTTACATCGAGAAGACCTGCTCAGATACCAAACTTGATCCAAGATCTTTGAACTTCAAGGATGCATTTAGATTTTCATATGAGCATATTAACCAAGTAACTTAAACCACATGTAAAGAAGTGGAAAACATAAGCAAACATGAGATCAAAGACACAAAGATTTGATTACATATTTCACCCAATGTGGGCTATGTATCTAGGCCTTGCTCAAAAGGGGGGAGGCCATCTTTCATTAAATGGTTTCAAATAAATAAGTTACAAGCAACTTTACAAAAATGACCCTTATACCTCCAGTTTGGATGATGGCTTGAAAAATGAGACCTTGGACGGAGAAACAAACATCACCATTGGATTCATGTCACAAAATCTTATAAAAATGACTATAATTTTGTTGAATTCTGACAATGGCACCTCCGTCCCTCTAAGGGATCAGGGTTCTGCTACCTAGGCTGATCCTCATTTTTTCGCTCCTCCACCGCACCTCCCCCTCCGAATGCATTTGAGTGGGTTTTAAATATTGGTGAGGGAAGACTTTAAAATGAAGGTCCTGTTAGGCCATTGGTAGAGGGCTATGTTAAGAGCAGGGTGGTCGGGAGTTCCAACCCCGCCGACCCCCCAAATGGATGGCACGTTGTTTTGAAGGTTCATGCATATGTATTTTTGGTCAGTGTTTGTTTTGATTTGTTGACACTTGGAGTCGCCCGAGTGGTGGGTTGGGCCACTAGGTTAGGCGGTTCAACCCTCGTCAACTCCACACTATATATAATATAACGGTGGGCGGTGGGTCGGGAGGGTTCGCTGGTGGCGGCCCGCCCACCCGTCACATTAAATATATATATATATAACATAACTGTCAGGAGGGGTGGCAGGGTTGGTGGCCCGCCACCCAAAAAAAAATGATTTTTATATATATAAGCAACTATACGAAAATTTGCTACCAGGAAACAAGGGTCACTAGGAAAATTAAGTAGGCAACAAATTCACCCGTCCGGTGGTCAGATTCCGTGCGCGGAGATTTCACCAATTTTTTGCCTCGTTGGCCTGCCACTTGGCCAAGTTTGACCAAAAATTTGACCAACTATAACTTAAGCATACGAACTCTGATTTGAGTTTCGTTTGCACCATTCAAATCAGGGCGATAAGCACTTCTATATGGTCCTAATTTCACTTCTATTTGATGACCTTGATTTTTGAGCTATTTTCAAGGCCACTTATATTTACGTGTTGGAAATATTGTCATTGATGGAAAAGGAGAAGAAAGAAGAACTAGCAAATAGGCAAAGAAAACAGGAAAAAGGCAACCTAGGCAGTAGAAGCAGCAGAGGAATTAGAGGCAGAGTAGTGAGGGTGAAAGGGCCATTTGATTTGAAGGAAAATTAGTTTAGTTGTAAGGGCCAGAGTAGTAGGTAACGCAGGTCTATACATACAGTGAATATAGTGAAACAGTCATGCACTGACATGCACAGTCATGCACTGTCAGTGCACTGTCATGTGCAGGAACTGAATACAACAGATCAATGCTGAACAATGGATTTAGAAGCAAAGGTGAAAGGATTAACGGTGAAGTGGATCAATGCAGAACAATGGATTCAGAAGCAAAGGTGAAAGGGTTTATATGCAATGGAAGGTTGACAGGGTGGAATTGTGTGATGGAGGAGAGGTTTATATGCAATGGAAGGTTGATAACGCAAAATTTACAATGAAACCTTAAATTTTGGACTTGCAAAGATCCTGAACGAATGAATAACTGAGAAGCGGAACCATGAAGAAGGATGCGGAACTATGAAGCAGTCTTAAGAAACCACTAATGGTATTCGCAAAGCTTTTAGCCAGTAAGATGTTTCGAAAATAAAAATGCGATATCGTTAGATGATGGACGCGTGGCAAAAGTGGTAAGAGAAAAACCATTTTTTTCGCATTTCTTTTGTGCGTTAAGTAACATGGTTAAAAATTTTGCGATATCCGTTGGATTTTGCATGGTGGGTTGACGTGATGCGACCACCGTTGGATCACAAGTGGAGTTGTGTGGAGATTAATTCCAGGTGAGTTAAAGCCTTGTGGGCCCGAGAGAAAGAGTACAATGTTGACGTGTTGAATTGGAGGAATTAACCCTTGTGCACCTTTGTAATGCGATAGGCATTAGATCATATACAGTTCAGATAGAGTGTGTGAACGTCGTTGGATGGGCAGACATGCTGGTGCGTTAATTGTTGTGGGTCCAAAACTTAATATATGTCGGAACTAGTATACCAAATAAATTTGAAATGTGTTGAATGAGGTGTGTGGGCCCAAATGAATCTCAAATGAGTTGAACGAGTCTTTATTATTATAATGTTTCTCAGCATTTGAATGGAGGACATAATATATGTTAATATATTATGGATGATGTGAAATAACAAAGCCGAGAGCGTATATTTGTTGATATGTTGTAGACCATTATATGATGGGGCCAATAATAAAGCTCATATGGTGATATATTTAAACAAAGTCAAACAACGAAAGGTATGTTAAAAGAATAGTGGAGCCAAACGAATGCATGTATATAACCATTACCCAAGCCAAAACATATAAAGGTATTCCATCGATGGATTAATAAAGCTGTGGAAAACATAAATGAAAGCATTTGACTGAAGTATGATTATTGGATTTTATTCCAAAGACAGGGTTTCTGTGTTGGCCGAAGATTTACTTTGAAGATTTAGCCAAAGCAAATATTGATTGGCCGCGTCCATAAAATGAACTCTTGATACAGGATTTTACCATAGTGATGGAAAAACAAAGCTTCAGCATTGATACATCTGCTAGATTTAAAACATTAATGCATGCACAGTGAACTTGGAGAATGTGGGTCTAATAGAGGTAAATAGAGATTGCAGATTTGAAGAGGTGTGCAGTGAAAGGATTTAGAATTGCAGAATCAGAAAGTGAAATGCACAGGAATGAAAATGTGAGTTTGTTACACTACAGTAGCAGAAAATTCAAGCTCACGGTGAGCCAAAAACTGAATGGGCTGAATAGAAATACTTATTGTAACTGAAATAGTAAAGTTTTATTTATTTTATATTGTTTGTGATGCAAAGGAAAGTCTCTGGAGGAAAATAAATATCCCATTGTAATGTTGAAATGTATATCTATTGTTATATGTTTTTCTGAATAAGTTAGGAAAGAAATGAGAAGGCAGAAGTCAAAGAGTTATGGCTGTTCACTAAAAATTATCTGTAGAATACAAACAGTCAAGAGGTGAACTCTATAAATGATATCACATTGATATGCATAGAGAGGTTAGAGAATGCAGAATTGAGGCAGAGAAGATAAGAAGAAGGAGGAGCAGATAGAGATGTTGTGAAGAGTCATAGATGATATAAGACAGATAAGAAATTTGGAGGACAGCAGTGATGAAGGTACAAAACAGAGCTGATATCCAGGTAAATCAGCATGTGTTGTTTTGAAAGAGTGAGGAAGTTGGAGCTTCCCTATCAAATTGTAGCTTGATAGATGTTAGTTGTAGCTGACTAAGGTAGGAGCCTCTTGTAGGTTGGTGCCTATAGAAAATTGATGGGAGTTGGAGCTTCCTTGCAAGTTGTAGCTTGCAGAATTGAGGTAGCAGCCTCCTATGGGTTGGAGCCTACAGAAAATCAGTGGTGAGAGGGAGTTGTAGCTTGCCTTTGCATCACAACAATAATAAGATGTGGTTTTCTCCCTTTATGGGTTTCCACTTATATATGTTTTCTATATGCATGATGATTATGTGTTGATACTCTGTATTTATTCTGCTTAATACCTACTACTCATTTATTAAGATTGTTGTTCCATTGTATATTAAGTTGATCTCAAAATGATGATGTGAATGAGTATAAAAGAAAGTTTAATAAGAACATGACTGCATTAAACTGATTCACCCCCCCCCCTCTCATTTTAACCAAGGGTCCAACATTATGGATCCTCTCGGATCACCATGTCAGCCCCCATTATTCATGGAAAATTGGCTAGCTACCTGATTATGATGTAAAAGACTCTAGAATAGTATATATTATAAATCTAGTTAAGAGTTGATGTAGTCGAAATTAACCACTAGTTGGTTATCGAGTTGTGTTATAACTGGGCCACTAGGAGGAAGAGGCATTCCATTCTTTCGAGATAATTTTGTTCCATATCTGAGCAAATATATATTCAATAGAGATAGGAGGTAGAGAACACAAAGAGGATTTTTGCAATGTAGTAGCCCACGGGTCATAGACAATACTTCTTTGTACCTACAGACATATTTTCAGACAAAGAAGCTGAGAGTGAAGTGACCTCACATTCCAGCTGGGTTTTCTCCCGAAAGGGTTTCCCATAGAGAATATCTTGAGTATTATGTGTGTGTGAGAGATTATTTTTTTGTTCTCTACTTTTCCTCATTATTTCCATTTGTATGCATGCATTAATTACATTTAAATCTACAAATCTAGAATTTTAATAAAAATGTAATAGTGTAAAATTTCAATATTGTAATATATTATTATCAAATTTGTTGTGACAAACTGTCCAATGGAATATCTGTTGATTTTTTAGTAGATTGGGAGGTACTACAAGCCCTAGGGTTTAGGGTTTGGAGGTTGGAGCACCACAAGAGTCACTTGTGGGCTTGGGACCCAAGGTTGGGATTTTGCACCCATCGATGTTTGGGCCAAAATCATGGAGAATTTTGGACATGTGATGATTGGAGATGATAGAGGATGTTGGGGCCCTATAATTTATAATATTGGCAAGAATAAAAGATAGAGGACAACATCAAACCACTTTGGAATATAGGACCTAGCCTTCCTAGACTCAGAGAGGGCTCTCTCTATTCCTGATTTAATTTTTCCTTAATATTATGAATGCTAATGTTAGGCTAGTTACAGTGATTGTGAGAATTGGTTGTTTTTATTTATTTTGTAGGTTGGATGAGCAGGTCTGCATGGACTAATCCATTGGGCTATGGATTCAAAAGGTTGGATTGGTGCATCAACTTTTCAAGAGCATCACAGGGCAAGCTAACTGTGATAAATGGGTTTTTAGAGCAGTGTGAATTATGAGGTGGAGGAAATCATAGTGTTCAGTAATGATTAAAGATAAGTTAAGAATTCTTTAATCAGACTTCAGCAGAAAACATTCAAATTGTAAATAAAGATAGAATTAAGGTGATCCAACAACAAATCTTAATCTAAAATTTATGTTTTATAATCAGATGAATAGACACACAGTAATAAAAACAATGGAAATATTTAAAATAGTGAATTAACACATCACCATTTAACACAACTCAAGTATCTTGTAGAACGGTCTTTTATTATTGATGCCCAGTTCCAAAATTACAGTGCTCCAATATACTAGTTATTACAATGCAGGGTCCAACAAGGTCCAACCAAGTCTAACATCTAACCCTTAATACTGCTAATGATCTCAGTTATTCATCCATTTAATTCTGTTTACACCTGTTTGACTCCATTAGCCCAATGGCCCTCTTCTATTTTCTTAACCACAAATTTCCAAACAAACCCCTTTGCTCTAATAACTATCCTAAAATGAGAAATCAACAAAGCTATATCTAACAGAGAGATCCCTATCTGAGACTTGGAGGGCTAGATCCTAGGCTTGAAGTGGTTTTGATGTTGGCCCTCCAGGATTTTGTCTTCAACCTTCGAAATTACGGAGCGCTAACAGAGGATAGGAGAATCCAACGCTTTAAGAATCGTAAAAATCAAGTTGTCCTTAATGAGTTATGAATTTTTTAATTTAAAGAGTGGGCATGGACAACAAGTTTTAAGGTCTACTTAGTGTTATAATGGCCTAATGACAGGTTGTCAAGCTAAATTATTTGGACGTCTTAAATAATCCCTCCTTTGGTGTATAAAAGGGAGGTGATGTAATTCATTTTAAGAACATCCAAGGTGCAATAAAAATCATAAAGGATCTCGTTGAATGGATAAATAACTCTGTTTGGCTGGAGGAAAAGAAGGCAACCCAGCGAAGGAGAAGAGGGTCTGCAAGGGCATCTTTCAAGACTATTTGGTGACCAAATTCGTTGTGCATGAGGGTCAAGGAATAAGAGTCGAGTTTTGGGTCTGTTTTGAGGGTGTTTGTGGGTGGAAATACCTTGGTAGAGGCAAAAATAACCCTTAGGATACTATTTCGGGTAGGCCGCAGGCCTTATAAAACTAGGATAGGGATACGTAAGGTTGTTTTGGGGCTAGTTTGTGCCAAAAACAACAACTAAGGAGAAGAGGAGCCTTCCAAGGGAAGAATGCAGCTAGAAAAGGCATTGTGAGGTGGAAGAGAGGGGTTGATGTGGAGCTACATCCATACCTAACCAAATCACAGAGATGAAAAAAATTTAGCACCAGACCAGAGGTATGTTTCAACCTTGTGTTGGGTCAAGGATTGACCAGTTTGGATCATTTTTATGAGTAGCCTATGGGAGCCAATTGTTGAGGTTAGGCTTGGGTGGTTGGAAACCTAGACAAGGAAAGGATATTACATTGTATAAATTGGGTGCCATTGGACTTGTGGATGGAAGTGTGTTCATGACGCAAAGTAGCCCTTGATAAACAGTCATAAAGAGAACTTGACAGGTGGATGTTGGGTGAAGTTGTGAAGCCTATGTGTATCTCTTTGATGGGCGAAATAAGATACTAGAAGTCCTATTGGAGATTAGCTATTGGACAACCTAGAATAGCATATTGGATCATCTCGTGTTCATTGTAGTAGAAGTGACTTGCAGCAGTGATAGGTTGCACCCCTCCTAGAGACTCTATGTGATGTCTCTTGATGGACTGAGGGGCACTAGAGAGAAAAACGGGAGCCAAGGACCGAGAGGATGAGATACGACATAGAGACTGCATCGAGATTGTCATTTTATATTATATTCTTGTATCCCTTGTATAGGATCCATAGACTATTCTATTGTTCATTTGGTTTAATGTAACGAATATTGGGTTGTTATACATATTTGTACAATATTTTGTAAAAATTTGTCTATACTTTTGCATGTGTGATTTACTACTATTTATATTCCTTTGTACAAAATAGCTTTGTTAAGATTCTTGGTTTGGTAGCGTCACGGAGTTTAATATTATATCCTTGACCCAAGATTGTGGAAATTCAATATGGTATCAGAGCATGTCTAAGATACTTTGGAAGACAATGAATCATCATAATGCAGCAGAAAAAAGTAAAACTTAAGAGGTATTTGGTCAAATTGTAGGTGAAGGGATCACTACAATTTCAAATTTTCACGCAAGTTTTTGGTATGATGATAGGTTGGAGGGCTTTTCCAACTATAGTCCATGAAAGGAAAGGATCAAGTTGGTCTTGCGGGTCAACAGGATATGGGCGTTCGTCAAGAAAGCCAACAAGAATCTGAATCACCCATAGGAGCTCGAAGTGTACGAGGATTTAGATATGAGGGCAAGATTGATCATCCTTGATGATGTGAAGGATACCCTAATACCTCATTTTCTGAGAACACTGCACATTGGATGTGGATGGCTCTATATAATTTTTTCTAGAATGAGAATAAGAACTAGGTACTGGTATTGGAGGATAAGTTGAAATCCACCAAAATGATGAAGGGTGAAGGACAGACTTTGTATCTGATGAGATTGTCTTAACTAAAATATGAGATTGTTGTCGTCAGTGTGACTATTTTAGAAAATTATATGGTGATGATTTCCATGAAAGGGTTCGCCGAAGATGGAAGCCCTTTATCAAAGGGATCGTTTCCAAAGAGAAGTTTCCATATTGGAATAGGTTGTGGGATGACTTCATTCAGGAAGAGTTGTGAGACAAGGATCGTTATCCAATGAAGAGGGAAAATGAGGACGTGGCATTTGTAGCATGAATGAAGGGTTGGCAAAAAAAGGACTCGAGTAAAGTCAAGTGTTTCAACTGTGGCGAGATGGGTCATTTTTTTCGATATGTCTGGTGAAGAAGAAGGGATATGATGAGAAGAAGAAATGGAATTAGGTCGTCGATGTTGCCACTTCTTCTGAGATAGATGCTCTCAACAGGAGATTAGATGATCTGAAATTGGAGGATAACTTCTCCTTCACAAAAACTGAACGTTCTTTGATGCTTTGCAAGTAAACAAAAATGTGTCTTATGTAAACAAGTTTTATGGTATCTTCAAGCACAATGAGTTAGTTTTCATATGTACTTTAAACAAACAACATATTCGCATGAATCTCATAATGGAAAACATTAAGAGAGACAAAACAAGGTTTGATGATGGATTTCACCCCTCCTGGGCTACATCTTCAGGTCTGCTAACACAGCTAGACCGCTCTATATATTTCAGTGGTAAATAGTACATGAAATTTGTTGAAAAAATGAGTGTCTTGTTTCCCCTTCAAGGAAACATTCTTCTGCAAATAACTCTCACTCTAAAAAGTATTACCACCTACAGTCAACCATGAAACAATCAAAATGAAAAGTTCTCTCACATCAAGACCTTGTACTCCATCTAGAAATGAGCATAACATGTACAACAGCTCCACATTGAAGTACTAAAAAGAGAGTTTTCCTAAAAAATACATAATGATAAAAGGAAAACAAGAGTTGAACCATAGAAGTCACAACTGTTGCAGATAACATATCAAGGTTGGAAATCCCCTCCATGGTCCTCTACATGCTCAAAAAGGCTTCAAATATGCTTCAAACCACTGATTGTCCCTGGCACTCATAGACTCGGACCTGCAAAAATTCCTTCTAGAAGTGCTCCAATCAATAAACTGTAACACCATCTTCCCAAATCTACCCAAGTAACCGACCAACCAGGGTAAATATGCGATGAGAGGCTACTATGATGAGATTCAACCTCCTAGGTGACCTTAAGGAAGTGGAATTCACACAGACATTGTACATCAAAAATAACACCCCCAAGAGCCAACCCAGTCATTCAGGAATCCTGCCCTGGGTCCCACTGAGATTTTAACCCACTTAAGCTCAGGATGCATGCAAAAGCTTGAATGTTTGCGTCTGGGAGGCTCTGGACACATGCACAATTCTGCATGCCTACGTCCAGGGACTATTTCCAGCAGTGTTGTGCTAGAGTCTGCGGAATTTAAGGCACTTTTCAAGCCCAAAATTTCGGTCACTGCCTAGAACTTGTTGTAACTTTTGGAATCCATCAAACACATTATGATAAGGATAATAAGCCAAAATCCAACTCCAGGACTAAGCCTGACCATCCCCAACCGAGACTGGAATTTTTTCAAACATGTCACAAATATGAAAGCTACATGTGTAAACAACATATTTGAACATAGGGGTTTCATACCAATGTGAGAATCGCTATGAATCATTTTTCCCTTACATCATTAGCTGCAGTATCATATATTAGGTCATATATACATTTTTTATTCATTTACAAATGAAAACATGAGAAGATCCATGCATCATAATTGTCACAATATATGCTCATAACCATTAAAATAAAAACAGAAATTCTATGAAAACATTAGTCATAGAACCCACATATAAATCAATACATTTACACATTAAATACAAAGGGAATGAATTTCTCATTAATGAATATAGAACCTAACTGGGGATGGGACTACCACGTTCCACCCAACCATAGATTGGCGGAGCTAAATCTCTCTTGAGACAATCACCCCCGTGCCATATTCCAAGCATGAATGTGGGACTCATAACCAATCAAAAAGAACAAAACAAGCATGAATGCTACTAGATTTATCCACCTACATCATGAGGAATTTTAGTGCCTCCTAGTCTCTCAGGTTTTACCGTAATCCACAGTCCAATCCAGTGATCACTAGGCCCTACCTCGAGACCCACTCTCTAGGCTTTATTGTACATCCCATCCTGGGACTACTATTACCAATAGAGAGCAATCCACCTCATGGCTTTGCCGTATAACCCACCATTCACTGGCAAGGAATCCTAGGCCCACTATGGCACATGTTGATCATAATTATCTCTCTATCAGTTTTTCACAAAACCATCTGATTTAAATCATCCAATTCCCTCACCCCGTCTTGCAAAGTTCATTAGCTGTCTATTGTTGCCCTCTCTTATCTTCGAAATTGCATTTCAAAAGGCTGAAAATCCATATTTTTAAACATATTTGGCTTAGCACCTTTCGGCCCTAGCCCCAGCACCTATTCCTTCCACATGACCTGGCCCCGAGACCAAACGCCAAATCCGAAGGCGCGTGCCGCATACAACCATCGGGCATTTTCTCAGCCATCCGATCAATCGTAAATCAACGGTCTCACAACGTACTCGCCTTTGTGGTCCCCGCCGCGCCTTACCCCTAAACCAGCCTGATTTTTCCACACCACCATTGCTGGGTGGGCGGTATTCCTCCTTCGGCCAGCGATTCCATATGCTGATCACCGCGTGTCCCTTTGTACGGTCCCAAAACCGCTCCATTTCGCGCGTTATCATTCGGTCGTAGTCGCGCAGTGAAATTTACGTTAACCATCGGATCTATAAGCCTTCATCCAACAGTGGTTTTTTTCTGAAGCTGCACGAGTTTTAATTTAAGTATATGTCACCGCAAGCCCGCTATTCCGTCGCCCTCCGGTGAAGTATTAACCGTTGATTTCGTTTTTGATATTGTGGCCCAGATTTGTTCATACATCCCATTGATTGACCAAGTCCGCTCCCACGTCGTCCCTTCCGCTTAGCCTTTCGTACGACCACGTGTCATTTGCGTTCGCCTCCACCATTCATATACTCTGTTTACGTGTCACGTTGCAGTGTTTATGTTATGTATCTCTACCTCGTTCGTTCATCGTCGTTCCACTGTATATTTCATTGCCACCTTGCATCTCCTCGCCATTTCTCCCAGTCTATATCCTCAATTCCGTAGTCACGACCGCCTCCACCACCCTTGCGTCTGGTTTTCTTTAACGTGTTTGTCGGTTTTGCAGGTTGCAACGACGAGAGATCGCCATTAATCTCTGCCTCCATTACAAAAATCGAAGATGCATCTAAAGACAGGCTTGCAAAAGGAGAATTTATGAAGAAGATCCCGGGTAGTTGCAGAGATATGACTGCCATTTAAAGAGCAGAGATCGAAAGCTATCAAACCCTCCAGAGTAATTTAAAAGTTAGATTTCACAGATAGAAATTTTAATGATGCGACAAAGAGTGTCAGTTAAAGATAAATAACTTCGGCGTCCGGAATGAAATATTTCAAATTCCAATCTAGAGTTAGAAGGTAGAAGAGAGTTACGCCCTCCAAGATCAATTTTAGCAATATTGCCTCTCAGAAAAGGACAGATTATTTAAGTGATTTCATCTCTATGCTGCATCCTTAAGGGGATTTTTTCTACTCAATGCATTTATTTCTGAAGGCAGGCCATAGAGTACATACAGTACAGCATGTTCACTCAGCAGCATGGGCGCGAATGTTTCCGCCATTTTGTTCAAATTAAGCAAATTAAACGTTTTCACCTACTTCCTTTATTAGGTCCTCCTCCTTCTTCGTCTATAAAGAGGAGAAAGAGAGACATTGTAAGGG
This sequence comes from Pinus albicaulis, assembly GCA_034641835.2. Taxonomy (NCBI): domain Eukaryota; kingdom Viridiplantae; phylum Streptophyta; class Pinopsida; order Pinales; family Pinaceae; genus Pinus; species Pinus albicaulis. Next base: position 1,806,418,688 of record CM076580.1, on the reverse strand, counting down.
TTCCAGATTTCTATCAGAGAATTGTGCAGTGAAAGGAATTTTTGTATACATCTTGTAAAAGCTCTTGTATGAAGGCTCAGAGCCCATAGGGTCTCAGTGAGGAGGCGTTCTATCTGTATTAGAGGATTCTGGTCTTTGGTATCCCACGGTGTGTAACTTCCTTTCATGTGTTTAATACAACATTTCATTTTATCCATCTTCTTGTATCATGTACTGGAATGCAAGTGGCTCACTGATTTTAGGTAAGGATTTATCCTAGTTGATACCTATACTTGGATCAGTCAAGCGCTTTAAATATGGCTCAGGCATGATATACTGTTTCATGTTCATTTCATCCATCTTTCTGCTAAATTAGTTGCTTTGGGAGGGTGCTTTTAAAACTCCATTGTCATGTATGGATTCTTAGATTGATAAGCCCATACATGGTTCTGTTGTGTATCTGGGTATCAGACCAAAGTTAACTAATATCTTCTTATATTTCTTTCACCGCATACACCTTCTGATACTTGATTTTTGTGGCATATTATTTGAATCGGCCCTCTTTACAGTAAATTTTCTCTTAATTGTTTGATGCTTTTGTGTTGGAGCTTCGCATCTTGTCTCTGCAACATTAATTTCCCTATGGCAGTTTCTGTAAGTTCTGGTCCCATTTAAATCAATTTCCTTGTTTACAAGAGATAGCAGGGGAGCCTTTGGATTGACACCCAAGTTTTATTATATTCTCCTTGCTATGATAAGATGTCCTAGGCACTGGTCTATGGCAACTCTAGACTATCCCTAGGGGTGAAAATATCTGTCGACAACATTTTCTGGCGCCGTTGCCGGGGACGAATTTAAGAATATCAGTTTCCCCGGGCCTCGACAAATCATATTCACTCTCTAATCTGGTGAGCACATAGAGTTGAAGAGTTGCATATCTCTCACCTTGGCGACTCCACTGTTGTTTATTTGATAAATTTATTGGTAGTCCTGGCTCCTCGTAAGCCACATCTGAGGTTAGATACATCACAGTCAAAGATACATTCAGTGTCTGACCCAGAGAATATTATACATAAAATAATTTGGAAAGAAAAGAAATCAGCCCGTGCTGAAATCCCTGAGTTTTCCATAGAATATTATCCATCTTCCTCTTCTCAAGAAGTTCCAATAGAAAATCCCGACTCCACTGTGGGAGACACATATTACTACTCAGATAGCCCACCCAGGGGAGGTGCTAGAATTAAAGCTCATCCTCACCCTACCCCTGAGGTCGAAGAGGTTAAGGAAGTAATCGAAGTTTCTATTGTTAATAGACCTTTGTTCCCATCTACGCCTCAGGCCGCTGTGCAGTATATTCCTATTGTTATCCATACTCCACCTCTGCCTCTTCCTCCATTTGTACGTCAGATTGTTGCACAACCCCCACCTCCTCCAATGGCTAATGTCCCAGCCTTTTTGTTGAATAAATATGCTCCCCTGGCATTACCACAAGTGTTAAATGATATGCCCCAGGATTATTTAAAGATATTGCCCAGATTCACTGGGGAAAATGAAATTGATGCTCAGAAACATCTTGAGACTTTCTGCTCTTTTGCAAAGAACTTTAATGTTGAACATATAGATGTGGTCTTAAGATTGTTTGTTCAATCTCTAGATGGTGAGGCCAGAAAATGGTTCAAAACATTAGGAAACCGTTCCGTAACCACTTGGGACGATATGGAAAATACCTTTCTCAGGAAATGGGGAGAAAAGAAAGATCATGGACAGTGTCTTACTGAGTTCATTACACTCAAGAAGAAACATAATGAAGGGGTGTCAGAATTTATCAAAAGATTTAATAAGTTATATCTAAACCTTCCTGCAGATATGAAGCCTCATCAGAATGCTACCAAAGTTGTTTTCATAGCAGCCTTTGACTCAGAATTTGGTTTCTCTCTCAGGGAAAGAAAGCCTGCCACCCTAGATGATGCTCAGTCAGATGCTCTTGATTTGGAAGAAAATTTTTCTTCCACTGGAAAATTAAGAGGGAAACCTGAACATGATGCTAGAAGAAGGGGGAAAGAAGAAGTATCTACTTCTAATCAGGATAAGGATTCAGATAAAATTGAAGAAATGAGAAAAATGATTAAGAATCTTTCTAATAAACTGGTCAAGCTTGAATTGGAGACCAAGAACTCAGCTTCCAAGAACTTCCAGAATGCTCTGAACAGGGGTTACAACCCTCAGTATAGAAAGCCACCCCTGCAAATATTTCCAAGGGAAGCAAAAGAGCAACAAGATCAGGTACCACACCCATTATACCTGGAAGGCCCAGTAGATGACTCCACTGAAGATGCTGCCTATGAAATGCAAGATGCAAATCTTGCCTTCTCAAACAATGATGAAATAGAATGTCCATTGCAAGAAGAAGAAGAAGAGATCAGAGACACAGAAGATGCAGAAATTGATCACTACTGCAAACAGTTTAATGATTTCATGCAAGCACATTTTAACAGAAAATATGATCTCAGATCTTCAAGGAAGAGGACTCGCACTCAAGATCAAGAAGAGGAGCCACTTCAAAAGGAATAATCCGTTCAAAAGGATTCAACAATGAAGAAAGTCTTAGACAAAGGTAAGAATCCTCTAAACAAACCTCTGCAGTCTAATGATCAAACTCCTTCTTCCTCAAAAGTAGTCACTCCTCCTAATGCTGAGTCGGTATCAAAAGAAGTTAAACCTTCAGCTGAAAATAAATATTCAAAAGTAGTTGTAATAGAGAAGTCCCCTCCTGCTTTCAATTTGCAAAAAGAACTTGAGAAAGTCAAAATCCCAGTCCCTTTGACTGAACTGTTGAAACAACCTGCATATCAATCTCAAGTCACTTCTTTATTGTTCCCTCCTGAAGCACCAATAATTCCAGACAGTCTTAATCTTCAAGAAGAAAGACCCATGGTAGTTTTTGGCCCACATGTCGAGGAGATAGATCCTTCTACTCCTCCCTTCTATGTGTCTCTAGCGATTCATGACCTGCTGTTGCACAATTGTATGTTAGATTCTGGGGCTTCCCATAATCTTATGCCTCTGTCAGTCATGGAACAACTAGGACTGCAAATCACACGTCCATATAAAGACCTTTATTTATTTGATTCCAAAAGAGTTAAATGCTTGGGGATGATTAAAGATTTAGTGGTCAATCTGGCCCAAATTCTAGCAAAAAGTGTAGTAATGGACATTGCGGTGGCTGACATCCCCGCTCGCTTTGGCATGCTATTGTCAAGGTCTTGGGGAAAAAAATCGGTGGGTCACTCAAATTGGATTTAACATATGCCACTATCCCAATTTTTGGTGGCCAGGAGAGGAGGCTATACAGAGAAACTAGATTTGTCAAGATGGTGACTAAGGCTGATAGCTCAGAGAATTCACCATTCTACAGCAAGGAAGGAGATTTCTCATGTTTGATGTTAGAAGAAGATCAAAATTATGCTCATGAACCTTCCTTCTGTCAAATCAAAACTGAACATCCTTCAGAAGACCATGAAGCAGGAGTATGGACTCTACATTTTGATGGAGAAAATTCAAGAGAAGGTAATGGGGTTGGAGTATTATTAATCTCTCCTACAGGAAAATGGGTCCCACTGTCTTTTAAATTGAAATAAGAAGCTACTAAGAATGTAGCTGAATATGAAGCACTGCTATTGGGATTGCAAACAGCCAGGAGCATGGGCATACAGTGTTTAAAGGTCCTGGGAGACTCTGAGCTGGTGGTCAGACAAGTCAGAAATCAATGTCAAACCAAGCACCCTCGGCTGAGAGCTTATAGAAATGAAGTATGGGACATGGTGGAGAATTTCTTCTCAGCATTTAATATCCAGTTCATGCCCCGGGAACAGAATAGAATGGCAGATTCTCTTGCTGTAGCTACCAGTACATTTCGTCCTTCTCAGAACCCTCTCTTGAGGTATGAAATCGAGGTACGTTATAGGCCATCAATCCCAGACAATATCAAGCATTGGCAAGTATTTGAAGATGAGGAACAAATGAAAAAATTCTTGGAAATAGTGGGAGAATTCTCCAATATGGAGATTGACGACTGTGATGAAGAGGAGACTGAGAATGTTTCAGAAAATAAATGGGAGGAGAGAATGGCAGGAAGTAAAGTATTGCAACTGAAAGGAAATGTCATCCCTAGAGGGCTGGTTCCCCTAGAAAGGTTGTTTGACAAGAATGATGTCTCATTGCAACCTAGTAAAATGGTAGAAGATCTAAATCTGGGTACTAATGTTGATCCCAAAATTGTAAAGTTATCCAAGAGGGTCCCAGAGGAGTATAAAGAAAAATACCTGAAATTATTTCAATCTTATAAGGATGTATTTGCATGGTCCTATCAGGACCTGAAAACTTTTGATGTCAACATAATGCAGCACAAAATTCCTTTGAGGGAAGATGCAAAACCTTATAAGCAGAAGCTCAGACAGATAAATCCTCCATTGCTTCCCTCCATTGAGAAGGAAATTAAGAAGTTATTAAAGGCCAAAATAATTGTGCCATTAAGGTACTCGGAATGGGTAGCAAACCTTGTTCCTGTTCGAAAGAAAAATGGAGAAATAAGACTATGTGTGGATTTCAGGAATTTAAACAGAGCATCTTTAAAGGATAATTACCCACTACCTAAGATGGACCACATCCTGCAGAAAGTGGTGGGAGCCTCTAGAATGTCAATGATGGATGGTTTTTCTGGTTATAATCAGGTAGTTGTGCTCCCAGAGGATCAGAAGAAGACTGCTTTCACTACACCATGGGGAACATTCATGTATGCCAGGATGCCTTTTGGGTTGATTAATGCAGGGGCCACTTTTCAAAGGGCTATGGACATTGCTTTTGTTGGTGAGAAAGATAAATTTCTGGTGGTATACCTTGATGATATAACAGTGTTTTCAAAAAATGATGATGAACACATTGAGCATTTACAGAGAACTTTCGAAAAATGCAAAAGGTATGGTCTTTCTCTTAATCCACAAAAGTCTTTATTTGCATTAGAGGAAGGCAAGATTTTGGGGCATATTGTAACTAAAGATGGTGTAAGAATAGATCCTAAAAGAGTAGAAGTCATAAATGGTATTCCTCTCCCCAAAAATAAGAAAGAGGTGCAGGTTTTTTTAGGTCGCATAAATTTTCTGAGAAGATTTATTCCCAACTATGCTGAGATAGTTAGGCATATAACAGATATGCTAAAGAAGAATAATGAGGTAAAATAGTCACAAGAATCACGGGAGGCCTTTGCTAGAATCAAAGCTGAATTTGCTGAAGTTCCTGTACTAGCTGGACCAGATTATACTAAGCCATTTATGATCTTTTCTTTTGCATCACCACATACAGTAGCTGGAGTCTTATTACAGAAAAATGAAGAACGATATGAGAAACCAATTGCCTTCTTCAGTCAGGTGCTTCATGATGCAGAATTGAAATATAACATATTAGAGAAGCAGGCATATGCCCTAGTAAAAACCCTCAAAGCATTTCGCATGTATATTTTGCAGTCCCACATTACTGCATTTGTCCCTACTGCAGCTGTTAAAGACATTCTTATTCAGGGAGACAGTGAAGGAAAAAGAGGGAGGTGGATTGCGAAAATACAGGAGTATGATCTAGATATTCGTCCTACTAAGTTGATAAAAGGACAGGGGCTAGCAAGGATCTTATCAGAATCTAACTATCAAGCTCTGGGCATAAACCTGTCTATGCTTTCATATGAAGAATCTGAAAACGAAAAAGAACAACAAGGACTGGAGGAAGCCACTCAAAAAGCACATATAAAATATCTTACTAGTCCATGGTATAAAGAAATAGTGGAATATCTTTTGACACTCAGTTGTCCTCCCAGCCGTGATAAATCAAAATACAAGGCTTTGAGGTTGAAGTCACAAAAGTACATAGTTGCTAATGGCCAATTATATTGGAGAGATCCTTTGGGCATCCTATTATTGTGCCTCATAGAGGAGGAAGTAGAAAGCATAATGATGGAATTTCATGAAGGAATTTGTGGAGGACATTACAGCTGGAGGGCCACAGCTCATAAAATCTTAAAGGCTGGTTTCTACTGGCCAAAATTATTTGGAGATGTTTTTTCTTGGGTCAGAGCATGTGATAAGTGTCAAAAATTTGCTGAAAGGAAAAAATTAGCAGCTCTGCCCTTGATTCCAGTTCATGTAGATGAACCATTTCAACAGTGGGGATTAGATTTTATAGGAGAAATACATCCCCCATCAAGTGGCCAACATAAATGGATATTGACTGCCACAGATTATTTTACAAAATGGGTGGAATCCATACCTGCAAGAAATGCTACAGATACTGTGATAATCAAATTCATGGAAGAAAACATCATATCCAGGTTTGGCTACCCTGCTAGAATAGTGACTGATAATGCACAGGCCTTCAAGTCTGCAAAATTTGTAAATTTCTGCCAGCAGTATAATATCACATTGAATCACTCCACAGCCTACTATCCACAGGGAAATGGCTTGGCAGAATCCTCCAAAAAAACTCTAGTGAGGGCCTTGAAAAAGACTATCAATGAAAATCAGAGGAATTGGGATTCCCAATTGAAGTTTGCTCTATAGGTAATAGAATTACTAGTAAGCGAGCAACTGGGAAATCTCCATATGAGTTGGTATATGGACGAGCAGTAGTGTTTCCTATGCAGCTAGCTTTACCAGTGGCCCGTTTCATGCAAGAAAGTCAGGAGGAACCTGATGATATGGTCAGGAGAATCAATCAATTGGTGGAATTAGAGGAAACACGGGGCCAAGTAAATCAAATATTAACGGAGTATCAAGAGAAAATGAAACACATATTTGATCAGCATGAAAAAGATAGAAAATTGCAGATGGGAGATCTAGTTCTCAGATGGGACGTACGAAGAGCTGAAAAAGAAAACATGGCAAGTTTGACCCACTCTGGTTCGGCCCATTTAAAATTGTGGAACAGGGAGGCAATAACACGTTTATATTGGAGAATTTACAGGGTGACGTGTTGGATGCCCCTATAAACGGCCAATTTCTGAAGCCCTACTTCCGATTCTAATTCAGGCAGGGAGTGCCTATTGTACCATAATTGTATATAAGTTTTGTTTCAGTTCTTGTTTCATAAGGGATGTGTGCTGACGAATTGTGAAGAGAAATTCAGCGGGGCTGAATAGCATAGTTAGCAGAAAGATGAACAGGCAGTCTGCAAGTCCTTGACACGTCCAGGGACGAACGTGTCGTCCCCAAATGGAACCGAATGTTGATCATAATTATCTCTCTATCAGTTTTTCACAAAACCATCTGATTTAAATCATCCAATTCCCTCATCCCGTCTTGCAAAGTTCATTAGTTGTCTATCGTTGCCCTCTCTTATCTTCGAAATTGCATTTCAAAAGGCTGAAAATCCATATTTGTAAACATATTTGGATTAGCACCTTTCGGCCCTAGCCCCAGCACCTATTCCTTCCACACGACCTCGCCCCGAGACCAAACGCCAAATTCGAAGGCGCGTGCCGCATACAACCATCGGGAATTTTCTCAGCCATCTGATCAATCGTAAATCAATGGTCTCACAGCGTACTCGCCTTTGTGGTCCCCACCGTGCCTTACCCCTAAAACCAGCCTGATTTTTCCGCACCACCATTGCTGGGCAGGCGGTATTCCTCCTTCGGCCAGCAATTCCATACACTAATCTCCGCGTGTCCCTCTGTACGGTCCCAAAACTGCTCCATTTCGCGCGTTATCATTCGGTCGTAGTCGCGCAGGGAAATTTACGTTAACCGTCGGATCTATAAGCCTTCATCCAATGGCGGTTGTTTTCTGAAGCTGCACGAGTTTTAATTTAAGTATACGTCACCCCGGGCCCGCTATTCCGTCGCCCTCTGGTGAAGTATTAACCGTTGATTTCGTTTTTGATCTTGTGGCCCAGATTTGTTCATACATCTCGTTGATTGACCAAGTTCGCTCCCACGTCGTCCCTTCCGCTTAGCCTTTCGTACGACCACGTGTCATTTGCGTTCGCCTCCACCATTCATATACTCCGTTTACGTGTCACGTTGCAGTGTTTATGTTATGTATCTCCGCCTTGTTCGTTCATCATCGTTCCACTGTATATTTCATTGCCACCTTGCAGCTCCTCGCCATTTCTCCTAGTCGATATCTTCAATTCCGTAGTCACGACTGCCTCCACCACCCTTGTGTCTGGTTTTCTTTAACGTGTTTGTCGGTTTTGCAGGTTGCAGCGACGAGAGATCGCCATTAATCTCTGCCTCCATTACAAAAATCAAAGATGCATCTAAAGACCGGCTTGCAGAAGGAGAATATATGAAGAAGATCCCGGGTAGTTGCAGAGATATGACTGCCATTTAAAGAGCAGAGATCGAAAGCTATCAAACCCTCCAGAGTAATTTAAAAGGTAGATTTCACAGATAGAAATTTTAATGACGCGGCAAAGAGTTTCAGTTAAAGATAAATAACTTCGGCGTCCGGAATGAAAGATTTCAAATTCCAATCCAGAGTTAGAAGGCAGAAGAGAGTTATGCCCTCCAAGATCAATTTTAGCAATATTGCCTCTCAGAAAAGGACAGATTATTTAAGTGATTTCATCTCTATGCTGCATCCCTAAGGGGATTTTTTCTACTCAATGCATTTATTTCTGAAGGCAGACCATAGAGTACATACAGTACAGCATGTTCACTCAACAGCATGGGCGCGGATGTTTCCGCCATTTTGTTCAAATTAAGAAAATTAAACGTTTTCACCTACTTCCTTTATTAGGTCCTCCTCCTTCTTCGTCTATAAAGAGGAGAAAGAGAGACATTGTAAGGGTTCCATATTTCTATCAGAGAATTGTGCAGTGAAAGGAATTTTTGTATACATCTTGTAAAAGCTCTTGTATGAAGGCTCAGAGCCCATAGGGTCTCAGTGAGGAGGAGTTCTATCTGTATTAGAGGATTCTGGTCTTTGGTTTCCTACAATGTGTAACTTCCTTTCATGTGTTTAATACAACATTTCATTTTATCCATCTTCTTGTATCATGTACTGGAATGCGAGTGGCTCACTGATTTTAGGTAAGGATTTATCCTAGTTGATACCCATACTTGGATCAGTCAAGCGCTTTAAATATGGCTCAGGCATGATATACTGTTTCATGTTCATTTCATCCATCTTTCAGCTAAATTAGTTGCTTTGGGAGGGTGCTTTTAAAACGCCATTGTCATGTATGGATTCTTGATTGATAAGTCCATACATGGTTCTGTTGTGTATCTGGGTATTAGACCAAAGTTAACTAATATCTTCTTATATTTCTTTCACCGCATACACCTTCTGATACTTGATTTATGTGGCATATTATTTGAATCGGCCCTCTTTACAGTAAATTGTCTCTTAACTTTCTGATGCTTTTGTGTTGGAGCTTCACATCTTGTCTCTGCAACATTACTTTCCCTGTGGCAGTTTCTGTAAGTTCTGGTCCCATTTAAATCAATTTCCTTGTTTACAAGAGATAACAGGGGAGCCTTTGGATTGACACCCAAGTTTTATTATATGCTACTTTCTATGATAAGATGTCCTAGGCACTGGTCTATGGCAACTCTAGACTGTCTCTAGGGGCGACAATATCTGTCGACAACAGCACACAATCCTGACTTTACCACAACCCACAGTGTGGCTCAGGGGTTACTAGGCCAGTGGAGTTACCGTGATCCATAGTTAGGTTCGGGGATCACTAGGCCATGTGTTTGTGCTTTCAGAGATCCACCTCACTCAGCTTCGAATCCATCCGAAAATCCATCTCAACCAAATTATGAGAACCCATCTCATCAAGGCTATCCAGAAATGGCGAGGCTAGGCTGAAAACATTGTCACACCTGGAAAAACCTATGCCATGAAAATAAAGAACCACATTCAAGACCATGCATGCCAGAAATAGCAAGGAAATCACACATGCAAATCAATACCTACAAAGAATCTTGTTGTATCTGTTTGATCCTGCTCTTCCTTGCTTGCTCCTTCCTTCTTCTTGCTTTCTTTGCCTTTCTCGCTCCAATGCAAAATTGCTCCAAGAAAAATATAATTTTCCAAAAGTATGAGAGAGAGAGAGAGAGAGAGAATAGAATAAGAGCCATAAGTGTGAGCCAACTCTTAGAAAAATCTTGTCAACTAATCCATGATAATCCATTTTATCTATGAGGCTTCTATTTTCTTCATTATCCATGATTTTCTTTCATTTTCATCCTCACATGCAACATGTGACCTTTCACCTTCCTTTTCTCCTAATTTCCGTTATTTTCATAAATGAATATCACTTTGCCTTCCCAAAGACTTAGTCATTTCCTTTAGCCATAATAACTGAAATGAACACCTACTAGGATGTTTTGCCCAAAATTCAACTTGGAAAAAATTTCTCATCAACCGTGGTTATTATTTTTAACTTTTATTACATGGAATTTTCACCAGGGTTGTTATAGAACCCTCCCCCTTGGGGGAACAGTATCCTTGGTGTTCAATGACACCTACAACTAGAAAACCGCTAAAAAAAAACATACTTCCCATGGAGCTTTATAACACAGATCATTGCAGTATTTACATTGACATCCACATATACAACCATATTGTCTATGGAGCTTTATAAATCCAACTCAATACAATTTTTACAATAATATACACATATGCACATTTGATCAACCAAAAAATAAAAGGATATGATGCCCATATCAGCAATAAGGAAATCTAAGGCTCACATCTCCAACCTCAAAGTAATACTATGATTCACCTCCTTCCCAGGAAGTCCAAAATCCATTGCTAAAGTCAAAGTTGCATTCAATGTCCACCGCTACAATCCTACGCCATGTGTCCTCTCAATGAACAGTGACCGGCTCATTATTCTAGGGCACACTCCAAATGTGCATCTGATTCCATTTGGAAATGCTAAAGACCAAAATAAATCCATCCTCGTTCTTCCCTTCTCTGCTACACAATCCCTCGGGAAATCTTATCACCCCCTTCTGTGCAGTGACACACCTTCCAAGTTCTACTGGCACCACCATCCCGGGAAATCCATCCCTTAGCAAGGCTTCCTCACACCAGAAGGTCAAACAACCAAGGCATATATACCTATCTCAAAACCATCATAGCGGTCATAGCATGCTCATGGAAATCAGTGGACACTATTGGATACCAATGTTCCACAATGGCCCTGCTCCTGAAGTGCTTTACCATCATACTATTGCATGTTCCAATTCCTTTTTTTATTTCTACTAATGCTTGAAATCAATTTCAACCACCCAACCGAGCATTTTCGTGCTTCCTCTACCAAGCACATAACTTCCTTTAGATTCAAAATAAATTCACATCATACCTCATTGGTGGCGTGTCAACAAGGTACACTTGCAATTTTGTTCGCTTCCTATCACAACAAGTCAAACTAACATCTTTGAACAAATTATCATGTATAAGCATATCACATCAGGTTAGCTCAAAACACAACCATCATAGATCAAAATCATAAATCACATACCCATCATAGATCACATGTAATCATCATAGACCATAATCATAAATCAGATGCATAATAAAACTGAAATAAAATACGGATACTTATCCTTCATCGGTCCTTAGTTTTGCCTTTGTTATTTTGTACCCATACCAGATCAGTTTCCACACTCAACAAGAACCCAGTGCCTTTGCTTCTCTTCAATCACATACACATACACATTTTCTATATCACAACACTTACACCCACATACAACATACAACACCATACAATACACGCACCTGCACTGGAATACGACACATACACCTACACCTAGTGTACAATTCAACACAATACATATGCCTACACCAGCATACAACACATACACCTACACCCGGTGTACAATACAACACAATACACATACATATACAGAGTACAACACAACGAATACACATGTCATGATACCACGACTACACCATGCACATACATAATATTGCATGCCCGCAACACAACATGTACGACATGCACACAATACCACACGTATACCAGTACCATATGCACAGCATGTACATAGTACCATCTCTACACAACACTCTTGCACAATGTGTGCACAACATCACTGTGTATAGGGCACCACCTGCACAATGTGTACACAATGCCAAATGTATATCGCACCACTTGTACAATGTGTACACAATACCACATGTACACAGCACCACATGCACGACATCTACATGAAACCATACGTACAGAGCACCACATGCACAACATGGCATGACACCACCTGCACACAACACCACATGTACAACATGTACACGGAACCACATGCACACAACACCACATGTAAAATCATGCACACAACACCATATGTACATAGCACCATATGTAAAACACGCACGCAACACCATATGTACATAGCACTGCATTTAAAACATATACATAACACCATATGTATACAACACCACATATCCAACATGTGCACAAAACCATATGTGGACAACACCGTATATCCAACATGTACATAGCACCATCTATAACCTAGCATTGCATACACAATATACAAACAGCAACATATATACAACAAACATACAACATCATATGTACACAATACTACATATGTTACATGTACACATCACCATAGGTACAATCACTGAATAAACAACATGCACACCATATACACAACAATAGTAATGCATATCCATAGACCACACACTGACCCCACAAGCAACGTTTCTTCTAGTGTCTTTCTATTATCCATGTTTATCCTAGCATGTCGCGAATCACACTACTTTCACTTGGTTGATGTACCCCTCATCATTACATGTCTATAACCTACACATATGCATAGTAAAATCATATAATATCAATTCATGTCCACATACTGACCTCATAGATCCATCAGGGTTACTCTTCCCACTTGATTCCTCATAAGACCAAGAACCTTTTCATGTCATTCACCTACATAATCAATCATTCCTCCACAACAATGATCCTTGAAAATCCTGTCAGATAATGACATAGATACATAGATACATAAATATATATAATCATTAGCATAAAATAATCATGATTCTATCAAAAATACATACACACATATATACATATAAACATTAGCATCATGATCCATGACGACCATGTCATACACGACATACATACATACATACATACATGTATACAAATATAAACATCAACATAATCATGATTACAACACAATTGCTAGATATCATAAGGTATAGGTTAAGAGAACTTCATTTATCTGTGTGCACTATGCACAACATTGATAAAAAAAGTTCCCAACATAGCCAAGGCATCTGACACCTCAATTCCATTTACTTTACCTTTTTGGTTACCTTTCAAATGTTTGTACTACCACCGTCCATGTACCACAATGAACCCAACCAATCTAGCCGACTATCATATTCTTACCTTTCGTTGCACTTACACGAGCATCGAGCTTCATTCGTGTCTTACATTACCTATTAGGTACCACACAGCTCTCCCCAAGCTCTATTAACTTCCTCTTTCCCCAACCAATTTCCATGACTCTCAAAACATAAAAGGAAAGAACAAGAGCAAGCAAGAAGAATACCATGAAAAACCATTTTTGGCTTGAGGGGTTCTGACCCAGGTTCAGAGTTAGTGTGTAACCAAAAAAAAACTCTTACTATTGGCCCTTTCGGCAATGACCTGCTTGCGTAGGCCAAAGTCTCACCCGAAGCAATATGGGGGGGTGTTGGAACTAGGTTTCCACACCCTGAGAGAGAATTAAATGAAGTGGGCACCTTCAGATCTGATTTAACACCTAGACTGACTTGAACACCATAAAACCTAGGTTGATTAACACAAATTAATCCAGTGCACACACCGAGGCAAAAGATCTGCAATTCCTTTAACATTCCTAATAATGTGATATTCAAAATTTACAGAGCTAGATCTAAGAAATTAACATTCATATCAACAGTAAACATAAGTACGCAACCAATCCAATCACAAATAATATAACTTAATGTGGTAAATGGAAATCATATGCAAAAACAGATCATAAAGAAAATCATAGACGCATTTGTTCCATGGAGTTATCAAAATAGGTCTTTATTCATCAGCAGTCGTAACAACCCTTAAAATTCCTCAGATCCACTCGCGCACAAAGCTAGCAGGGTCCGCGCACAAAGCCAGAAGGGTGGTCTCTGCACACATAGCCAACAAGAGCCTTTTAGAAACAGAAAATTACTCAGATTTTCCTCAAATCTCAGAACATACATACACTTTCATCCAAAAACTCTCTTATCTGACTCGATCTAGACTTCTATTTATAACTTAGCCTGCGCTTATCCTAAGGTCCAAAAATCGTGGTTTGAGACTCCTAGATTTACCCTTTAACCCATTACAACTCATGAAGGGACTTTGACCCGCCCCAAAGCCCCTTGACTGTGCATTTCTTAGCGCGCGGTACTCAAAACTGCAAAAATTACTATTAATTACTCCAAAAATGTGTTCCTAAGGGACCCTGCACCAACAGTCCCCCAACACAATCTTGTGACTTGTCTCGAGTCACAGAGTTACTCGGGTCTTCATCCTCTTTTGTAACTCCTCGATGGTGGAAATGAAGGGCGCAAGGATTCCCATGCTCTGATTGGCTACACTCTATGCTTTATCCACTAACTTCTGAGAGGTCAGCCCCTCTACTGTGATATTAATACTCTAGTAAGTTTGGTTCAGGTTCTTAACAACAGCATCTAAGTCTTATGGCAACTTTATTGCTTCGTCTGCCTAGGGCTTCATGTGAGTGGTCATGATGTGCTTGTTCCTCTGTAGGTCTTCAACCTCATCACGTAATACCTGGCTTGTTTTCAATCGTGTCATTCTCTAAGCAGGCACAAATGTAGGCAGCGCCTCCTAAAGCTCATCGAACGCCTGCTCTTTGGCACACAGTTCTTGCGAGATCTTCCTGACAAGGGGGTCCATTTGCACTAATGTCCATAGGCCCATAGTTTTATACAAAAGCTTTGTACCCTTGTCGATGGTTGCTGCAATACTGGATGACGCTTCTTTTACTAGAGCACCATGTTGCGCTCGCACTTTCGGTGGAGTTTCTGGTTGAAGTGTTTCTTGCAACTCTGCGATATGTTGCTCGAAATCTACCTTGACTGCCTATACTTCAAAATGGGAGGCCTTTATGGCAGCTACTAAACCTTCAATCTTGGTCTGGAGCGCACCAGAGACAGGGATAACAACCTCAGATAGGTCACCACAGAGACAATCAATCGAGTTCTCTAACTTCACGCGTTGTGCCATCGCTGCTTGTTGCATTGTCTGAGCCTGAAAAGACTCCTGCATTTTTTTTGCAACCTTTTACTCTGCCTTGGTGAGTTATCGGTGCACGTGCACCTCTTTGCACTTCATCTCATCTGAAATGATTGTTTGGATAGCGTGGAGCTTTCCGATGAAGAGCATTGATAAGTCAATGCCAACTTCTGAGCAAGTTTGCACTTGTGCATGCAATGCAAGTTGTTCTATTGTAACCGCTGCTCCAGGGAAGCGGTAGATCCTACTACCTATCTTGCTGATAATCATATTGGTGCTCTCACTCGCTTCAATCGGCCTCGCCTGAGCCACGCTCTCTTGAATGTTATCAATCTTGAGCTGTAACACCTACAATATAGTCTGCAGTGACTCTACTACAACCTTGTATTGATCCTCGCGTGTAGTCCACCTATCCTTGGAGCCAGAGAAAACCACATCTGTTATCTTATCCAATTCATCCTCCGTGAGGTTGACTTCCTCCGTGCCTCCTACCTTCGAACCTTTTTGCGTTTTGCGTGAGCCCTTGGGGTTTTTCACGCCACGCTTGGTACCTCAAGGGGATTTGGCTTCTGTACCATCTAGGACATCTGTGCCTCTGAGATCCACCTCATTCTACTCCTCAGGTTCTGTTAGCCTCCTATATCAATAGGTTTCATCTTTCATGATTGTCTTGATGGAAGTGTGGAATATGTTCAAACCTTCTTACTTGAGCAAAGGTGTTCCATATTCTTAAAAAACCAAAAAAATCAAAAAATTTAAAAAAATGTAAAGAGGGTATACCCTAAAAGAAAGATCAAAGGGTAAAAAGAATAAAAATGGTCAAAAAGAGAAAGAAATGAACCCCAAGAAAAAATAGACCAAGGAAAGTGTGCAAATCTAAATGCCACTACTTTTGTCATCTGTTGTAATAAATTAATTGTGTGCAGAGTGTGAAATTTTTGCCACAATTCATGAATAAGTCAAACTGTTTAAACTTGACTTAGTCATATTTCAATTTCATGTTATAGATTAGAAAATAAATATCTAGCCAAACAGTTTAATCTTGGCAGATAAGTAGCTAGGTAGAGTGAATAAAAGGTGCTCAACAGTTTAATCTGAGCCCTTGGATGTAATAAGGGTAGAAATAGATAGATTCATCATGTAAAAAGAAAAGATTGATCAGGGTTTGCAAGTCTAAATGCACCCTAATAAAGAAGAGAAAATGGTAGTGTTAAGTAGATAGAGTAGGTAGATGGTGCTGCAAAGTGTTATCTGATGAATGGTGCTGCAAAGTGTTGGTTAATCATTTACTTTCATCACAAGTACTAAAGCAGGAAATACACTGGAAAATCACAGCAAGCAAAGTCAAATTCATTAACCTCCCTCATCATTTTTCCCCCTCAAGAGTTTTACTAATTTCCCCAAAAGCACTAAGGTAATTTGAGATCAAAGGGGCTCAAGGCATTTCCTTGACTTCTGGAGGGACCGGACCCTCGGCCTAATGATCAAAATGACCTAAGCACTTGAGATAATTCATCATTGTTATCTTCCATCTTTAACTTTTTCCTAAGTAAAATCCTATTTTACTTATGAAACTGAGGCAACATTCCATAAAATTCCTCAAGACAACTTGTTATTCTAAGCTTAAGTGTTGAAGATAAAATGTGCAATTTACTTCATAAGTTTTCACTTTCTTAGATGTACAAAGATGTTTTGATTTTCCTTGTCCTTTATCATATTAACATTTAACTCTATTATATTAAATCCCTAGTGGAATCCCTTTTCCTAAGTATATAACTCCCCTTTCTAATAAATATCCCCAAAAAACCCTCTTATTATAATGTTTTACCAAAGTATATATTCCCGCACATTTTAAAATAAATATCCCGCTTTATAAAGCCCTTTGGTTAAAACTATAGCCTTATATATAATCCCCTCCCTATGGTGAATTAGTTGTGTTTTAATTAATTCATCGTATAATAAAATATATGTAAAAAAGCGTTAGACACGTAATATATGTGTTTAACACCAAAAACAAAGAATAAAATGCGACGGAGTCCTGTGCCATAGTGTTCCGTCCACGTAGCATTCCACCTAGCCAAACTACCGCCGCAAACCAATTTCATAATTCCATGGGGTTAATTGATCATTTGGACTAATTAACAACCATTCCCGCCTATTAAATTCTCCCCGGGGTAATTAGATTACACGTTAAAACCTTTTAAAACCCCGATGGGCCCACCTTTGAAGTCGCACAAGTTCCCATCCCTTTCAACCGTCGGATCGTCCCTCCGTTGATCAACGGTCCTGATCAATCCCGCTGCCCATCCCGTGTGAGTTATTTAGCCAGCGGGGAGTAGGCGGTTTTTTACTATTCAACATTCCACGTGGCAAGCGTCCTGTGGAATCGCTGCTATTGCGACTTTTACCGCCCTCGTCCATAAGCGGTGCGGGCTTACCGCTTACCGCTTACCGCATACCGCCGGTCCCACTTCCTTACGTCACCCCGTACGCCCTAATGGCGTCATCACCTCGAAAACGACAAAAACCCTTTTGACTTGTTTTTAAGCCATTTTTCGCGTTTTTTCAGTCATTTTTTGTTTCCGAAAGAGACTAAGCTCCCGCTGCAATTTTCAAATTTCACTGCAAATACACCAAATTACTCAGAAATTCCGCTGCGCCAGTATTGAAGAACGTCCCCGCCATTGTTCATTACCTGTTGAAGAACCAATTTCCATTAAAAAACAGGTATTTATCATTCCGCGCCCCGACTGCAAGTTAAACTTAGTTTCCTGTGTTTTTCTCTGAAAAAGTGGTCAAAAGTCCTCTCTGAAGTCCTCATTGAAGATTTAAAACCTGTGAATTTGCTTCCCAAACCTGCCAATTGTTCCAATTTCCTCTTTTGTCAGATATCCCGTCCGGTCTGCAAGAAAACTGAAACCTCCATTTTGAATCCACAAGAACCAAAATGGAGGCCCCAACTGCTCTAAATGTCACTCCTTTGAATGCTCCCCACTGAGATTTAGACTACTTGCCTCTCATAGATGAAGATTTCCAAATAAAAGACCTGCATTTTGATGAAAGTCCCCGTTTGAGCTTCTATCGCTGCAGAGACGAACACTCAAAGGGGCAAGATCTTATAGGGTTGTGGGAATCCAATCTCCCAAGGTATTTTATTCCTACAGTTCACGTTTTCCCTGAAATCATTCATTATTGTCATGCAAATTATGATCCCACACAAAGAGCTGTATTAGCTCCTGATCAAAGTGTTTTGTTCCCTATAACACCTCAGGCTATCAATGCTATGTTACAATTTGAGCCAGAACAAGAATTAGCACCTCTATCCATGGAAGGGCTAATTGAGAAAACCAGACTGTAAACTCCAGAGAAATTGAAAGCAATGTGTCAGTACTTCATGTTACCTGAGCATCAGCCAAAAGGGACTCCCCCCTATGGTTTTTACTTTTTCAATCAATTGGGAAGGCTTATTGTGAATGTAATATCCTTTGTCTTAGGATTCAATACCGGTGAGTATGTAGATGAGATAACTCTGGCTTTGCTATCTATCTTTACCCCTGGGAAGCCTCCTGAGATTAAGTATGATTATGCTTCCTTCATTGCCAACAAAATCCATGATCAATTTTTAAGGCTAGATGATGAAAAGGTTTTCAAGTACTCCTCAGTTATCTATCATCTCATAATTTTCTATCCCTCAGACAAATTCCCTTTCCCTGTTCAGAAACTTGATGCTAAAGGTAATCCCAGGTCTGTTATTTTTTGGTCCCCCATCATTCATTTGTCCTCTGATTCTCCCTACTCTTATTCAGAATTCATTGATCAGTTCGTACACCCTGCTACAACCTTGTTAACAAGAGTTTCTCCCCCTAGGCTTAGTACTGAGATTAAAAAGACCCTGCAATTGTCAAAAAGTTATAAAGTTGGGGATTGGTACTTGTACCAAAACCATACAGTCATCAGGATTTATGGATGTGAATTACATCCATTCAAGTTACCCAGATATGTACCAATGAGAATTTTTGCTTTGGAATACTTTAGACAGATGAACAACTCAGATGTAATCCATTTCTGCAATGTAAAGAGGAAAGCACAGTTAAGGATCAAAAGCCAGTTAGGTCCTTTCATTTTCAATTCTAGGGAAGCTGAAAGAGATGCTGAACTTATATTAGAGAAAAAATTCCAGACATCTTTCCGTTGGGTCCCTTATGACCCCTTTGGTTTCATTTGTGAAAGAAGGTTAAAAAATAAGTCATCTCCTTATATACATCACAGAATTCCTGACATAGAACAGTATGCAAATCAAGATGAATGGGTTAAAGGAACACTTGTTGAAGAGGGAAGTGGAGCTACCAAATTGAATAAACTTATGAAAGATGCTGAGAAGAAATTTGACCTAGAAACATATGATCAAATGCAGGTACCATACATTGGCACATCTTCAGCAGCTACTCTACAACAAGCTATACAGAAAGACAGCCCATCAGTAGCAGCAGAGCCCAAGGGTAAAGGAAAAGAACCTATAGTTCAGGTCATTGAAACCCTGGTCATGGCAGAAAAATCACAGAGTTCCAAAGCATCAGAACCATCTCAGACTTCTCACACACCGGCAAAGCAAATCCAAGTTCCAGAGATGCAAACTCCACTGAATGTGGAAATAGGGAAAAAGAGGCTAGCTCCAGATACCACACCTTCAAAAGGAGCCCCACAAGTTTATCAAGCTAAAAAACACAAGTCTGATCCACCTCCAGATGTAGAGATTATAGATGAGGTATTTGATGATGGTAGGGAGGATAGTCAGCAAACAGGTACAGCAAGTGAGACAAACATAAGCCAGAAAGGGATACAAAAGCAGTTGAGCACTGAAGTTTCTTCTTTCAAACCACCAAAGACAGATACTGGAGACATTAAGAAAACCTTCATTAATATCAAAACAAAGAATGAACCATTGAAAATGAAGGTCTACGATCAGTATATGAAGATGGCTCCTCACAATCAGCAAAGGTTGATGTCAGCATTTGATCTTTCACGAGGTAAAATGCAAATGAGCCACTTCAAAGCTAAGGTGCCAAAGCCAACTTCAGCAACAGATTACATCAGAACAAATTTTGAAGTGTTAGCAAAGGATATCCATCACTTGGATCAGATAGAGCTTCATAGACAAACAGGGGAAATGGTTTATTCTACTCTCACCAACAAAGCCATGGCAGCTTTAACACTACAAGATTCCTTGAATAATACTACTGCAACATCGAAGATTGAAAGGGCCTCCTCACAGGCCAAGGACAATAGAATAAAGTCTCTAGAAGAGATCATCATTGGTTTGGGTCACAATCCCAAAGACACTAAAGGTATTGAGGCACTGATAAAAAAGAAAGAGGATGATATAGCTGCACTCAGAAAACAGCTGAAAATACCAGCCTCGAGGCACCCCCAGACACATGAAGTAATAAAAGGAAATTCACAAGAATAAATGATGGAGTTGCTCTTGAATTTGACAGAGCGACTAAATGAAACAGAAAAGGAGTTGGAAAAAGCATTGCAGGAACAGGAAATTCTCAAGCAGGCTTCAGCAACAGGTACTACAACTACAGGACAGCAGGAACAACCTTCTCCGGTGAACATTTCTAATTTGAATTCTGAGGATTTAATTAAACAAATGGAGAGTTTGCAGCTAAAGGTCACAGAACTCCAAGAAACAAAATTACAATTAACGAAACTGGAGGGAAAATATGACACATCCAAAAAGACAGCTGCTGACAACCTCAGGGAAATAAAAAGATTGGAGAAATTGGTTGAGGCTTTGCAAAAAGATCTTTCACTGGAAAAGCCTCTGAACGAAATAAATGATATTCTTTGGGACAACATCATTAACTTGATAAGAGATATTTGGCCTTCCATCCAAGCTATTTTTGAGCAGAATGAGTTAGTCAAGATAGCTCAAGAGGAAATAAATAAAACTAGACATGAATTAAGAGGCAAGCCAGAGCTGGCCCAGCAGCTCATTCAGTTTTTGAATTCCAGAACAAAACAAAAACTAGCATTGTTAGGAATTGATGACAGAACAGGTGTAGTTTTGGAAGCAAAGAGGATTTTCACCAAGAGAACTTTCATGCAAAATCTAGAAAGAAAGTGTACTGATATTTTGGTCGACATCAACGTTTTGAGAGAAAAGTTTCAAGCTCTGCTCGACAGTGATTTGCCAAGTCCCATGCTCACAGAGGATCAAATAGTAGACTTAGAAACCTATGAGAAAAGAATCCAAGCTCATGCTAAAAATACAGCGATAGGTTCTACTAATATAGGTTCTACTAGCTCATCAGAACCTGTAATACCAACCAGGAAAAGTATTTATGAAAAAGTGAGGAATCTATTTCATCTGGAGCATGAATTAAAATATCTATTTCCGAACGAGCCCACTTTTTATAAACTTACTGAAGCCGATGAAACTTTAAGGAAGCTCAGAAGAACAATGATACCAGATGAATAGTGGTGGAAGGAAATGCTGGAAATTTTGTAAAAAATGTTGTCAGGATAAAAGTTTATCTTTACTATTGAGTAAATGGTAAAAAACAGAAATGCAGATGAAAGAGTATCAGATGAAAGGTCAAAGAGTATCCGTGAGAAGAAAGAGTATTCAACAAGTCAAAGGAATACGCAAAGGACAGCACAGAGCCCTATTTTGAGCACTTATCCTTATCACGTCCATGAAGAAAGGAACAACACATCAGTCGTTATTCATTATTCTATTTACGAGACCATGTGTCTCTTGTTTGTTTGTAAATATGCTTTAAATCAGCCTGAATTATTGGCTATGATAGAGTAAGATTGTTAGGATTATTTTTGTATAAATAAGCCCTCAAAGAGAGTTTTGAGGGTGGATTCTATTACTCTGCTGTAACATTGAGGTTTTCGGAATAAAAAGCTTTTGGACAAATTTACTTGTGGCTTACTGGATGACGTTTTGAAGCACTGGACTTGTTGCAGGATTCATGTGTTGGACTTCAGTTCAATAAGTTTTCCAATCCTTGTGTTTAAATTTTATATTAGTTTATGCTATCATCATATCCATTTCTGAATAGTTTACATAAAGGATTGAAACAGAATTTGCTTAATTGTA
The DNA here is from genome assembly GCA_034641835.2 of Pinus albicaulis. Lineage (NCBI taxonomy): Eukaryota > Viridiplantae > Streptophyta > Pinopsida > Pinales > Pinaceae > Pinus > Pinus albicaulis. The sequence goes on along the minus strand of CM076580.1, from coordinate 1,806,396,313 downwards.
CTCTGTTTTCACATGTGATTATTCTCGATGTTTTCTTCTGGATTAGTTATAAGCATGAATTCTTAATTGCTCATGTTTTGCTGATTTCAACATTGTTGATTACTGTAACAAAGAATCCTTCATTGCTCTTTGCTTGTAGTCATTTCTCTTCTTTCTCTTGAATATGGTGAAGGATTCTTAGTTGCCTTTCATCCTTTCAAGACCATCCATCCACTTTAAATTTTAAGGATTGCTCTCTGTCTAGCTATCTTGCCCTGTAATACCATCTTGTGTTTAGAAAAGAAATCCAGTAAAGCCATCCTTAGACTCCATAGCCCAATGGACTGAAAGCCCTCAACCTTGCCCTTAGTTTGTGGATTCCACCATTTTCCCAAAACAAACTTTGAATATATAACTAGCCTAAAATCATTCAAAAACAAAGATAAATCATAAAGAGAGAGCCCTCTCTGGATGCAGATTGGCTAGATTCTGCATCTAAAAGGTTGGTTTGTGGTTACCTCGGGTATACTTTCCTCTTACACAACTTCTAGGAAAACCTGAGTGATAACAGGTTCCTTTTCCTTTTATACTTCTTTCTCAGCTTCCTTTTCTGCTTATTTGTCCTTGACAGTCTTTCTTGTTGTCTCTCTGTCGGACGTGAAGGTTGTGATAGGCATAGCAGAGCCTAGCCTAGTCTTCCATCCTTCAGGACAAGTCGTAATGACCTGGTTGATTTTAGCCTCTGTCACCATATACGGCAAGTTGTACCATACTGGATCCTTGCGCAACCGGATCTACACATTGTGTATTGACACTTTGAAGTCCGCAATGGCCTTGTATTTTTTGTATGTGGCTGGGGACAACCATGGGCGCGAGTGGATTGCTACAGCCAATTATTCCTCGAATAAGACCCAAAATATCTTGTTATCTCCCCGTTATTTCAGCAGATTTGTCAAACCGAAACTGCGGAGAGCACACTTGAACCACTTTGGGATTCTAGGATCTAGCCCTCCTGAATCTAGAGAGGGATCTCTCTATAAGTGAAAATATTAATATATCTTTAAAGGTTTTATGTGTGATATTAGGCTAGTTATTAAGAACAAGGGTTTTTGTTCGGTTTTGGATGGTTGAGCATGATTTTTAGTTGAGTGGAAAGTCCTGAAATGCAAGAGTTTCAAAGGTGTGAAGTTGCAAGCAATCAGAAAAAGACTTCGCTGATACGATAGATATAATGCTGGTTTTTAGTCCATTGGGCGATGGAGTCATAAAAGAGTTTAATTGTGCAACAATTTCAAGAGTGTTCCAAGGGGTAAGTCATCTATATCACAAGATCTCTTAGAAAAAATGATGGAATGGAACAATAAAAGTGTTGAAGGGGTGGAAAAAGACAATAATTTCAACTAGGATTTATCAGTCTTTCCAAACAAGAAAATCCTTTTAAGTAACTATTTAAAACCAACCAAAGGACAGGGCTAACCATAGACTTCTTTGGACAAGCTTGTATTAAAGCTAACTCATTAGACAAACAATCCAGTAATCTACATAATTACTTTCAGAAGGGATGAAAACAAATAAGAAAAACAAAGTGCAACCTAAGATCAGATAAGATACTTTTAAATCTAAACTTCTTTCATCATACTCTTGGGGAAACTTTCAGAATTACCTTTGGAGAAAGAAACTAGAAGAAAGGGCAAACCATAAACCTTTCTAGTCAAACTCTATTAAGCATATAATGAAAATATCATTCAAGAACTTCCTTTCAAGATTTTGCACATCAAGACAGGGGCAAACCAACATTCCTTGATAATGTTTACACTTAACTTAAGTCATTCTTAAACACACAATTTGGAGGAAAACATTGAGATAAAGCTTATCAGTCAGAGAAGGGTACTATAAACAGTAAATCCTAACTCTATGCTTGTTGTTCTTTATCAGAGAATAAATGGACAAAATGGCATACATGAAAGGAAAACAATAACACAGAAAGAAGCACTTCACCAGTGATATAGACTAGGATCCCAAGAATCAGCTTGTATATTGAAGTCAATCCAGTTACATTCTTCAAGTCCAATGTTTCAGTTCAGCAATCATCTTCTCTTCTCAGCCTAACTTATTTGATTACAAACAGAGCTTCAAGAGCCTCTGAACACTATTTACATGTAGAAAGTTTCGAGCACAAGTATATTTCAAAGTTCTGCAACCAACCAGCAACCAACCCTTTACAATGTGCTCCTCAAAAATATTTTATAGGAAAATGAGGAGGTGGATGATAGAAAAAATCTATAGGTTCAATTAATACAATTTAATGCTTCTCGGCCTTTGAGGGGCTCAATGGAGAAGATTAAAAATATTTCCTCTGTATTAATTGGTTTACATTAAGTATTAAGCTCGCTGGGAAGATTTGTTGATTTTAAGGCTCTTAGTTATCTTTTCAATAACTCTGCTGACAGTTTACAATAAGTTAATTTGGCTGAATTAACTATTCAGTTGTATTGAGGCAAATATCACTGACTGAGGTAATATCTATACCTCCTTTGAATGCCTTGAGGCTACAGGTGGCTTTTGGTAGTTGAGAGGATTCAATTAGCCTCTGATGTGGTAGTGGAGGTTTTCTCGGATTGATAGATATTATTGTTTTTCTTTAAACATTGTTAATTTGCTTTAGCTCTGTGTGTTAGGCTTAATTAGGCCTAATTTCTGTCTCTGTTCTTCAAACTGTGTTTTCTTGAGTGAATTAGGCTTTAAATAGTCGATTTAGGCCGTAATCCCTCAAACTGTGTAAATCATATTTAATTCTTCATCTCTGCTGTGACTAGGTCTTTTAACACTGATACTCTTTGCTTGATTTTAGCTTTGATGTGTCTTGTTTATGTGCAGGAATTACAAGGGCTTTTTAATGTCGTCATTGCTCATGAGGCACCGGAAAACTCGGATGGGAAACCCTGTGGAACAATCTCTTTGATGAATAAAGGCCTGGGGGATCGTCATCCCCAACCTTCAATTTCCTTTTAAAACTTTTGAAAAAACTATTAAAACCTGCATAAACAAGAAAAATTTAGAAAATCTTGCGTATTTTTGTTTAACTTCTTTAGAGGCTGAGATTAGATCGTAGTCATTGGATGAAAACATCCAACAGCAAGGATTGTTCGCGAAGGTTAAAAAGGAAGGAGGTTGGATAAACTGTGCAAGAGATTAAGTCTGGGCCGTTGATGCATATTGATCAACGGTCGAGATTAATCTTGAATATATAATGCGAAGGGGTCATACTTTATAATGAAATGGGGAAAATACAAAGAAAAATAGGCAAAACCTTAATCGGCAGCGAAAAATGCGTTAATGAAATTTGGGGTTTCTCAGATGATTCTGGGCCGTCAGATGAGATTGGCCACAGAGATCAACGGCGAAGGTTGATCTATGAAGTCCCTTGGAGGATGGCGGAGGGCGATGAACTGAGGGTAAAATTAAACTGGGACCATTGATCTGCAGAGATCAACGATGGAGAATGAATGCGATGGAATGCAATATAAATGGGGGAAAGTGGTTTTGGCTATAGAAACCATTGGTTTCGCGCTGCAAAATGAAGGGTGGTTTTAACTTTTCGAACACGATATGCGTTAGAGCCTGACACGTGGCATTTCAAAACCACCCTCATCGCATAATTTTGAAACATTATCTTTCGGGCTTAAATTTACGCGAAACAGCGCATCGACCGTCAGATCTGGGGTCTTGGATCGGACGGTCGAGGAGAGAGCGCGATAAGACAAGATGCGCGGGCAGAAAGAGGAAGGTGGTTTTAATCTAGACCATCCGATTAGGGAATGGATGGCAGAGATTGGATCTGGAGAATGGTAGGACCCAAAGGAGTTGGGCCTATCGGGTTTATTATGGACCGTTGGATGAAATAGATCAACGGCGGAGATTTAATCTTGGGGTTAATGAAATAAAATATGAGGCAGGCGCTGGGCGGAGAAAGGGTGATTGTGGGCCGTTGATCTGTAGAGATCAACGGCGGAGATTCGTTTAAAACTTTATACAGTGGGGTCTGAGAAATACAAAGGGAAAAGAGAATTGATCTGGACCGTCGAATCTGAGTGTATGGACGGCCCAAATGCAATCGGAAGATTGTGATCGGCGGGGGCAAAGAGAAAAGAGCACCAATGCGATTGAACGAGGGTCGTTGATCTAAGGCTCAGATTGACGGCGAAGATTTATCTGCAGAGGTCCAAAGGCGGAGGGATGGGCTTTGGGACGAAGTGATGTGAGCCGTCAGATCTGAGCTTGGTGGGGAAGATCGACGGCTAAGAAGCCATCGGAAGATCGCCAATCGGGAAGGGGTAATAAAATATTAAAAATCGCCCAATGGAAATCTCTGATGCGAGATTCTGAAGGCCGTTCATTGGTTTTGAATCAACGGTTGGAATCCGCCCTAACCAATGAACTGGCGGGTTACGTTATAATATAAAAAATGGGGTTTTAAATAAAATGCAAAGGGAAAATGCCTTCGGGGATGGTTTATTTATAGTGTTTAGCGCCCGATTGCGGGGCTTTCGGTTTTGTGAAGAGGCAAAGGGATCAGGGGATATAAATAAAAGGAGATAATCAGATCGGAAGTTTTGTGTAACAAAAAGACATGTGCCCGTCGAAAGTCCTGATTGCGATAAGCGCTTCGAGACTTTAACTCCTGGTCCTGGGTGTGGGTATATGGTGGGAAAGTGGTTTAGGGCTTAGCCCAAAGGGGCTTAGGCCTATAATGAAAATATGGGTTTTTTATGAATTTTCAAGGATTTTCAAAGGATTTTGAGGGTTTCGGTAAGGTTTAAAAAGGAGTTTTAAACCTTATTAAGGGGTTTTTATGAAGGGAAGAAGGGAAAAGAGGAAAAATAGAGGAATTTTATGGGAAAAAGAGGATAAAAATGGAGGTTAATTTGAAGTGAAAGGAGAGGTAAAATGAGGGAAAAATGGAGTTTTTGCAGTAGTCTTTTCTTCAATTAAAACAAAGCAGATGCCACAATTGCGAGGAAAACAGTAGTGAAGATTAATCAAAGGATAGGATATCTTTGAAAGACTTCAAGAACTAACAATTTTGCAATAAAACTTGTTTCTTGAAGGCTTCAAAAATGATTTAGCCACCATTTGATATGACAAATTTTATAAGTGGCTAACAGTGGCTCCACATGGGGATGGTGCCTTCTTGATGGACATTTATATTATCAGTCAAGAACAAGAGAATTTGTCCATGTTGTGGCTAGGAGGGATAAAAATCATTCGAATTTGTACGCAAGGTGTCAATACCTTAGCCGTCTATTGCATTTAGGTCGCTTAGAGTCGTAGAAGTCGAATAGTTTTAGGTTCAACCCATCTTTTGTCCCGTTTAGTTATTTTAATGAATGTAATTAGCCTTTGATTTAACTAGAAACAAATTTCCGCAGAGGAACCAAAGAGACACATGAAAATGCATATAAAATGTAACCCTCGGATACATTGGGAGGGGGGGGATTTCTACAGTAAATATTGTGTGTGTTAAGCATTTGTTCTCTGATTGAATATATTTCGATGTTTGTTGATCATCAGTGTGGAATAGTAGATATTATGTCTCTGTGTGTGCATTTTCTTGATTATGAGGTATTTGAGCCTCCAAATTTGTGTTAATTTGATGAAGAATTTGCTGTGTTGAACCTCCGAAAGTCTCTCTCTGTCCATGGTTGAGCGTGGTCCATATTGAGTCTCCTGAGTGTGTCTTATTGATATGCACCCCTGTGAGAAACCGAGGTGGTTACAGTAACCTTGGTACCGGGCATAGAATCGTGTGCTCGAAAGAGTGTGACCTGTAGTGTTGGATTGCCCACAGCACAGTGAGCTCAGCTAGTAGTGAAAACCCCGCTTACAAAGAAATAAGTTCGTTTTGTTGTGAACTGAGAGTGTTGTCCCAAGATTCAAACCTAGCTTCCACCCATCGGAACGAATAAAAAGACTTGTGTTAACCCTGGTGGTACCCCGGTCAAACACTGTTCACAATCTGGAGTGGGTTTGCGAAACCAAACCCACCCATATCGCACCGCCTTTGTACGGAAGTGAAACCACTCAAACATCACGCGATCCTGTGAAAAGCTGCCACATCGACGGGGCAATACTGCCCTCATCGCTCCCTCATCGTGTGATAACTATCGACGGTGAAATCAATGCGATATCGAAGTATGTCGTCCAATCTGGAGGCTGGCTCATCGAACGGTGATCGCACTCAAAATAGCACGGAAGATAACTCAAGGTATGGGCATTTACATTTAATTGAAACCCGTCGATTGTATATGTGGGCCCGGGGCCTAAAGTATATTAAAGTGTTTCATTGTCAATATCGTCGGGTTATTAGTATAAGCCAGAAGTGTTATAACCTTGATTATAAGGTTAGAAGGTATAAGGCGGGCCAATCTATCCTCTCGTGGTATCGTTGGTTGAGGAAGTTGGTGTATCGGCTTTAATACATTAAATTTCCCGTTGGTTGGGACTTAGGACTGTCGTGGATCTATATTGTGGGGGATTAAAGTCTGAAGATATAATTAAAATTATCCCAAGTCTTAACATGGGAAAGGATAAAATATGAAATGAGTACATATGATTTAGGCGCACAGAAATAAAGAAATATAAGGAGCTGTGTATATAAGTGGCCATAACTAAAGTTGGATTAAAGCATTCATAGAATTAAAGGGAATTATGGACAGAAATTAGAGACCAGCTGTCCTTGGGGGCCGGATTAAATTTTTTTGTTGTCAATTGTGGTATCAGAGCTACTTCCGAGTTGTTAGAGGTGATGGCAGAAGGAGAGGCGATGATCCCTCAGAGGATATGTTGGAGACCTTGTAGAGGGTCCAAGCCAGATTGGATGCCATGGAGCTAGGGACGGCCTAGAGATCCCCGAATACACTGAACCCGAATTAGAAGAAGTCGGAGAAAATGCTGGGAGAAAATGCCGAGATTCCTCCCCAGATGAGGCTCCTCAGAACTGTTCTGGGGTCTGCAGTTAAGCCCAAGATTGAAGTGTCGAGTTTTGCAGGAGGACTGAATCCAGAGGAGCTGGTGGACTGGATTAATGAAAAGAAAAAGTGCTTTGACTATGAAGAAATGAGCGAAGATAAGAAGGTCACGTTTGCAGTAACAAAGCTAAAGGGACATGGTGCACTTTGGTGGGATGGAGTGCAGGCAGAAACAAGGAGAGTTGGCAAGAAGCCTATCAAAAGCTGGACCAGAATTATGGCTAAGTTAAAAGGTATATTCTTGCCTAGTGATTATCAGCTAACATTTTTTAGGCAAATGCAGAACCTGAGACAGAGGTTGCTGACAGTAAAGGAATACACAGAAGAATTCTATAGAGTAAGCATAAGAGCTAGGCAATTTCAAGACACATGAGAGAATATTGCCAGATATGTGAATGGTATCAAGCTGGAGATCCAAGATGATATTGGTCTTCTGTCTCCTAAGACAGTTGAAGAGGCCTATCAGATGGCCTTGAAAGCAGAGGAGAAACTCATGAGGAAGCAGTCTGCCAAAGGGAAAGGTACTTTCCGTGGAAAGGGAAGTTAGGGTGGTAGAAGAAAGCCTACTACACCCAGAGATGGAGTTAAGAGTAGCTCACCTCAGAATGCATCTACAGAGGGTGATGCAAGAGGCAGAAGGGGTTCTTACAGAGGAAGAGGAGGAAGAGGCATAGGTAGAGAGTTGAAGTGCTATAGATGTCAGCAAGTGGGACACAAGCACTATGAGTGCCCAGAGAATGTGAGTGCTGGTCCAAGAAATGTTTTTGTTGCCCAGGCTAGAGAAGAGGCAGTAATTGAAGAAGAAATTCTACCAAAGAGGGGAGAGTCCTTGGTGGTTAATAAGGTCCTGTTGAAACAAACCAAAGAGGTCACTAAGCCTGCACAAAGGAAGACTTTGTTTAGGAGTATATGCAAAGTCCAAGGGAAATGTTGCCAGCTAGTCATTGATAGTGGCAGCATAGACAATCTGGTTTCCACTGAGGTGATAGAGAAGTTGAAGCTGAAGACAAGGGAGCATCCAACTCCCTACAGGGTGTCCTGGCTGCATAAAGGGCACCAGCTGATTGTAAAGGAACAGTGTGAGATAGAGCTGCAAATGGGCAACTACAAAGACAAAGTCCTGTGTGATGTGGTGCCCATTGGATGTGTGTCACATACTGCTGGGTATACCTTGGCAGTTTGACAAAGCAGTAGTGCATGATGGCAAGAATAACACTTACAAGTTCTTCAAAGATGGGGTACATCATACATTGATACCCATGGAAGAAGGAGAACCATCAAGCAGAGTGTCTGATCCAAAGACCTTGTTGCTGAGCGGGAAGGAGTATCTATAGTAGATTGAAGAAGAAGAAGTAAGCTTTGCTTTAGTTTGAAAACCTAAGGTAGTTCTTACTTCTACAAAGATTTCTGATTTGCCAATAGAAATCCAAGAGATGTTAGATTGTTATTGTGACATTGTTGTGGATGATTTACCTGATGAGCTGCCCCCTGTGAGGAAGATCAGCCATCAGATAGATTTTATCCCTGGTTCAAATCTGCCAAATAAGGCAGCCTACAGAATGACTCCCACAGAAAATGAGGAAATCAGGAAGCAAGTACAGGAATTAGTGGACAAGGGGCTAATCAGAGAAATTTTGATCTCGTGTGCAGTGCCAGCAGTATTGAGCCCGAAGAAAGATGGAGGCTGGAGAATGTGTACTGATTCCAGAGCAATCAATAAGATAACAATCAGGTACAGATTCCCTTTGCCCAGAGTTGAGGATTTAATGGATTGTTTGAGTGGTGCCAAATATTTTTCAAAGTTAAATTTAAAAAGTGGATATCATCATATTAGAATAAAGGAGGGTGATGAGTGGAAGACTGCCTTTAAAATGAATGAAGGACTGTATGAATGGATGGTAATGCCTTTTGGGTTGTCAAATGCACTTAGCACTTTTATGAGACTTATGAATGAAGTGTTGAAAAAATTCATTGGTAAATTTGTGATAGTGTATCTGGATGATATATTAGTTTTCAGCAAAACTAAAGAAGAACATCTAAGGCATCTTAATTATGTCTTGAAGAAGCTGCACCAAGAGAAATTTTTGATAAACTTAAAGAAATGCTCATTCATGAAGGAAGAGTTGGTGTATTTGGGTTTTTTTGTCTCTGTAGAAGGATTGAAGATGGACCCAGAAAAGGTTAAGACAATTGTGGAGTGGCCTTCACCCAGAAATGTTTTTGAGGTAAGAAGTTTCCATGGACTTGCCAGTTTTTATAGGAAATTTATAAGAAACTTCAGTAAGATTAATGCACCCATCATTGAGACAATAAAATAAAGCAAAAAGCCATTTAAATGGACTACTGAAGCAGAAAGAAGCTTTAAACTTTTGAAGCAAAAGATAACTGAAAAGCTTGTTTTAATTCTGCCTGATTTTACTAAACCATTTCAAGTGAAGTGTGATGCCAGTGGAGAAGCCATTGGAGCTGTGCTGAGTCAGGATGATAGGCCTGTAGCTTATTTCAGTGAAAATCTGAATGACACCAGAAGGAAGTATTCCTCTTATGAGAAGGAATTCTATGTAATTGTTCAGGCATTGGAAAAGTGGAGGCATTATTTAATGTCCAAAGAATTTGTATTATACTCTGATAATCATGCTCTACAGTACATTGTACAGCAGCCCAAGTTAAATCATAAGCATGCCAAATGGGTTGATTATATCCAAAGTTTTAACTTTGTTTTGAAACATATAAGTGGCCAAGCAAATAAGGTAGTTGATGCTTTGAGTAGGAGGCACATGCTTGTTCAAGAAACCAATTTTGAAGTTGTAGGATTTGATTTTCTCAAAGAACTGTATAAAATAGATTCAGATTTTAAGGAAGCATTTGAAGCATGTTGTAACCCTATTCTAACAGATAGAAGCCAGAGGCTAGATTATTTCTTGCAGGAGGACTTACTATTCAGGAGAAACCAACTGTGTGTACCAAAATGTTCCATGAGAGAAAATTTGATCAAGGAGAAGCATAGTGGTGGACTTGCTAGGCACTTTGGTACTGATAAAACTTATGAACAGCTGAGCCACTTCTATTATTGGCCCAAGATGAGAGCAGAAGTGGACAAGTTTGTGAAAAATTAAAAATTCTGTCAATATGCCAAAGGAAGGAGCCAGAATGCAGGATTGTACACTCCCTTGCCTATTCCAGAAAGGCCTTGGGACATGGTGAGTATGGATTTTGTTCTAAGATTGCCCAAGACTCAGAGAGGGAATGATGCAGTCTTTGTTGTAGTGGACATATTTTCCAAAATTGCACATTTTATTCCATGTTATAAAACTAGTGATGCCACCCATGTTGCTAACTTATTTTTCAAAGAAGTTGTTAGGTTGCATGGATTTCCCAAGAGTATTGTTTCAGACAGAGACACCAGATTTGTGGGCCATTTTGGAGGACCCTGTGGAGGAAACTTGGTACCAAACTGAGTTTCAGCTCAGCCTATCATCCTCAGACTGATGGACAAACTAAGGTAGTGAATAGAAGTCTGGGAAATCTATTGAGAAGTATTGCAGGAGAGCATCCCAAGCAGTGGGATCATATTTTTCCCCAGGCAGAATATGCATATAATGACTCGCCAAACAGAAGCACAAGGCAAAGTCCATTCCATATTGTTTATGGAATGCACCCCAGAGGAATATCAAAGTTAAGAAATCTGGCAAAGGCAGAGCTCAGGAGTGTTGATGGTGAGGAATTTTCTTCAGAAATCCAAGCCATACATGAACAAGTGAAACAGCAGCTACAAGGCAGCAGCATCAAATACAAAGGCAGAGCAGACTTGAGCAGAAAAGAAGTCCATTTTGAAGTAGGAGATCTAGTTTTGGCACACTTGAGAAAGGAGAGATTCCCAAAGAAGCAGTATAACAAACTGAAGTTTAAAAATATTGGGCCATGAAAGATACTTAGAAAGTTTCCTGCTAATTCTTATGAGATTGAATTGCCTCCTGATGTTGGAATATATCCCATTTTTAATGTTGCATATTTGTACAAGTATGAAGATGATGGTGCAGAAGAAGGACTAGCAGACAAGGAACAGATTGAGTGGGCAAAGCAGCTACCTCCAACACAACCATTACAACCAGAGAAGATATTGGAAAAAAGAGTGTCCAATAAGACCAGAGGAAAAGAGTACTTTCAGTACTTAATCAAGTGGAAGGACCAACCAGAGGAAGATGCCACTTGGATGACTGAAGGAATGTTGCATAAAATAGGTGGATCAGTGGAAGAACTCATGGACAGGAGTCCATGAAGAAAAAAAATTGCCCTCGGGAGTTTGATGCAGGGGCATTAGACGCTAGCCAGCAATGTAGGAATTTTGTCCACATGTTGTGGCTAGGAGGGATCAAAATCATTCGAATTTGTAACAGCAAGGTGTCAATACCTTAGCTGCCTGTTGCATTTAGGTCAGTTAGAGTCAGTAGAAGTCGAATAGTTTTAGGTTCAGTCCATCTGTCCTGTTTAGTTATTCGAATGAATGTAATTAGGCCTTTTGATTTAACTAGAAACAATCCTCAGAGAGGAACCGAAGAGACACATGACAATGCATATAAAATGTAACCCCCAGATACATTGGAAGGGGGGGATTTCCACAGTAAAGATTGTGTGTGTTAAGCATTTGTTCTCTGCTTGAACATATTTCTATGTTTGTTGATCATCAGTGTGGAATAGTATATATATTGTCTCTGTGTGTGCATTTGCTTGATTCCGAGGTGTTTGAGCCTCCAGCGTTGTGTTAATTCGATGAAGAATCTGTTGTGTTGAACCTCCGAAAGTCTCTCTCTATCCATGGTTGAGCGTGGTCCATATTGAGTCTCCTAAGTGTGTCTTATTGATATGCACCCCTGTGAGAAACCGAGGTGATTACAGTAACCTTGGTACCGAGCAAAGGATCATGTGCTCGAAGGAGTGTGACCTGTAGTGTTGGATTGCCCACAGTACCGTGAGCTCAATTGGTAGTGAAAACCCCGCTTACAAATAAATAAGTTCGTTTTGTTGTGAACTGAGAGTGTTGTCCCAAGATTCGAACCTAGAGTCAACCCGTTGGAACGAATAACAATATTTGTGTTAACCCTAGTGGTACCCTGGTCAAACACTATTCATAATCCGGAGCGGGTTTGCGAAACCAAACCCACCCATATCTCACCGCCTTTGTATGAAAGTGAAACCATTCAAACATCACGCGATCCTGTGAAAAGCTGCCACGTCGACGGGGCAATACCGCCCTCATCGCTTCCTCATCATGCGATAACTATCGACGGTGAAATCAAAGCAATATCGACGTACCCCGTCCGATCTGAAGGCTGGCTCATCGAACGTTGATCGCACTCAAAATAGCGTGGAAGATAACTCAAGGTATGGTCGTTTGCATTTAATTGAATCCCGTCGATTGCCTATGTGGGCCCGGGGCCTAAAGTATATTAAATTGTTTCATTGTCAATATCGTTGGGTTATTAATATAAGCCAGAAGTGTTATAACCTTGATTATAAGGTTAGAAGGTATAAGGCGGGCCAATCTATCCTCTCGTGGTATCGTTGGTTGAGGAAGTTGGTGTATCGGCTTTAATACATTAAATTTCCCGTTGGTTGGGACTTAGGACTATCGTAGATTTATATTGTGAGGGATTAAAGTCTGGGGATATATTTAAAATTATCCAAGGTATTAACATGGGAAAGGATAAAATATGAAATGTGTACATATGATTTAGGCGTGTTGAAATAAAGAAATATAAAGAGTTGTGTATATAAGTGGCCATAACTAAAGTTGGATTAAAGCATTCATTTGTCAATTTCTAAGAAATTGACAAATAAATTTGACAAGAATTAAAGGGAATTATGGACAGAAATTAGATACCAGCTCTCCTTGGGGGGCGGATTCAATTTTGTTGTTGTCACTTCTTGAAGGCATCAAGAACTTCAGACTTGTATTCTCTGAGGGGCTGATCAATGCCTCATCCATTGGGCTGCAACTTTTTCTTACTTGGATGATCTTCTTATGTTCTGATAATGTTAGCAGCCAAAACAAACAGTGGAACTCTATCACACAAGCTTTCTACCTACCCAATCCTATTGATCTAACATTTTTTCTTCTTTCATAGTGCATTTGGATTGGCAAACTCTTTTACAAACATTTTATTCTTTTGATGTTGGCATGTGTTGTCCTTGATGGCAACCTACTTGATGAAGTAAGATTGTTGGAAATATGATGCAGAGTGTTGTTGATGCAGAGTGTTGTCCTTGGTGGCAACCTACTTGATGAAGTTGTCCTTGATGGAAACTGACTTGATGAGTTGTCTTTGGATGGCAACCTACTTGATGAAGTTGTCCTTGATGGAAACCTACTTGATGAATTGCCTATGATAAGCAACCTATGTGTTAAATATGTAAGGATGATGTATCTACATATCAGCTCAGAAGTAACAGAAGAAAGGAATTCCAGTAAGTGCCAGAGTAATGATGAATAAAGTATGTCACAAAGCATACGCAGGTTCGTAAAGGCGAAGTAGCGTATGTACGCGGAAAAGTATGTACCAAGTAGCGTATGCCTATTTGCGCTCTAAATTTATAAAACCAGGGGAATTTACCATGGTATTGGTGTTGGGGAAAATACTGAGAGGAGGGCGGTGAATCAGTATTTAGATATTACTCAAAACATTTACTTTTCTTTCTCTAAAACCCATACGCTACTTTACTGAACCCAACTCACGTATACACGTGAATATCCTTAACAAAACTTGCGTATTACCAGAGATCTCATTATGCAGAAAATTATTTTCTTAGATCATTGCATTATTCATTCATTAGATGTTCAGTAAACATGTGCAGTAAGAACAGAATAAATCATCACACATAAGCATCACACATGAACACCAAGATTTAAGGTGGAAACCCAATTCGGGAGAAAACCACCGCTGCCGTCGTCTCAGTCTTCAATATTTATTATAAATAAAACATCTTACAACATTGTACTGGCACAGACTCATACCAGCACGCAGGCACCCACCTGCAGAAGGCTACAACCTTCTCTCGTTTACCAGCCTCTCCTGGAAGGGAGCTACAACCCCCTGCTCTCGTTTACCAGCCTCTCCTGGAAGGGAGCTACTACCCCCTGCACTCGTTTACCAGCCTCTCCTGGAAGGGAGCTTCTACCCCCTATTCTCATTTACCAGCTACCACTGGAAGGGAGCTACAACCCCCTCACTGAAGGCTTCGACCCTCAGCACCACTGCGGACCACATTTCATCAATTTTCATACTGGATCCAACAGCTTTCACACAACATACCTTGTAGGCCTCTCCTCATCAGATTTTCAGACTCGACCCATTCCACACATACATCAAATTGAACCTTATAAACCATTCAATTCATTCATTGAATCATAAACCAATGAACCAACCAACCACTGATCTTTTAAACGTAATCATCCAACAGCATAATCAGTGTTCAAACAATCCAGATCTAGATTTATTCATTTTAGACTTACGCTAGGTCTTCATCATTTCTTTGTTGATCTTCATATAGCATCACTTCCTCGATCAACTCCATAGGTGCATCATAGATTCAGCGTTAACAGACAACATAGTTCGATCATGCAGATATCTCTTAAAGATATTTATTTATTTACAATCCTTACACATGCACACGTCGTTCTCTATTTCTCTTCTCCTTATATATTTTTGCCTTTAGTAAAACAATGAGTCAAAACCACGAACCGCTAATGGTATTCCTAGACGGGGTCAAAATAGATAATCCAGTGTATTAAAAAATCGAGCCAATCCAAATTGAAACCCCAACCTTCATTCTTCCATGCACGAATCGTCCCAAAGGTAGTCTTTTATCTCCGCCATATAATATTATAACTATAACCCCAATGGTTAATAAATCCGCAAATCTTCGTGCATCTTCCTCATTCGACCACCGTCCGATGGCTTCCCTCCAAATCAACAGTGCACAACAATATCGCTGGGCATCCTGGGTCGAACAATAACGCGCGATGGTGCACAGTGACAAGCGGTTTTGTGTAGTCGTATGGGGACACGTGTCGCCCGTTCTATGGAATCGTAGCCAACCTCTTGAATACCGCTTGCCCGTCGAAAGTGGTGCGATGAAAACCGGAATCTGATTTCACTGTTTATTCCGCATGTGATTCCTTCCCTTCGCTTAGTGCCGCTGACTCAGCAGTAATATATATTCATATAACCTTTCGGGTCCTTCAATAATATTCAATCTTTTCCTTGAAGATTGCGATCACGGCATAACCCAACAATGTATATTGAACCAATAATACGAAGGGAAATCGGGTCTCACACTCAACATAAAATATATTTGCGAAAACCCCTCTGTGGGTCCCTGCGGAGGCACCAAAAGGTTGATGCTGACTTAGCATGCAGTGCCCCCGTAGTAATTCTCCACCGTTGATCTATGGTCAGCGCTTGATTTCCTAGTCAACTGTGGGGGCACCCCCTCCGGTTATTTTAAAACTTTACACTGCCGCCATAACATTACTTTTAATCAAATTTCAATGAACTTTTAACCCGGACTTCAATCTTCAAACAAACTGGATTTCATTCTTTGACCCCGGGCCCACATCGCAGTCGGCCATTTGCGATTTACGATATGCGATGGCGCGATCAAACAAAAATGCGCAAAGTTAACATTTGCGATTTGCGATGGCGCGTTAATCGCAAATCGCAAACAATCAACGGAACTTGCGATGGCGGAGGGTGATGATTATAATATGCGATTTTGTGATGGTGCGACGATCGCACATCGCAAATATCCACATCAACAAGACATTTAAACTTCAAAACTTGCGATCTTGCAATTTGCGCTAAAGTGGTGGGCACCACTTGTCCTCCCTTTTCAGAAATTTAAAGTCTTTGGCTGTTTTATTCAATTTTCTTCATATTGGTTGTTGAGGGCTTTAAAACCTGAAATGACTATCTTTAAATAAACTCTGCTCCTCCGTAGTCTAGAACTACGAATGTCTTCATTCCTTCTGCAAAAAGACTTAGCCCATAACAAAGATTAATTCTCCTCTGCAATACTTGCCTGTGGCCCATCAACAATCTGTTCTCTGTCTATTTTTCCAATTGATAGTTTAGGTGTTGCTGCTGTCTTTACCTTTTTTCTCTGCAACTTTTCTTTTCTCTATTACATCTGAACTGCTCTGTAGATACATCAGATTTACATCATTAACAAATAGGACAAGTCAGTTTTCACCAAGAACAACTTCATCAAGTAGGTTGCCATCAACTTTATCAAGTAGGTTGCCATCCAAAGACAACTCATCAAGTCAGTTTCCATCAAGGACAACTTCATCAAGTAGGTTGCCATCAAGGACAACACATTGCATCATATTGCCATCAATCTTACTTCATCAAGTAGTTTTCTATCAAGGACAACACATGCCCACAATTGGCACACAGTATTGACTGTTGGAGTATCCCGTCCAGGAATACCATCGGAAGTTGTGTGGTTTTGACTCATGGTATTGATAAAGGCTAAATCTATATAAGGAGAAGAAGATCATAGTGCAAGGGTGTGCATGTGTCTGAGTATTGAATGAATACTTCACTCTGAAGTATATCTGCATGAAATGGGTTACAGTTCATTAATAGATTTGAACATATAATGCACCTATGAATACAATGATGGATGAAGAAAATGATGAAGAGGGATCTCTAGATCTGAAATGACCATGTATTGTCTAGATTTGTTTATGAAATGTTTAGATCTGTGATCTGGCGATTCTTTGCTGAAGTAAAGGAGGAGATCTGAGTTATCTGTTCTGAGAGCTACATAGTCCTGAAAAGTTACAGAGCTATACGCAAGTTCGCTTCAGAAAAGGTGCGTTCATACGCAGGTTAGTTTCAGCAAAAGCGCGTATGGAATTTGAGATTAGTTCTGAAATATGTACTGAAGTATACGCAGGTTTGTCTCTATGAAAGCGTGTATGTACGCAGGTTCAGTGAAGTAAAAGCACGTATGGAATCTAAGGTCTGCTGAAGCATGTGGAATGAATTGTCTGATATGTTTTGTTCTTTTACTGCTATCTGTCAATGACGTATTCATACAGATCTAGGTTATTTGAATGTTGATTATACTACTAATTATGTTGATTAAAGATCAAGTTTTTGGTTGATTGGTTGATGATTCAATGAATGAATTGATGGGGTTATAAGTTTCAGTTTGATGTATGTTGAGCTTAAATGTGTGGAGTGGATCTAGTCTAAAATCTGATGAAAAGTGGCCTACAAGGTATGTTGTATGGAAGCTGATGGAACCAGTATGAAAATTGATGAAACGTGGTCCATGATGGTTCTGAGGGTCGAAACCTTCAGTGAGGGGGTTGTAGCTCCCTTCTAGTGGTAGTTGGTAAACGAGAGCAGGGGGTAGTAGCTCCCTTCCAGGAGAGGCTGGTAAACGAGAGCAGGGGTCGTAGCTCCCTTCCAAGAGAGGCTGGTAAACGAGAGCAGGGGGTTGTAGCTCCCTTCCAAGAGAGGCTGGTAAACAAGAGAAGGTTGTAGCCTTCTACAGATGGGTGCCTGCGTGCTGGTATGAGTCTGCGCCAGTACAATGTTGTAAGAAGTTTTCTTTATAATAAATATTGAAGACTGAGACGACGGCAGCGGTGGTTTTCTCCTTAATTGGGTTTCCACCTTAAATCCTGGTGTTCATGTGTGTTGCTTATGTGTGATGATTTATTCAGTTCTTACTGCACATGTTTACTGCTTACTAAACATCTAATGAATGAATGATGCAATGATCTAAGTAAAGAATTATCTGCATAATGAGATCTCTGGTAATACGCAAGTTTTATTAAGGATATCCGCGTGTATACGCAAGTTCTATTCAGTAAAGTAGTGTATGGGTTTTAGGGAAAGAAAAAGTAAAAAAATTTCAGTCAGCTCTAAATACTGATTCACCCCCCCCCCCCCCTCTCAGTATTTTTCCCAACATTTGAAAGCATAAAACTAATCTAAGTCTACTTCTTATTTATCCATGAACTCAGATTAAACAATTGAGTTCATAAGCTTCTCTACCTAACTACTATCTGTTAGGATTAGACTGTCTAACAGATTTTTATTCTCTAATTTCTAAAACAAGAAATTTAAAAGCATACAAGTTAGGATTGAACAGTCTAACTTGTCGCTGATCTATGGCATAAAAAAAAGCTGCACATAGATTATTAGTTGCAGAAAATTAAAACAAAATGGTGAAGGCTTAAGATCTGAAAGTTTTAAGCACATCCTTCTCTTTTCTTCAGCTCTGTTTTTTAGTTTGTTTGAGTTGTCTCTCATTCTTTTCTGGTTCAAGTTTTGGGCTTATTAGAACCAGTTTACTTCTTTCTTTGACTCATGATTTAAATAGATTAGAGTCATTCTTTTTTTTGGAATCTTAGGTTCGGATTTTGAGCTTGTTTGAACCTTTGTTTTCTGTCCTAATCTACCTAACTAATAAGCCAAGATTAAGTTGTTTGGAAAATATATTTCACTAACCTATCAGCAATAAATTTAAAACTAATTAGTCATGATTAGTCTGTATGACTAACTAGGAGTGTGTTTCTTTTAGGAGTGGCATTTAAGCTTGCACACTTTCAGATTTTGTTTCTCTTTTTTGGTATGGGGCTATACCTTTCTTGTTTTTACAATCTGCCCTCTTTTCTCTTTCTATTGTTTTTTGTATTTTTGATTTTTCTAACTTTGAATGCAATGATGGGTGAAATATTTATAATGAGAAAAAGATAAAAAAGGCTCCCAAACATGATAGGATCAAGAGAAATAATGTTTGAGCATCTTGCCATTGACAAGACCCCCAAACAGTTCAGCTCCATTCAATCCCTGCAAGAAATAGGCATTGTTACCGGCAGAAGAATGAATGAGATAAGGGCCAAGCCATAAGTTATCAAATTTTCCATGCTTGCCCTTGTCTTCTCTCCTTGAATCCCACTTTAACACTTTGTCACCAATATTGAAATTACTGGCCTTTGTAATGCTCTGTTGTAGACCTCCTCTCTAGTTTACTGAAGATGTATAGTCTGATTAATCCTTCTGGAAATGTCATTGTCTTCAGACTGCACTTCTTGAATCAACTTCATACCTGATACACCAAGGCTGGTTGGAAAAATTGCATCTATTCCATACACAAGCTGATAGGGTGACATTCCAATAGATTTCTTAAGTGTTAACCTGTCAGCCCATAGTGCATGAACTAGCTTTGTGTGCCAAGACTTCTTGTTGTCCTCCAGCAACTTCTTGATTATGTTCACCAAACTCTTGTTTGAGGATTCTTCTAGCCCATTACTTTGAGGGTAATAAGCAGTAGAATGACCCAATATAATCTGATATTTGTGACAGAACTCGACCATTTTCTTAGATCCAAATGCTGCTGCATTATTAGCGATGATCTTCCTAGGACAACCAAATCTAGAGAGGATATGAGTCTCAATGAATTTTATGATGACAAAGTCATTGGCTTGTCTAGAAGGGATGGCTTCTATCTATTTGGTAAATTAATCTGTTGCAGTGAGAATCCATATATGCTGGGAAGATGATGGTGGATGGATTTCTGCTATGAAGTCAAGTCCCCACTGTTGAAAAGGAGCTTCAAAAGTGATTTGATGCAAAGGTAAGGGTAGCAACTTTCTTTTGCCTTCAAAAAGTTGGCATTTATGACAAGAAATTATCATTTTATGGATATCTAGAAAGAGTGTGGGCCAATAGTAACCAGCTCTAAGGATTTTGTTGGCTGTTGTCTTCCAGTAGAGGTGGCCTCCACATTATCCTTCATGGAACTCGTGCTTAAGCTTCTCTGCATCATTCTCAGGCAAACATTTAAGAAATATTCCACTTGCATTTTTCCAAAAAAGACATTTATCTATAATGTAGTAGTTTACAACTTTTAACTTTAAAAAACTTGCCTTTGTTTTTGATGAACCACACTGGCTGGTTCGAAACGCGTCGACCTAATCTATTTTGATGTGATTTTCACCGAAATATTTTAGTCACAATTTATGGATCACAAAAGCAAGATTCCTAATAGGTGTATTCAAATTAAGCAAAACATATAGAATATCAGCATACCAAGAGGAATTCATAAAATGGTCTTCAACAATGGGAGTTGACAGTTCCTCTTGTTCATCTAAAGCATTTATCATATTTATATCAAGAACTTCAAAATTTGATTCAGCCATTAATCTAGCTAGACCTTGGCCTTTGATGAGTTTAGTGGGCTTGATTTCTAAATCATATTCAAGTATCACAGCTATCCACTTACCTCTCTTACCATCTGGGTCCTGTGTTAAAATGTCTTTCACAACTGAATTTGGGACAAAGGCAATGATATGGGAGTGCAAAATGTAAACTCTGAAGTCCTTTAAGGCTTTGACTAAGGCAAAGGTTTGTTTCTCCATAATGTTGTACTTCAAAGGAGCATCTCTCAATGCCTTGCTAAAGAATGCAATGGGCTGCTCTTGTCCTTGTGGATTTTTCTGCAATAGGACAACAGCTATTGTATGTTTTGATGCAAATGAAAAAATGTAAAAATATTTTGAAAAATCAGGACTTATTAGAACTGGTGTTTTGGTTAATGCTTGTTTGACCAGTTCAAAGGACTTCTTTGCTTCTAAGGTCCACTTAACTCCTTGTTCCTTTTTCAGCATATTTGTAATGTTTCTAAGGAGTTCAGCTAGGTTGGGTATGAACCTTCTCAAGAAATTAATCTTTCCAATGAAGGATTGAAGTTCCTTGATGTTTCTAGGATGAGTGATTTGTAATATAGCCTCAATCCTTTTTGGGTCTATCTTTATCCCCTCTTCTGAATGATGTGCCCAAGAAGTTTACCTTCTTGGAGACCAAACAGTGTTTTATTTGGATTTAAATATATCCCAAACTTTCTGCATTTCTTGAATACTTTTCTCAAATTTTCTGAGTGCTCTTCATCTGTCTTGGAAAAAACAGTGACATCATCAAGGTAAATAATGATGAAGTAGTCCAATTCTTCCGAGAATGCAATGTCCATGGCTCTCTAGAATGTAGCACCAACATTCATTAAACCAAAGGGCATTTTCACATACATGAAAGTGCCCCAAGGTGTAGTAAAATCTATCTTCAATTGACCATCAAGATGTACTAATATTTGATTGTATCCTGAGTAGCCATCTAGCAAAGAAATTCTTTTAGAACCAACTACCCTTTGTAAAATATGGTCCATCTTGGGTAAAGGGTAGTTGTCCTTCAATGAGGTTTTGTTTAAGTCTCTAAAGTCAATACAAAGCATAATCTCTCCTGTTTTCTTCCTAACTGACACCAGATTAGACACCCACTCTGAATATCTAATAGGGACAATAATACCAGCTTCATCCATTTTCTTGATCTCCTTCTCAACCAAAGGTAACTGAACAGGGTTTATTCTACGCAGTTTTGTTTTAAATGGCTTTAGGTTTTCCTTGAGAGGTATCTTGTGCTAAATTATTTCAGTGTCATAGGATTTTAGATCCTCGTAACTCCAACCAAAAACATCAGAAAATTATTTAAACAGCTCTATGTATTTCAGTTTAATTTGAGTTGGTAAAGTCTTAGATAGTTTGATCATTTTTGGTTTTAGTTCACTGCCTATATTACACTCTTCAACTTTAGTTTCCACAGGCTCTAGCTTTGGCTTCTTGGCCACATCGTTGAAATCAAACAACTCTTCTAAAGGGACCAGACCCTTTGGCAAAATTTGATTGTTAGATTACAGAGTTTCTAAATCTTCTTTTTCTAACTCTGAACTAATTTATGTTGTGTTTTCAAGTTTGTCAGACAACAAATTTACATCAGCCATCTCAGGAGACTCTTCTTCTTCATCAAAAAAAAATTCTTCACTACGACAATCTATTTCATAGTCTGACTCTGAACTTGGTAGTTCAAATTCATTTCTGGACTGCAGGAAGTCTTCTATTTGTTTGTCTCCATCAAACACTTGCCAATATTTCTCGTTATCGGAGACAGCTGGTCTGAATTTCATTTGAGTTGTACATTGTTTGGTTTCAAATGGTGTTAAACATGTTCTAGCAGCAAAATCTAAAGTGTGGCCACGGATATTCTTTTCTCTTGGGACAAAAATCATTTGTGATTCCTCAAACGTTTTCAATAAATCCATAACATTGTTTCAGTAGGCTCTAAGTTTGGGGTGTTTAGCTTTGTATTCCCCATTTACTTTCCTAATGATTAACTCTGAATCCCCATGTACTTTAATTCTCTTGGCTCCTAATTTTTTCAACAGGTGTAAGCCTAAAAGAAGGGATTTGTATTCCTCTATGTTATTTGAACACTGAAAATTTAATCTGTAGGACTGGCCCTCAGTGTGGTTGTTCTCAGTGTTATGTATCCAGATGCCTGCACCAGCATTGCTCCTAGTGCAAGACCCGTCAAATTTCATACTCCAAAGAGGACTAGTTTCAGTTTCAGAAGTTCGGTTACTATCCTCTTCAACTAACATGCTTTCATATTGTTCTTGAAGATCAGCACTTCGTTGAACTTGTTTTAATTCCTCAGGTTCTTCATTGAGTTGAGGACTGTTTTCTTGACTCTCAAGGTTTAAAATCAAAGGATGGATGATTTGTAGCTCTAGACCTATGTTTGGTTTGTTGTAGTTTTCTGTTTTAGCAAACTGTTTTGACACTTATGCGTTATCTTTCTCCCCCTCTCTATCTGCCATTAATTTAGTTAAGGTCATTTGTTCATTAAATGTTTCATCATTAAAAAGGATAAATGAATCAAGTTATGTGTTTACAAAATAAAGGGGAGAGTTTTGCGGTCTCTCTTGGCTAGTAACCATGTATTGCATATGGGACTCCCTGTAAAGTCTTCTAGTTTGATTAAAAATAGGGATGGTCGCATAAGTCATATCCATCTGCATAGTTCCTTGTAACTTAGCTCCCCAAGATCTTGATAACAGCATGCCATATTTTGGGGGTACATCAGCCACAACAATATCCATTACTAAACATTTGTCTAGAATTTGTGCTAAGTTTACACAGAGGCCTTTGATTAATCCTAAACATTTCACTCTGCTTGAGTCAAAGGAGTAAAGGTCTTTGTAAGGTCTGGTGATTTCAAGGCCTAGGCTCTCCATTACAGCTTTGGGCATTAAATTGTGAGAGGCCCCTAAATCATGCATAGCGTTGTGCAAAATCTTGTCATGAACATTTAAACTAGCATAAAAAGGAGGAACTGGTCCCTCTTGATATTTACCCTCAATATTAGGACCAAAAATGAGCTCTGGTTGGTCGTCATTAAGATTGACAGTGTCATTATTCTCTTCTATGTTTAAAGCCTTCAAAATTTGAGATCTATATACATTTTGGGCAGCTAATTCAGTGAGAGGAACAGAGATATTGATTCTGGAAATTTCTTGCTCCAAACTAAAAGGCGTCTGATTCTTTGAAGTGCTTGTTTCAGCCTTATTAACTGCCACTCTATCAGCAAAATAAATTTTCCGATTTCCTTTATTTACATTTGTCAAAATTGTTTTAACAAGAGCATTAGCTGAGGTGCTAACGCTACTAAGGTCTACACTTTGTTTTTCAGTACTTTGAGTTCCTTTTTCCTTGTTTCTATCAGAATTTCCAGCCACTGTTTTATCTTTCTGTTTTGTAACTTTGGGTTTTATTACAGTGTTGTTTTGTGCAGATTTGTCAGAGGTTTTGTTGTTGGGGGTTTCCAGATTCTTTTTACTTCTAAGTTCATATTCCTTTGTGGTTTCTATGATGACATTTTCCATTTCTTGGTAGTAATATTCATCTTCTGGTGTCTTGTCATCATAAGGTGTGTATATACCTTGTTTCCTATTGTAATGAACTTCAAAGTCATCATTGTCTACTCCCAACATATTTATATCGTCTTCCTCTGTTTGTTCTAATGTTTCTTCAACCTCACTTACATAGTTTTGATGAAAAGGAGGAGTGATCTGTTGATCATCTTCCCTTAGTCCATTTTGAGGCTGGTTTCTCCTAAAATTCTAATTTTGGTTTTGATTTCTGTTTTGAGGAGCTGTTTGGTTTTGACTAGCTTGCGCTCTCTCAAGTATGCTCATATTTTTCATCATCTCCTCGATCATTCTTTCCATCTTTGAGTTGGATGTGGAAGGTGTAGATTCCTCTCTATTGGACACTCTCTTTTCATTCTTCATTCTTGCTCTTTTCTCCATTAAATTAACTTCCACAGCCAGAGCTCCTTTTTGCAGATCTTCAAGGGTTAAAGGATCTCTCTCTCTCAGCTGATAGGCCATCTCAGGATCAAATCCTTCAGGGAACTTGTTTAAAGCTGAGCCTTGTGGAGGTTTTAAGTCTGGGGAAGGGCATTATAAATGCTGTTAAACCTAGTGCAGTAAGCTTGTACACTTTCCCCAATGTTTCTTTGGAGATTCTTATAATCAAAAAGTATTTGAAGAGCGTTTTTCCTCACTTCCCATTTGTTTAAGAATATCTGATGGAAGGCTTGGAGATCATTTATACTGTGAGGGGTTAAGCCTTTGAATCGTTTTCTTACTTCTCCCCCTAAACTTTGAGAAAATATTCTAAGCTTGACAGTTTCAACATCAATTTCATTTCTGTCAAAGTAGTCATTCATCTTGTCCACATGTTGTGAAGCAGTAGTAGCATTACTCGCATCATAGAATGGTATCTTGGACTGATAGTCCTGTGGAAGATTGACTAACGTTAAAGGAAGGACAAGGGGAGCATACCATGTTGCCATGATAGGAGGTTGTGGAAACAATGGGGGGTTTACAAGTGGTGGATTAACAAGAGGGAAAGTGGGTTGGAATGGAGTGGTTTGGATAGTGGATGTATGAAGAACAGATGTGGATGGGCCAACAATAGATTGTTGAGCTGATCTTGGATGAGAGACACCTAAATTGTAAAGGAAATGTAAATCAGGTGGTGTAGTTTCTCTACTGCCAGGATGTTCACTTTGTTTTGGGGATGAAAGTGAAGACTCTGAATCTAGCTGATCTAAATCATCAATCGACCTAGTTCTAAATAGATTTCTTAAGTCAACTTGTGATTGTTGTAGAACTGCAAGGTTTTTAGGAACAGAATTAGCTCTAAGGGGTGATCTGAAAACAGTTGAAGATTTAACCTCAGGAGAATTCCTAAGGATTCTTTCAGGGTTATCAACTATCTCAGGAGGGTTAGGGTCAGGGTAGGCTCTAGTATGAATCTTTCTAGGAGCCACTATGTTGTGTTTTTCAAACCCAACTAAACAAGAAAAGTTTAACCAAATATGACAATATTTAAGAGGCTAGCTGATCTTTAAACAAGAAAACTTTAATCCTAAAGTCCTCTAACTGAGTTTAAATGATGTTATGATGATAATGGTTCTTCCCAGTGGAGTCTTGAGGTCTGTTTAGGATTGTGGAGTCACCAGGTAGAAATTTTTAGCTCTTGTGGAGGTAAAAGGTTTTATGGTCCACCACCATGTTTATTTGAATAAAAATTTGAAATATTTTTGGGTTTTTTGAGTTATTTTAGTCCTATAGGTTCTAAGAGTGTCCTAAATTAGTTTCAACACTTAGCTACGGTGATGAGACAAAGATAGTTGACTCTTATGGCTAAGCTAGCTGATACTTCAAGGTTTGATGAGTTCTTATGAGAATCCTAAGGTTACCTTAGTTTGTCACTGATTCAAATAACTTTTATCATGATTACCATTTGCTTAGTAGTGCTTGAAGAGGGCTACTTGTACTCACTAAAAAATGTTCTTGAATCAAAGGGTAATCTAAGATCTTAAAGGTATCTAAGATGAAAAATGATCAAAGTTCCCCAGCAGAGTCACCAGAAATGTTATGCCTGGTGGCTCAACTGGTTAATATACCAAATTTTCTTGAATCAAGGGCTTTCTGGAGTCTCAAGATGTACTTAGAATCTCACTAACTCAGAAATCCCCAGTGGAGTCACCAGAAATGTTATCTCCCCGTAATTCCAGCAGATTGGTGAGATCGAAACTGCGGAGAGCACACTTTAACCACTTTGGGATTCTAGAATCTAGCCCTCCTAAATCTAGAGAGGGATCTCTCTATAAGTGCAAAGATTGATTTATCTTTAAGGATTTTTGGTATGATATTAGGCTATTTATGAAGAACAAGCTTTTTTGTTTGGTTTTGGATCGTTGAGCATGATTTTTAGTTGAGTGGAAAGTCCTGAAATGAAAGAGTTTCAAAGGTGTGAAGTTGCAAGCAATCAGAACAAGACTTGGCTGATAGGATAGATATAACACTGGTTTTTAGTCCATTGGGCTATGGAGTCATAAAAGAGTTTAATTGTGCAACAATTTGAAGAGTGGTCCAAGGGGCAAGTCATCTATATCACAAGATCTCTTAGAAAAAATGATGGAATGGAACAATAAAAGTGTTGAAGGGGTGGAAAAAGACAATAATTTCAACTAGGATTTATCAGTCTTTCCAAACAAGAAAATCCTTTTAAGTAACTGTTTAAAACCAACCAAAGGACAGGGCTAACCATAGACTTCTTTGGACAAGATTGTATTAAAGCTAAATCATTAAACAAACAATCCAGTAATCCACATAATTACTTTCAGAAGGGATGAAAACAAATCAGAAAAACAAAGTGCAGCCTAAGATCAGATAAGATACTTTTAAATCTAAACTGCTTTCAACATACTCTTTGGGAAACTTTCAGAATTACCTTTGGAGAAAGAAACTAGAAGACAGGGCAAACCATAAACCTTTCTAGTCAAACTCTACTAAGCATATAATGAAAATATCATTCAAGAACTTCCTTTCAAGATTTTTCACATCAAGACAAGGGCAAACCAACATTCCTTGATAATGTTTACACTTAAATTAAGTCATTCTTAAACACACAATTTGGATGAAAACATTGAGATAAATCTTATTAGTCAGAAAGGGTACTGTAAACAGTAAATCCTAACTATATGCTTGTTGTTCTTTATCAGAGAATAAATGGACAAAATGGCATACATGAAAGGAAAACAATAACACAGAAAGAAGCACTTCACCAGTGATATAGACCAGGATCCCAAGAATCAGCTTGTATATTGATGTCAATCCAGTTACATTCTTCAAGTCCAATGTTTCAGTTCAGCAATCATCTTCTCTTCTCAGCCTAACTTATTTGATTACAAATAGAGCTTCAAGAGCCTCTGAACACTATTTACATGTAGAAAGTTTCGAGCACAAGTATATTTCAAAGTTCTGCAACCAACCAACAACCAACCCTTTACAATGTGCTCCTCAAGAAGATTTTATAGGAAAATGAGGAGGTGGATGAGATAAAATATCTATAGGTTCAATTAATACAGTTTAATGTTTCTCGGCCTTTGAGGGGCTCAATGGAGAAGATTACAGATATTTCCTCTGTATTAATTGGTTTACATTAAGTATTAAGTTCGCTGGGAATATTTCTTGACTTTAAGGCTCTTAGTTATCTTTGCAATAACCCTGCTGACAGTTTACAATAAGTTCCTTTGGCTGAATTAACTGTTTAGCTGTACTGAGGCAAATATCACTGACTAAGGTAATAACTATGCCTCCTTTGAATGCTTTGAGGCTACAGGTGGCTTTTGGTAGCTGAGAGGATTTAATTAGCCTCTGATGTGGCAGTGGAGGCTTTCTCGGATTGATAGATATTATTTTTTTTCTTTAAACACTGCTAATTTGCTTTAGCTCTGTCTGTTAGGCTTAATTAGGCCTAATTTTTGTCTCTATTCTTCAAACTGTGTTTTATTGAGTGGATTAGGCTTTAAATAGTCGATTTAGGCCGTAATCCCTCAAACTGTGTAAACCATCTTTAATTCTTCATATCTGTTGTGACTAGGTCTTTTAACACTGATACTCTTTGTTTGATTTTAGCTTTGTTGTGTCTTGTTGATGTGCAGGCGTTACAAGGGCTTTTTAATGTCGTCAGTGCTCATGAGGCACTGGAAAACTTGGATGGGAAACCCTGTGGAACAATCTCTTTGATGAATAAAGGCCTGGGGGATCGTCATCCCCGGCCTTCAAATTCCCTTTAAAACTTTTGAAAAAATTATTAAAACCTGCATAAACAAGAAAAAGTTAGAAAATCCTGTGTATTTTGGTTTAACTGCTTCAAAGGCTGAGATTAGGTCGCAGTCGTTGGATGAAAACATCCAACGGCGAGGATTGCTCGCGAAGATTAAAAAGGAAGGTGGTTGGATAAATTGTGCAAGAGATTAAGTCTGGGTCGTTGATGCATATTGATCAATGGTCGAGATTAATCCTGAATATATAATGCGAAGGGGTCATACGGCGGAGGTTGATCTATGAAGTCCCTTGGAGGATGGCGGAGGGCGATGAACTGAGGGCGAAATTAAACTAGGACCATTGATCTGCAGAGATCAAAGGTGGAGAATGAATGCGATGGAATGAAATATAAATGGGGGAAAGTGGTTTCAGCTATAAAAACCACTGGTTTCGCGCTGCAAAATGGAGGAAGGCCAGTTTTAAATTTTCAAACGCGATATGCGTTAGATCCTAACACGTGGCATTTCAAAACCACCCTCATCATGTAATTTTGAAACATTATATTTCGGGCTTAAATTTACGCAAAACGGCACGTCGGCCGTCAGATCTGGGGTCTTGGATCGGACGGTCGAGAAGAGAGCACGATAAGACAAGATGCGCAGGCAGAAAGAGGTAAGGTGGTTTTAATCTGGACCGTCCGATCAGGGAATGGACGGCAGAGATTGGATCTGGAGAATGGTAGGACCCAAAGGAGTTGGGCCTATCAGGTTTATTATGGACCGTTGGATGAAACAGATCAACAGCAGAAATTTAATCTCCGGGTTAATGAAATAAAATATGAGGCAGGGGCTGGGCAGAGAAAGGGTGATTGTGGGCCGTTGGTCTACAGAGATCAACGGCGGAGATTCATTTAAAACTTTATACAGCGGGATCTGAGAAATACAAAGGGAAAAGAGAACTGATCTGGACCGTCGGATCTGAGTGTATGGACGGCCCAGATGCAATCGGAAGATTGCGATCGGCGGGGGCAAAGAAAAAAGAGCACCGATGCGATTGAACGAGGGTCGTTGATCTGAGGATCAAATCGACAGCGGAGATTTGTCTACGGAGGTCCAAAGGCGGAGGGATGGGCTTTGAGACGGAGCGATGTGGACCGTCGGATCTGAGCCTAGCAGGGAAGATTAACGGCTGAGAAGCCATCAGAAGATCGCCAATCGGGAAAGGGTGATAAAATATTAAAACACACCCAATGGAAATCTCCGATGCGAGATTCCGAAGGCCGTTGATTGGTTTTGAGTCAATGGTTGGAATCCGCCCTAACCAATGAACCGGCGGATTACGTTATAATATAAAAAATGGGGTTTTAAATAAAATACAAAGGGAAAATTCCTTCGGGGATGGTTTATTTATAGTGTTTAGCGCCCGATTGCGGGGCTTTTGGTTTTGTGAAGAGGCAAAGGGATCGGGGGATATAGATAAAAGGAGCCAATCGGATCGGAAGTTTTATGTAACAAAAAGACATGCACCCATCGAAAGTTCTGATTGCGATAAGCGCTTCGGGACTTTAACTCGTTGTCCTGGGCGTGGGTATATGGTGGGGAAGTGGTTTAGGGCTTAGGCTTGTAATGAAAATATGGGTTTTTAATGAATTTTCAAGGATTTTCAAAGGATTTTGAGGGTTTTGGTAAGGTTTAAAAAGGATTTTTAAACCTTATTAAAGGGGTTTTTATGAAGGGAAGAAGGGAAAAGAGGAAAAATAAAGGAATTTTATGTGAAAAAGGGGATAAAAATGGAGGTTAATTTGAAGTGAAAGGAAGGGTAAAATGAAGAAAAAATGGAGTTTTTGCAGCAGTCTTTTCTTCATGAAAATAGTAGATTTTCAAAATTGAGAGGGAAACAGCAGTGAAGATTAATCAAAGGATAAGTCATCCTCATAAGACTTCAAGAACTAACAATTGGCAATAAAATTGTTTCTTGAAGGCTTCAAAAATGATTTAGCCACCATTTGAAATGACAAATTTTATAGGTGGCTAACAGATCTTATTCTCCATAGCGTGCTTTAGGTTTGTGGAGTCCCATATATTAGCGTAGCACACTCCTTCAAAAACATCGAGTTCTATCCCTAGGAGGATTGTGCTCCCTGGCATCTCCCACACAACCAAAGCAATCAATAGAAGCATCCATGAATAGCATAACTTCTTTACTTCCTCCTGCGCCTCGCGCACATTTTCTAGTAGCTCAGTACAGAGGAATTGTGACCAGTTATAACTGACGCCTTTCTCACACTACCCTGCTAGTGTGATGATGTGCACAGGGACCACCTTAGGCCTACATTTGCACATAATTTTGCAGCCTAGCACCAAATTTCCAATGTGCACTGTTGGGTCATCGATCTGTTGCACCAGGAAGCCGCTGGAATCCCATCCCACGTTGCAATCCTTTTTTACCTTTGAATCTACCTTCAATTCCTATCTATTCCCTTAACTGGCCATAGGATTAGGCCCCTTCTTTGGCAGGTTGGTGATCCGATGGGTCAGCACAGCGTCTATAGGGATGTGATTTTTGATCCAAAGGCACCCATCATGTACCAATTCCAGCAGGTGGCGCACACATATGTCTTTGATCGGATACCTTTCAAAGTGAGGAATTGTCCACAGATTGAGAACTCCAGCATTACTCAACCTGCGCACCCAAGGCATGGGCTCAACCTTCACAACTGTGGCATACACTACTTGCTCCAAGTATTACTCTGGCACCAATTCTGGGAATTTTTTTTTGTTTCCCAGATCGTAATCATCAAAATTTATTGTAGCGATCTTCTAGAATCAAGGGCATTTCCAAATAATTGCGCAGTGTGTCCAAATCCTTCAGTGCCTTCACGGAGGGTCTGCGTGGCCGAACATATTTTGGGAGCCAAGAGATGGGCTCGATAAAGATTGCAGCCTCCTCAGTTGCGCTCATGGGTCTCTTTATTGGGACACCCATAGGCGACCTATCCTTCGTCGCCTGGCACAAGGACGTAATCTGTCTAGGCGACGTCCGTGACTTTGAGGACGATCCCTAGGTCATCTTGATTTTTCCTTTAGCTAGCGTGGACACGACTTCATGCACTTTGGGAACAACTTCATGGACATCGTCGGAGCCGGGCTCGGTGTTATAGCATCATTTTTCACCCTCATGTGAATAATGATTGTCTCTGTGGCCCTAAGCACCCTTTCCTTCCAGACTTGAACAAATTCATAA
Source organism: Pinus albicaulis (assembly GCA_034641835.2). Classification (NCBI taxonomy): domain Eukaryota; kingdom Viridiplantae; phylum Streptophyta; class Pinopsida; order Pinales; family Pinaceae; genus Pinus; species Pinus albicaulis. The sequence continues at coordinate 1,806,365,027 of CM076580.1, read as the reverse complement.
AAAACAGAGTATAATATCTATAATTTTCTCTCCCCCTTAGGATATACACATGAGGGGTTTTTATACTCCCTCAAAGTAGTTTCAACAGTTGGAAATAGTTGGGCCACAGGTTGGGGTGGTTGAATTACGGGAATAACCATCACCCTGCATTTCTATTTCGGGAAATAACTCCCTAAAGGTTTTTGGGTCGGAAACATTCACAAATCAGGTGCATACCATTCAAGAGGGATTCACTTAACCTATATTTTATGCTGAAAACTAGATTTAATCAATTGCGGAACTTACCCGAAAGTCCTATGTTTGATGTAGATCCCGCAGGGTTCAAACTCCCAGCAACTCCTCGTGCTTCGTAACCTGGAAATCAAGAAAGAACGAACACGAAACACTAGTTGTATAGAAAATATTATTCCTAAATGTTATTATAATCCATATATAATATTATATAAGCAATACTAAATGTTTAACTAACAATCTTTACACATATATAGACACGTGAATATTTGGGAACAAGATAGTACTTCTTATTATAAATGGCATGTACAAGAATAGAAAGTGGAGAGATCACTTGAATCCTTCCATGGCCTTCGAGTAGACCATCCTCTGGATCCGTCCAGCCCTCACCTCGCTAGGATCCTTCCAATATGTGTGCACAAGTGCAGGAGGCACGGGAACATCAAACTTGAAATAGGGATCCAACAGAGTATAATATCTATAATTTTCTATCCCCCTTAGGCCATACACATGAGGGACTTTTATACTCCCTCAAAGTAGTTTCAGCGGTTGGAAACAGTTGGGCCACGGGATGGGGTGGTTGAATTACAGGAATAACCATCACCCTGCCACGAAAATAAGGAATTTATATATTTTTTAATGATTTAAATGGCATACATGGAAAATTATGAGCGGACTCACGTATATACACGGAAAAGTCTAGGCATAACCGCGTATGGGAATTTTAACACTGTTTTTTATGAATTTGTTCAAGTCTGGAAGGAAAGGGTGCCTAGTGCCAAAGAGACAATCATTATTCACAGGAGGGTGAAAAATGATGCTATAACAGATGCCCCATAATATATGAGGTCAGAAGGGGTACATGATGGCCGAAATATATTATGTGCATAGAAAGAACCTTGCGAAGACAAGAGAGGACGTCACCAAATTTCAACCTGTCAAAAAACCAATGAAAGAATTCAAAGAGTCAACTCATGTCTAAGGCGGGCATACCCATGCTCAGTGAAAGAAAAAGCGTGTCTATAGATCCAAAATATATACAAGTATAAATGAACTGGAAAGTACATAGTGAATCATATGAGCACTGCCCAGAAGTACAAGTTGAAAATCAAGTGCAAGTATCACATATAGAATACTGATCAATGATGTTGTAGTAGATATCAGATCACTCAAGTAACTGAATCTCCAGTTACCAAATCATAAGAGGTGGAAAACATGGTACAATCACGCAACTCGGGGGCCAACATATAAGATATTGATGTACTGAAATTGAAACATATAAGAGCGGACGGTGTCACTGGTAGAAGCTGAATGAAAATGTCAACAGTGAACCAAAGCATGCTTATGCAAACCCGAGGTCTTCACCGATCACTATGGCACAATTCTACACAATGGGAATGAATGAGTTGAAGTCGACCACGTGAGAAATCGTCTGATTACCGGTCAATAATGCAAACCGTTAACAAACGCGAGACAACCCATCGATAATGATAATGGGTGTCAAGGTGCCCCAGTACAATCTAACAAGTGCGAATGAATGAGTTGAAGTCGAACCCTTGTAAGAATCTATCAATCAGGAGGCAATAAAGAATCCTCACTGTCGACAATGAAGAGTTTGCCACTAATGACTGCAAACTCTAAGTAACTGAAAAAAATACTCTAGACCTTATTCCCAAAGCAATGAGTCGGAGTTGATGGGAAAGTATTTGTTGGAAGGAAGACATTGAGGCATCCCACATCAGTCCAGCGCGAGTGTTACCCGCAGGCCAATATTTGGAAGGAATCGGACGAAGTAGAGTGAAGCAACCAACCTGAAGTACGTTTCCGACATGTACAAGATGAAGCTAGCACATGGAAGAAACCCTCTCAACCAACCAATAATCAAAGCTGAAAAAGAGGCGAGATATCCACCGATAGGATCAAATGGAAATCAAGGTACTGCACGAATCCCAAGTGTGATAATGTATGCTGACGTCGAACACAAGGAAAACCACTCAGTCAAAAACCCATAATGATGATCAAATACTGAGCACAAGGTCACCTATTAAAAATGTAAATACGGCCAGGGTGCGGCTCTAGGTTTACTCTCAGAGCAATATGTCGTAGTCGATAAGAGACAAACCTGCTAGCAAAAACTCAATGGAGAACTTCTCAAACTAGCACGAGCATAGGACCAAACATCTGATGTGATAGTACAAGATACTGACAAAACCGGGGAGGCCTGAATAATAAGTCAAGAGACATCACAAAATGGCCGACTCATATTTAAATTCCCTTGAACAAAAGCACGACTCATGATGACCATGGCAGCAAATAATGACACTGTATAAGTTTGTTATGCAGGAGGAAAAAACAAACTCTCCATATGATTGGAAGAGATAACCAACCAGGGGAGAACTGACTCATGAAACAAGGTTATGGCATCTCCTAGGTCAAAACTAAAACCATCCCAAAATGAGGAAAATACATAGTGGTATGTGCTTTGTTCAAGGGCGACAAACTGATACTGTAACTGCCATCAAAATATGAAGTAACTTCTCGTTCTCGCTCTTTTTAACATATTTGATTTTTTTGTCTTTTTCATATAATAAGCTTGAAAAAGAATAAAAGAATGCTATGGTACAATGGATAGAACGAGTATCAAGAAACAAATGCACTAGTTCCTGGGATAGGAACAATCCTATGCTCAATGCAAGGTGGCGTAAACTGGTAAGCGATACTCAAAGGAGTGTTCCATCCATGGGTAACAAGGGTGTCAAGTTGCAATAGCTAAGTGCTTTGCAATGGCTAATTTTGTACAGAGATTCAAGGTCAAAAGATGGCTTAAACATCGAGTCCAAATGAAGCCGACTAAAGGCCAAGATAAACAAGTATTCAATATGCAACGCAATAATGCAACTAAAGAACACCACGGAGCCTCTAGGGTAATAGCCAGAAAAATGATAATGAAGAAGAAGAAGAATAGAGCTTCAACATATAAGTCATGGCGGAACTAAAGAGGACTCCCGATCCTACATAAAGTGCAGCATGGGCAACAAGTGCTAGCGAGGAACTAACTAGGAAGCCCATGTAAAGGAAGGCTCTACCACCAAGTCATGATTAAATAATCGGTGAGGGTTGAATACTCATGACATGATGGGATCGACCCTATGGAAAGTGATCAGAATGGAGGATAGAATACAGAATGCAACATAAATTGTATTACCTAACCTATATGTCAGTGGAGATCATATACCTGCCATGACAAGTCAGCAGTCATGGTTTCGAAAACCGGAAAAAATCTCAAAGTTAACAAAAAGTACCTAAAAATACACCCATCCCAACACTTCAAGAAACCGGGTTATGCAGCTTAATACAGATGTGAAAACGAAGCATAATGAAATTTTGCAAAAAAATTCAATTTCTGGGGGTAAATACACTTTTTACCTCACGATTGGTTCATTGTCACTTCGCTGAATTGGAGAAAAGAGCTCTGGAGAAAAAACCTCTTTCCTCAAATCAGGAGAAAACAGACGTCAAACTTTATCGGATTAGTCAGGTAAGCCTTAAATTCACCTTTGTGATTAATTTATTCCATTTATAAATTAAAAATTTTGATTTTTCATCGTTGAAATGATTTGTTTTGATTTATCATTCTGCGCATACACGGGTTCATGTGGACAAACCCGCATATGATACGCGACTATCCAAAAAGGAAGTCGTGTATCCGCAGACCGTAATTGCAAAAAATGAACCTAATGATAAAATTAATGATTTTTTGTAGGATGACTATCTCTTGGAGAGAACGTGAGCATAGTGCCATTGATCAAGAGGTCATGGGAGACCAAAATTTGCTCAATATCCTTCGAAATTGTGGTTTACTCAAATTCTTCAAATTGCCAAATATGAAAAGTAACGTCCGCTTACTTGAAATGCTAGTAAATCATTGGGAACCGAAGGAAGATTGTTTCATGATTGATCAAATACCTATACACATAGAGGTGGAAGACATTTATTTTATTACTGGACTCTCCCGAAGGGGAGATCCAGTAGATTTACATGGCAAGCCTGTGGGAGGGCTTACAGTGGAAGATTATGTCAACGTCTATTGTGTAGAGGGGTCTCAAAAAGTAGGGACTCAAATTGCGATCAAAGATTTATCAGAGCTGCATATGTACATTCTCCTCTTTACCATTGGCAAGGTGGCAGGATCTGCTTCCTTGCACCAGGCATCGAGGACACAGATGAGTATAGTTGTGGAATGTTTAGTGCATCTCTTTGATTGGTGTATAGCTCTTCTGACCAACATGAAAAAACAACTGACCTCCATCCGAAAAGCTAAAACGAAGCATTTCGGGTATGGAACCATCTTGATGACATTCTTCTTTGAGAAGATTCCTAGGCGTCGACCCAAAGTAGAGACCCAAGAATAGCCCAATGGGCTGATTTGATGAAGAGACTGGCAGGAAGTGAAGTTCCCCGAACGACATGGGATGATGAGTTCTTCCAATGGTGGGAAGAACAGATTATTGCAATGGATGACTATCCCTATGCTGGGATGGATTTTCGCGGTGATCCAAACTTGGTCCTTCCACTTGGCGCAACATGGGGTGTTATTGGTAAGACTACAATATTTGATTGATTTTTTTTTTATTTTTTTTAATTTATGTGAAAAAATAAAAACAAACATGTTTTTGATTGGATTCCAAATAACTTACAAAATTATATGAAAATGACACAAATATGGGACCAATTCATCCAGAAGGATACCCACAGCACAAACGTCACAGAGGCGAAGCAGATGCTGAAGACCCTGGTAGGACTCTACACGTCGTTCATGGAAACTTGGAGAGTTTGACTCACCAATTGCCTATGTCTGCAGTAGAAGACTTACCAGAGGCTATCCAGAGACGGGTAGTCGGGGTACCGTGAGACTAGGTGCGATTATTCCGCCGTGTGGCTACACTGCGATCGTGTTCTATAGGAACACGAATGTTGGACAGGGATCATAGATTTTTTTGGATGACTGTATTATATTTTTGAGACTGAACATGATCGGGCATAAGCCCTAATTTTGTAGGACAGATGGGTCCAAATTTTTGTATAGTTTTTTGTACATTCTGATGATATATACATATATACAATGGTTTATTATGCGATGAAAAAAACGTGTGAAAATGTATGATGATTTTGATGATTTGATTTAAAGTATTGAATGAATAACTACGTTGCACGGGTTCCCGCACCCGGGGGTGGGGTTCTCGAACCCGCACCAGGTTCTCGCACCCAAGTACCCAATTCGGGTACAGGTTCTTCTCAGAAGAACCCAAACGCACCGGGTTCTTCTGTGAAGAACCGAGTTCTTCGAAAATGAAAATCGGGTTCTTTGGGTTCTTTTGGTCAGAAGAACCCATGGTTTGGGTACTTAGAACCCGATTTTCGGGTTCTTCGGGTTCTTCATAAATAATTTTCTCAAATATTTTTTTTTAAATGATTAAAATTTAAAAATTTTAATTAAATTTTAAAAAATATTAAAATTAAATTAAAAATATTAACTATTTTTTAAAACATAAACGATAATACAATTAAATTTTAAAACTTAAAAATTAAAAAATTAAAAATCAAACCTAAGTTCTAACTTACCTATCCCTATTTGAATGTTTCATAACTCAGCCATTGCAGCGACTAAACATCGCACAGCCGACTAAACATCCGCATAGCCATTGCAGCGCACAGTCATTGCAGAGTTTCAGCCGGCCGGCAATCGGAGACATCTTTCGAGCAGCAGCGTTCACGGTAGACAGTAGAAGGAGCGCCCTCACCACAGTGACAGCAATGCCCAGCCCTTACGGCCCTCAGCACTACAACGTAACTCCAGCACAATTTTTCACCACCACTGCTCACCCGGTAGCTCACCCTCTGCTTCATCTCACTCGACAGCCCCTCTCACCCTCAGGCTCCGCCCCTCTCTCACCACCAGCAGGCCCACAGGTAAATACTAAATACTAAATTTTAAAATTTGCAGAAGTACTATTTGTAGCCTGTAGGATTATTATTTGGCAGTAAATAATAAGAGCATGGAGTCGAACAGCGTGTTCTTTGGCCAAGTTTAATGGCTCCGTGCCCCTTGAATTTCACCATAAAAAACTTCATAAAAATATCATAATCCTTTAAACTACAGATGCTTTGAAGTTTGAACTGTATAATGAACATCCAATGTGTTTTGCAATAGGCTTTTCGTTTAATTTAAGTAAAATTGTAAAAATTTTCATGAAGGATACACAGTAAGTTTCAAAAAATTGTCAATAGAAGTACCTAAAAATTACTTGAAACTTGAAAGCTGCAACAACAACAAACACATTTCAAAATGAATATGATGATCATACTTTTTAGGTAGCTTGAAAATCGCCAGCAGCATGATTTAAATACTGGTAAACGAAATAGATCATCTCTATCTAGTATAATAATGGCAGTGGATCTTTCAAAATTTAATATTTGCAGAAGAATTCAAACATTCAAAAATACCCAACAAGAAATGTGTGACTGTTTTACTTTATAACATTTGCTCATCGCAGAATTTTTTATTTTTCATATCTATTTCAAGTTTTCAACATATTATCACAACTCCAATCAAGGTTTAAAAATTAACACAGTTAGATATTAATGAACCATTGTAATGACAAATGTAATCGAGCCACAACGATGTAGATTCAAGTCACTGTGTAATAGATTGAATCTCTGTTATATATGCGAGTTTCATATGACATAAAGTTATGCGAGGCATATGGTAATTTTATTTTGGTCACAGTAATACTATGCCATTGTTATGGTGCCAATATGATACAGAGTATAACAAATTTAACTTAGAGATGAAAGTGCTGAGTGCTCTCATAATCCCTTCAAATTATGTTTTGATTATTAGCAGGCTTTTCATTAACTTTTTAGTTTGACCTCTATTAAAAAAATTTAAATTTATTTTGTTAAACAGATTCTTCCAAGTTCCGAAATAAAAAATCAAAATGTCTTCAACAAATCCACAATATCCACTTTGGAAATATGTGGACAGGAAAAAACCTTCAAAAGGTGCTGGGGGGACAGCAACAATAAAATGCAATTTTTGTCAGCTTGAATGGAAAGGGAGTTATACAAGAGTTAAAGCTCATTTTATGCAAATACCAAGAAATGGTGTTGATGCTTGCAGTGGAGACCCAAATGATCCCACTAGACTCCCTAGTGCACAAAGAGAGCAACGAATCATTGATGGTAAGGCAGGTAAGGCAATATCTAGGCCATGTGTCAATTTTGATGAAAAAGATGATTCCAATGAGGAAGCATTACCATCTGATGATGATGATGATGAAGTTCAAGTTGGTGATGTGGCATCTAGAGCATCAAAAGTCACTAGTCCTACCAATCAATCACGCAAGAAGCCTTATAAAGTTGGTGGTCTTTATGACATGTTTGATGTGAAAGGTAGGGAGGGTGTTGATCTTGCAATAGCAAGATTTTTTCTTGCATGTGGCATTCCCTTCAATGCAGATCGTTCCCCCTATTTTGAGCAAATGGTTCGTGCTATTAATGATGGACCTCAAGGGTATAAAGCCCCTGGTTATGAGAAGCTTCGAACTGTGTTGGTGGACAAGTAGAAGGCCCATCTTGAAAAGACAATGGCACCCTTGAAGGCATCTTGGAGCGTGGATGGATGCTCAATTGTCATGGATGGATGGACGGATTGTAGGAATCGTCCATTGATAAACATCATTGTTTCTTCCATGTTTGGTCCTTATTTTCTCAGAGCCATTGATTGTTCTGGTCAAGAAAAAAACACTATCTTCTTGAAAGACCAATTATGTGATTCCATTGCAGAGGTGGGGCCATCCAATGTTGTTCAAGTTATTACTGATGCAGCTCCAGTGTGCAAAGCAGCAGGGACAATGGTTCAAAAGGAGTACAAGTAAGTGACAAGTTTCAACTTTTGTTTTATAATTTAGTAACTTTTAACAATATTGAACATAAACATTTTGTCATTTTGATTTCAGATTTATTAAAAATTTAATATTTTAATTTTGTCCTTGATGTATTCATTGTCTAGGCATATTTTTTGGACACCATGTGCAGTGCATTCTTTGAATAATGCATTGAAAGACATTGGGAAAATTGAATGGATTCAAGCATTAATTGAAAAAGGCCGCAAAATCAAATGTTTATATGCAACCATTATCAATCACAAGCCATTTACCGCAAGCATGCCAAAATGGAGCTTCTTAAACCAGCAGATACCAGATTTGCAACTTACTACATTTTACTTAGGCGGCTTGTGGAGATGAAGGAAGCTTTATCTACCACAGTTATTAGCAACATGTGGGACTAGTGGAGGTTATCTACCTCAGATGCAGCTTTGGAGGTCAAGAGGTTGATTTTGGATGATCATTTTTGGGTTGATGCCAAATTTGTTGTGGAGATTATAGAACCAATTTGTGATATGATCCCCTGTGTAGATACAGATGGTCCATGTTTAGGTGAGATTTATGAGAACATGGACTCCATGTGTGAGAGGATCCAAACCATCACAGATAGGAAGGATCCTAATTTATGGCCAAAACTGAAAGAATTTATACATGGGCGTTGGAATAAACTAAACACCCCTCTTCATATGGCAGCTTATGTAGTTAATCCAAAATGGTATGATCCCACAACAGGAAGGAGGCCTCCTTCCAAAGATAGAGAGGTGTTCAGAGGATTCTTGACTGCTGTCAAGAAAATTTATGGTGATACAGAAGAAGCCTCTGACATATGAACTCAGTTTGCCCAATTTTCACGTGGGCGAGGTGTCTTTGGTTCACATGCGTCTTTGGCAGATAGACGCAAGAAGAAGGATCCAATTGATTGGTGGTGGCTTCATGGTGTTGATGCTCCCGAGTCGCAGCAATTTGCCATACGGTTACTTGGACAGGTAGCTAGTTTGGAGTTCCTCATCTTATTTGAAATTTGAAATTTCTCAATTAAATATTTGTATTAAATTTTTAATTTTTAAATTTTCATTTTAGTTTTTTTAAATTTTATTTTTATTTTAAATTTTAAATTTAATTTAATGGGCTTCCCCTGATATTCCAAGTAGCTAGCTCTTCATCTTGCGAGAGGAATTGGAGTACTTATGCATTTATCCATTCAGTAAAGAGGAATAGGTTGGGCTCAAAGAAGGCAGAGAACTTAGTGTACATTCATAGCACACTTCGTCTCATATCTCGAAAAGACCCTGGTTACAAGGAGGGTCCTTTCAAGAGATGGGACCAATACACAGATGATGCTGTGTGTGTGGACGAGGAGCTACAACCAGATGGCCTTATTTAGCTACCTCAAATTTCTATGGATGAGTCGGAGCCTCAATATGAGAGTGATTCCTACTTGGAGAGCATGCTAACTGAAGATCTAAGTGATGCTGATGACATAGATGCTGATGATATGGCTTGAGGAAGCCATTGCTCACTATTAGGCTTTAGGCTTTAGCTAATTTTATAGTTCATGTTTATAGTTTGCCATTTGGAGATGCCTTGAGGCAAATTTTGAATTTAGTATGACAATGGACATATATTTTGAAATTTTGAATCATGATTCTAATTTCTTATTAATATGTAAACTGAGCTCTAATTTGCACTTGATATCATATATGAATCATGATATTATCAAACTAGAATTTTTGAAATTTCAATGACAAATGTCACATGTGAATGTTGAAACTTGAATGTTGAATGATGTGCATGTTTAAATATTTAAAGTTTAAAGTTTATAAATTATAAATTATTAGTAATTATAATTTATAAATTATATATGATATATATATAATATCATATATAAATTATATTATATATATATTAATATAAAAATACCCAGACGAACCCACGCACCCTGTTTCAAAAAGTGTCGTCCCTGTCCCCGTCCCCGTCCCCGTCCCCGCACCCACGTTTCCTGGCAACATAGATGAATAATATGCCAGTCAATTTCTTGATTAGCTAATGAATCTGCCATGTGATTGTTAGCTCGAGGAATGTGAATAAATGTTATAAATTGAAATGATCTTTGCAATAAACGTACCCTCAAAAATAATCAAAACAAGAAAGGATTCCGAACCCGATATAAATTGTTCAATTGTGACACCACCAACTAGGAGTCCAAGAATACTACCAACGAATTAACACCCGAAGATATTGCTTCTGAAAGTAGATAAATGACTGCAGTGTATTCTGCTACGTTATTGGAAGCAGCACCAATGCAAACCCCTCTTGAAACTAACAGTTGACCAGATGGATAATAAAGTACCCAAGCCGTGGAAGCTAAGTTTTGGGTGTGTCTACTAGCACCATCGGTGAAACCATAATGACTCATGATATCCAATACAACCTGCCAAAGCAGATCAAAAATCATCACCATCACCTCATAGACCGAAAACTCAAATATGTACAAACACAAAAACAAAAATATATACAAAAAGCAAGATGCCAGGCCAAGGCCTAGGCATAATACCTTTTCAGATAGAGCCCATTTCTGAGCTTTGCCATCTCATTTCCCTCAAAATAAACCAAGGTATAAGCTCATTTTTTAAGGACCTTTTTAACGATGAAGGAGCCATACCACATAGACTTGAATTTACCTGCCCCTAGGGCATCCTTTTCCTGGGCATAAACCAAAACAAGGTCGCCTTCGGAAAAAACCCTAGGTTTGACTGCTTTATCATACTGAACTTGGACCCGTTTCTTATGTGCTTCGTTCATCGTGGCAGCATCTCGACGCTACTCATCAAGATGTTCCAGATGAAGGAGGCGTTCTTCAAGACTCGAAGTGTCAGGAAGAAGTTCTACAGCCAACTTAAGAGAAGGAATCTCATACTCAATGGGAAATATTGATTCCAACCCGTAAGCTAGTTGAAACAGAGTAAAACCAGTTGCAGTATTGACTGAAATCCGGTATGCCCAAAGCGCAGGATACAGCATAATGTGCCAATTACATCTAGCTTTATCAATTTTCCGTTGAAGAATGGTCTTCAAGGATTTATTCACGGCTTCCACTTGCCCATTGGCTTGAGGATAATAAGGAGATGAATGCTCTTTCAGGAAACCCAATTTGAGAGCTAACTCGGCCATCATGCTGTTCTGAAAATGACTGCCATGATTAGTGACAATCTCTTTAGGAATACCAAAATGAGCAATAACTTGATTGAAGAAAAAAAGAGCTGTTGTCTCACCGTCATTCCCAAAAGTAGGCATAGCCTCGACCCACTTTGTGAAGTAGTCTACTGCTACAATAATATACTTGTGTCCTTTAGCCGAAGGCGGGTTACAAGTAGTATAATCAATACCCCACTTTGTGAAGGGACCGATAGTGACAACTGGGAAGAGCGGAGCTGGATGAGCGTGCATCTTTCGAGTATACACTTGACACGGATGACACCATTTGATCGACTCAACACAATCCTTGAAAATCGAAGGCCAAAAGTATCCAGCACGCAAGATCTTTTGGGTTGTAGCAAGCCTGGATAAATGACCACCACAAGCTCCACTATGGCAATAATTCAGCACAACTTCAGCTTCTTCGAGAGTTAAGCAACGTCTTAGGATCAAATCGACACCCCGATTGTATAAAGTATCACCAATGATCAAGTAATTTTTAGCGAAGTGACGTAACTTACGGTGCTCATCTTTCAAAAAAGTTGAAGGAAACTTCGCACTCTGAAGATATACAATGAGATCCCCATACCAAGGATCCTGTGAAGAGATGATAAAAATATGCTCATTCGGAAAGTATTCGTCATAAATTATATCCTCTCCATAGGTCAACTCAGAAATTAATTCTGCGAAAACTAATGTTTTCTTGGACTTGGCAGACATAAACTCAAGATCAAATTCCTGCAAGATCACAATCCACTGATTGTATTTTCCCCCAATCACTCGCCTGCTGAGAACAAACTGAAATGGATTGACTGCTGCCAAAACATAAGTTTTTCGAAGAAGAATATAATGTCTGAGCCGCTGCACAGCATGGACAGCTGCAAAAGCAAGTTTTTCTATCGGAGAATACTGAAGTTCAGGTCCTACCAAACCTCAACTAAGGTAGTATATAACATGCTCAGCAAGAGCATCATCCTCTTGAACCAGAACCATACCGATAGTAGATTCCGTTGCTGTGAGATACAAGAGGAAATCCCTGTTGTAATCAGGTGGACTCGGGACAGGAGTAGAGGTCAATACTTTTTTCAAAGAATTGAATGAGCATTGAGCAAAGTCATCCCACAAAAATGGGACCCCTTTCTTTAATAATCTCATGAATCCTCTTGTGATCTCAGCATAATTTACGATAAATATCCGTAGAAAATTAGCTTTTCCTTGTAGACTTTGAAGTTGACAAAAGGATGACGGGGGAGGCAACCGAAGTATTGCCTCAACCTTGAAGGGATCTACTTGAGTCCCTTGCGTAGACATAATAAACCCCAACAACTGACCGGATATGACCGCAAAAATGCACTTGTTCGGATTCAACCGGATTTTGTAAAAACAACACCGTTCAAATACTTGACGGAGGTGAGAAGGATGATCAATTCTCTTACGAGAATGAGCAGCTAGCTCATCCAAGTACGCCTCGATAATATGTTTGATGTCGTGGAAGGCATATGACATGACCCGCTGAAACGTGGCTCCAGCATTTTTAAGGCCGAAAGGCATTTTTTGTAAGAAAACGTACCCCAGGGACAAATAAAGGCAGTCTTATGCTGATCTTCAGGACATATAGTAATTTGATTATATCCGGAAAAACCATCCATGAAAGAGAAAATTGCATTTCCCGCACACTCATTGATAATATAATCTATGAATGGTGTGGGGTAATTATCTTTCGGACATGCTTTATTAAGATCTCTGAAATCAATGAAAATGCGAATTGTTCCTTGTTTTTTGTCCACCGGGACTGGATTTGAAACCCATTTAGTCAAATGAACAGGGAAAATGAATCTCGCCTTGAGCAGCTTCTCTACCTCAGCTTTGATAGTTGCAGCCTTCCTAGGGTTGATCGGATGAAGCTTTTGCCTCACAGGCTTAGAAGTCTCGTAGATCTTGATCTCATGCTGGAAAATAGATGGATCTATACCAGGCATTTCTTCATAAGACCAAGCGAACACATCCCTAAACTCTTTAAAGAGATTGGTGTAAATTTGAATCTCTTCAGGGGAACATTCAGCTCCAATGAATACATTCTCGATAATGTTGGGATTCCTGGAGATGTTCACTGGGATAGTCAGAGAAATCACAACCATGTTCCCTTCAGCAAATACCTGTGTTGGTGCTAAAGGGTTCAGGACTGGGTGAATAGGACCAAAAGACTAAGGACTTGGAAAACTTAACTCAACTTCGTTCAAGTCTGGTAGAAAGTAAGACCGATGATGCAAATCATCCCACGGTCTATCTACACCAGTCATAGCTTCCAGGATAGCCTCTTCAGATGGAAGAGTGGTATCTAGGCAATCCTGGGCAGAAGAAGAACTAAGTGTCCAAGCCGAAGCCACATCGCCATCCAATTCCTCTGGTGAAAGAGAAACGGGAATGGATTCTACAGAGTCAACAATGGACTTATAAGAAATCTCTGCTGCAGACATCGGAAATGCCATTCCACCCACTTGACCTTCCGCTAATGTGGAAGTAGGGGAAGGTAAGGTCCAAGGATCCGAAAAATAATTAGTTTGGAAGAACTCTCTTCGAATAAGAGCCCTGGAGGATGAAATTGCATTTATATGAATGGAAGGAGGTGGAATATCGAAAGTACCCATCAAAGAAGAATACATTCCAACCCCGAGATTCTCAACAGGTGGCTTGACATTATCCACCAAAGGGATAGTTGAGTCAGTACATGCATTTTGATCTACAGGAGAACAATCCAGTTGGTCAACTGTGACAATCCTCCCTTCATGAGGGAAACAAACAATACGAAACAAGGAGGACGCAATAGCATCCATCTCATAAATCCAGTTTCGCCCCAACATAAGGTTGTAGTCCAAGTTTGCATCAACTATCTCAACCTCGATATTTACAATTTTGCCCCCAACACAGATGGCAAAGCCGGGACAATACCATGCGGCCTGTGATAATGACCATCAAACGCAGTCAGAAGAGTGGCTAATGGAACAGCTGTAGGAGCTTCGATTCCTTTCCAGCATGTGAGAGACATCACACACATGGAAGCACCCTCATCAACGACCATTCGAAATATAGTGAATCTTCGATACGACGACCTAATATGGAAAGCCATATTATGTGGGAGTCTCTTTTTAAAATTAGTCATATAAAATGTAATCATAAGAGATTTTTTTGGATCAAAAACCCCAATAGCAGTAATAAGAGCACTTCGCTGAGCTAGACAAGACTGGAGCACCTCAAGAGTAGACATAGCACAAGGACTCTAGGCCAGATCTTCTACAACAGAGTAGTTCTAAGCAGCCTTGGCATTTGTATTATTGTCGTTCGCTTTGTAAATTCTTTTGGCATCCGAGGTATGGGCTCAACAGTTGGCTTCGGAATATGAAGTGGTTCAGTAGTATCAGAAGTACCCTTAGATTTTGAAGACTCAGTTGTACCATAATCATGAGATCGCGTAGCGATATCTGCGTGAGCACTCATCATATATATGTTTGATGGATTTTCCCCTTCCTGGGTGCCTCCAAAGGAAGACCCAGTATTTTGATTCGCACCAACAACTGATTGTTGCCCTTGGGGAAAAGGGTTTGTTAACATAGCCTGGGAACTAGAAGATCCCTGTTGAGCTAACAAGCGTTGCACATCCTGAATTTTAGGACAAAGGTGAGTAAGATGATCTCCAGTACATAACTTGCATGGAAATTTCACTTTCTTTCTATCCTTTTGTCCTTCACCAACATGCTCGTTGGATTTATTTGCATCGCCCTTCCCATCTTTTCCCTTCTTTCTATTATTATTTCATCCTTTCTTCTTCCCCTCGGATTGTTGATTTCCTTTGGGGTTTGAAGTCTGGACAGCAATTATCGACAAAGCTTGAGAAGAGGTTGGCACTGAAGGTACAGCCTGACCTGAAGAAGGAGATTGTATGGACAACTACTACAATTGGTTAAGTAGGTTAGCTGCACCGCTATCAATCGACCCAATAAGTCCATCACCAAGAGGACCAGGTTTAGTTTTGGAAAAATCCAATTTGGAGTGAGGAGCATCAGGCAAGATTTTATTGAGGACTCCAGACTAAGAATAAATCAGTTCTAATTGTTGGTCTCTGAAAATAGCATGTTCCTCGGAAAATACCCCTGACAGGGATACATCCTTCGAAATATCTGGCTGCAATGATTTCAAAAACCATTCTAGAAGGAATTCGTTCAAAATGTAGGCTTTAATGAGCCGCTTCCTTCTCCGTCATTCCTGAATATGATCAGAAATGTGGGTTGCCTTGTCTTGCTTAAAATTAGCCAAGAGTTTAGTCTTGGCATCATAACGAACAGGCAACTGAAAGTGATTTAGAACCATGGTAGCCAGATCTCCAAAAGTGGCAAAACTTCCCCCAGGTAACTCAATATACCATTAGCTGCATTTCCCGTCAAGGTGTGCTGAAATAATCTAAACCTAATCGAATCATCGATCAGGGAGTTTGATTAACACCAAAGATGAAAAGTGGTGATGTGATCTACCGGATCCTCTCCATTCTTTCCTTCAAATTTTGGAATGTCTAAAGGTAGTTTGGTGGGGACCGGAGACCACCCTGGACTATATCGGATTGGATCATTAGTCAATTTCGACAAATCTGGCAAGTTTAACATTGCCAGAAATGGTAAATGAGGAGGAGCCTGAGAATTCCATCCTTGATAGGACGAATTTTCCACATTCTGAAAAGACTACCCTGGATTTGATGAGGCACCAGGTTGCCAAAAGGAGTTCGTAGAAAAATTGGGGCCATAGGAAAACCCTTGTGACCCAGCATTCGAAGAAGGACCCCCTCCCAACATAGAGTTACTATAAACTAGACCAGTTCCCCCCACTGAAGTAGTGAATGAAGAAGAAACACCCTAATAAGGCTTCCAAGCATTTGAAAAAGGAGAAAAATCCTAATAAGCACTAGATGAAGAGACAGGAACATTCCCTTGGTGACCAGCGAGAAACTGATTCCCTACTCCTATTTCCGTAAAGATAGGGTTCCACCCCATGAAGGTAGTAGAACTTTGACCTCCAGGCCATGGATTAAAATTCTGAGTTTTGGAAGTAAAAGGAAAAGATCCTAAGGAAGGATTCAAGTGAGGAATATGTCCACTTCCAAAGGGGAACCCTTGAAAAGAAGCCGATCCGCTAGCCATAGAGGAGATGGGTGCGGATGTAGTTGCAGCAGTAGAAAAGGAAAATGGAGGAATTCCATTAACGAACATTCCAAGACAAAAGGGACCAGATTGAGAAGCCTGTGCTTGGGTATAACTGGAACCAAACACAACAACACTAGAAGCAATCGAAGATATAGCAATAGTGCCTCCTCCCTCAACTTTAGGAGGAGTCTGAATACTTGCAGCACTCACAGCCGAAGTTGTGTTCCCATTCGTGGCCATCGAAAGGTGAGAATGTGATGGATAAGGACTCTCGAGTCTCTCAAACTCAGGTTTGATGTACTCAATGATAAACGGAGAATTAGAAGAAAGAGGAGATGGAATCGATTCAAGAGATTGAGGTACTTCCTCTACTTCTACTTCTGGAAATAAAACTCTCGAGGTGGGTGGAGTACTCCTCTCAGTACTAACACCAACACCAAGACCAGCCACAGAAACTTTGAGCCCTAATGGAGGATCTCTCTCTGCCACGTCAGATAACACCGGGTGATAACCGCCTTCTGAATTGCTCCTACGCCTTCTTGAAGAAGGCTCAGAACTCGCGAGAGACAACCCACGAAGCTGTGTCGATCAAAAAATCGATCGGTCAGCCACTTTAAAATATTGATTATACTAAAAAAAGTATAAAGCTAAACAAGCTAGGAGCAAAGAGCACTCACTACAAAGTCCCTAAGATACAGCCAAGCAAACGGCCTTCAATTATTTCCACTCCAGGTGATTAGGACCGAACACCAAAATACAAGAAAGCGAAAAATAGGACCTCCCGAAAGCAGTCTGGGGTAATGACGACCCAAATCCATTAGCGAAGGTAACAGAGGCAGTTACGCTGACCTCCTAATAACAGCCTTTGCCAGTGCAAGTACCTAAGCTTCGTAAGGGCACCCTCCAGAAGTACTACTGGAAGTGATACAAGGTCTACCTTAGGTACCACGGGTATTCCCCCCCACAGTCACCTGTGTGATACCTATTTTTGATCATATTAGCCCCTTGTCAAAACTTTGTTAAGCAACCCCCTTTAAAACACTCAAAACCCCTCTGTTTGGACTAAAAATCCATTTTCCGCCTATCGTTACTTTCTCCCCGGTCACAAAATTGCATAAAAGGCCAAAAACCCACTTTGAATGCTATATTAAGGCCTAAGCCCCTTTTCCACCAGCCCCTTTAGCTTTTTCCCCATGAAACCGAGCGCTGACCCTTAAGGCGCTAATCGCATCAATCGCAATTGCAGTGTTTATGTTACGTTTTGCTATCGTATGATCGCAAATGTTTGTGATGCAATTGATCGCAGGTTCCTCCCCCATCGCATCACATGTCCGACTACCGACCCCCGATCGCACTCCCCTCCGATTGATCATCGCAAACATTTGTGATGCGATTGATCGCGTCGCATTTCCACTCCGATCATCGCAATCGCAATTTCCGTCGCGTTTCCCCTTTGCTCCCTCCCTCTCCCGATTTGCGATTGCGATTGCGATTGCAACCCCGATCTCACCATTTGATTCCTCTGCCCTTCATAGCCATTCTCCCTATGCATAGCTTTCATAACCAAGTTTGCGGGTTTTGCAGGATTAAAACAACAGAAAATTGCCATTATTCACAGCCTCCATTTCAGGAGTCGAGAACGCATCAGAGGACCATCTTTCAGAGGCAGAATTTATGAGGAAAAATCTGGAAAGCTGTTACGACACAGCTTTCATTAAAGAAGCCAGGGTTAAAATCTGTCAAACCCTCCAGAGTCATTCAAAGCACAGATTTTTGCAGATGAAGACATTAATGTTGCGGCAAAGGGTATCAGTGGGAGATTGAAGGATTCAATAACTGTAATTGAAGATTTTGAGCTCAAATTTGATGTTTAAACAACAAAGGTACTAGATCAAAGATATCTCGGATCACATAGAGGGTACAATGCACAAGAAACAATACCCTCTAGGTTTTATTTCAGCCGAATTTTATTTCAGGAAAGGACGGAATGTTCATGTGGTTTTACTCTCATATCGTGTTCCTGAAGAAACCTCCATCCGGGCGCATTTATTTCAGAAAGCAGGCAGCAGAGTACATACAGCACAACATAGTCATTCAGCAGTATGGGCATGAATGTTTTCGCCATTTTGTCTTAATTAGGGAAATTAAATGTTCATCACCTACTTCTTTGACTAGGTTTTCTTTTTCTTCTATAAAACTCCCTAAGAACAGATGATTCAGGGTTCCAAATTTTATCAGAAAATTATGCAATGAATAGATTTTTGCATACATTTTGTAAAATTCTTGTATGAAGGCTCAGAGCCCATAGGGTCTCAGTGAGGAGGAGTTCTATCTGTCAAAGAGGATTCTGGTCTTTGGTATTTTACAGTCTGTAATCTTCTTTATTGTGTTATATTTATAAAACATTTCATTTCATCCATCTTTCTTGTATCATGTTTTGGAATGCGAGTGGCTCACTGATTTTTTGGTATGGATTCATCCTATTTGATGCCCATGCTCAGATCAGTCAAGCGCTTTAAATATGGCTCATGCATGATATTCTGTTTCATTATTCAGCTAACCATACTTCTGCTATATTAGTTGCTTTGGGAGGGTGCTTTTAAAATGCTATTATCATGTATGGATTCTTAGATTGGTAAGCCCATGCATGGTGGTATTGTATATCTGGGTATCAGCTTGATGTTAACTAATATCTTCTCAATATTTCTTTCACTACATACACCTTCTGATAATTTATGTCTGTGAAGTATTTCTGAATCGGCCCGCTTTGCAGTAAATTGTCTCTAAATTGTCTGTTGCTTTTGTATTAAGAGTTCTGCATCTTGCCTTTGCAGTATCTCTTTTCCTGTGTCAGTTTCTGAGAGTTTGGTCCCATTCTATTTTATTTCCCTGTTTACAGGAGATAGCATGTGAGCTGAATCTGACAACTTCACACATTATATTATATGCTCCTTGCTATGCTAAGATGTCCTAGGCACTGGTCTATCGCAAATCTAGGCTGTCTCTAGGAGCGACAACACCTAGGATGGGCAACTAAGGACACCAATCTATATCAGCAGCCAGGCGGAACGGTCTTAGGTCAAGATTCAGCAAATCAGAGAAGGGGTATCTCTCTTCTCTACCTGCACTTTCCCTCGCGCTTGACTCTCTGGAGGAGATATTTCCTGGTCCACCTAACGGTGTTGGATTTCGCTCATTAATAAACTTATATGTTTCAAAATATGAGTGACCTCGGAGATTTAACTCTCCACTCACCTAATCCAAGGCCCTACAACCTAGCTAGTTGATGTATGACACTTAAAACAAAAAATTGCTAGTTGTTTTTAATTTATATCGCTTATTTTAATTGGTTGTTATTTTATGTCAAGGGCATATGGAAGTGAAACCAATGATGTTTGTATGACGCAACAAGAAACCAATGAAAACTAAACTATATGCAAATGCACTGATTTCCTTTCGATGAAGAGTGATTTCTACACAAGTTCTACAAGACTATATATTTTACTTTTCTTTTCAGATAATCAGACTTCACACACACAAAATTACGAAAAAGACTAAAAATGCTTATGTGCACCTAATGCAAATTACTAATGGCATGCAAATTCTAAGATGCAAGACCTAAGAAAGTAGAGAGAAATCTCTAATGATACCAAGGTTCAATCACTTTTTGGCAGTCCACCAGTCTAATTCCAAATCAGAAGCTCAAGGTATAAAAATGCCAAAAATCATACTTAATATAACATAATGAAATCAAAAGAAGACTCCCTTCCTAATCAAGTCGAGAACCGAAGAATAAAAACTTCAAAAAGGCTTCAAAAAAGATGAAAAGAAACCATAAATCAAAACAGAAGCAATGGGAAACAAAAAATGTTTTTTGGCTTTTGAGTTTTATGAAGAAAAGAGACTTCAAAAAAAACTAAGGAACTATCAAATTACTGAGCCAAACCAACTTCGAATTTCAAGAAAAACTTCAACAAGATGCTCTAAGACAACTGTGCTACTCTCGTAGCAGGACTTGTATGAGCAAGAGGAAGACAAGAAAATCAACAAATCAACTCAGTACAATAGAATAAACTTGAGGCAAACTCAGACTCCAAAGAATCAAAATAGACTCTTCGAAAATTGCAACAAGACCTAGTCAATGAAATCAAGAAAAACAAACGCAAAAAGAGGCAAAAATCAAGATGCAAAGCAACTCACAAAGTTAGCAAAGATCAAATGAGCAAAATCTCTCTGTCTTGAATACTCAGAACAGCCAAGAATCTTCAGAAAAATATCTTGGTGCTCAAGCCAGAATTGCAAGCACAATAAACGAAGATTTCACCAAATGATCCGGTCTTCAGAAAATCAAGAGAGAAACAAGTATAAAACCACTTTAAACACAGTCCAGAGACTTCAAAGATATCACAGGAACAAGTCTCCACAGGCAAACAATACCAAAAAAGCTTAAAACCAAAAATTTCAAAATTTACCCAAACATACGCGCTTTATTAGTTTTACAACACACGTGCATACGCGACTGTGGTAAAGGCAACTTGCGTATACGAGGGTTCCTTTACACAAACTAACGTATATACGTGACTGTGTAGAAGAAAAACTGCGTATGAAAAGGTAAATAAGAAAAAATAAAAAATAAAAAGTCAAGCCTGATCAAGAGACCAGGTCTTTAGTCTTAGTAGAAGAAGATTTACTGAACTGGAAAAAATGATTAAAACTGTTGGAAACCCTCAAGACAAATGAAACAACCCAAAGGGAAATCACAAAAGTGTGATCCCTAGTGGAGTCGCCATTTATGTTTTGGAAAATAACTCCCTAAAGGTTTTTGGGTCGGCAACCTTCACAGATCAGGGGCATACCATTCAAGAAGGACTCACTTAACCTATCTTTTATGCTGAAAACTAGATTTAATCAATTGTGGAACTTACTCGAAAGTCCTACGTTTGATGTAGATTATACAGGGTTCAAACCCCCAGCAACTCCTTGTGCTTCGTAACCTGGAAATCAAGAAAGAACGAACACGAAACACTAGTTGTACAGCATATATTGTTCCTAAATGTCAGTATAATCCATATATAATATTATATAAGAAATATTGAATGTTTAACTAACAATATTTACACATATATAGACACGTGAATATTCGGGAACAAGATAGTACTTCTTATTATAAATGGCAAGTACAAGAATAGAAAGTGGAGAGATCACCTAAATCCTTCCACGTCCTTCGAGTAGACCGTCCTCTGGATCCATCCAGCCCTCACCTCGCTAGGATTCTTCCAAGATGTGTGCACATGAGATGTCATATAAGATGATGATCATATTCAAGGAAACAAGGTTTTCCTTAATATACTTGGGAAGTGCAGGAGGCACGGGAAAATCAGACTTGAAATAGGGATCCAACAGAGTATAATATCTATAATTTTCTCTTCCCATTAGGCCATACACATGAGGGGCTTTTATACTCCCTCAAAGTAGTTTCAGCGGTTGGAAACAGTTGGGCCACGGGCTGGGGTGGTTGAATTACAGGAATAACCATCACCCTACCACGAAAATAAGAAATTTATATATTTTGTAATGATTTAAATGGCATACGCGGAAAACTATGAACGGACTCACGTATATACACGGAAAAGTCTAGGCATAACCGCGTATGGGAATTTTAACACTGTATTTTATGAATTTGTTCAAGTCTAGAAGGAAAGGGTGCCTAGGGCCAAAGAGACAATCATTATTCACATGAGGGTGAAAAATGATGCTATAACACTCGGTAGATGTTATGAGCGGCACAGTGTGCTCCTCAGACAGCGCACTCTCAGGGTTAGTTGCCGTCATTCTGGGCTTGAAAATGAATTCGGGGCTACTCACATCATATGTGAGGGTCTCATGGCCAGACATACAGTTCTTAGAGATAATTTCAAGGTGCAATTCACTCAGACAGCAAAGGAACGAAATATGACCTGCGCCCTCACTTTTATAGGCGATCCATGGTAAAAACGATCAGTACTTCATTAATGGCACCTTGTCCCCGTAAAAATGTCAAAAATCTCATAGGATATCCTCATTAAATGTAGAAAACCTGCTCCATCCAATGGTAAAATTGAATTTTTACTCAAATTCACTGTTCCAATGGCTAGTTTTTCTTGTCGCGCACTACCTTTGCGCTCATGTCGCACTTGTCTGTGTATGTCCTTTGTGTAGCGCGCAGAAAAGTGGATTCCCAGTCTCCGGCCATATATTCATTTGGTAGGCACAGGGTTATCCCTATACGGTTTCATTCAGCTTCTGTTGATGTACCTGGGAAGACTCTCGCTGCGCAACGTGGCCAAGTGCACCGCACCTTCATTAGTGATATTTTTCACAATATACAGCCCCAACCAATGTTTTCTGAACTTACTTGGGTGGTGCGCAAAATTACTGACATACAAAAAAACCAAATATTCTTCTTTAAATGCCTCATGTCGAATGTGTCTATCATGCTAGGTATTTTCGCGTGCCTTCTGTACTTGCTGATGGAAGTTAGTAATAAACTGATCCTCCTCAAATGCAACCAATTTTGATAGTCGTTCCTCCATGATGTCTGGTTCATCCATATTAGTGAATGTTGTGATGTGCAAGCTTGGGACAATATATTCCATTGGCATGATTGCTTCTTGGCCATAAACCATCCAGAAAGGTGTTTTACCAGTCAACTACTTTCATTTGGTCCTATAATCCCATAAAACAGAAGGGATGCACACGTCCCACTCATTCTAATTTGCATTCCATATCTTTGTGAGCACATTCTCCAGGATTTTGTTAAAGGCTTCCACTGCACCATTTTCCTGAGGGTGATAGGGAGTACTCTTCTGGTGATGTATCTGAAATTCCTCTGTCAGAGCTTCAATGGTTTCATTAACAAAGTGCTTACCCCTATCACTCATCAATATCTTTGGGCACCCAAATCTAGTTAAGATATTTTCAAAAATAAAATGCACAGCAGTGTCTACAATACAATCTTTTACTCGCATAGCTTTTGCCCATCTGGTTACATAATATGTGGCAGTGATGATGTAGCATGTGTCAGTATTCTTTCCATGAGGATTGATAGGTCCAACAAAGTCTATGGCCCATTTATCAAAAGCATGCAAGGCCATATGTGGCTGCAATGGCATTTCATCTTTGCGCGATGGCTTCCTGGTTCATTGGAATGTATCACAAGCTCGACAATATGCATGTGCATCATCGTGCAGTGTGGGCCACCATAACCCAACACGCAACACCTTCTGCGCAGTATTTTTCCCTTTATTGTGGCCTCCTACCACTCCCCCATGAGCTTCAGCCAAGATTTCTTGTCTTTCATGTTCTAAAACATATCTTCTTAACAATTCATCTGCTCCCAACTTGTACAGTTAACCAGCAATCAATGTAAAATCAGTTGTGTGCAAAACCTTCTTCTGTTGTACCGAGTATTCATCAGGCGCACTTCCAATAATCAAAAAGTGAATGAAATCTGCAAAGTGTTCATCAACCACTTTAATAGCAAAGAGTTGTGCATCAAGCAGTCCCTCCTACATGCTAGTTGGTTCCTCCCCATTTTCTATGCATGATAGGTGATCAGGTCCAGCATTTAATCTACCAGGCTTAACAATGATTTCAAAATCTTATTCTTGAAATAGCAACAGCCATATACAAATCTTCCCCCCAACACAGGCTTATTGACTAGGTAATTCAAAGCAGAGTGGTCAGTGAACATCTTGAAGTGCCCTCCTAGTAGATAGTGCCTATAGTTCTGCAGAGTGTATACCATAGCAAATCCTTCCCTCTTTGTGGTTGAGTAGTTGCTCTCTGCACTAGAGAGCTTCCTACTTGCAAAGGCAATGGGGTGATCGATATCTCCTTCTCCTGGTTCTGCTAAAAAACTCCTACTGCAATGTTGGTTGCATCAACATGCACATGGAAGACCTTAGACCAGTCTGGAAATATTACAATAGGTGCAGTAACCATATTTTCCTTCAGCAGCTCAAAGCTCTTCTGACATTCCTCATCCAAAAAAAGGACACATCCTTCTTCAGCAATCTCTCCATGGGTGCAGTGATCAGAGTTGTTTCTCATTGGTAGGGACCTCTAAGTTGATAATAACTGCAATTTTGGCTTGATCTACCATTAACCCTTGCTGAAAAACGATATGCCCCAACAAGATTCCAAAGGGAACATATAATATACACTTCTTCAAGTTAAGAGAGATCTGGTGCTTCCTACAAGTGTAGAGCATCATGTGCAGGTTGGACACATGCTTCTTTACCAGTCCAAACATAGTCCAATCATCAAAGTACACCTCCAAAAACATGTGCATGAACTCCTTGAATACAGCTACTACTACACGCAAGAATATAACAGGTGAATTCTTTAATCCAAAATGCATGACTGTGTATTGGAAATATCCCCATTATGTTGCAAAAGTGCTTACTTCGGTCTTCTGGTGCAATCATGATCTGATGATACCCTGAAAATACATCAGTGAAGGTTTAGGCCTCTTGTCCTCCCACATTATCCAATATCTCATCTAAAAACAGAGTAGGGAAGGGGTCATGTACACATGCATCATTCAGTTTGCGTAGGTCCACCCAAATCCCTATTTCTCCTTTAGTCTTTTTTTCTTGAACAACCATCGAGCTCACCCAATCAGATTGTTCCACAGGCTCAATGATTCCTGCAACAACCATTTTCTCCAATTCTTCCTTCACTTTTTTCTTATACTTTGGATTTAACCGGTATGGTCGTTACTTGACGAGGCGTGCATCTAGTTGCAAATTGATCTTCATAACTCCCAAATCTCCTACAATTCCTTTGAGCTCAAAAAACTTGGTGGGAAACAAGTCCTGATAGTCTATCAACAGTTCCGTAACCTTTCCCACTATGTCATCATCCCAATAATCTCCTATTTTGGCCAACTTGGGTTGTTCCTCTGTCCCAATATTGACTTCCTTTAGTTTCAGAGGCTTAGTTACATCCACCATTCCTAACAAGGGCCCTGCAAATGTGCGCTCCCCCTCGGATTCTGGAATATTAATATTTCTTGGATCTTCCTCGTTATCTTCCACTAACAGATTTTTGCAGTTGAAAATATCATGCATCTGTTCTAGCCATGCTGGCGCAGCACATTCTATCCAAGTCTAGGAATCATCAAAGACAATTTCTTCTATATCTTGCAAGGCTTCATCCAATCCCTTTGATCCACCAGCGATGCCGAAGGTTAGCAGGAAACTTTCACTCATTGTAACCTAATCAAGGGTCCCTCGGTGCAGCTTCGTCTCCAAATACCATGCATTAGGGGTTGGTCCCAATGTATGGACAAACATGTGAACCCATTCGGCCCTGGGCATCTTATCCCAAACATCCATCCATGTAGCCAATTGTTTGTGCGGATCTCCTCGACCACCAAAAATATCATTCGATGGGGTAGCAGGCTACTCAAAGCGGAACCGCATCATTCTGATGTATTCTTCCCAATATTCAAAGTTCCCTTTATGTGTATCCCACCAAGGTGATGGATTTGCACGCATAGCCATATTGAGTGCCAAGAACCTTCGCTCTATCGGGACAACCTTTTCCAATTTTTCCAGAAATAAGACAACATTGCTAGAACCATCAAAATAGGGTAATTATCTTACCTCCAAGGAGATGCATCGCAAATTTTTAGAAACTTTGAGGCAGTGCAGCGCAGAAACATCATGTAGACGATTTTTCCAGTTCTCTATTTCTCCATCCGAATCTGAGAAACATGAGCTATCATTTTTCTGATTCAGCATCCCATCAGCGGTAGGGTTGATCCAATTCTCATCTCGTGCAGTCAGCTTGTAGTGATGGTCAACATCATCTCCTTCGCACACCAGTTCTGTATATCTTTCCCCTTCTGTAGGATCCAAAGGTAATATAACCCGAGTACCATTGTTTTCAAATATCATACTCTTGTGCTTTAAGTTGATGATGCCCCCCATGTCGATGGCCCAATCCAGCCCTAGCAGCACAGGGTAGGGGTATGCATCATCCACAATTTGTATTACTTCAAAATCTATGTACCTTTACTCTAACAACATCTACCAAAACCTATGGGATTCTTCCTAGTGGAATGATCCTCCGTTGATTAGCCATGTGTAGCTAAATGGTGGACCATTCAAGCTTTGGTTCCCCCATCTTCTACCAGGTATGCTTGGATAGAACGTTTGCATCAGATCCCAATTCCAAAAGGACATGATCCATCTCATACTCTCCAATTTTCACGGTCATGCGCATCTCCCGACCAGTTATCATCTTCTTATTCTTGTAGATTTTGTTTATAGCCTTACTCTTAGTTTGAGGAAACTCCTTATCCGCGCAGCTATCTATCAAAGCCTGAAGGTTTTCTACTACTTTTTGATTACACAATAGCTTGATGCAGGCTTTCAGGAAAGGTTTGACTTCATCATATATCTTTTCTTTTGTGATTGACTTTGATGGGGATGCACCTGCGGCAGAAAAATCCTTTCTAGCTTCTACAAAAGTCTCATTTTCCTTCTGTAGGTTGAGTCCTTCTTTATTTTCAGAAGTCGTCCTGATCAATGGATCTGCATCAGCCTTCTTTCCCTCATCTTCTCCAGTGGCAGCACCACTGTGTGTAATTATGTTTACACTCGGATCATCATCTCGCAACTCAGCTCTAACCATTTGTACATTCTGCGTAGGTGTTTGTTATTGCTTCTCCTGAATTCTAGCAATCAAAATAGGAAAATATTCAATAACATGATCAAATTGTCTATAATACCTACAAGACTGTCGCGCAGGGTTCAGACAATTGCATGCATAGTGTCCAGCGTCTCCACAGTTATAGAAAATCAATTGTCCTCTTCCACGACCTGCACCTCCACCTCTCCCTCCTCCCCTTCCTTTGGCTGGAGATCCACCACGCCCAGAGGGGGGTGTTAGTGAAGATGGGTCGGCCCGCACTCTATAGAAGTTGGCATTTTCTATCATCAAATCAAAGGTATGGCAGTGATGATCATCATGTCGAAGCGAAGAGAAAAACCTACACCATTGTTGCTTCAGTTCTGGTACATAACTTCCTAATCGAGGGAAATGGTTGGTGTCATGTCTTCTAGCCACTTGACACTCAGTGCACCATAGCATAGGAGTACCAATCGGTCCTGCAGCATCCCTGGGTCGTAATGGATTTGGTCCTCTCGCTTTCATGTAATCTTTAAGCAAGGTACATTGATCTTTTGTGTGAATGGAACCCTCACAATGTATAAACCATACATCTGTGCCGACTTCTTTCCCTCTATCTCTGCGCAGGTTCTGAATCTCCAAGTGCATTTCTTCTAACTGACTTTGGATTTGCAGAGTTCCAAATTGGTCATCAGTTTGGGGCGCTGCTTCCAGCTTCATAGAAACTTCAAGGGCCTCTGCTTGAGAATCAATTTTCTATTAATTCATAGGGCCGCGAAGGTGTGGCAGGAGCATGGAAATAAACCATTATTTATGTTTCTTATCATCATAGATAAATCATACATCGTTGATAGTGCGCTTCAATCGATGATCTGCTTCCCAGACAAATTCTTTTGGTTCTTTTCGGATATCCTTTAGCTCTATTACACATTGTGGGTAGGACTTTGGTTTTCTGAACTATTGCTTTAAGGCCTTCTTTATTTCATTGACAGGAGGATCAGCGTTCTAAGCTAGATATCCCATAAACCAATCTAGCACGCGACCCTCAAACGCCATGGCTAGCTGCGCCCTTTTTACAGCATCAGTGTTAACATTTTTTGCGGTCCATACTGCGTTTTCAACAACCCATAACATGTCCATGTCTTCATCACCCACACCCTTGAAGGTGGGTGGCTTCATATGTGCAACCGTATCGCCTCCTGGTGGTGGTGGAGGTTGGGTAGGAGATGAATTACCCCTGCGCGAATTCAACTGTGGAGTAGCTAGAGGGCTACCTTTGACGCGTGTATCCTCACCACTCTCTGTATCACTATTAGGCAGGGTTCTCAGAGGGTTGTACTCCTCTATGGTTAACCCGAAATTACTTTCTGCTGCACGTAGTGCTTTCAAATTCATTTGGGTTCATTCACTCGGTGTGACTGCATAGAATACCCTTTTCACACAATATCATATTAATCAGCAATGGAAGAGAGCATATGAACTTACCTCTTAGTCCTTTGAAGAACCTCCTTTCAGCTTAAAAATATGACACAAACTGATCTACTGCAAATTCTATCACAAACCCACCCAGAATGTTGTCCACCTAGTGATCTATAGTGCAAGTGATCGAGTTATCAGTCTGCTCTAACTGTTGGATCAGCTCAAGTGTCCACTGAGTGATCTTATCATCCTTTCAGTAGGTTTGAAACTCATCTAACCTTAATAACCACTCCTGCAATTCATGTGCAAAGGTCACAAAGAATATTTCGTAAACCTTGTGAAAATATACATTTTTTCCCACTCTTCAGCAGACAATTTTTTACTTATGTTCTCCTTGATGGAGAATTCGTGTATCTTTTGTTAAAACTAGCCTTCTAATTCAGTCTTCGATGGTTTTTCAAAATGATCCCAGTCCTGGCAAGGGAACCATTTGTTGGCTTGAGGGGTCCTGACCCAGGTTCAGAGTTAGCATGTAACCAACAAAACCCTCTTACTACTAGCCCTTTCGGTAATGACCTACTTGCATAGGCCGAAGTCTCACCCGAAGAAGTATGTGGGGGTGTTAGAACCAAGTTTCCACACCCTAAGAGATAATTAAATGAAGTGGGCACCTTCAGATCTGCTTTAACACACATACTGGCTTGCACACCAGAAACCCTAGGTTCATTAACACAAATTAATCTAGTGCGCGCACCGAGATTGAAGATCCGAAATTCCTTTAATGGTCCTAATAATGTGATATTCAGCCTTTATAGAGCTAGATCTATGCAATTATATTCATATCAGTAGTAAACACAGGTACGCAACCGATCCAAACACAGATAATTTAACTTAATGCGGTAAATGGAAATCATACGTAAAAACATATCATAAAGCAAATCACAGATGCATTTGTTCCATAGAGTTATCAAAACAGGTCCTTATTCATCAGCAGTCATAACAACCCTTACAATCCCTCAAATCCACCCTCGCACACAGCCAGACTAAGGTCTCCGCACACACAACCAGCAGGAGCCTTTCAGACACAGACACTTACTCAGATTCACCTCAAATATTAGAACATATATACACTTTCATCCAAAAAATATCTTATCTGACTCGATCTACACTTCTATTTATACCTTAGCCTGTGTTGATCCTAAAGTCTGCAAACGGTGGTTTGAGCCTCCTAGATTTACCCTTTAACCCATTACAACTCATGAAGGGACTTTGACTCACCCCAAAGCCCCTTGATTGTGCATTGCTTAGCGCACACGACTCAAAACTAAAATAATTGCTATTAATTACTCCAAAATGTGGTCCTAAGGGGCCCTGCACCAACAACCACAAGCAATACGACATCACAACAAAGTGGCATGGCCATGCACTAGACGCAATCAAGACCGCAAACCAAGCGCAACAAATCACAAGAGACCAAAAGCACAAGACTAGTAACAAGCACCATGACTTAATCCCCATGGTTCCCAATACTTCCAAAGGAAATTTAAACCCAAGCCTTCTTCAAGGTTTCATGGAAGTCTCTTGCCATGCAATACCTTGAATTATACTGTCATAACCACATAATTGTCAGCGCAGACATAAATATAACAATATACCATTTATCTTACCTTGTTATGTTAGGCACATTGTCTTATATCTGAACACATACATATATCATCTCTCAAGAGACTCCAATCCCTTGATGGATCCGTCCATATCTGGAAACCAATTTTTATGCCTGTCAAATACATGTTCATAAATATAGCAAACTTCCACATAATTCCAGACAATATTAGGTTTAAGGAGACTTCTTGTATGAAAAACACTCATTCTTTTGGAATTAGGGTTTCCAAACATAGCCAATGGAATTCTTAACCAATTGCTTTCTTTTAACATTTACCTTGCTACAATTGATTCTTACTATATGTTATCACATCACCCCGTTGTTAGTTATATAAACAATTCAACTATTACCTTGTCATGTTAACTCCAAGCATGTTTCCCTGCAACTATTCACACATGTTAGTCACATGTTCCAAATATCCAGACATCATATTTATTAACTAAAATCAGCCTCTACCAAGACTAACAGTCATGTCATAATCAATTAGTAGTCAAAATCACAATACTACAACTAACATCTACTTATACTCAAGTACACATCGGCTATCTCAACACATATTGCGTTAGTACAACCATCTTAAGACCAAACCATTTATTCATGCAATCTTATAGACATATACTCATATCATGTGATTAATAAAACATTCAACAATAAATATACATCATAATAGACACCAACAGTCAAACACCAAGTAGATGACATAATCAAACATTCAAGTACAAAGTAGACAACATAATCAAGTTCATACCTTAATGTATCTCAGGGGAGGTTATCTTGTCTACACCATCAATCTAGATTAGCATGATATAACTTCACAACACATCAACTCAAATCCTAAATAAGGTATGAGATATCCATAATAGTAATTAGATAAAATTTTCACACCATAAACTCATAAACAAATGTCATTCGTGCATAACAATCACAGAGACACAATCAATCTAGATTAGTAAAACACAATGTCACTAATAAGTCGACTCATACCTGAATGTCATAACCCTAACCATCTGCATAGGTCAATCCAATTTAGCATGATACATATAACATCAATATATAAATGTTATAACCATAATCATCAATTTAACTAACATATAACATGTTCATCAACAACATATAACATAGTCATCAAGTTAATACCATGTCTGACTAACCAACGCATGTACATATGATCACACTAGTTAACTAACATCTATCATGCATGTAACCATAACGTCAATAGAATGAAAGACATACACATAACCATAATGCATATGACTACATTGATCAACTAGCATTTATCACATATGTAACCATAATAATAATAGAATCGCAAACATATAAGTAACCCTAATGCTTACAACAACCATGAATCACATACCTGCATGCCAAACATACAAACTTGTATGATGATATTCTCTTACCCCAAAGTCCATTGTTGCAACTTCACTTTAATGGTCTACATCTCTTGCTCTATCTTAGCCAACACATTAGCATCATGGCATACCAATCTCATCGTGATGACCTAATTGCATACAATGACCTTATGCATAACAACATATTGACACTGACATGCATAACAAATGCATTTACAATCATACACTCATGACGACACATCTCACAACAACACCATCAACCTTCATATGGTGACATCACTACAATAGTGATCAACACCATGCACATGCAACAAGCACATGGACTACAAGCATACTAAACACATACACAACCAACATAAATGCATGATCAACACATTGTCCATCCAGTCTGAGGGTTGAACCATGCTCAGATACCACTCTGTAACACCCTCTTCCCACATCTACCCAAGTAACCGACCAACCAGGGTAAATATGCGACGAGAAGATAGTATGATGAGATTCAACCTCCTAGGTGACCTTAAGGAAATGGAATCGATGGAAACATATCACACAGACATTGTACATCAACATTAACACCCCCAAGAGCCAACTCAACCATTCAGGAATCCTGCCTCTGGGTCTCACTAAGATTTTAACCCACTTAAGCTCTAGACGCATGCACAAGCCTCCATGAATGCGTCCTGGGACTATTTCCAGCAATGTTGTGCTAGAGTCTGCGAAATTTAAGGCACTTTTCAAACCCATAATTTCGGTCACTACCCAAAAAATTTTGTAACTTCCAGAATCCTTTAACCACATTATGAAAAGGCTAATAAGCCAAAAACAAACTCCAGGACTAAGCCCAACCATCCCCAACCGGGACGACATTTTTTCAAACATGTCACAAACACGAAAGCTACAGGTGTAAACAACAAATCTGAACATAGGGGTTTCATACTTATGTCAGAATCGCTAAGAATCATTGTTCCCCTACATCACTAGTTGCAGTATCATCTATTAGTTCATAGATACATTGTTTATTCATTTACAAATGAAAACATGAAGAGAGCCATACATCATCACTGCCACAATATATGCTCATAACTAGTAAAAGAACAGTAGAAATACTATAAACACATCATCCATAGAATCTACATATAAATCAGTACATTTACACATTAAATACAAAGGGAATGAGTTTCTCATTGATTAATATAGAAATAACTAGGGATGGGACTACCACGTTCCACCCGACCATAGATTGGCTGAGCCAAATCTCTCTTCAGCCAATCACCCCCGTGCCATATTCCAAGCATGAATGTGGGACTCATAACCAACCAAAAAGAACTAAACAAGCATGAATGCTACCAGAGTTATCCAACTACACAGTGAGGAATTTTAGTGCCTCCTAGTCTCTCATGCTTTACCGTAATCCACAGTCTGATCCATGGATCACTATGCCCTACACCAAGACCCACTCTCCAAGCTTTACTATACATCTCATCCTATGACTACTAGGCCCAACGGAGAGAAATCCACCTCTTGGATTTACTTTATATCCCGCCATTCACCAGCAATGATTCCTAGGCCCACTGAGTGGTTACTAGGCCAGTGGATTTACCGCGATCCACAGTCTGGTTCAGGGATAACTAGTCCATGTGTTTTTCATTTCGGAGATCCACCTCACTCAGCTTCGAATCCATACAGAAATCCAGCTCAACCAAAGTATGAGAACCCATCTCATCAAGGCTATATGGAAATGGCAAGGTTAGGCTGGAAACATTATCACACCTGGCAAAACCCATGCCATGACAGAAAAGAAACACATGCAATACCATGCATGCCAAATATAGCAAGGAAATCACACATGAAAATCAATATCTGCAAATAATCTTGTTGTAGTTGTTTGACCATGCTCTTCCTTGATTGTTCCTTCCTTCTTCTTGTTTTCTTTGTATTTATTGCTCCAATGCCAAAGTGCTCCAAGAAAACTCTAAGTGTCCAACAGTATGTGAGAGAAAGAGAATAGAATGAGAGCCATAAGTGTGAGCCAAAGCTTAGAAAAATCTTACCAACTGATCCTCAGAATCCTTTTTATCAATGCAGCCTCTATTTTCTTCATTTTCCATTGTTTTCCTTCATTATCCTCCTCACATGAAACTCGTGACCTTTCACTTTCCTTTTCTCCTAATTTCCATTATTTTCATAAACAAATGTCATGTTTCCTTTCCAAAGCCTCAACCAATTCCTTTTCCAATTTCCTTTAGCCATAATAACTGAAATGAACACCCACAAGGATGTTTTTCCTAACATTCAGCTTGGAATAAGTGTCCCATTAACCATGGTTATTATTTTTAACTTTTATTACTTGGAATTTTCACCAGGGTTGTTACAAAAAACAAAGGGTTCCATTGGATTCAGAATGCCCAAAATCCCCTATCTGGGCTCTTCTTGAGCTCAAAAAGACTAAAAAATCCTCAATTTATGGCTCTCCCCAAGTTTCTTCTATTATTCTTCCTCCAAATTGGCTTAACCTGCAAACTGAGCGACATTTTTTCCATTTAAACCGCTCGAGAGGCGACAATTTCACCCGCAATAGATGCATTTTTTCGCTTACTTAATTTTCCCAATAACCCCTTAGGCGCAAAAATAGGGCCACATGGATGCCATAAGGCCGAGGGGTGGGCCAACAGTCTACCCCCGTCAGCCTTGGAACATCTCCCACCGGGTTGGTGGTCGCATGGAGGTGATGTGGTCGAGAGTCAAGGCTAACCGCCCACCCCCTTCGTGCTAGCTCCCAAGCTTTAGCCATCAGTTACGCACCTGAAAAGTGATTGGGAGTCGGGCCTTAAATACTGCCCCCGTCAAATCCGACTCCACACCAGGTCACATGGTGCCATATTACCAGGGGTTAGGGCTAAATCCCCGCCTTGCCAATGTTTCCACAGAAATTTGAACCTCCTTCTACACCAAATAACCCAAAAATTTGAGCTCTCTTCAAGATACAAAAAATGAGATGTATCTATGAAGAATGCCATAAGAACATACCTCAGTTTTTTTCCCTTGTAAACCACAGAGATATCACTCCTTTGACCACATGTTTAGCATGACCTAACCACGGATATATTCCACTTTTTACCACAGATATCTTGACCTCAAACAACAGAGCTAATTGGTGGTTAAACTAGCCACATGTGTGGAAATTTATGAGTTTGAATGTTTTCTTTTTGCTTGGTTGCCAACCTGTTAAAGTGAAGTTATAATATTTTAAATGTTAATCTTATGTGGGGGATGAATTGATACAATCTTGGGGTCGACCTAGGTTGCTAGTTTCATTCCAAATAATACCATATTACTTTCTTTTGCATGGCCCTTTACACTATCAATTACTTATACATGGTTCTTTACCTTGTCACTCTCTTAATGTGTTTAGTTTGGTGTGTTATCACTCAGTAATTTCTCTAGGTTCAAGAGAAATAGTCCGAGGTAACCACAAACCTACTTGGAACTCTAGGATCTAGCCTTCCTAAAGTTCAGAGAGGGCTCTCTCTTTATGATTTAACTTTGTTTTTGCTTAGTGTTTTAGGCTAGTTATGATAGAACAATTGGTTTTGTTTTAAAATGTTTGGTGGAAAATAAGATTACTTAAAGACAAATGAAAGAGGGATCTACTAGTCCATTGGGCTATGGAGTCAAAGTCTAGCAAGCAGAACTAGAAGGCAAGGCCAAAAGGATGCTAATGTATTCAGGGCAAGGTAGATAACCCTCATAGATTTGGATAGATTTTTTTTATGAAATGACTTGCTTCGGGATAAAGGGCAATGAAGGATCCTTTGATCCGGAAAAAGAGGAAGGAGGCAGGGGTCAAACGAGACTAGGAGCAATTAAGAATTCCTAAATCCAGAAATCAGCAGAAAACATTTAAATGATTAAGTAGTTAAGATAGGGAGTTTTTACACTAGTCCTGAATTAATACTCCTAATTAATCATTAAGATTGAACAACATATATGAAATTGTATGTAACTCAGAATGCAGTAAGAAAGTAATTTACTGCTCAAATTATCATATGAATCCTGAATTATGAAGTCCAATTGGCTATTGTGCAGACTGCTGCTTTGAAATCAACACATGTCAGCCTCCAACGTACCATAAAAATGTCTATAATGTTCTTAGAAATTTTATTCCACCCAAAATACTTCAAAGAGTGAAGTATTTATACAAATTCTAAACTAAAATATCTTGAAAAATATCAAGATTGGTTTACAAAATATCTCAAACTGTTTTACATAAATATAACTTAATGAAAGGACACTCAAAACTAATGAACCTATTTGGCACTATACTCATGGATATATGATGACTAAGAAGAGAATTCGAATTTGATCTCAACTCTTAGTTGATGATGAGGCATCCAAGTCACTAACTGTTTCCTTTCTTTGTGCATTCTGCTCCAGCAATTCTGCAAACTTGGGGTCCAATGATACCTTTTTATTTCTCAATCTGAAATAGATATGTAAAAATTGAAAGATTTTATTTTATATGAATATGTTGGTGAGATAAACCTCTCTCAATTTCAAAAAATTCCGCTCCAACTGTCCACAAGAGGCTCTGCAACAAGATGTGTAAAATAGAGTTTTACAGAGTCTAAAAAATAAGTTGTAAAGATGCGCATGTATCTTTCATTTTATAATACCTGTACATAAAGTGAGATAGGTTTTTGTATATGGCTCTCTTAGGAACAAAAACCTCCTTCAGTGTTGTAAGATGTATTTCTTATTGTCCACAATTTTCTCTTCAAAATGATGACTTAACAAGAATTTTCTGCAAAGAGTGCTTTCCAATATTGTTTAATATTTCCCAACCCATAATGGCTGTTAGAAAAGTGAGAGAGGGTTTTGTAGTTGGACATATTAAGAACATAAACCTCTTTCAATTTGGAAAAATTCATCTTGTATTGGTCACAATAGTTTTTGAAAAACAATGACTTAAAGAGAAAATTTCTGCAAAAATGTTCTTTCTTGCTCTGTTTTCATCTTTTAACCTTTTTATTCTTTTAACTGTTTTACTTTCACTTTGGATAAACTTCATTGTTGTTGGTGAAATTATTTTCATCTCTTTTT
The DNA here is from genome assembly GCA_034641835.2 of Pinus albicaulis. NCBI lineage: Eukaryota > Viridiplantae > Streptophyta > Pinopsida > Pinales > Pinaceae > Pinus > Pinus albicaulis. The sequence continues at coordinate 1,806,328,252 of CM076580.1, read as the reverse complement.
ACCATTACTGACTCTGTTTTTACTTTTACTATTTTACCTTGACTGCTCTGTAACTTTGTTTTAACTTTCACTCTAACTTTTACCTGATACACTTTAACCACTGATACTCTTTAACTGTTATGTTTTCACTATCCCTGTGGATTCTGATTTCACTTTTACCATTCACTTTGCACATTCATCATTCTGATCTCTCTCTAACTTGATTTTATTATTTCTTTGTAAACAAATTTTTTGTTGAATGAAGCTTTTGAATTAAAATCTGAGAATTTGGAGCAAACAATTTTGTCAACTAATATTGAAACTGTTGGCCCAAATCCATATTCTGATAATAACCTGCAAAAATCAAACAATTTTTTAATGAAATCCAGGTCTGCAGGGAGGTGATTGAAGGCTTTTGAAATACTTGTGGAATGAGATCTGTCTGTGAAGGTTTAACTCTGTTTTTTAGGCATTTTGGGTAACTACTACAAGATTAGACTGTTTGCAGGAGTTTTTTACTTCAACAGAGATGAAACTGAGCAATTTATGCTAAGGATAATTTCAAGTGATATCTTTGCTCAATTTAGGCTTCTAAGAGATGAAAAATGGGCTAATACAGGAAACAAGGGTTTCCTGAATGGTTTACACTGTAAAAAGGATTTTTTATGAAATTTGTAGGCTTTAAACCCCTTTTTGTCTTGGAATTGATCTTCAGAGGTTGTAAGCTGAGGAATTTTGGCTTAAAAAGACTTACAGCAGAAATAAGGTTTCCTTGAAAAAATTGGCCAGGGTTTGGCTTGTTTTGGGGGTTTTTAGGCAATTTCCACAGTGAATTTTTATAATTGAAAGATTGTTTTACTTAAGGACGGTTTAGAATTGACTGTGCAGGGTTTTAAACCAATGAAAAATACCTCAATTTGTAGGTAATTTGACACTTGAAAGGGTTTCTTATTTTCAGTTGAAATTGAGGACTTGAACTTCTTTCTGGAGCGATGAACAGCTCCTTAATCGGTCTCCAATGGTGGCATTTGGTGAAATTATGAGGTTTTGGGCGAGAAATTGGCAAAAAAGGGCTTGAGAATGCTTAACATAGTTGGGAGCAAAGCGTAATGATTGATACACTGTGCAATAATGATATAATATGTATATTTCAAAGGTTTTAACCCTATATTGATTTTGTTTATTCATCATTTACTGCATGTCAAATCATAGCAGGAAGCAGTTTTGGTTTTAAAATGCGAAACCATCAGTGGTTTTCACATTGGCTCAAGGTGGTAAGCTGTATTTTCCAAAACAAATGCGATTGAATAGTTTTGCGCCATGTCGTCGGAGGAAAAAATGGGAAAACCACCCATTTCACGTCTGTTTGGGCTGCAGGCAAACGATCATGTTGTGAGCACGATATGCACCCTTCGCCGTTGGATCTAGAAGGTCGGGGCGAATGGTCTAGATTAAAAGGGAAGTTGCAGTCGAAAGATATGGTGGGACCGAGGTCTATACATGTGGTGGCGGATTGAAAATGCAATAAAAACCTTTGTATGGCAGGCATTTTAACCAAAGTTTAAATATATATTATGGTTATGTTTATATAAGCAGGGCTATATGGTATGATAATAAAGGCTTATATGTATGTTGGGGGTGCGTGAGGCGGGGTTTGTTAACCAAGGGTTTAGCTTATGTAAAGCTTTGGGCTTTACATATCGGGGAATGAGTGATAAACCTTAGTCTCATAGTGTTTAAAACTTTGGTTTAAAAGGTAATGCGAGGAAATATTGGCAAGTATATTGTAAAGGCATGGGGGTCGCTTTTTGTTTCCAAAGACATAAGATATGCCCGAAAGTCATATTTACATTTTTCATTATATTATATAGTTTTTAGACCACGGAGGGGTCTATAACCATAGGGGGCAGGTTATTTATATATTTTTAGTTTTATGCCAAAGGGGTTATATTTTAGGATTTTATATCAACATGTGGATAATTAACTTTGGCACAAAATCTTATAATAGTGGGTTTTTAGGGGATATTTTAAAATAAAAGGAGTTATATTAATAGGATAAGGTTTTCTTTTAGGGAATTAATAAAATAAGTTAGAAATTAAAATGACAAGGAAAATGAAATACTCAAGAAATACACTTATATGACTAAGTAAAGTGAAAATCTTAATGCAAAGTTTATCATTTGATGATTTCACCACTTTTACTTAGGATAAGATGTTTTTTGAGGGTTTGTATGTTTTATGAAATGGAGGAAGTTAATCAAAATGGGATATTATGTATCTTTGAGTTGTGATGGGTGAATGAAGGGTAAATAATGATAATTGGGGATTAATATAGGAATTCAACACTTTTAACTAACAGTCATTGAGCCTTGGGTCCGGTCTCAACAGAAGTCATAGAAATGCTCTGAGACTCTTTGACTGAGAGTTTAGAATGCAGAATTACTACAAGGGATGGGAAATTAGTAATTTTTACCCGATGATGAATATTTACAAGCTTATTCCCACTTCTTCCTACCTACCCAACTTTAATCTAACATTTTTTTTCTTCCATTTTGCAGGTGCACTTGAGCTTGCTACCTTGAAATATTTTATTCTTTTGAAAAGCATAAAAACTATCTAAATCTCCCTTATATCATTCGAGGGCTCAGATTAAACAGATGAGCTCCTCTTTATTCTCTACCTATCTACTGATTAGTTAGGATTAAATTTTCTGACTAATCTTTATTCACTATCTAGAACATAAAAATTGACAGCATGACAAGTCAAGATTAAACAGTTTAACTCATCATGGATTATGGCATTTATTGACACTCTGCCATAATCATTTGTAAAAAGTAAAAAGTAGTGGCATTTGGACTTGCTCACTTTCATGTTTTATTTCTTTTTATTTTGGGGTCTATATCCTTTTAAGTCCTTTGATTTTTATTTTAGGACTTTTACCCTCTTTTTTGATATTTTATTTTTTTATTTTTTCTAAATATGGGAAAACAACTTGCAGAAAGCAAGGTATGTACATATTTACAAGACTATCAAATTCAATTCAAAAATTATGAATCCTATATTTATAGGACCCTAACATGGTGCTAAAAATTTTTCATGGAGTTCACAAGTATATTTTCCAAAAATATGAACCTTCTATCTCAAACTATGTCCTTACAATAGCCTTATTTCTTCATTGATAGATGGTCATGAAATGGTTGACATAGTTTTTGTCTTGCTTGGTACCTCTTGGATTGAGCATAATTTATTGACTTCCCCTTGCTTTGACATATCCTTTTATAGCTTTTGGATTTGACATAAATGACAACACTATCGAATAATCTCCCCATTTGTCATTGATGGAAACACCTCTGCCATTTCTCCACCTTTCAATATTCTCTCCCCCCTTTGACATAAATGTTAAATGGGGTGCTCCCCAGTCTAGAACCTCTTTAATTTTGTCACTGAGCTTCCCCTAAGCTTGTGCTTTTTATTTTTATCTTCCTCCTGATAGGTACTAGTCACTAACCTTTCATGTGACTTTTTCGACACTTTCTGGTCAATGAACATATACCTCACTTTCATGGGAATGGCCAAGAAAACACAAAGCACTGCTACTTCTTTCCAAAATTTGGCTATGTTATGATCCTTGTGTTGATTTTCCACAATCCTTGTGTCTAGGATAGAATCCCAAATCAATGACACTACCAAACCAAGAATCACAATGAAGCTATTTTGCACAGCGGAATATAAACAACAATAAATCTACTAGTGCACAAAATATAGACAACTTTTTACACAATTTTGTACAATAACTCAACTTCATTATATTAATCCAACTGAATAATGCAACACTCTAGGGCTCTTGTACCAGGGATAATGGCCCTCATACATCCACTTATACAAGATACAAAATTGGGGCTTGGTGTTAATCCTTCGACAACCAATCTACCCTCAACAAGCTACTCTGACCATCTGGCTGTGGCGCCCTCTCTCAACTCCTCTCAGTCATACCCTGTACCTGTCCAGTCCTTCAGCTTCTGATTTGCAACAATGCCTCTATCAATGATCCAAGTCTATCTGGCCACTGAACCTCGATTATCCAATATGCTCGCTATTTGTGCCTTAGTCCATCAAGGGCACAACACATTGAGACTGTTGTCGAGTTGTTCACAACTCTATTTGTGAACAACTATCAACTACCTATTGTTTCTCCTCAACTACTCAAGGACTTTATCCCACTACAGTCTTCATGTGTTGCTCCAATGAAGACTAACATAGGGCAGGGAGGGTTGCATTAGGGGAATTTTGACGTCTAAAATGGGCCTCCTAAGAAAAATGTACAACCAAAATAAAATTTATAAGGACCAATAAGATTCAGGATGATGATGTCAACCATGGGTGGTGATTCCCCATTTTTGGAGTAAAAAAGTAAAAAGATTAAAAATTAATAAAATAATAAAACTACTTTTTCAACTCGTATTTTCAACTTATCTCCCTAACGTTTTTCTCAAATTTCGAGCGAGAGTACTCTTTGGATGCAAAATCTAATTCTTCATCCAAAGAGTACCCATGTTGCATATGTTTGATGGACCCTGCTACACGAAAAATGAGAATTACATGAAAAACGTGATTGCAATCACGTTTTTCATGTATTTCTCATTTTTCATGTAATAGGTTCCATAAAAAGTATACAACATGGGTACTCCTTGCATGATCAATCAAAATTTGCATCCAACGAGTGTTTCTGCTCAAACGTTGAGTAAACCCATAGAGAGATAAGTTGAAAATACGAGTTGAAAAAATATTTTTTTTCTTTTTTCCCTTTGAAATTTGATGATGTAATCGAATCTTATTTTATTATTTCCACTATTATTTTATAATTTCCTTAGGAGGCTCATTTTAGACCTCAAATGTCCCCTAATGTCACCTATCACTGCAAGATGTCCATCTCCCACAATGAACACAAGCTTGGAGGACTACCAAATTTCTATTGTAGATGTCTTTCTCCACACACAATTCTAGGGCTCCTCAACACTGTTGTTGGATTATCAAACCCTTGAGATATTCAACTACCACTCTAGCAACCACCTAATTCCATGAATATGGTGCACGCTGGGCTCCAACTTGGACACTATAACACTGCCATCCAACAGACCATGAATGCCAAATCCATTTTCCATACTTGGTCCACTCTCTTGCTACCCTCCAACTGACCACGAGTGACCAATCCTTGTTGTAGCATCTGCACTCTAGTTAGGGCATCCAAACACCTAGGAAACCCTTCCTCTTGGATTCCAATAGACTCTTCAAATTGTCCTCTCCTAGGACACGCATCCACCTGCAAGTCACATCAACTCAAGAGGACAAGCATACCTTGTTTTTCAACCTTCTACTGCTCCTCTTGACATGGCACAAAAGTTTTTGATGTAATATTCTCCTTAGGATTTCTAATACCAATACCAAACACTACTGCAGAATCTGCCCACTAGTTAGGGCTTCTAACATGCCACCTCAGTTATACCTCTTGGCTCCTACAGTCCTCCAAATCTGTCCACACTAGGACATCATCAAACTATCATTTTCTAGGACTAATCCACTAGCAACAAAAAACCTAAATCACATACCTTCAAGGATTTTTTCTCTATTTTTGAAACTTGACCTGGTTAGGGCATATTTGTAATCACAACATCCCTGACCAATTTTGCTACAAAGTCTCCCTCTATAGTCGTGGCACTCCTTCTTCTAAGATCCCCTTCAAGTACTCGGCCTTGCATCAGATTTGAATCTGCCCAATAACCATAGAGAAATACCCTAGATGAAGTCTCTTTTTCCTCCTCTCATTGAGCTCAAAATACTTGCGGCCAATTCAGAGGTGTACTTATGTTTTGTTGCACATTGGATGAGTGAAATGCTTCACATCTCTTCTATTTTATAGTTTTCACTAGGGCTCCAACGAATTACCTTGGTGGGTTTATCCAACTATCATTAAGGCTTATCTTGTCATAGCTGACCTCAAACATGAGCCACAAGCCCACACACAAACTTCAAAAATTAATATCTTAATTTCTACAACTCAGATTTCAACAATTTTTTATTTGTCTGGTTCATTTCGACATCCTCTATCATTTTCATCCATCACATGTAAACATCTCCTCATGGATTCACACCCATATGCTAGGGTGAAAATCCCACAGGCATTGGTTTCACGTCCACAAGCCACACTTTTGTGCCAACTCCTCCACGACCCTTAAGCCTAGGGTTTGGAGTACCTCCCAAGCTACAAATTTCAAAACCTTGCTATGTCATGTTGTCACAATCACCTGATAAACCACTAAAATTATATTTCAAATAGTTGAAATAATATTTATTTCTTGAGCATTGAAAGAAAACCCTTGGCACTGTCCTTAATAACAATAAGCAGCTTTTTGCCTGGATTTATGGAAGAATGATTAACAGGGAAATGCAAATATATGTGTGTAGATCTTGATTTCCTTGGTGATAGCATTATCATCATAATTATTTTTCAAATTTCTCATTGACCATCTTTATATATGGTGTGATAGCCTTGATGACAACAATAGAGTTGTAAGATACATCAGAGGCATTGCCAACTTTGGTTCATATTTTGTAAGTAAAGCATTTGTGGAGTAACCAGCCTTGTAAGATTGAGTCTTCTAGTAGTTGACTTTGAAGAAAAAAATATATCCATTCAGGAAAATCCAAAATCACATCCTAATTCTTATCCACTAGCCTAGATCCATCTAACTCTAGATCTAACATGAGCCGAGAGGGATCAAATTTATTCAGGTGCAAACTTCTTTTAGAGTGAAAAATACAATGTCTAATTTATTTTTGTTTAAGTTGTATTTTTTAATGCTATATAAAGCACAATGTAAACTTGTAAGTCGACAAAAAAACATATGCTTTAAAGAGGACCAAACTTAAAATATTCGTACCACTTCAAACATTTTAACCATAAAAACTTATTTTTTCAATAGCTTTACATGATATATACATGCATAGCATATTTATTTTTGCTTTTAATTATAGTCGACATCACTTTTCTATTTAAAGTATAGTTTATTTGTATTTTAAGAAGGCCCTCTGTCAACTCCATGTTGAGGACGGACATGCTTACACATCACCGTCATACTGGGTTATAGAATGAGCCTCTCGGCTCAACAAATATATTTGGTGATTTCAAGTCACAATGCACAATTATTTGTGTATTGTTGTGCAAATAGGTTATCTAGTGCCATTCTCACTTGCTTCCTTTCCTCTAATTGGTTGCTCGGACTATGAATCAGACTATACAAACTCCTTGGAAGAAACTCCATCAAAATGGAAAATTTTGGTGCTTTAAGAACTGTAACTAAAAAAAAAAAAAATTTGGGATAGTGAAGCCTTTTCATAATTTGTCACTCACTTCTAAATTCTTCCAGTGCATCTCCTGATATATTTTGGTAAAAAAAACTTTAACAACAACTCTAGTCCCATGCCATTCACCTCGATACACTTCACAGTTGTATATCCAGTAGTTTCTCCAAATTGTTTATGCCTTTAGCATACTCCTACAGAAATAACACTTAAGCACACTATTTGTAGATGCAAGAATATCCATGCCAAAAGTGTATGTTGTTCCTCATGTTGGATGTTCTTCACAAAGCATCGAAATTGTTGTATTTTTTTTAACACCATTTGTGCCAAGAAATCCAAAACACTCTCCTTCTTGAAATATAATCTCAAGGACTGCAATATAACCTTCTTTGGTTGATGATATACATGTGGTGTTCTTCATGATACTTTGAATAATAACACCTATCATCAATTTGATTTTCGCATAGTCAAGATGCTCCATTCGTCAACTTTAGAGCAACCATATGAGTACAATGCATTTTAGAAGTGGAGGTGGCTCTAAGACAACAAAGTGCATGTTTTAACAATTCAAGTTTGAATTTTGATCGTTCAAAGCTAGTTCATATTGTTCTGGATATTCTTTTTTTCTTCTCCAAACCTTGGTGAAATTTTCTTTGTGTTTGGTGGAAGAAACATCTTTCTTGATTTGTTTAGGAAGCCATTTCAAGTTGCAGTCACATGCAATATGCCAAAGTTGTGGATTTGAAGAATCCTATACTATAATCGAAAAAGGGAGAAAATGACTTAAAATTTGTATCGCTATAGCCATTAGCATTTCTGACTCATCTGCCTACAAACTTGCCTCTATAGGACAAATGAGGGCCTCTAAACTCATTTCTATCATAGCCTCTGCAATCCCTTGTCTTATGACCAAAATTTTTACATGAAAAACAATGAGCAAGGAATATTATTTGATACTTGGTTGAGTGGTCTTTCTTTGATGGTCTTCTGAAGTTACTTGCTTTGGAAAAGGCTGAAATCTTTGTTGATCCTTGTTGTTGCTTGCCTTGTGTAGGGGCTCCTTGAGAAAATCAGTATAGCCTCTTGGTGAAAAAGCTCTTCCAAAATCATCTTGATTTCTTTCCTTTCTCTTACTGGATTATAGCTATGAAGAATATTAACCTAGCCTTTAGTCTCTTCCTCAATTTTATTTTCTGGTGACTTGGGGCTTGCATTTTCATTGTATGAAGTTCCACATACATAACCAAGACTTGTTTTGTCATATGGTGATCTTTGACTATTTAGAATATCATCAAACATTTGAGAACTTTTCAAGTTCTTGTTGATCTTGTCTACTTCATTTCTTAATGATGCAATATTTACTTCAAGCCTCTCGTGATTTTATTCTCTTTTCTTTAGCTAGATTTTCATTACTACCTTAGTTCGCTTTGCTTCTTCTAGCTGAATTTTTAAGGAGATGACTTCTTCAAATATTCGCTCTTACTCTTTCTATTTTGATCAACTTCTGCATCTAGCTTCTGATCATACTTGATATTTTCCTTCAATTGACTTGTTAGTGTTTCTTCTCTCTTTCCTGCTTCTTGAAGTCTCAAAAAAGAAAATTTGGTTCATCAATGTAATTCTTCACCTCAAGATTTTGCAATTGCTCTTTATGCCATATATTTTCCTTTCTGAGCTTTATTATTTGTTCTAGTGCAGCCCCATATTCTGCTTCAAAATCAACAGTGTAACCTTCATGTAGATTTGTTTGTCTCTTATGATTTTCTTCATATTCTTTAAAAGTTTTTGTATTCATGACTATGGAGGGGATTTCTTTCGAGGGTTTGGAGTCATGCGTCCTTGACTTTGCCATTTGTGTTTTTGAGGTCTACCTTCTAGCTATTAGGTCATATGTTAAGGTACTAGTTTTGATACCAATTGTTGAAAATACTGAAAGGGGGGGTGAATTAGTGTTTTTCTATATTAACAATCATTTAACAATTAATGCATCGAATGATTAGCCATCAGAGATAAAACACATTAACATAGAGATTTTAAAGTGGAAACCCAAACTCGGAGAAAACCTCTATAACATTTTGTTATCAACATCAATGTATTACATCAATTAGCAAGGACACCAATCCTCTGTAAGCACCAAATTACAACTTTCATAGGAACAACCTATAGGAGCCACCAAACCTTTATGTACCAACTTACAACTTTCGTAGGCACCAACCTGTTGATTTTGTAGCATTGGAAAGTGTTCCAAGTCTCATATTTTGGGAAGAGACTTGGACATCGGTATTCCAGAGAACCCAGAAATTGTTTGTGGAAATTCCACGTGGATCATGCTTTATTAAAATAATTGATTATTTTAAAGTGATCTCTAAGTCTAAACTTAGGGAAAGTAAATAATTAAAGGGTATTAATAAAGAAAAGTGTGAATCTTCTAGAAAATGAAGATTAAGTCATCTTTTAATCTGAAGCATTGATTACGGATATAATCTGGGTCGTTGATTCATCAACGAGGAGACTATAAGAGAAGGCTTGAGGGTCATTTGGAAAGCAAGCCGGGCACATTCTCAGTACCCGAAGGAAATCAATTCTAAAGTAAGAGAATTCAATTTTAGAGGGTGAGGTTGTAGAGGTTGGGTTGCAGAAATAGGAGGAGGAGGGAGAAGTCAGCAGAGACGAAGAGAAAGCAGAAAGAAGACGAAAAGGAGGCAACGCTGAGCAGCATCACTGGCCCTCCACGCAGAGTGATGCAATCCATCACAGTGACTACGTAAAGGGGCCACACAGAGTGACACAGAGGGAGGAGAAGTGCCTACCGTGTGTCAGGAATTCTTCCGAGGTGTTGGGAAAATTCATCTCAAGTGTATGCTAAAGATCTAATCGTCATATATTCTGTAAACAATCTTTTCACTGTTGAATATTAATATAAACCCTCATCTGTTGCACCAGTTTTCCCACATTGGGTTTTTCCGGGGACAATTGTCCAAAAATAACTGTGTTTGTGGGGTTGTTTCTATTGTGTGATACACGTTCTATTTGTTCTTCTGCTTTATATTAAATTGAATGCTACAGTTGTATTTATTTCAAAATTTACTGAAGCATTTGTAAATAACTTATCATAAATAAGTAGGAAAAATAAATCAATCACTGCAGTACCATTTTCAGATTGAAAATTTCACATGGTATCAAAGCTAAAGGCAAAAGACAGAAGAGGAAGCTCTGCAATGGAACTAAGATTCGACATAGATGCAGCAGCAGCTCGGAAGGGTTCACACAATCCTCCAGAACACATGGAGAAACATAGGGATCATGACATGTCAGTTCTGGCATCCAGACTAGAAGAGGATTTCACTTGTGTGTCAAGCACGGCCTCTGCAAGAGTTTGGTATATTGACAGTGGACCATCTTCTCACATGACGGGAGTTTGAGAATGTTTTTCGAGCTACCAAGAAGAGCAGTTGAACTTTCAGATCCTGATGGGAAACAAGGCCAGGTGTACCCTCGTTGGTAGAGGAACCAAAATATTTCAAACAAAAGATGGTAACAAGCTTCAAGCCACAAACATACTGCATGTACCGGGATTGGGAATGAACTTACTCTCTGTGTCTCAGCTCCAGAACAAGGGTTACGATGCATAATTTATTGGAAATAAATTTTATGTCGAACATCCTAGCTATAAAAGGAAGGCACAAATTGGAGTAAGGAGCCATAAACTGTATAAGCTACAGCTCAAGTCTCCAATGGCACTAATCGGTAGTACGGATGAAAGAGACCTGAATGAATTATGGCACGAAAGAATGGGGCATTTACATCATGGAGCCTTGAAGATCCTCAAGAAGACTTTCATGGGAGCTCCAAAACTTAGCACAAGGAAATATGATGTCTACAGGGGGTGCGTACTAGGGAAGTATGCCAAGGCAGCACTTCTAAGAAGCAACAATAGGGCCAAGGGTGTATTGGAGTTGATACACTCAGACATCTGCGGACCAATGTCCACGACTTCTCTTAGTGGAGCAAAGTACTTTACTACCTTTATTGATGACCATTCCCGGAAAGCATGGATCTACTTTCTCAAAACCAATGATGAATTCTTTGAGTGATTCAACCAATTCAAGGCTTTGGTAGAAAATTTAATCAGAAAGAAGATCAAGAAGCTACGATCAGATAATGGTGAAGAGTATAATAATAAATACTTTACAAGTTTCTACGCAAAGGAAGAGAGAATGGACAACTCCATACAATCCAGAGATGAATGGAGTTGCAAAAAGGAAGAAAGAGACCATTGTGGAAGTTGCGAGGGCGACGCTATATGACCAAGACATGCCCAAATTTCTATGGGTAGAAGCCTGCAATACAGTAGTGTATGTGCAGAACAGGGTGCCTCATAGAGCATTGGGAAAAGTGACTCCTGAGAGTGTTCTCATTGGAAGCAAGCCTGAGGTGAGCCACTTAAGGATATTTGGCAGTATAGCGTATTGCCATGTACCCGATGAGAAGAGGAAGAAATTGGATCAGACTGCAGAGAAGGTTTATCTTGTGGGATATATTGAAAATTCAAAGGCACATTGCATATATATTCCAGAAAATTGGAAGATCATAATAAGGCGAGACGTGAAATTCATGGAGGAGAGAGCCTTTAGGAGATCTTGGGAAATGGCTACAGATATGCACGCTGAGGAGGATCCGCTAGTAAAGCCACAGCGGCCTACAAAGAAAGGCTCGAGTGCCTCTCCATGGTACAAAGATTTTGAGGAAAGTTCTTCCAAAGAAGAGCAAGTAGGAGATCAAGTAAATCCACCCACCAACAGTGGAAGAATGAGCATAGAGCTCCAACAGACTCTAAGGGATGCAGAGGAATTTTTTGGAGCCCCTAGATATGAGAAGAGGGAACGCAGGCAACCTGACAGGTATCAGGCACTGGTAGCGCAGGTCAGAGAACCCTCTAACTTTCAGGAGGTAGCTCAACATCAGGTGTGGGTAGATGCCATGGTGGAGGAGTACAGCTCCATCATGACAAACGATGTGTGGGAAGTAGTCTCCAGGCCGCAGAATATATCAGTTATAGGATCAAGGTGGATTTACAAGATCAAGTATGCAGCAAATGGCAGCATAGAGAAGTTCAAGGCCAGATTCGTGGCTAAGGGGTATGCACAGAAGGAAGGGATTGATTATGAAGAAACGTTTGCCCCTGTAGCTTGATACACTTCAATCAGATCTGTCATCTCTCTTGCAACGCAAATGGGATGGGAGATTCACCAGATGTGTTAGGTCCCTATATCACTAGTATAGCCCCTTATTATTGTTAGTGTAAACCCCTTATTGTTATTATTGTACCCTTGTAACCCCCATTTTGTTATTATTGTGCCCTTAAATTATTATTGTTAGGTCGGCTAGGATTACATTGTGGCCCACTAGGATTACATTATGGCCACATGGACTCCTATATATAGAAAGGAGGTTTTGTAAATTGTATCATCCAAGAATTGTTCATTTATGTAATGTATTGGAGGTTGCCCCTCGAAGTGGCTCATTTCTAAGGCGTTGATATCTCTTTTCTTCTATTTTTGGAGCTGGTTACACAACATTTGGTATCAGAGCTTTGGGATTCTAGGGTTTCGCTGCTCCAAACAGGTCATCGTGGCATTTTCGCTATAACTTTTTTGCTACGAAGCTTCAGAAGCTGAAATTTCTAGGGTGCGAAGCTGAAATCTTGAGGAAGGTTGTCTAACAATTTCAGATCTTGGTTCGCAATATTTGAGGAGATATCATCTCAGGGAAGTTAGGTATTTTTTCGTGCTCCTAAAAAAGTTATCTGAATTTGCGCTATCCAAATTTACGAAGGGTCGAGTTCTTTTTTCATGGTGCGAAGCTGCAATCCTGAGGAAATGCGTCAAAAAATTTCAAAGCTTGGTTCGCAATATTTTTGGAGATATGATTTGTGGAAGGTAGTGCTTTTTCAGGCTCCTGAATTTCATCTCAAAGAGGTGATCGTGGGAAAAGTTCAATAACTCTCTCTCTGAAGATTGGATTGGAGTGCCGTCAAAAGTGGTCACAGGTACACAGCCTGTAGTTTCTTCGCTATCAATTTTAGAGAGAAAGGACAAAACAGTGACACGTGGCAAGTCGTACAAGTTCGCTCTACTGAACCAGTCCAGAATTAGGTCATTGTGGGAGATTGGACACAACTTTGTCTTGGAGCATCAAAATCAAGTCAGAACTGTGGCATTTGAAAGAAGCTTCAGAGGGCTACTATAGGGCTGAATTTCAGATATCGAAGATTTTCAAGCACAGAGATAATACAATTTCAATATCGAGCTCCTCAAAGCTAGTAAAAGGTGTGTATTTTTTCCGAATTGCATAAGTCTTGTTTGAAGAATCAAGTTGAATTGATTGCAAGGGCCTATTGTAGAATAGATATCAATATTGGAGTCTGAAATGGCCCCTAAAAAGAATTCAACACCCATTAAGCCTTTAGAAGGCTCTACTATTACTCATGAAGATGAAGAATGGCAACATGACATGTCAAAATTACAAGAGCAAATGCAACAAATTTCGCTCTTGCAAAGAACAACAAAAAATGAAATGGAAGTTTTGAAGAAAGGTGTGGAAACTAAGATGGATGGTTTGAAGAAAGGCATGGAAGCTAATATGAATGGTTTGGAAGCTAAGATGGATGGCATGGAAGTCGGCATGGAAGCTAAGATGGATGACATGAAGAATGATCTAAAAGCATACATGGAAGGCTTGATGACAAGCTTAAAACCAGAAATGATTCCTAATGGCGGAAATATAGGAGAAGAACCTCCCGATGAGAACAAAATAAATGTTAATCATGATTCCATAAACTCGAATGTTGGCGGAAAGAACCACCATATTCCAAAAATGGATATGAGGAAGTTTGATGGAAAGGATCCTGTAACATGGATACTACAGATGGAGCAATATTTTGATCTCCATAACGTGCAAAACACGCAAAAGGCATGATCAGGGTCTTTGCACGAATAAAATACATTTGAGTATAACAATGGCTTTGCTCTCGTAAAAAATTGTCTGTCAATTTTTTATGAAAATGATAGCACATTATGAGATGACAGTATGTTGGAGTTCTTGACCTAATTGATAAATCCAAACAGTATTTATGGGAGCACTGAGGATTCAAAAATTGAAATACAGGAACTGATCTTACAGAGGAATTCAGATTGATCTTCCTTAGGCACTAGTGATAATACTCATCATGAAGGTGCTCAGCATTTAAACTATTCATTGAGAGCACACCAGGTTGGCAAGAAAGAATGTAAATTATGGCTTACAGGAAAGCAAAACTACTTATAAAGAAGGAAGTGTTGCTACGCCTAGATTTCCACAACCTACAGTATTGGGACAACCACATCAGCTTTGAAAGAAGTATAAAGGGCTTTGCTACAAATTATGATAGAAAAATCACTAGTAATCAGAGTAATCATAGGTAAAATGAGAAAAGAATTATTTGCTGTGATTAGGGAAGAGGAAGAAGAAAATGAACAAGAAGAGGATATACACCAGGAACCAGCCCTAGAAGAGGAAGAAATGAATCCCACCATATCGTGTAATGCACTGGCAGGAATTACCACTCCTCAAACTCTCAAGATAGAAGGACAAATCAAGAAGAAAAAGGTAATAGTGTTGATTGATTCAGGTAGAACCCATAATTTTATTCATTGTAAGGTAGCCAAGGAATTAAATTGTTTCCTATACCCAGCACCAGAATGTCAAGTGATGGTTGCAAATGGAGGAACTATAAATTGCTCTGGAAAATGCCATAATATTAAGCTAACCATGGGGGAATATGTATTGACTAGTCCAATGCTTTCCATTCCTATGGGAGGTGCTGATGTTGTACTAGGAGTACAATGGTTACAATCTTTGGGGACGGTAGCTTTTAATTTTCAAGAACTTTTCTTGAAATTTTTTTCAGAAGGAAAGGAAGTTGAATTACGGGGTATTGCAGGAAAGCCAGGAAGGATAATAAGCTCTAATGTCATGACAAAGCTTCTAAAGAAAGAACAGCGAGGCGTAATTGCACAATTATGCTCACTAGAAGTTCCAACATCAAAATCATTTATTTCTGCAGATCTCCAACAAGTCTTGGACAATCATTCCAAGGTGCTTGAAACTCCCAAAGGACTCCCACCTATTCGTGATCATGATCATGCTATTCATTTGATTCCAGGAAGTGTTCCTCCAAACATCAGGCCTTATAGATATCCTTACTTCCAAAGAGCGAAATTGAACGTATGATTGCAGAAATGTTAGAGGCGGGTATAATTCAACCCAGTCAAAGTTCTTTCTCTGCTCCTGTAGTGTTGGTACACAAGAAGGATGGATCATGGCTAATGTGTCCGGATTATAGGGAGCTCAATAAGCTCACCATTAAAGACAAATTTCCCATTCCTGTGATTGATGAATTATTGGATGAATTACATGGAGCAATTTATTTTACCAAGTTGGATCTTCGTTCAGGATATCATCAAATTAGAATGAAGACCGAAGATATTCCAAAAACAGCAATTCGAACTCATGAGGGTCATTATGAATTTTTGGTCATGCCTTTTGGCCTTACCAATGCACCTTCTACATTTCAAGGGTTGATGAATTCCATTTTCAAACCCTTCCTTAGAAAATTTGTGCTAGTATTTTTTGATGATATACTAATCTACAACAGGTCTTGGAAAGATCATGTTGAACATGTTGACAGGGTGCTCAAACTATTGCAGGAGAAACAATTATATGCAAAAACATCCAAATGTTTCTTTGGAGTACAAGAGGTGGAATATCTGGGTCATATTGTATCTCACGAGGGGGTTAAAGTGGACCCTAACAAAATTAAAGCCATTAAGGAATGGAAAGTTCCCACAACCATAAAGCAGTTGCGAGGATTTCTCGGGTTAACAGGGTATTATTACAAGTTTGTTAAGAATTATGGGAGAATAGCAGCACCTCTAACAACATTATTGAAGAAAGATGCATTTTCATGGACTCCTGAAGCAACTAAGGCCTTTGAACGCCTTAAAGAGGCAATGTGCCTAGCACCGGTCTTAGCTACACCAGACTTCACAAAAACCTTTATTGTGGAATGTGATGCCTCAGGAAATGGAATTGGTGCAGTTTTAATGCAGGAAGGAAGACCCATTGCTTTTGAAAGTCGTCCAATCAAAGGAAAGAATTTACAAAAACCTATTTATGAGAAGGAATGTTAGCAATACTGCATGCACTAAAGAAATGGAAAACTTACCTAATGGGAAGACACTTCAAGGTAAAAACTGATCATGATAGTCTTAAACACTTTTTGGAACAAAGACTATCTTCAGAAGAGCAGCAAAAATGGGTCACAAAGATGTTGGGTTATGACTTTGAAATAATTTACAAAAAAGGAAAGCTTAATGTTGTTGCAGATGCACTCTCAAGAAAGAATGAAGAGGTGGAAGCATTGCTTTGTGCCATTTCTATTATCCAAACAGATTGGATAACTGAAGCAAGAGATGAATGGAAGAAGGACAAAGATGTATGGACACTCATTCAAAAGTTGCAGCAAGATCCCAGTACATCCGATACATTTAGTTGGAAAAATGATTCCTTATGGTACAAAGATCGCTTATATCTTTGCAAGAATTCCCAACTAAAACAAAAGATTCTTCTGGAATTGCACACTTCTCCTTTAGGAGGACACTCAGGATTTTTAAAAACTTACTAGAGGGTGAAGAAAGAATTTTTTTGGGATGGCCTTAAATCTGATATTCAAAAGTTTGTGGCGGAATGTTTGGTTTGCCAGCAGAATAAAGTGGAAACAATTAAGACCCCGGGACTTCTACAACCTTTATCCATTCCAAGTCAACATTGGGAGGAGATTTCAATGGATTTTATCACAGGTTTACCTAAGTCCGGAGGAAAGAGTGTCATCATGGTGGTAGTTGATAGACTTACCAAGTATGCACACTTTTGTGCATTATCTCATCCATTTAAAGCAAGTACAGTTGCTACTACATTTATGGACATAATTCAAAAGCTACATGGAAGCTCAAGGGTTATTGTGAGTGACAGAGATCCCATTTTTACTGGAAATTTTTGGACGGAGTTATTTTCTTGTTTGGGTACTCAATTAGCTCATAACTCATCTTATCATCCTCAATCTGATGGTCAAACTGAGATAGTAAATAAATTTTTGGAAGGATATCTTCGTTGTTTTGTATCTGATAAACAAACACAATGGGTCAAGTGGTTACCTCTCGCTGAATGGTGGTATAACACTTCCTTCCATACTGCAGCAAAAATGACCCCATTTATGGCACTTTATGGATATCATCCACAATCGATCACATCATCTTTAAGGGAAAATTCGAAGGTTCAAGCAGTGGAAGATCACATCGAGCATCAGCAAGAAGTTCTCCAACTCTTAAAGGATAACCTGAATTTGCCACAAAATCGAATGAAACAACAGGCAGATCAACATCGCAGCGAGAGAAGTTTTGATGTAGGAGATTGGGTATTTTTACGGCTACAACCATACAAACAAATGTCCCTCAAGTAAGCAAAGAAGGATAATAAATTATCGCCAAAGTACTATGGTCCTTACAAGGTGTTGCAAAAGATTGGTACTATGGCATACAAATTGGAGCTTCCTGCTTCTTCGCGAGTACATCCAGTTTTCCATGTTTCATGCTTAAAGAAGGCTATAGGTGAAAATATTCCAGTTCAAACAATATTGCCAGAACTTGATGAGGAAGGAAAAATCATATTGGAACCTGAAGCGGTCATGGAAACAAGAACTCGACAGCTACGGAATCGATCAATTTCAGAGTATCTCATCAAGTGGAAGAACTTACCCACTGAAGATTTTACATGGGAGGATGAGAATTTTATACAGAAGCACCCGGAGCTACTCAAGTGTTGAGGACAACACTTTTTTGAAGGAGAGGGGCATGTTAGGTCCCTATATCACTAGTATAGCCCCTTATTATTGTTAGTGTAAACCCTTTATTGTTATTATTGTACCCTTGTAACCCCCATTTTGTTATTATTGTGCCCTTAAATTATTATTGTTAGGTCGGCTAGGATTA
This sequence comes from Pinus albicaulis, assembly GCA_034641835.2. Taxonomy (NCBI): domain Eukaryota; kingdom Viridiplantae; phylum Streptophyta; class Pinopsida; order Pinales; family Pinaceae; genus Pinus; species Pinus albicaulis. The sequence continues at coordinate 1,806,309,827 of CM076580.1, read as the reverse complement.
CATCGTGGCCCACTAGGATTACATTATGGCCCCATGGACTCCTATATATAGAAAGGAGGTTTTGTGAATTGTATCATCCAAGAATTGTTCATTTATGTAATGTATTGGAGGTTGCCCCCTCGAAGTGGCTCATTTCTAAGGCGTTTATATCTCTTTTCTTCTCTTTTTGAGTTGGTTACACAACAAGATGGATGTCAAGACAACGTTCTTGAATGGGGTGATAGAAGAGGTAGTGTACATAGAACAGCCATAGGGCTTTGAGACATATGATTAGAAGACTCATGTATGCAAGCTTAAGAAAGCCTTGTACGAACTGAAGCAAGCCCCCAGAGCATGGTATGGGCGAATTGATAGCTACCTGCAGAAGATGGGATTTCTCAAGACTGACGCAAGTCCAAACCTCTACTATCTTTTGTGAAACCAGCTCCAAAAATAGAAGAAAAGAGATATCAACGCCTTAGAAATAAGCCACTTCGAGGGGGCAACCTCCAATACATTACATGAATGAAAAATTCTTGGATGATACAAATTACAGAACCTCCTTTCTATATATAGGAATCCATGGGGCCACAATGTAATCCTATCCGACCTAACAATAATAATTTAAGGGCACAATAATACCAATATGGGAGTTACAGGGGTACAATAATAACAACAAGGGGGTTACACTAACAACAATAAGGGACTATACTAGTAATATAGGGACCTAACATGCCCCTCTCCTTCAAAAAAGTGTTTTCCTCAATGCTTGAGTAGCTCTAGGTGCTTTTGTATAAAATTCTCATCCCCCCATGTAGAATCTTCAGTGGGTAAGTTCTTCCACTTGATGAGATACTCTGAAATTGAACGATTTTGTAGCTATCAATTTCTTGTTTCCGTGACCGCTTCAGGTTCCAATATGATTTTTCCTTCCTCATCAAGTTCTGGCAATATTGTTTGAATTGGAATATTTTCACCATGAAACATGGAAAATTGGATGCACTCGTGAAGAAGCAGGAAGCTCCAATTTGTATGCCATAGCACCAATCTTTTGCAACAACTTGTAAGGACCATAGTACTTTGGCGATAATTTATTATCCTTCTTAGCTTGCTTGAGGGACATTTGTTTGTATGGTTGTAGCCGTAAAAATACCCAGTCTCCTATATCAAAACTTCTCTCGCTGCGATGTTGATCTGTCTATTGTTTCATTTGATTTTGTGCCAAATTCAGGTTCTCCTTTAAGAGTTGGAGAACTTCTTGTTGATGCTCGATGTGATCTTCCACTGCTTGAACCTTTGAATTTTCTCCTAAAGATGATGTGATGGATGGTGGATGATATCCATAAAGTGCCATAAATGGGGTCATTTTTGCTGCAGTATGGAAGGAAGTGTTATACCACCATTCAATGAGAGGTAACCACTTGACCCATTGTGTTTGTTTATCAGATACAAAACAACGAAGATATCCTTCCAAACATTTATTTACTATCTCAGTTTGACCATCAGATTGAGGATGATGAGATGAGCTATGAGCTAATTGAGTACCCAAACAAGAAAATAACTCTGTCCAAAAATTTCCAGTAAAAATGGGATCTTTGTCACTCACAATAACCCTTGGGTTTCCATGTAGCTTTTGAATTGTGTCCATAAATGTAATAGCAACTGTACTTACTTTAAATGGATGATATAATGCACAAAAGTGTGCATAATTGGTAAGTATATCAACTACCACCATTATGACACTCTTTCCTTCGGACTTAGGTAAACCTGTGATAAAATCCATTGAAATCTCCTCCCAACATTGACTTGGAATGGATAAAGGTTCTAGAAGACCTGGGGTCTGCCACAAACTTTTGAATATCAGATTTAAGGCCATACCAAAAAAAATCATTCTTCACCCTATGGTAAGTTTTTAAAAATCCTGAGTGTCCTCCTAAAGGAGAAGTGTGCAATTCCCAAAGAATCTTTTGTTTTAGTTGGGAATTCTTACAAATATATAAGCGATCTTTGTACCATAAGGAATCATTTTTCCAACTAAATGTATCATATGTACTAGGATCTTGCTATAACTTTTGAATGAGTGTCCACACTTCTTCGTCCTTCTTCCATTTATCTCTTGTTTCGGTTATCCAATCTGGTTGGATAATAAAAATGGCACAAAGCAATGCTTCCACCTATTCATTCTTTCTTGAGAGTGCATCTGCAACAACATTTAGATTCTCTTTTTTGTAGATTATTTCAAATTCATAACCCAACATCTTTGTGACCCATTTTTGCTACTCTTTTGAAGATAGTCTTTGTTCCAAAAAGTGTTTAAGACTATCATGATCATTTTTTACCTTGAAGTGTCTTCCCATTAGGTAAGTTCTCCATTTCTTTAGTGCATGCAGTATTGCTAACATTTCCTTCTCATAAATAGGTTTCTGTAAATACTTCCTTTGATTGGACGACTTTCAAAAGCAATGGGTCTTCCTTCCTGCATTAAAACAACACCAATTCCATTTCCTGAGGCATCACATTCCACAATAAAGGTTTTTGTGAAGTCTGGCGTAGCTAAGACCGGTGCTAGGCACATTGCCTCTTTAAGATGTTCAAAGGCCTTAGTTGATTTAGGAGTCCATGAAAATGCATCTTTCTTCAATAATGTTGTTAGAGGTGCTGCTATTCTCCCATAATTCTTAACAAACTTGCGATAATACCCTGTTAACCCGAGAAATCCTCGCAACTTCTTTATGGTTGTGGGGACTTTCCATTCCTTAATGGCTTTAATTTTGTTAGGATCTACTTTAACACCCTCGTGAGATACAATATGACCCAGATATTCCACCTCTTGTACTCCAAAGAAACATTTGGATGTTTTTGCATATAATTGTTTCTCCTCCAATAGTTTGCGCACCTTGTCAACATGTTGAATATGATCCTTCCAAGACCTGTTGTAGATTAGTATATCATCAAAAAATACTAGCACAAATTTTCTAAGGAAGGGTTTGAAAATGGAATTCATCAACCCTTGAAATGTAGAAGGTGCATTGGTAAGGCCAAAAGGCATGACCAAAAATTCATAATGACCCTCATGAGTTCGAAACGTTGTTTTCGGAATATCTTCAGTCTTCATTCTAACTTGATGATATCCTGAACGAAGATCCAACTTGGTAAAATAAATTGCTCCATGTAATTCATCCAATAATTCATAGGAATGGGAAATTTATCTTTAATGGTGAGCGTATTGAACTCATTATAATCCAGACACATGTGCCATGATCCATCCTTCTTGTGGACCAATACTACAGGAGCAGAGAAAGAACTTTGACTAGGTTGAATTATACCCGCCTCTAACATTTCTGCAATCATACGTTCAATTTCGCTCTTTTGGAAGTAAGGATATCTATAAGGCCGGATGTTTGGAGGAACACTTCCCGGAATCAAATGAATAGCATGATCATGATCACGAATAGGTGGGAGTCCTTTGGGAGTTTCAAACACCTTGGAATGATTGTCCAAGACTTGTTGGAGATCTGCAGAAATAGATGATTTTGATGTTGGAACTTCTAGTGAGCATAATTGTGCAATTACGCTTCGTTGTTCTTTCTTTAGAAGCTTTGTCATGACATTAGAGCTTATTATATTTCCTGGCTTCCCCGCAATACCCCGTAATTCAACTTCCTTTCCTTCTGCAAAAATTTTCAAGAAAAGTTCTTGAAAATTAAAAGCTACCGTCCCCAAAGATTGTAACCATTGTACTCCTAGTACAACATCAGCACTTCCCATAGGAATGGAAAGCATTGGACTATTCAATACATATTCCCCCATGGTTAGCTTGATATTATGGCATTTTCCAGAGCAATTTATAGTTCCTCCATTTGCAACCATCACTTGAAATTCGGGTGCTGGGTATAGGAAACAATTCAATTCCTTGGCTACCTTACAATGAATAAAATTATGGGTACTACCTGAATCAATCAACACTATTACCTTTTTCTTCTTGATATGTCCTTCTATATTGAGAGTTTGAGGAGTGGTAATTCCCGCCAATGCATTACACGATATGGTCAGACTCATTTCTTCCTCTTCTAGGGTTGGTTCCTGGTGTATATCCTCTTCTTGTTCATTTTCTTCTTCCTCTTCACAATCTATGTAAAATAATTTCTTCTCAGCACACTTATGACCTTTAGTGTATTTTCTATCACAACTGTAGCAAAGCCCTTTTGCTCTTTTTCTTCCAATTGTTGTGGTGTCAACCTTGTAGGTTGTGGAAATCTAGGAGTAGCAACACTTCCCTCTTTATAGAAGTGAGTGGTAGGCTTCCTTGTCGCCATAATTTTACATTCAATTTTTCTTGCCAACCTGAATGCCTTCTCCAATGAATCAGGTTCCAAAACACGAACTTCATGTTTGATGTTATCCTTTAAAGTACCTATGAAGAGATCAATCCTGTGTTCCTCTGGAATATCAGTTACCCTTATATTCAATTTTTGGAAGTCCTCAATGTGCTCTCCCATTAAACCCTTTTGTTTGAGATTTATCAATTGGCTAAAGAAGGTGTTGCTCTTTGTATCCTCATAATGTGCTATCATTTCCTCCGTAAAAATTGACCAAGTGACAATTTTTTTACGGGAGAAAAGCCATCGATACCATATAAGTTGCAATACTTACCTTTTGTGTGTTTTGCACATTATTGAGATCAAAATATTTCTCCATCTGTAGTATCCATGTTACAGGATCATTTCCATCAAACTTCCTCATATCCATTTCTGGAATATGGTGGTTCTTCCCTCCAACATTAGAGTTTATGAAATTACGATTAACATTTATTTTGTTCTCATCATGAGTTTCCTCTACTATCTTTTCACCATTAGGAAACATTTCTTGTATTAACTTTGTCAAACCTTCCATGTCTGCTTTTAGATCATTCTTCATGTTTCCATCTTAACTTCCATGGCATCCATCTTAGATTCCATGCCAGCTTCCATGCCATCCATCTTAGCTTCTATGCCATTCTTCAAACCATCCATCTTAGATTCCACGTCTTTCTTCAAACCATCCATCTTAGTTTCCACGCCTTTATTCAAAACTTCCATGTCATTTTTTGTTGCTCTTTGCAAGAGTGAAATATGTTGCACTTGCTCTTGTAATTTTGATATGTCATGTTTCCATTCTTCGTCTTCATGAGTCTTAGTAGAGCCTTCTAAAGGCTTTATGGGTGTTGAATTCTTTTTAGGGGCCATTTTAGAATCCAATACTGATATCTATTCTACAATATGCCCTTTGAATCAATTCAACTTGATTCTTCAAACAAGACTTATGCAATTCGGGAAAAATAAATAAATAAATACACACCTTTTACTTGCTTTTGAGGATCTCGATATTGAAATTGACTTATCTCTAAACTTGCAGATCCTCAATATCTGAAATTTGGCCCTGTAGTATTCCTCTGAATCTTCTTTCAAATGCCACAGGTCTAACTTGATTTGGATTCTTCAAGGCAAAGTTATGTCCAATCTCACACAATGACCTAATTATGGAATGGTTCAGTAGAGCGAAATTGTACGACTTGCCACGTGTCACTGTTTGCTCCTTTGGCTCTGAAATTTATAGATAGGAAACTACAGTTCGTGTACTTCTAGTCACTTTTTACAGAATTCCAATCCAATGCTCAGAGAGAGAGTTATGAATATTTTCCCACGATCACCGCTTTGAGATGAAATTCGGGAGCCTGAAAAAGACATAACTTCCGCAGATCATATCTCCGAAAATATTGTGAACCAAGCTCTGAAACTTTGCGATGACGTTCCTCAGCATTTTGGCTTCGCACTCTAAAAATTTTAGTTTCTGAACCTTCGTAGAAAATAAGTTATAGCGAAAATTCCGTGATGACCTTTTTAAGTGAAATTCAGGAGCTTGCAAAAAACCCTAACATCCACAGATCATATCTCCAAAAATATTGTGAACCAAGCTCTAAAATTTTGCGAATATGTTCCTCAGGATTTTGGATTCGCACTTTAAAAATTTCAGCTTTTGAACTTTCGTAGAAAAAAATTTATAGCAAAAATGCCACGATGACCTGTTTGGAGCAGCGAAACCCTAGAATCCAAAGCTCTAATACCAAATGTTGTGAAACCGGCTCCAAAAATAGAAGAAAAGAGATATCAACACCTTAGAAATAAGCCACTTCGAGGGGGAAACCTCCAATACATTACATGAATGAACAATTCTTTGATGATACAAATTACAAAACCTCCTTTCTATATATAGGAGTCCATGGGGCCGCAATGTAATCCTAGCTGACCTAACAATAATAATTTAAGGGCACAATAATAACCATATGGGGGTTACAGGGGTACAATAATAACAATAAGGGGGTTACACTAACAACAATAAGGGATTAATGTCGGTTTCCCCTGTGAGGGCGGCAAGACAATTAACTAAGGGACTAGTTTCCCCTCCTGGGGCAGTTCAAAATCATGTATTTTTTGACAATCAAACCCGGCTCTCAGGCTCACCTAGCTGAAGTTGTGGTCGACATGTATTTTTCTGTTATATAAATAGAATTAGTCTTATTTAGAAAAATAATAATAACAATAAGGGACTATACTAGTAATATAGGGACCTAACACTATCTGAGAGTAGGGGATTAGCCGCCAATCCTGGTATTATATGTAGATGATTTGTTCTTGACTAGATCATTTAAGCTCATCAAAGACTGCAAGGAGAATCTGGCTACCGAATTCGACATGAAGGATCTGGGGCAGATGTTGTTGAGATTCAACAAGATGATGAGCTTAGTGAAAACAGTCGCCTTCACTAAGTAGGCCCATAGGCTATTTTTGGTGCAAGTCTATTTTTAGACTATGTCTATTTTTAGACATGATGATCATATTTCAGACGTTGCAGGATTCTGTTTGTGGATGGTTGATCAAGTTGGAAAAATATATGAAATTCTGTTTTTAGAATATTGGGAGAAGTCTATTTATAGATCGCTGATCTAAAAATAGATGCATGTCGATTATTATTAGCTCTTAATAATAATCAGACACTAAGCAGCAACTTATTCTCTTGGAGCACTTTGTTTCAGTGCATAGATGTGGCACATCAGTGGATTGAGGGAATTACGCAATTCCCAAGGGTTTACTGGAGCTAATGCATGGAGGACTCAGTTAGAACTCAAGTGGCAGAGTTATGACACAGTTGGAAGAAGTAGTTATGGAGTTGTATTCAGTTTAAATCAGTTAGACTCAATTGAGCTAGTTGTATCTAGTCTAACTGAATGATACACTAGTGAGAGTGGAGTGAATTAATTAGTTAATTAATTCATAAATAATAACTCATTAATCAACTGAACAATACAGCAGTTAACTACATTACATGGTAGTTTCAGTGGAGACCTAGTGGAGAGATAGGTGAAAGGGCAAGATAGACTATCTATTCTGACTATAGTGAGGCATTGATTACATCACACACACATTGGAGTTTCCAATGAGGATTGCGCAGTCAAGGTAAGAGTAATTCAAATTCATTCAGAGCTATTCTTCAGTAGGGATTGTGCAGTGGAGGCAGGCTAGCAGGAGGCATAGATCGGTGCATGGATTTGCAATATTGTTCCTGATTAGTGTATGAAGATTGTACTATACTAAGAGCTTGATAAGCTTTGTATGAGGATTTTCATATGATTCCATGATACATAATATAGAGTTGGGGTTTTCAGCTTCAGGCTTTCTCGGTTAAAAACTGTGTTATGTGCGATTGTTTTTATTTAGGCTTTACATGTGTGTGCAATTAAATTTTCCGCAAAAGATTAACAAGTGGAATAGATTCAGTATCTTGCATAAAGTTAAATAGTGTGAGATCAGGTGGATCTATGACATATTCATGCTTAGTTCATATAATTTATACATGGTATCAGAGTGTTTTTTATTGAAGATTGCAATTGTAAAGTGAGTTTGTGCTGGTGGACAATTCGAATTTGCTACAGAAGATTCTTGGTGCAGAAGTTGAGTATACATTGAAATGTATTTCAACGGGTTGCGATTGGAGTATGCCCTTGATGGGAGCTCGAATTACATAGCCTGGAAGGACAAGATGGAGGCAGTGCTGGAGGATAATGTACTAAAGGCGTTCATCGATAGCGATGTTCCTAAGCCGGGATCTAGCGATGATGCATTACTTGACGCATGGAAAAAGAAGATAGCAAAGACGAGAAGAATTATGTTAAAAGGTGTAAAGGACCATATTGTGTCCAGCCTTCATGGGAAAGCCACTCCATTCTTAATGTGGAAGGCTTTGACAGACTTTTTCCAAAGCAAAAGTGACCAGAGGAAGTTGGCGCTTAAAGACAAGCTCAGAAAAATAAAAATGGAGAAGGGCAACAGTATTCCAAAATACCTCTCGAAGTTTGTCTACTGCAAGGATGAACTGGGAAGTGTGGGGGTTACTGTTGATGAAAAAGACTTGGTGAGCTTGGCTCTCCTTGGGCTTCCGAAGAGTTGGCATAGCTACGAAGACTCTGTCAATGGACAGGAGAAACTGTCGGGATGGGAGCAACTTTGGTCGGATCTTGTGCAGGAGGAGATAAGGCAGGGTACCAAGGATGGATCTTCATAAAAAAATGAAGATGAAGAGAATTTCACTTTGGCTGCCAAAGCAAGGAAAGAGAAGGGGAAGAAACATCCTTCAAAATCTGATGCTAAAGGCAAGAAGCAGGATTTGTCCAAAGTGAAGTGTTTTCACTGTCACGAACATGGAAATTTCGCCACTAACTGTCCACAGAAGAAGAAGAACAAGAAGGTTGTTGGATCTGTAGCTGGAGAGGCCTTAGCCTTGAAATTTGAACTTGACTTCTCCTTGATTGCATGCTTGGTTTCAATCTGTATGGGATCGGTGTGGTATCTTGATAGTGGTGTGTCTTTCCATATGACGGGAGACAAAGAGTTGTTTAGTGACTTGGAGGAGAAGGACCTCCAAATTCATATAGAGATGGGCGACGATGGTCGGTACAATGCAACTAGCATTGGGACCATTACCTTTGAGAGGGAGTATGGTAATCCATTCTTGTTGAAGAATGTTATGCATGTTCCAGGCCTGAAGAAGAACTTGGTCTCAGTCACAATGCTAGAAGACAAGGGTTATGATGTTATTTTCAGTGAGGGAAAATCCTTCCTTCAACATAAAACAACGGGTCAAACCAAGAAGATAGGGGTTCAAATTAAGAATCTCTACAAGCTGGAGGTAGATGGCTGCGCTGTAATGGTGGGCAAAGCAGAAGAAGTGGTGAGCCGGGATGAGGGCGAATTATGGCACAGGAGATTGGGCCATCTTCACCATGGCGCTTTGAAGATTTTGCAGTAAATTTCTACTGGAATTCCCAAGGGTACTCTTGCACAGTCAGATCAGTGCAAGGGATGTAATATGGGTAATTTTTTAAAGACCATCTTTCATGAGAAGGAGAACCATGCTTCGATGATCCTGGAGAGAATTCACACAGACGTGTGTGGACCTTTCTCGGTTGCTTCAACAGCAAAACACGGGTATTATGTTATATTTTTTCATGACTATTCTCGTAGATGTTGGATCTTCTTCATGCAGAAGAAGAGTGAAACGTTCTTAGATTTATGTGAGTTCAAGGCATTGGTGGACAAGGAGTCGGGGAAGCAAGTGAAAGCTCTACAGAGCGATAATGGTGGTGAATACATCTCGGGTGAATTCAAAGACTTTTGTAGAAAAGAAGGAATTCGAAGAGAACTCATAGCGCCTCATAACCCACAACAGAATGGGGTAATCCAGATTTATGCAGGAACGCAACAGAATAAACACATAACCATAAGTACAGAGATGCAGCGGAAATAACACTTCATTTCATTAATATCAAAGAACTGAAATTTGCTTACAGACAAAATGGAAATAAACTAGCTAGGGCACTGGTAGCTATCTCTGAGAAGAGATGTGGCGGCTACAGGCCTCTGAACTGAGTTACAATGAGGCTCGAGGGCCTATTTATTATTGAGAAACAATGGCAAACCCTAAACATCCCAAAAACCTAACCCTAGGAGATGAAGCGCCAAAACTATGGGCCTCGTTTGGGTAAATTGGTGTTTCAACTTCCCAGGGACGTAACTTTGGCAAACTATCTCTGTTTGACGCACATGATACATCATTAGAAAGCTCTATCCGTGGAATACAACTTTCGGGACAAATTTGATGATCAAATTCGCTGGTAAAACGAAAACGATACCCAAAAAACGTCGTTTAAGGCCTCAAAACGGCTCCGGAAGTTCAGGACTCGAAAAACTGCTAAAAATAGTAAGTTTTGTTGCAACTTGAAAATTGAAAGAACTGATGGTGGGGGTTCAAATGGAATAGGTGGGTGGCCACCAATATCCACCTAGATCATTAAGGCCCCGAAACGGCTCCGAGAGTGGAGGACCCGAAAACCTGCTAAAAATAGTAAGTTGTGCTGTATGTGAAGAGCTGCAAGAATTGATGGTGCTAGTCCAAATGGAGTAGGTGGGTGGCCACCGATATCCACCTGGATCATGGGGTCACAAAGAGGAAGAACAGAACAATCGTGGGTGCTGCACAAGCTATGCTTGAGAGGGAGCTAGACTTGCATGCAGTGAAGGAACTACTGGTTCCGAAATATGAGCCTCCGTATGTGGATCAGCCAAAAAAGGAGATTCATGGAGTGGAGGAGTCCACTCATGTAGAACCAAACATCAGACAAGGCAGAAAGCGTACCACAGAAGCTGAGAGACTGAAGCTTGATGCGGCACAGAATGTATGAGTCCCTACATCACGGCGCAAATAGAGATAGTCACCTGACCGATTTACTGGATACATGGCTCTTATGAGCAAGGGTATCGTGACAGAGCCATCTTCTTTTGAAGAAGCAGTGTAGGAGCCCACATGGGTAGATGCCATGGTGGAGGAGTATAACTCCATTGTCAGAAACAGTGTTTGGGAGATTGTTCCAAGGCCAGTGGGAAAATCAGTTGTAGGATCAAGATGGATCTACAAGGTAAAGCACGTTGCTGATGGGAGTGTCGAGAAGTATAAGGCAAGATTTGTTGCCTGGGGCTTCTCACATATTGAGGGGATTGACTATGAAGAAACCTTTTCACCTGTCGCACGGTATTCTTCCATATGGACTATCCTTGCTCTCTCAGCACAGATGGGTTGGCACATTCATTAGATGGATGTGAAGACTGTATTCCTTAATGGGATCATTGAGGAAGAGGTGTACATTGAGCAGCCTGAAGGATTTGAGATCTTCAGCAGTGAGTCGCATGTGTGCAGGCTCAAAAGAGCGTTGTATGGGCTGAAACAAGCACCCCGTGCTTGGTACACTCAGATCGACAGCTATTTCACTGGACTTGGCTTCACGAAGAGTGAGGTGGATGCAAACCTGTACCAGATTGTGGTTGAGGGTAAGCTTTTGATCATTGTACTTTATGTTGATGATTTGATACTAACAGGTGATGAGCAGTTGATACACTCATGCAAGGCTGATCTTGCAAAGGAGTTTGAGATGAAGGATTTAGGCCTCCTTCATTATTTCCTTGGATTGAAAATATGGCAGCGGGAAGGTGAACTGTTTGTGTCTCAAGGCAAGTATGCCTGGGAGATACTGGAGAAGTTTCACATGCAAGGCTGCAAGCCTATCGACACTCCTCTTCCAGGAAATTGGAAGAAAGAGGATGCTACATCGGCAGAGGTAGTGGATGCCACTGTTTATCGACAATTGGTGGGTTCGCTCATGTATTTAGTCAATACAAGACCAGACATATGCTATGCGGTGAACCAGCTTTCACAAGCGATGGTTAAGCCTACCAAGCTCTTTTGGAAGGCAAGAAAGCATGTCCTGAGACATCTCAGGGGCACATCTGAGTATGGTTTATGGTACAGAAAGACGGATGAGGTGAAGTTGCATGGCTTCACGGATGCAAATTGGGAAGGAAGCCCAACAGATAGAAAGAGCACATCGGGAGGGATTTTCAGTATCGAATCTACGGCAGTTTCTTGGTACAGCAGGAAACAAAGATCCATGGCACTCAGTTCAGCGGAAGCGGAATACATGGCAACAAGTCAAGCTGCATGTGAGGCTATCTGGATGAGGAAGATTCTGGTTGGTTTGTTCGGTTCACATTTAGATCCCATAGTGATACATTGTGATAATCAGAGTTGCATTAAACTCTTGGTTAATCCTGTGTTTCATGATAGATCTAAACATATTGATATCCAATATCATCATATTAGAGATTGTGTGCAGCGGAAGATCATGTTGCTTCAGTAAATTCCTATGGAGGATCAGGATGCAGATATTCTGACGAAGGCACTCACCAGGAGAAAATTTGAATACCATAGAGGCAGGATCAGGGTGAAGGATAATCCCTATCTTGTTGAGAGGGAGTGTTGAGATTCAACAAGATGATGAACTTAGTGAAAAGAGTCGCCTTCACTAAGTGGGCCCACAGGCTATTTTTGGCGCAAGTCTATTTTTAGACTATGTCTATTTTTAGACATGATGATCATATTTCAGAAGTTTCAGGATTATATTTTTGGATGGTTGATCAAGTTGGAAAAATAGATGAAATTCTATTTTTAGAATATTGGGCGAAGTCTATTTATAGATCGCTGATCTAAAAATAGATGGATGTCGATTATTATTACCTCTTAATAATAATTAGACACTAAACAGCAACTTATTCTCTTGTGCACAGATGTGGCACATCAGTGGACTGAGGGAATTACGCAATTCCCAAGGGTTTACTGGAGCTAATGCATGGAGGACTCAGTTAGAACTCAAGTGGCAGAGTTATGACACAGTTGGAAGAAGTAGTTATGGAGTTGTATTCAGTTTAACTCAGTTAGACTCAGTTGATCTAGTTGTATCTATTCTAACTGAATAATACACTAGTGAGAGTGGAGTGAATTAATTAGTTAATTAATTCATAAATAATAACTCATTAATCAACTGAACAATACAGCAGTTAACTACAGTGCATGGCAGTTTAAGTGGAGACCCAATGGAGAGATAGGTGAAAGGGCAAGATAGACAATCTGTTGTGACTATAGTGATGCATTGATTGCATCACACACACATTGGAGTTGCCAATGAGGATTGCGCAGTCAAGGCAAGAGTAATTCGAATTCATTCAGAGCTATTCTTCAGTAGGGATTGCATAATGGAGGCAGGCTAGCAGGAGGCATAGATCGGTGCATGGATTTGCAAGATTGTTCCTGATTAGTGTATGAAAATTGTACTGTACTGAGAGCTTGATAAGCTTTGTATGAGGATGTTCATATGATTCCATGATACATAATATATATTTGGGGTTTTTAGCTTCAGGGTTTCCCGATTAAAAATGGTGTTATGTGAAATTGTTTTTCTTTATGCTTTACATGTGTGTGCAATTAAATTTTCCGCAAAAGATTAACAAGTGGAATAGATTCAGTATCTTGCATAAATTTAAATAGTGTGAGATCAGGTGGATCTATGACATATGCATTCTTAGTGCATATAATTTCTACATATGCACTATTTTCTTGGTTTGGAGGTCTGGCAGCAGAAGGGAGAAATCTCCCTTGGGCAAGGAATATATACTACAGAGATCCTAAAGAGGTTTCATATGGAGGACTGTAGACCCATGGCTATGCCAATGATTAAAAACTGGAAGAATATAGACACATCTGAGGATGACGAGGCTAACCCTACCTTGTATAGGATCATTGATGTACATTGTCAACACTAGACCAGACATTTGTTATGTAGTTAATACCCTCAGCCAGTTCATGGTGCAACCAAGGAGGGCTCACTTGGCAGCAGCCAAACATGTTCTCAGATATTTGAAGGGGACAGTCGATTATGGGTTGAAGTACACCAAAGGCAATGAAATATAGTTGAGTGAGTTCACTGACGCAGATTGGGCTAGAAGCCCAGTGGATCGGAAAAGTACCAGTAGGTATTGTTTCAGTCTCGGATCAGGAATGACTACCTGGTGCAGTAGGAAACAGAAATCGGTGGCACTGAGCTAAACCGAGGATGAATATATGGCAACAAGTACAGCTTCGTGCGAGGCCATATGGCTTCGTAAACTGCTCTTGAACTTGCTTAAGAAGAGGATGGAACTGACCAGAATTTTGTGTGACAATCAGAGTTGGCATCAAGCTCTCTGAGAATCTTATGTTTCATGACTAGTCGAAGCACAATGACATTAGGTGCCACTTCATCTGTGTAGGTTTTAACCCTGAACAGAAATTATCTACACACGAATCTTATAACAGAAAATAAACAATAGCGAGAGCATAAAACATAAAACAGATAAACACAGAGATTTTCCCCTGGATCCCAAATTGGGACGATCAGCTTGATTTTTCATTATATTCATTTTAGTGTTACAACACATATATATACATGCCGAAGCATACATAAGCCCCAATCCATTAACTTCTGGTTAAGACATGCCTTAATGATTCATGACGGGATCTGGCCCGGGGACGTACGCCCGAACCCCAAAACCATGTGCAAACTCATGCACAAAACATGGGTGGGTCCGCATATGAGTGGGACCGCATACCCAAAAAAAATTCGCGCCCGGCGCAACGTACAGCTCGTGGAGCTAATCGTGGAAAGAATATAACTCATACCCAACAATCTGAGACTATGTCCAACAAGGAGTTTTACAATTGAAGTACATTCCTACAGGAGAACAGGTGGCATATATCCTCATAAAGGCTCTAGGTAATATTAATTTTACTTACTTCAAGGAAAATATGGGGATGGTCGAGAACCCTTTCTAGTAGAGGAATGGGTGGTCTTCAGATTCAGACGGAGTTGCAGTACGGATGAGGCAGTGGTAGAGATGGTGTCACATGCAGCAGTACAGAGGGTAGCAGCGCAGAGATGAGGGGCAACAGCCAAGACATCAGCAGCATAGCAAATGCTTTAGGTCAGAGCAGATACAATTGGTACCTTGTTGAAACACTTTACTCTCTAAAAAGGGAGTGTTGATTTTGTAGCATTCGAAAGTGTTCCAAGTCTCATATTTTGGGAAGAGGCTTGGACATCAGTATTCCAGAGAACCCAGAAATCGTGTGGAAATTCCACTAGGATCATGCTTTATGTTGAGATTGCAACAAGATGATGAGCTTAGTGAAAAGAGTCGCCTTCACTAAGTGGGCCTGCAGGCTATTTTTGGCACAAGTGTATTTTTAGACTATGTCTATTTTTAAACATTTCGATCATATTCTATGAGTTGCAGGATGCTATTTGTGGATGGTTGGTCAAGTTGGAAAAATAGGTGGACTTCTATTTTTAGACATATTGGGCAGAATCTATTTTTAGATTCCCAGTCTAAAAATAGATATGTCGAATATTATTAGCTCTTAATAATATTTGGACTATAAACATTAACTTATTCTCTTGGAGCACTTGAGTTAAGTGCACGGATGGCGCGGGAGGCGCGGGGAAGGAATACGCTATTCTGAGGGTTAAGTGGAGCTATTGCATGGAGAACTTCGATTAGAACTCATGTGACGAAGTTTGGTGAAAGTTATAAAGTAATTGGTGAGTTGTGTTCGGTCTAACTCGATTGGGAATAGTTGAGCTAGTTGTATCTAGTCTAAGCGATTGATACACTAGTGAGTGGTGTGAATTAATTAATAATTAATTCACCTAAATAACTCATTAATCAGCTAAAAAAAGGAGTACATCGATTAACTACGATTGCATGGAAGCGATTTCGACAGAACCGGTGGAAGATAGGTGAAAGGAGCAAGTTGACTGCTCGATTTGTGACTATAGTGATGCATTGATTGCATCCAACACGGAAGTAGAGTTGCAATGAGGATTGCGTAAATGTAGACTAGTCGAGTTCATTCGACCATTATTCGGCGAGGTTGCGCGATGAGAGGGAAGGCTAGCAAGTGGCAAATATTGGTGCATGGATTTGCTAGATCGGAACTTTGAGATAGTGTGTAGCGATTGTATTGTGCGAGAAGCTTGTGAGAGCTTTGTATGAGGATTGTTACATGATCTCTATGACATATATTATATACAGATAGTTGGGGTTTTTAGCTTCAGGCTTTCCCATTAAAACACTGTGTTCATATGTGTGAATTTTTATGGTTTCAATGTGTGCATGCAATTGATTTAATTTCCACATGTGATGATCAATAGTAGAAGAGATTCTGTATTGTGCATGAAGTCAAATAGTGTGTGATCAGGAGAATCCTGGATGTATAAAGCATTAGTTATATAATTTCTACATGGTATCGGAGCTATATTGATCATTGGAGCAATAGAAAATCATTGAAGCGGTTGAGTTTTGTGCTGGTGGAATTCGAATTTGCAGTAGTGTTTTCTTGGTGTCGAAGTTGAGATGTCTTTCAACGGATTGCGATTGGAGTATGCCCTTGAGGGCAGCTTGAATTATATTGCTTGAAAGGGTGTTTGTGAGGTCAAAATGGGAGATGAGATGATTTAGTAGGCTTGGGAGGGGATTTTGGGGGTTAAAGGGAAAACTCTAAAAAGGGGAAAAAAGGGTTAAAATGGAAAATTTTGCAGGGATACAAAGGGAAAATGAAGGCTTTTCTAAGCATAATTTTTTCACAGACAGTGATGCTTTTTGATGGACACAACAGTGGAAGATCTTATCAAAGGTAAAGGGCACACAGAGGTGTCAAGGATGAGATATTTTCATAGGAAACATATCTCTTGAAGGCTCATAAAAATATTTAGCCACCTGTTTGCTTGCCAAAAACTTCATAGGTGGCTAACAATGGCTCCACATGGGGATGGCATCTTCTTGAAGATGTCAAGAATTCAGAAAATAATCTTTGGAGTAGGCCAGATGCCTGATCTTCGAACCATATTTCTTCTTTGATTCAGCTGTTACAATCATGATGGAATTAATCAGCAGAAAACATTCCCCAAACAATCTACCTACCCATCCTATAATCCTAACATTTTTTCTTCAAGGTGCATTTGAATTTGCAGACCTTCTTCATCATATTTTTTTTTTTATTGAAAGCGGAGAAAAAACTAATCTAATTCTACCCTTATTTCTCCATGAGACCATATTAAACTGTTGGCCTCATAGTTTCTCTACCTAATCTAATATCTGCTAGGATTAAACTGTCTAGCAGATTTCTTCTCTACATTCTACAACAGAAATTTAAAAATAGTCAAACCAGGATTAGACAGTATGGCTTGTTGTGGATCCATGGCATAAATACAACTGCACATGGACTGAAATTGAAGAAACTTTAAAAAAAAATCTTGAAGGCTTGAAATCTTGAAACTTTGAAGCATTCCTTCTTTTCTTTGTGACTCAAGTTTTGAGCTTGTTAGAGTCACTTTCTCTCCATTTCAGCTCTGGTTTTGGGCTTGTTAGAGCTGATTCTTCTTTCTTATTTGTTGGTTCAGATTTTGAGAATATTAGAACCAGCTTCTTTGCTTCCTTTGGCTCAGGTTTTAATCATGTTAGAGCCAATCTTTTGCACTTCAGAGGTTCAAGTTTTGAGCATGTCTGAACCTCTCTTTCTCTCTTTTTTGGAACATTTTCTCTTTTTCTTTGAAAACAAAACACAGCAATGGTATTTACAATGGAAATGAAAACTGTAAATTGGAAATCAGCAGTAGTAATGCTTGAGCATCCTACCATTGACAGGACCCCCAAACAGATTTGTACCATCTAGCTCTTGCAGAAAAAAGGCATTTGGACCAATGGTGGATTGGATGATGTAAGGACCCTGCCACAAACTCTCAAATTTGTCATGCTTTCCTTTGTCTTCTCTCCTAGAGTCCCACTTTAGAACCTTATCTCCAATTTTGAAGTCACAAGCTTTGTTCTCTTATCAAACAACTTCTTAATATTTTCCTGCACTTTCAGAGCTCTGTTATAGACTTCTTCTCTTGTTTGTTGGAGATGTATTGTTTGATTTATCCTCCTCACCATACTGTCTTCTTCTGTCTGAATCTCTTGGACTAGTTTAATCATTGGTACCCCAAGGCTGGTTGGAAACACTGCCTCTGTTCCATAGACAAGCTGATATGGTGGCATTCCAATGGATTTCTTTGTTGTTAGCCTGTCAGCCCATAAAGCATGCACTAAATTTTTATGCCATGACTTTTTATTCTCTTCAAGAAGTTTTTTGATAATGGTCACCAAGCTTTTGTTTGATGATTCAGCTAACCCATTACCTTGTGGGTAATAAGCAGTTGAATGACTGAGTGTTATCTGATACCTATGACAAAAATCAATCATTTTCTTGGATCCAAAAGCAGCAGCGTTATCAGTGATTATTTTTCTTGGGCAACCAAATCTAGAGAGGATGTGGTCTTCTAGGAACTTAATGATAACAGAATTTGTGGCATTCCTAAAAGGTATGGCCTCTATCCATTTTGTGAAGTAGCATGTGGCTGTAAGGATCCACTTGTGTTGAGCAGAGGATGTAGGGTGTATTTCACCTATGAAATCTAGGCCCCATTATTGAAAGTGAGCCTCAACAATAATGGGTTGTAATGGTAACGGGAGGAGCTTTCTTTTGCCCTCAAAAATTTGGCACTTATGGCAGGCAATTATCATTTTATGGATGTCATTGAAAAGTGTAGGCCAATAATAGCCAGCTCGGAGAATTTTGTTCGAAATGGCTTTCCAGTTTAAATGGCCTCCACACTCTCCTGCATGGAACTCCTGTTTAATCCTCTCTGCTTCAGTTTCAGGAAAACATTTAAGCAATAGACCATTTGCATTTTTCCAGTATAAACACTCATTCAGTATGCAATAGTTTCTGGCTTTTAACTTTAGGAATCTGGCCTTAGTCTTTGATAATTTAGGAGGGGCATTGAGGTTTGTGAGCACATACAAGATATCAGAATACCAAGGAGAGTTTTGAAATTGTTCTTCAACTGTAGGATCAGGCAACCCTCCCTGTTCATCCAAGGCATCTACCATGTTTATGTCAAGGGCCTGCAAGTTAGATTCAGCCATTAGTTGAGCTAAGCCCTGACCTTTGATCAGTTTTGTGGGTTTTATTTCCAGGTCATACTCTAATATTACAGCAATCCATTTGCCCCTCTTTCCATCAGGATCTTGGGACAAAATGTCTTTAACCACCACTATGTTTGGCACATAGGCAATGATGTGAGAATGCAGTATATACACCCTAAAGTCTTTCAAGGCCTTTACCAAGGCATAGGCCTGTTTTTCCATTATGTTGTATTCCAAGGGTGCATCCCTCAAAGCCTTGCTGAAGAAAGCAATAGGCTGTTCCATTCCCTCTAGATTTTTCTGTAGTAGAACTGCAGCCACTGTATGCTCGGAGGCAAAGGAAAATATCAGGAAATCCTTTGAGAAATTTGGGCTAATTAGGAAAGGTGCCCGGGTGAGTGCAAGTTTAACTAATTCAAAAGATTTTTTAGCCTCTACAGTCCAGTTAACCCCTACACCCTTTTTCAGCATGTTTATCATATCCCTGAGGTTTTCAGCGAAGTTGGGAATAAACCTCCTTAAGAAGTTAATTTTCCCAATAAAGGACTGTAACTCTTTTATGTTTCTTAGGTGTGTAATCTGCAGTATTCCCTCAAATCTTTGAAGATCTATCTTAATTCCCTTCTCTGATATAATATGGCCAAGGAGCTTACCTTCTTGCAGGCTAAACACAGTCTTCTTGGGATTTAAAGACAGACCGAACCTTCTACATTTTTCGAAAACTCTTCTCAGATGTTTTAGGTGCTCCTCATCAATCTTGGAATAGACTGTTATGTCATCCAGATAGATGACAATGAAGTGCCCAATTTTGTAACACCCACGTAAACGTAAACCATTGTATTTTATATTTTTTACGATGTTTTACCGAGACAGTCGCATCAAGAAAATCAAGATTCGGTTAATGTCAAACCAATTCTTGATAACTATCCAAATCGTTATGCATCTATGAAGGTTAATAGTTTCTTGGTGGATTCCTCTCGCTATATTGTCATGATAT
The DNA here is from genome assembly GCA_034641835.2 of Pinus albicaulis. Lineage (NCBI taxonomy): Eukaryota > Viridiplantae > Streptophyta > Pinopsida > Pinales > Pinaceae > Pinus > Pinus albicaulis. The sequence goes on along the minus strand of CM076580.1, from coordinate 1,806,289,868 downwards.
TCGCTGTCGATTTGGGGGGTATGGATTTTGTTGGAATATGGTGGAGGAAGAACCAGATACGATGTCAGTAAACTGTGTTGCGGATTCTTACAGTTTGGCGAAGGTCATTGTCGTGGGTACTTTCGGTTAACTGAACTAAATCCAGCTCCATGTCCAGATTCAAGACCGTGTGCGTATACTGCTACAGTGTTTTGTTAACAAGAGTTTTCGACTTACAGACCCATTTATTGCATGGCATCATGCATACAAAGGGTTTTGGACACTTGTTGTGCATTAATGGACTAGAGAAAGGATTCAAATATGCCATTGAATGAGAGTCGACTGCCAAGGTAAGTGACTCTGTTTTATTTTATTTATGATATAGTCTTTCTCTTTGAGTTAAAAGGTATAGGAGAAGATTATACATATATCATGATTTCCAAGATAAGTATTTGGCTAATTTTCATTATATAATCTTTTGTTGTGAGCAGAGAGATATAAATAAAAATTATAAATCATATAGTTTTCTGCAAAAAGATTATTAGAGAATAGAAATATTAATGATCTTTCTTATATTTCTGGATATAAATTACATATGCCAAGAAAATGGTAATTCATTAGTTTATTGGGATTCGATAAACAAATTTATTGTTGACTATTTTCATAAGAGTGGATTTATCTTGGGAGTAGAAGATAAGTCCATTAAATTATGAAGTGATATCGAGTCTTTTCTTGAAAGTATTAAAGAGGGTTTATTTCAAATATTTTCCAAGTTTATATGGAAAGAAATAAATGAAATATATAAATATTTATATAATATTAATGCATGCTTTCTATTTGAAAAGGGATTTTCTTGAAAGTATTAAAAAGGGTTTATTTCAAATATTTTCCAAGTTTATATGGAAAGAAATAAATGAAATATATAAATATTTATATAATATTAATGCATGCTTTCTATTTGAAAATGGATTTTCTTGAAAGTATTAAAGAGGGTTTATTTCAAATATTTTCCAAGTTTATATGGAAAGAAATAAATGAAATATTTAAATATTTATATAATATTAATGCATGCTTTCTATTTGAAAAGGGACTTTCTTGAAAGTATTAAAGAGGGTTTATTTCAAATATTTTCCAAGTTTATATGGAAAGAAATAAATGGAATATATAAATATTTATATAATATTAATGCATGCTCTTCATTTGAAAAGGGATTTTCTTGAATATATTAGAGAGGGTAGCTCTTTAATATAAATATCTACATAATATGGTTAAGCAAGAAAATAGAAGTTGTATGATCTTTATTTTAAAAAAGAGACTTTGTACTCATTTAAGTTATGAAGTGATAACAAGTCCAAAGTATTTTTCTTGAATAGATTAAAGAGAGAGACTCTTGAAATATCTTCTTGTACAATTTGTGCAATGAAGAAGAAAAGAGAGTTTCTCAGATTTATATTCATTAACCATGTTGTAAATAGTAATGAATTAATATATATCCATGAATAGTTACCATGATAGTGTTAGAGGTTAATGAATTAATGAATCCATGGATAGTTTCATAAATCCATGGGTAGTTTTCCATGGTGTTGATGGGGATTAATTATTTCATAAAACCATGGGTATATTACCATGGTGTTTGCAAATATTAGTTATTTAATAAATCTATGAATAAATTATCATGATGATGGTAAAGTTAAGTTATTAATAAATTCATGGTTAAAGGAACTAATCAGTTTATTCCTTAGATGAATGAACTAGGTGATTATTTTATATTATCATGAGTGTGATGCATTCACATGCATGGAAGAAACAATTGTTATGTTAACTTGCATTCCATGAAGTAAAGATAATAGCTTAAGGGTTAGCTATTTTTATTAAAAGTATGTAAATCACATGCATAAATATCTTAGCTGATGTATCAGTTTATTTTAAAGAAAGTTTGGGAAATGTAGCCAATGTCTTGCAGGAATGTGTGCTTGTGCGACGTAAGCATTAGTTATTGTGATGACCTATAATCAGTACATATGAGGTATGTGTTATTAAAGAGAGAATGACAAGGTACTTTACTTGCTTGTCATGAATTACACATGAGTAGATGGAGAAACTACTATAGTGATTGATTTATACTTTATGAATCTTAACATCATTTTATGTTGAAGGCATCATAGCACGGAATGATGGCGACATGTAAATGATAAGGAATATTATGCTTGTCATGTACAAAGGAAAAATTATGCTTGTCCTGGTGGCCGGTAAATGACTAATGTTCATGCAGATGAATGCGAGTTGCAGGAAGGTCCAATGTGCGATGGTCCATTGTAGGTACATCCATGCCACCAAGATGTGAAGATCTGAAGATATGAAGACCAGAGGGTAAATGGTATCATATTGATTGAGTGGCTTAAAGCTAGATATTGTATATTTTCTTGTAAGATTATATAAACGATGGTTAAGGGATGGTCTCCCTTATCAGCCATTGAGTGATGGGTTGAACACCCTCACGAGCGTTTAATAATAAAATTAAACGTTTGCTGGTTTTCACCCTACAGGGTTTCCAGGGTATATTGGTGTTCAATGGTGTGATTGATTATCGTGTCCAGATGATGAGGTTGATTCCTTTCTTTCTATGATGTTCATAATGGAAATTATGTGATGACTATAGGAGAAATGGGATGAATGGATGGTTACATCATATAGTATTAATTTAATATACTGTAATGGAGATTGTAAGGGTTAAGGAGTTTACTATTCTTATTTATAAAATTACACTCTGAACTGTTAAACATTCCATGTAATGATGAGTAACTTGTATAAAAAAATTTTAACTCCTTACATTTCCCTGTGAAGTTAATGGTGTGTGTTACAAATTTCCTCTGAAAAGGCTATGTCCATTGCTCGTTGGAAGGTCACACCAACGTTCATTAGTCCAAAAGGCATTTTTATGTACATAAAATTGCCCCATGGAGTGGTGAAAGTTGTCTTGAGTTCGTCTTCTGGGAGTACTAAAACTTGGTTATAGCCTGAAAAACCATCTAACAGGGAGATCCTTTTTTATCCAAATACCCTCTGTAGGATGTGTTCCATCTTTGGTAAAGGGTAATTGTCTTTAAGTGAGGCTGTGTTAAGGTTCCTGAAATCAATGCACAGTCTAATCTCACCTGTCTTCTTTCTCACAGCTACAAGGTTGGAAACCCAATCGGAGAACCTCACAGGCACTATTATTCCTGCCTCGTACATCTTCTTGATTTCCTTTTCAACTAGAGGCAGTTGTTTCAGGTTAATTCTGCGAAGTTTCTATCTGAAGGGTTTTTGGTTCTCTTTCAAAGGTATTTTGTGTTGTATGATGTCTGCATCGTAGGCCTTTAAGTCCTCGTATCTCCAGGCAAACACATCGATGAACTCTTTGAATAAGTCAATATATTTCTTTTTCATGTCTGCGGGCAAGGACTTAGCCAATTTAATCATCTTAGGCTTATCTTCAGTGCCTATGTTGCATTCCTCGACATCAGAGTCTAAGTGTTCTATAGTGGGTTTCTTCGCTACATCGTCAAAGTCAAAAAGGTCCTCTAAAGGCACCAGTCCTCTCGGTATATTCTTATCTTTTGACTGCAGCACCTCTATTTCCTCTTTATCTGCATTCTTATATTCATCGGTTTGATTTCCAAGTTGTTCAGTTAAAGTGTTTATTTCTACGTTATGGGGTGATTTTTCTTCGTCGGGGGGCTCTTCACTCAAGCAGCTATCATCAGATTTAGAGTCTGAATCATAGAATTCAAACTCATTCCTGCCAATCAGGAAATCCTCTATTTGCTTGTCGCCCTCAAATACCTGCCAATATTTCTCATTATCAGGCACTGCAAGTCTGTATTTTGTCTGAATGATGATATGTTTTCCACTAGGAGACTTATGATATGAACTATCTATGCGCAGACAGAGACAGTCACTTGATCGATATACTTGATACATGGCTCTGATGAGTAAGTGTATCGTGACAAAACCATCTTCTTTCAAGGAAGCTGTGGAGGACCCTGCATGGGTAGATGCCATGGTGGAAGAGTATGATTTGATTGTCAGAAACAGTGCATGGGAGATTGTCCCAAGGCTGAAAGGGAAATCAGTGGTAGGTTCGAGATGGATCTACAAAGTGAAGCACGCAGCTGACGGGAGCGTCGAGAAGTACAAGGCAATATTTGTTGCCCGGGGCTTCTCACAGATCGAGGGGATCGACTATGAGGAAACCTTTGCACTTGTCGCAAGGTATTCTTCCATACGGAGTATCCTAGCTCTCTCAGCGCAGATGGGATGGCACATTCATGAAATGGATGTGAAGACTGTGTTCCTCAATGGAGTCATTGAGGAGGAGGTGTACATAGAGCAGCCCAAAGGTTTCGAGATCTTCAGCAGCGAGTCGCATGTGTGCAGGCTCAAAAGAGCGTTGTATGGGTTGAAACAAGCACCTCGTGCTTGGTACACACGGATAGACAGTTATTTCACCGGTCTTGGATTCACCAAGAGTGAGGCGGATCCGAACCTATATCAGATTGTGGTGGAGGGTAAGTTGTTGATCATTGTAATTTATGTAGATGATTTGATTTTGATGAGTGATGAACAGTTGATACTCTCATGCAAGGTTGATCTTGCAAAATAGTTTGAGATGAAGTACTTGGGCCTCCTTCATTATTTCCTAGGATTGGAAATTTGGCAGCGTAGTGATGGACTATTTGTGTCTCAAGGCAAGTATGCTCGGGAGATACTAGAGAAGTTCAACAAGCAAGGCTGCAAGCCTATCAACACTCCTCTTCCTGGTGGTTGGAGGAAAGAGGATGCTACATCGACAAAGGTAGTGGATGCCACTGTTTACCGAAAGTTGGTTGGTTCGCTCATGTATCTAGTCAATACACGACCGGACATATGCTATGTTGTTAACCAGCTTTCACAAGTTATGGTTAAGCCTACCAAGCTCTTTTGGAAGGCGGGGAAGCATGTATTGAGATATCTCAGAGGCACATCGAGATATGGATTATGGTACAGACAGTCGAATGAGGTGAAGCTGCATGGCTTCACGGATGCAGATTGGGCAGGGAGCCCAACGGACAGAAAGAGCACATCTGGAGGGATTTTTAGTATCGGGTGTATAGCAGTTTCTTGGTACAGCAGGAAACATATATCCGTGGCACTCAGTTCAGCGGAGGCCGAGTACATGGCAGCAAGTTTGGCTGCATGCGAGGCTATATGGATGAGGAAGATCCTGGTCGGGTTGTTCGGTTCACACTTAGATACTACTATGATATATCGTGATAATCAGAGTTGCATTAAACTCTCGGTTAATCCAGTATTTCATGATAGACCTAAACACATTGACATCCAGTATCATCATATCAGAGATTGTGTGCAGCGGAAGATCATGTTACTTTCTTACATTCCTACAGAGGATCAGGATGCTAATATCTTGACGAAGGCGCTCACCAGGAGAAAATTTGAATACCATAAAGGCAGGATTGGGGTGGTAGATAATTCCTATCTTGTTAAGAGGGAGTGTTGAGATTGCAACAAGATGATGAGCTTAGTGAAAAGAGTCACCTTCACTAAGTGGGCCCGCAGGCTATTTTTGGCGCAAGTCTATTTTTAGACTATGTCTATTTTTAGACATGTCGATCATATTCTATGAGTTGCAGGATGCTATTTGTGGATGGTTGGTCAAGTTGGAAAAATAGATGGAATTGTATTTTTAGACATATTAGGCGGAATCTATTTTTAGATTGCTAGTCTAAAAATAGATATGTCGAATATTATTAGCTCTTAATAATATTTGGACTATAAACATTAACTTATTCTCTTGGAGCACTTCAGTTAAGTGCATAGATGTGGCACAGAATCTGACAGAAGGAATTACGTTATTCCTGAGGGTTAAGTGGAGCTATTGCATGGAGGACTTCAGTTAGAACTCATGTGACAGAGTTTGGTGGAGTTGTAGAAATAGTTGGAGTTGTGTTCAGTTTAACTCAGTTAGACACAATTGAGTTAGTTGTATCTAGTCTAACTTATCGATACACTAGTGAGAGTGGTGTGAATTAATTAATAATTAATTCACTAAATATTAACTCATTAATCAACTGAAGAATACATCAGTTAACTACAGTGCATGGACAGTTTCAGTGGAGACCAATGGAGAGATAGGTGAAAAAAGAAAAGTTGACTATCGGTTGTGACTATAGTGATGCATTGATTGCATCAACACGGAAATAAAGTTGCCAATAAGAATTGCGTCGGCAAGGCTGGACTAAATTAGAGTTCATTCAAAGCCATTCTTCGAGCATTGAGCGGGGATTGCGTAGTAGAGCGAGCTAGCATGTGGCAAAGATAGGTGCATGGATTTTATGGTGGGCATGATTAGTGTGTAGCAATTGTATTGTGCGAGAGCTTGTGAGAAGCTTTGTATGAGGATTGTTACATGATCTCTATGACATATATTATATACGAATGGTGAGGGTTTTAGCTTCGAGCTTTCACGTTAAGAAGCTCTTTGTGTTAGTCATCGGTATTTTTCACATGTTAATGATGACTAGTGTTTGAAGCCAAATTTTCTAGAAGATGATCTCCAATTTGTCAAATCTGTCATCTAGAAAACACCCCTAAACAATTTTTGTCCTCCTACCTTTTTCCAGTCAGCCTATGATGAGAAAAAACCTAGTTGTCAAGTCCTATCTAATTTCAATCATATAATCGTGTCCATGAACTGTCATAGCTAAAGGTTATCTGCTATCATTTACCCTCATTCCCAAGTCATTCATGATCCAACTGTTGATAAAATGTCAGCCACCCTACCTCTGGTCATATGTCATTTTGAGATCTAATCCTACCCCAAGAAAATATTCAAAATCTATCAAAGATCGCCCCTAAGTTAGGTGGTGGCACTTTAGGAAATTCCTTCCTTGGTGAAAAAATCCTGAGCCAGAATACTTTGTTCAATACCAGCCAGCCCTGCATTAGCGCTTAATCTACAAAAAAAAAACCTTGAAACACCCATAGGTTGTGCCACTAAAAGGTCTTGATGTCTCAGCAGTACATGTTTCAAAAGCCAAACTGATATTATCTTGATCTACAATGTTTCAGTGTCTCTTTCAGAAGCAGAGATGCACAAGTATTCTAGAAGACATCATCAAAATAAACATAAGAAGATAGCTCCTTCTCATGTTGTTTTGAGCCTGAGATAAGAATACTAGTCAGAGAGAAAATTCAATAAACCTCTGCAAACACAGTCAAGAAAGGTTAGTAAGTAATGACTAGCAAGCAGATACTCTACAAATACAATTCATGTGGCTCTTAGTTTCAAAAGATTCACAAGGGTATTCTGACGACATGATACATATCTCAGAACATGCCCCTTATAGCATATTGTCAATTTTTCACTTTATTACTTATTGTGATATACCAAGAAGAGATATGTATTACAAATAAATATGACGTAGTTTGAGAAATGGATGAAATGTCATGACTGTGTTAACCCCTTCCAAGCAAGAACAAATGGTTGGGTGATATCTTGAAAACCTCCTCCAAGCAAGAGCAGATGGTTTGGAAATATTATGTTAACCTCCTTCATTTAAAAGCATATGGTTAGGAACATGATAAGGGCCTCCTTCATTTAAAAGCAGAGGGTCAGGAACAGAGGTATAGCCTCATTCAAAGAGCACAAGACTAACAATGTTTCAAATGACCTAAAAACTTGTTTACATCACTCCCTCCAAAAGGATGAAACAACTGATATATCAGTAGTGTTTCAAAGGGTGTTTAAATGAGTTCACTGTTTAAAGGACAAAGTTGAAAATCAGTGAAAGCAACTGAAGGTTCATGGTTTGAAGCCATTTGTGACATCATCAAAGCAGTGATAGAATGGTGTCAAAAGAAGTCTTTTCTCTTTTATCTATAAAGGCCTCCTTCGAAGAGTAACCAGAGGCTAGAATCTCCAAAACTTGGAGCAAGCTCATCAAAATGAAAGGAAGGGTATGACACAATGATTCAAGTTCAAGACAACATTCAAAGAAATAAAACATACCACAGTCATAGACAAGACCTTTTAATGTACATAGGAACAAACTTTGTTGTTTATATGATTGCATTAAGGGTTTTAAAGGCCATCTCCTTGATGAACAGATGTAGGTCAAAGCTTGGTGAGTGAAAATAAGGGTTTATCCACAGTCAAAAGGAAATTTCAATATAAGGTGCCTAACAGTGTTTGACGAACTTCAACAATGGGCATAATCAATCATCAAACACCAGAAAGTTGAATTGTCAAAGTAATTTCTAGAATTGTCAATCACCTCCTTCCAAGAGATAGGCAAAGGATGCATCAGCAGTCTTTGATATGGTTCTTCAAGCAGTTTTCCTTTTTGAAGGATAGAATAGCCTCAGTCTTCAACAATAGCCTCTGCATATGCATACTAAGAGGATAGTTAAGAAAATGGGACTTTATGGTATTTTAAAGGTGATATAATACTGAGGGTGGTGATTTATGTTTTATTATGACAAAAAACCTTTTCAAAAGGGCATAAACCCTTCCTAACTACACTGCAAAGACATTGAAGTTTCGTTCAAATAAAAAGGCGGAAGAGACCATTTAAAAGGCCCATTATGCAATTTAAAACCATGAAGCAAACATCCCTTGGCTGCACATTGAAGAGAGAAAACATTTTCGGGGTAAATTTGAAGGTTTTCAGTGCTCAAACTCTGCGCAGCGCGCCTGTAGATGCACACGGTGCGCCTGTGAGCGCCCTAACAAAGGGTTTATATTAAGGTGCAGCGCACTTGTAGATGCGCGTGGCGCGCCTGTGTCTGCGTTCACCGGGTGCTCAAAAATGACCCGACAGCCTCCTCTGCGTGGCGCCTTCTACTGCAAATGGCCCGCTCATCCATTTAGTTTCCAAAAATGCCTTTGAATGCTGAATCAATGGTCGACAAGGTCCATAAACTTGTTTTCAAGGTATTTTCCTTACTTCTTGGTAAATTTTGAAGTTAAAGGGTTTCCTTCTGTGGTTTTCAAAAGGATAGAAATAGTGAAAGAAGGGAGGATTGTTATGCCAATTTGAAAGCTCTTTGTTGTGCTATAAAAATAGCTAAGGCCTTGCAGTTGCTAGAAAAAAAACAGAGTTTGTCGGAAGGGTTTCAAATCAGCTTGAACAAGTATGTTATCATAGTGTTTTCCAAAAGCACACCTTGTTTAATATCTAAAGGATCAACATTGATTGGTGAAGAGCTTGATCGAGTTTAACGAGTTTTCTTTTGTGTTATGAAACATCGAAGGAAGTATTGTGCAAACCTCCATAATCAAAGACGCAGAGTTTCTTTTGAAAATATTTTAAAATCGAGTTTGAAGAGAAATTTCCGAGAAGATTTCCAAAACTTGCCTTTGTTTGTAAATCAAAAGTGTTCTGCTACAAGTTTCGGGGATTAACACGGTAACTCTACAAGATGTTGTATCAGCTTAAAGATGTCTTGTTTACTTTTTAAAGGGCAGTGATAACAAAGGAGCAGTGCTTGAGGGTAGGATCTTTTGTGCCAAAACAAAAGAGATCCTTCTTCAACAAAGAACCCCAAACATATCTTTTTCAATATCTTTGCCCAAACACAGTGATAAAAGTAATTTTGTTCTCATTTGACAAATACTGGTTTTGTTAGCATCAAAGAAACACAGTGACTTACAAGGAGGAAAAGGTGTGGTATTGGGAAACTATTTCAGAGACCATTTGAAACAGCTTGTCTTGGTTAGCCAGCAAAGTGTATCCAAAGAAAAATGCCTCCCAGGCAAGATAGCAGAGGTGGACCTTACAAAAGGTATGAACCTTTTTCAACTGAGGAAGTAAATGCCCATCCTTCAGTGCTTTTTAACTTTCATGAAGTAGGATGTTTGGAGTTTTGTCAAAGGGTTCAGGAGGTGAAAATTTATCTTCCCTTGACACATCTATTTGCTTTAAGACTTCAAGGAAAACATGTTCATCTAGCAGGCTTAGACTTCAATCTTTCTCTTAGATCCATTTCCAGAGCTACCAAAATTCCATATGTCAGAGAAAAATGGTTTAAGCAGAGTTACCTAGACTCATAACAATACAAACCCTTCTTGAAACCAGAGCATCGGGATGCATGTCCATCTATCTTTCCTTTTCCTTATCTGTTGACCAGCTATACTCCCCTCATGAAGATAATCATGAAATATTTCACATGGAAGGGAAGGTTTTCCCGGGTTTATGCTTACCATATCAGGCTACTCGTGCACTTCACAAGAACCCAATTGCTAACCCTACCATTTTTCCTCCATAGAAGTATTGAAAAGATGGCTTCTACTGTTCAAAAGAGACCTTCCTCTCAGCAGTCAGCTTGTCTTTTCCATCATTCCCTTATCAAAATTGTCATTCTCCATCAACTTGAGAAGAAGGGAATTTCTTGTGACACTTTCATTTCACATCCCAATTTCGCCACTGCTTCTTCATCCCATGCATCTCCTTCACCTTCCACTCATCCTCTTTCTCCTTCTTCTAGTAAACCCACTCCTAAGAAGCAAAAATATCCCATGATTGATCAAGAAGAAGAGCATAATGAGGAAGAAAAACATATGAGGAAGAACAGCACAATGATGAAGAGGAGCACAGTGAGGAAAAGCATCATAGTAATAAATAGAAAAACAGTGAAGAAGATCAAAGTCAAAGGAAGCAAAGTGAAGAAAAGCAGCACATTGATGAAGAAGAGCACCATGAAGAAGAGCAAAACAGTGAAGAGGGAAATGATGAAGAAATAGAACAGCTTGATGAGGAACACAGCAATCACAAAGAGGAGGATAATGGTAGCCCTCACAGCAGCAAACATGATGAGGATGAAGCACAAAACATTGAGGATACAGAGCCTAAAATTCTTGCAGAAAGTAGGGACAAAAGTGAAAAGGGCAGCCCTCAAGGAGACATGCAAGGTGACAGTCAAGGCATTCATGAAGAAGGTCAAAACAGTGGCAAGGATGATGAGGGGAGTAGCAAGGACAAAGACCAAATAGAGCATGTGCTAGCTGTCTCTCCTAGGCAAGGGGCCATGTTTTCTTCTCCAAAGGTGACAAAGCCCTGAACATCAAGAAAGAAAGTGCCTCAAAATGTAACTCCAAATGTTACTAGAGCACTCCGAAGCAAACGGAAGTTTCCCAAGCAATCCATTGTTGAATTACAAAAGAGAAGGAGGACCAAGAAGACCACCCAAAGCAAGGGAAAGGAGAAGGAAGAAAGCAGCCATGAGAAAGAGAGGGATTTTGACATAATTCAGATAAACAGTGATGATAGCGACAATGAGGCCAGAATCCTAAAATCTCTCTTGATAAATAGAGAAGAAAAAATTCATGATCTAAGAGCGGATCTAAAGAGGTCTAAAAACCTCATTCATTTTCTGCAAACACAAAACAAGAAAATGAGTGTCCACATGGCGGTGTATGAGACATGGACTATCAAGTATCAAAAAGAGGCCTCCAAAGCGCAAATTAAGTTGGAAGAACTCATGGGTGAGTTCAATGATAGTGAAGAAGAAGATCAGCCAAGGAGAAATAGGCCAAGGACCATGGGACTCAGAAAAGCTTTGGAGAAGCAAAAAGAGGAAGAGGCTGCCATTTTCCAATCTTTTCCTCTCACTACTTTATTCACCCAAAAGATAGAAAAAAATAGAGAAACATAGCTTGAAAGGGTGAATGAGCACTTGGAGAAGAAGTTGAAAAAGGCCAATAGGGATTTGGACCTTCAAAGAAAAATGACCGGGCACTATAAGAAGCTTAATCAATTCACCCGACGGAAATTGAAGGCTACACAAGAAAATCTCAAGGAGGCTCAAAAGAGGCGCCCGGCATCAAAAATGAAGAAAGACATATCAAGGCTTCAAATTTTGGCCTCTGCTTCTCAGCATGCTTCTGAAAACCCGTGAGGGTCATGCTCGCCAAAATTGGGCAAAATCGACAAGTTTTGGTTTTTTGACATTTTTGGGTTTTTTGCTAAAATTCATGGGCATCACCATTTTTGTTTGAAGCATATTCAAAGGATGAAAATGTTATCATTGGATGCCATAATTTCAGGGGCAACTACTTAGTGATTTTCAGATCAATTGAAGATGATTTGGTCCCCCAAAATGGCAAAAAAAAAGTCACTTTTTCAACACTCTGCCCCGCATATCAGCAAAGTCTAATTTCTGGGTTTTTTCACACAAGTCAGATTTTCACAGGTTTCAGTGATACGTTTGGGGAAAACAAAGCATTTTCAAAAACTAGACATCCAGGGCTTTCCAACGAGCCATCACGAGCCTCTTTTTGACATCAGGAAGGCCTCCAAAAGTTTCCCACAAGACAGGGGATTTTCTGCTGATATATTTCTTAAGTATTTTTGTAAAAATGCAATTTTCTGAAGTGGCTTTTCCTATTGTGCATTTAGCCTTTTTTGGCCATTGTTAGTTAGGAAAAGTCAATATAATTTATTTTTTTAGCATTTTAGGATATTTTTATAGATATTTTGTGCCTTGGGCTTTGCAAAGCCTCAAGGACAAAATCAGATATTTTTGATGGGCCAATGAGCTTGCTAGTTGCACTAGGAGGTTTTCCCTCATCTTGGCCTATATATTCCAAGAGACTTCATTGTAAATAAGGCTGAACTTTATGATATAGAGAAATATATGGTTATACAAGCTTGGAAGAAATACTTGTCTCATGCATTGGATAGTTTCTTGAATGTTTTTGGATGATGAAAGAGGACTACTGTTGGATTCCTTGACTTGGTAAAATGGTATAGTGTCTCTCTCTGTTATGCTTCTTAGTTTTCATACATATTTCATGCTCTTGCTTGCTATAAGACAGTAGAGAATAGATGTGAGACATGCCCTTGGAGGCACCTTAGATTTCCTGTTTCATTATAGCTTCTATGTTTTCTTCTTTCTTAGTCATATCAAAGAATCATTGATTGCTCTTTGATCACTGAACAAATTGTTTGCTTGTTTCATTTATGGTTTTATGCATGCTAAGTATGATTCACGGTACACCCTGCTTACTCATGGCTAGTCATAGCTCCACCTCTGAAACTTTTCTTTGAATGTTTGATTGTCCTAATTGAACCAAAGAGGTCTTGTATCGATCTTTCCCTTTGCCTAAAACTCTGCAATCTTAGTTCAAAGTGCCCAATAGCTCAAAATACTATGTCTAGGCGTTTCCTCATAGTGGTTTGAGTTATTTGTTTGTCTTAATTGTCTTTTCCCAAAGTCTAATAGCAATTTCCTAAATTTAGAGAGTCATATATCTCTATGTATTGCTTGAATGTTTATTTCTATGCATTTATCAGTTTGTAATTACATTTATCATGATTAATGGTTAGCCCTACAATATAAATGTCAGCTCTTGAACTATTTATGTTTGAAAGCCTTTGTCCTTCACAAATTTAGTGTCCATCCCACTTAATTTTACCTTAAGATCCATTTTACCTTGATCAAATCGGCCCTTCAACATACCTTGTATCACCATCTGAAGCTTTCTCAACCTTTTCGACCCCATAGCCCAGTTGATCTGACAATATTTTTATCTTAGTCTTTGATCAGTTCCTTCCTCAAAAACCTAAAAACAAAACCAAAAACCTACTTCACAACTAGCCTAAAATCAGAAACATAAAATGAAAAACACATAAACATCCCTTACACAAATAGAGAGAGCCCTCTCTGAGTCTAGGAAGGCTAGGTCCTTGGGCTCCAAAGATTGGTTTGATGTTACCCTGTCACTTGGCTTGCCAATCAGCCAAATCACGAGACCCTAACATAATGGCGATCACGGTGGGACTCTGAGTTAGTGACAATCTAAGTACACCTTAGGACTCTAGAAATCCCTTATCTTCAAGAATACCTAGTGAATTAGCCACCTCATCGCCACACTAACATAATGGCGATCACGGTGGGACTCTGAGTGATCAACAAACTTAGTTTCCCTAAACCTTCAGAGACCTTTGAGAATACTATCTTGTGGAATTATCTCACCGCTCACTAACATAATGGTGATCACGGTGGGACTCTGAGTAATAAATAAACTTAGATTCCTATAAACCTTCAGAGACCTTTGAGAATACTATCTTGTGGACTTATCCTACCGCTCACTAACATAATGGCGATCACGGTGGGACTCTGAGTTAGTGACAATCTAAGTACACCTTAGGACTCCAAAAATCCCTTATCTTCAAGAATATCTAGTGAATTAGCCACCTCATCACCACATTAACATAATGGCGATCACGATGGGACTAACTGAATACATAACAGTCTAGCAAACTCTTGTAGATTCATTAGTCTTTCAAAATTTAAACAAGCAAGCAGTCCATAGAATCATTTAGAGTAAACTCATTTTGTTTCACCACCCTAGCAAAGTGATGAATCAGGTTTAGAACACTCTAATAAACCATAGGCTGCACATAAAAACTCATAAAACCCCAAAAACATCCCCAGATTGGTTTTTCCTAGTTGTTGGTGGTGGACCATAAGTACATCTCTATAAAAACAACCAAAAATCCACTTAGCGACTCCACTAACCTCTAGTAGGCCTAATAACTCCATAAAAACCAAAAAATTTCATAAACCATACTTTTTTGTTGACTCATCTTTTTCAAGACTTAAAATTCATGGTGCAAACTCTGTAATCAATGACAAACTAAGTATAACTTAGCGATTCAGAAAGCTTCACCTAAACATAGGAGATAAACAGAATAAACTTGCAAATAGAACCATTAGCTTGTCCAGACAATCTAGCAAACTGTTGAAACTAAGTGATAAGTCTTTCTTGCAAGTCTCCACCTCAAAGTTTGCTAAGAAAACTTTTTCCCGAAAGCATCTTTGATAGTATTGGTGGTGGACCATAGATCTCAAAGAAATCCACCTAGCGACTCCACTAGCCTTCATTTTTGTTTTGACCATTCTTCACATTAGCGAAACCCCTAGAGAGGCCATCCATCCAAAACAATCAAAAATACCATCCTCTCTAAACTCTGAATTCGAAATCTGGCTTCACAAAGAATCAATACCAGATCTCATCCAGACCCAAATCCCCCTATCATAGTTGATAACCCAGAGAATATTTTGTGGCAAACTTCTGAAACTGGAAACTTAGCTATCGATAGGTCCATCCGTAAAGCAAGATCAGTGCCTGAACATCTCACCTCCTTGCGGGATTCCCCATTTGACTTAAAATTAGCAAAAACCCTTTTTAAAAGCAAGTCACAAAGTGTTACACCATTTTTTGGTCATCTAACTTATTATCATTAGATGGACCCAAGTACACCATGTAAGACCAGTTTTACCCTAAGTAAAACTGCTTTCACTATTTTAAAACAGGAAACCCCAAAAGGAAATATTAAACAAACCCACATTTGTTTGATTTTCCTCATGGAATAATTAATTAAACCATAATTTAATTATTATTCCCAGTCATGTTTAACCCAAAATCAAAGAAATTAATTAGATAAACCTTTATTTATCTTATTATTTTCTAGGAATAATCATTTAAACCTTATTTAAATGATATTCCTTGTTAAATATGACCAAATCACCCACAAATAATTAAATAAATCATTATTTATTTAATTATCTTTCAACCACTTCCTTAAATAATTAAATAAATCATTATTTATTTGATTATCTTCTAAACACTTCCTTAAAAAGATAAATAAATCATTTATTTATTTATTTTTGACAAATTAAGGGATTTGACCCAAGTCAAATACCTTTTCCCTCCAACAAATATAATAAAATATTCCATAAAAAGTGGATCTAGATCTGGTTAACCCATGCAACAAGATCTAGAATGACCCAATATTTTGTTATAAATAGGAGGGTTTTTCCTACCATCCTTCACCTTTTGTTGCCTATTAGATCACTCTGGATCTATACACTTGGTCACCATTTTCTTCCATTTTGCTCCCATTGAGCTCTACTCTTTGCATTGGGTTTTCTACATCAACTAGAGAGAAGAATCTTAGATCTGAAGTGCTGAGGACTTCCAAGAACCCATCCCACTAAGGGGAATTGGATACTCCTTCTGGTTTTCCTCACAGGTGCCCCATTAATACAAAAATTCTTTCAAAAATTGTTCTTGTCTTGTCTATTGGTATATGGAGCAAACCCTTGTTTTTATTGCTTAATGTCTTTCCATGCATAGATCTGGTATTTTGCAGCTCTTTTCTTGTATAACTAACCGCAGATCTGAAGATATTGGCAGCCACTTTTGTTGTTAGGGCTATTAGTTATGCGTAGCTAAAGTGGTCCTTTTTCGTACACTTCGACCAAGGATTCATACTAACAAATGGCGACTCCACACGGGTTTTAAATTACGACCGCTGTCGTTTTTCATATTCCTGCATATCCAGCTACTTCAGACCCTAGGGTTTCTTTTCAATTGTTTATTTTTCCTATTTTTATGTTGTTTTTCTCACATAAAACCCTAAAACATTAAAATTTCTAACTTCCGTGTGTTTCTGGCCCTATTGCGCAGGTAAGCGACACCAGCCGCAACTGAGACGGCAACTTTTATGAAAATCTGCCGCCGAGACAACCGGAACAGGGGGGTCGCACTTTTTGGCCCTAAACCTGCGACCTGGACCTCCAGGTCGCACTTGCAGCATGAGCTCACGACTGTGAAATCGGGTCAAAAGCTGCGACTGCCAGAAATCGGGTCGGCTATGACTTTGCCATTTTTTCAGCAATTTTTCTGCAATTTTTTTGGGTTTTGCTGCAGCTTCTGTCAGGGTCCTCCAGCCTCTGTCCCAGCCTGTTTTGACCAAGTTCTGATCTGTTTTTACTCATCTAAGTGGGAACCTAGCCCCTTAGGGCTTTAGTACCCTCCACTTTTTGTGGAAGAGTTTTAAGCTGTTTCAGCCGTTTGTTTTTCAGAGCTTCAGCCTCCTTTTTTTTTCCAGATCTGTTACCTCCCTTTCAGATCCTTTGAAATCAGCCTTTCTTCCTTTCAAATCACCTCTTGTCATTTTTTTTGGACCTCCTTTGAAGGCCTCCGCCTTGCCCCCTCCGGTTTTTGCTGATTTCCTTCCTTTTTCCAGCCACCTTGCCTTTGTCTCTTGGCTGTGATCTGCACCTCTTTTCAGCAGCTTTATCCTTTAGATCCCTGTCCCTTTTGACCTTAGATCTATTGGCCTCTTTTCCGTGTGTTTTACATAGATTTTTCCCTTTCTTTTCAGAATAGTTTTGAGAGACCCACCTTCTTGGGTTAGATAGATGCACAAGTAGCTGTTATTTTTCTGTTATTTCAGCATTATATTCTGTTCTCTGTAGGTTTATTTTCAGCTACGCAGCACACTTTTTTCTTGCTCTCGAAACGGAAAGGGTTTAAAAATTAAAATTAACGCATGCCACACACGACCTGGCGAAGAAACGCTGAATTAACACTTAGCACAGCAAAGACTCTAAAATCAATTGTCAACACGCACCTTTTCGCCTTGACCTTAGTGGTCTGTCCTTCCCCTTTGTCGGTTTCCTTCTTCCTGTCATCATTGCACCCCCAAGGCGCCTTTCCCGGAGACTTCTTGGCCTTCATCCTCAGTTTCCGGTCGATTGACCTGCTCCGCCCCGCCGTCGTCGAGCCAGTCCACCTTCGAGTCCACACTCCGACTCCTCTCCTGATTCATCGGGTCCTCCTTCTCTTCCCGGTTCTCCCCCTGTCACCTTCACTATGTCCGGTCCAGGGCCTAATGCTAGCGGTTCTCCCGGCCCTAATGCCGGCCCTACTACTAGCGGAACCGCCACAGGAACAACCCCGGCCCTTTGTCTTTGCCGTACATTGCGAGCCTCGGCCTCCGATTTTATCGAGTTGATCAATGACCCCATTCACCACAGTATGGTCGCTTTGCTATGCAACCAAGCTCCCCCTCTTGAGCATCCCTAAGTTTGAGGGCCCTAGACGGCGAAAGATCAACCAATCATGTCCGATCTTTCCACATGTGGTGTTCCTCCAATTCCATTACCGATGACTCCATCCGTCTTTGTTTGTTCCAACGCACGCTCACTGGCGAAGCTTCTAAATGGTATGTCGAACAAGCCACCTCTACCCATACCACCTTTGAGACTCTTGCCTAAGCCTTTTTTTCGTACTTCCAGCTCCCTCTTCGATACGATACTGGCACGGAGCTCTTGACTTCCTTCAAGCAATCCTCTTCAACACGCCTTTCCGCCCATGTTCAGGAATGGCGAAGAAGACGGAGCTTATGTCGAGCCCCTCCCTTCGAAGATCGGGTTTACATGGACTGGTTCCTCCGCATCCTTCCCGCTCCCATCGGCAAAGATGTCGCCTCTCACTTTCCTCAAACTGAAGAAGCTGCCCTCCAAATAGCATTGAAATATGACATGATCTACGCTCAATCTGGTTATGTTTATACCGTTCTTCCTGACCTCCCCAGGCCCGGTGGCGCTAACGCCCCGGGGGCATCTCATTCCGCCGACGGTATCGTTGGAGCCCTTTCCCATCCATACGCTCAACCTCCTATGGGCTATGGTCCCCCTCAGGGAGGGGCCAGCTCCTCCAACACTCTCCCCCCTCCCGGTAGCATGTATCCAGGATACGGCATGCCTCCTCCTTTTGCCCAACCTCCTGCTTACCTCAATGTTGCCCAACCTACCCATTACCCTTATCCGCAGCCTGGTGCGCCAGCTCCTCCAGCATATGTGCTTCCTCCTCCCTTGCCTCCTCAACCCCAGCACCAGCACCTACAGCCCCCTCCAGGGCAAGTATTTGCACAGCAGGGCGCGACTAATCCCCCTTCTTCTCAAAGAAGGCGGAGAGGCAATCCAAACCCATCTGCCCCTGGTACCCGCGGACCCAATCCTGGTGTGGACCCCAACACTGCCAACCAGCAACAGGGCACTCAGCCCAAGCCGGACAGGCCGCTTCGCACAAGTAAGCCTTGTTCGTGTTGCGGTGTTTATGGTCATTACACCCACGATTGTCCCCTATTACCCCAGATGTGGCAGATGTGGGAGTCTCAAGCCACATTGCGCGGACAGCACGCCTCCCCTCATGCTCCTCCTAATGTGGCCACTACCCAGCCAGCTGTGTTTACTGATCCTTTCCCTCGGCAAGGATTCATGGCTACCCATCCACCTGACAGCCAGGTAGCCACCCCCCTTCCCTTTCTGGTTCCTCTGATTACCAGATCCTTATGATGCACTCCGATCCTAACCCGTCCGTCGATCTTCACCTTCAAACTCGGTCTCGCCAGTACTCCAAGCCTCCTGCTCAGTCTGCTCCCGAGCCTCCTTCTTCAAGTTCTCCAGAGCCTCTTTCGTCACCCAGTGGCCCCTTACATATCCCTCAACCAAAAGTTGAGGTCCATACCAAGATACCTAAGGGCCCACTACGTCGAAACGCTTCTCCCAGTCGAGCTGCCCATTCATATAGCATAGTAGATGATTTGGCGCAATCTCCTGCCGCCATTTCCACACTGGAGCTCCTCCAGTCGTGCCCTTCCCAAAAGAAGGCTCTACTATCTGCCGTGGGCGCTGTAGATCCTGCTGATGACCAAATGATTGTTTTCGACGCCACTCAATCGGAACATCCTCCTCTCCCTCCTTCCGTCGCTTTCCAAATCCCAGTCAAAATCCGGAACTCCAACGTGTCCCGGTGTATCATTGATGAGGGGGCATCCACATGCGTGATGTCCGCTTCGGTTTGGAAGCAACTCGGATCTCATGAGCTGGCCCCTTCCACGATCACTCTTCGAGCGTGGGACGGTCATGCCTCCCAGCCCATTGGCCTATTTCGTAATTGTCCTATCACCCTCGTCGGTAAGACTGTTTGCGTTGACATCAAAGTTATCGACGCCCCGCTAGATTACAACATTCTATTGGGGCGAAGCTACACCTATGCTATGTCTGCTGTCCCATCCGCGGTCTTTCGCAAGATGTCTTTCCCCCATAATGGAAAGATAGTCACCATTGACCAGTTGACATATCATGAGCCAAAATCTCAGACCTCCCCTGAGACGACTATCTCTTCTGTAGCCAACAAGCAAACCGTTGATTCCTTGATCAGTGTCTCCCCCGGCGTTTACAAAGATTCCTCCCTGCTTGGAACTTTCCCTAACCTTCCCCCCCCTCCTGTCACCGATCCCAGCTCATTGAATGTTTGCATGATGCAATCGTCTCAGGCTGCCCGTAAGCGGCCTGCCTCGGCTAGTCAGCAACCTCCTCCTCGCCCTCTGCAACCCGCTCCTAGCCATTCATCTCAGCCAGCCGGACCTCCTCCTTCTGGCCCTAGCCCTACAGCTGGTATCCCTGAACCCCTTTATCCTCCTGGATTGGTTCCTCCTGGCCTTAACCATCTCGAAGCCGTCCCTCCTAGTCATTACCCTGCTGGGCAGATCCCTTTCCTAGCTCCCCCTCCCGAAGTATATTCTATCCCCGTCATGGCCACCCTCTCTCTCCCTAAATTGACCTTGGGCATACCGGTCTGGTACCTTGATCCCCCATCCGCCACCCCTCCTGGTCATCCCAAGCCCTATATGGCTTTGACACCGGTTCAACTGGTCCCCCTAGCTTCCTCCGTTGCCTCTGTGCCCCCAGCACCTCAACATGACCCTTCTCCTGTTGTGATGGCACCCGGGAAGAAAGGCAAAGCCCGCAAGGGGGCACCCAAAGACAAGACTACCACGACTGACCCGGCCCCTCCGCCGCCCGCGAAGCCTTGCACTTTATGTGATGTCACCGGTCATGCCACCCATGCTTGTCCCGAGTTGCCCCGTATTCAGCCCATGGTTAAAGTCGCGTTCCCCGAGTCTACGGTCCCTGAAGCCCCCATTCCTTCTCCATCCGTAACCAAGAACCCCAAGACTCTCCGCACCAACAAGCCTTGTGCTTTGTGCGGCGTTCATGGCCATTACTCTCACCATTTCCCTCACCTGACGCACTACCGCGCCTCTTTAGAGGTAATCCGAGAGTATGAGGTTGAACAAAATCAATCCGCCTCTCCTATCCTCGCGCAGTATGCTTCAGATCAGCCTGAGGATCCCCCCGCTCCCATCGACATTCCCCCCCCTGATGTTCAGATGACGGAGTCTACTGTAACCATTCTTTACCTATCCTCCTCTGCGAGACACTCGGAGCCTAGCCCGTCTGCATCCTCCCCTGTTGTGTCCCTTGATCACCCTTTTCCTCCCCATACACGAGATCACTCCACCTGTGTCTCTATTGACCTCCGCAGCCCGAGTCCTCACCATGCTTCCGATAGCCCTCATATACCACCCTGTATGAGTCATGGTCATCCTGCCCCTTGCACTCCCTCCTGCGGTTGCCGCCCGATGACTTATGTACACTCACGCTGCCGTCATTTCCTTTCATCCCCTCATTTATTGTCTTGTCACACCATTCTGCAGGACCCCCCGTCCACACCCTTTATCGGTTACGCCGATGGTGCAAGTCGCTACTCCAGGAATCTAGCCTCGGCAGGTTGGGCCATCTTCACCCCCTTGCATGCCCTTGTTCTTTCTAACGGGGTATGCATTGGATCTGCCACCAACAATCAGGCCGAATATGATGCAGTGTGGGGCCTATTAGCTGATGCCCTCTTTCATCGCATCCTCCATCTGCACGTTCGTTTGGATTCCCTGCTTCTTGTAATGCAACTAAATGGTGTTTATCGTGTGCATAACCCTGTGCTGTTTAGACGCTATTTACGAGTGAAAATCTTAATACGTGCGTTTGAAACCATAACTTTCAACCATGTACCTCGAGAACAGAATCACTATGTAGATAGTATTGCAAACCATGTTATATATTGGCATTTATCACACACATTTCATACAAGACAATAACATTAAATAACCATCAAAAAACGATGCATATCCATAATATGTGTCGCAAAACATGTGTTTAGAGTCCATCTACTCTGATACATACGACATGCCCATAGCATGTTACAAACAAAACCCAAAACTGGGGGCACCACCCGCCCCTACATACATCATAAGGGGCACCACATGCCCCACCCCTAATCACTATCTGGAGGCTCCCGGGCCAATGGCTCTGCCCCTGCAACATGTAGATCGCGCATAGCCTGACCGGCCATCGCCATGCGCCGCATGACACCTCGCCACTCCGAGGGTAGACCAACACATGGCTCTATGAACTGGTCGTATAAGTCCTGCCACCCGCGCTCTGATACTCCGGTCAACAACCTTTCGCATCTACGGCGGATGTCCTCCAGCAAGGCGGCTGCATCCTCATTCTGCGCCGCTCTCGACCCACTTGGACCTGTAGCTCCAGACGCTGCCGGTCGTCCCATATATCCGGCCGGTTTTACCAGTGCTATATCTGCATACCAAAAGTACATGAATCAGTACCATCAATTACTATTCAAAAACTTTAACATGCCCACACAAGAATAGCAATCTGTCACTTACCATTGGGCCCCCAGACTCGACCAGGCGGAAGTGGCAGATCCGGATCTCCACAGTAGCTCATCCCACTATAGGGATAGTCGTCTATGTACAATGGCATCTAATCCCAATGGGCAAAAAACTCCGGTCGAAACACCCGCCCGACCACCCCTCCTCCTCCTCTGCACAGTAGCCGTCCCCAATGACGCATCCTGGGCTCTCTCAGGCCCCCATCTGGAAGCTGTACACGAGGCCTCAAGGTCGGGATCTTCTCAAAGAAGAAGGCGCACAACAAAGTCCCATATGAGCAGTCATGGTTCACCTGCCGCTTGCATAGTGACAACTGTCGCTTTAGCGACACCAACAACATTTGGGCCCACCCATAGTAGGTCCCACCCAACACACTTTCCACTATCGTCATCTGCCCCCCAGTGATGTGATGGAACGCCTGGATGCCCAGGATTCGCAGCACAGCTGCGGCCACTGCACGGGTTTCTAGCCTCTCTAGATCCCCGATCGGTATTCGAGTCCCCTTGACTTGGAGACCCGGTCGACAATGGCATTCCACGAACTCCATGATATGCCGCCCCCGCGGCAACACTGGCTGTGTGTTTCCCACCATCCCCAGTGGCGGGAGACCAGTCAGGAAGTACACGTCCTGGACCGTCAGTTCGATCCTGTGCCCCTGCACTACAAAGATCTCCTGATCTGGATCCCAGTAACTGATAATCTGGGCCAGTAAAGGTTCCCCTGCTCTCATCAAAGGGTTCTCCAAAAACTTGAGAACCCCAAATCTGGCCAATACACGGCGGATGCCCTGATCCGCCTGGATCTCTGCCCGTAGTGTCCCCGGATCTCTCTCTCTCCAGTTAACCCGTAAATCTGCCATACCTGCACAAACACATCATTTTTGTCAGCGTACAGATCGGGAAAACCATAACCAAACACCAAAACCCAACTTCCAGCCATAAAACAGCACCAAAACCCCCTCATCTCCCAGGTCGCAGTTTTCTGCTCTTTTCTGGACCAGGTCGCACTTTTTGCCCTGATACCTGCGTCCTAGGTCGCACTTTTTGCCCCAAAAAGTGCGACCTGGCCGTAGAGATGAAGGAGGGGTTGTTTCTGGATTCCTTGGCCCTAAACTGAAAATGTAATCCATCAAAATGCAAGAGAAAAGTTAGACCTCTTACCTGCAACTGACGGATCGCGATTCCAACGGTCGGTTTATCCGCTACGTTCGCCGCAAGATTTAGGGCCTTCTCTCCTCTCTACATTCACCACAGCAACAATAGCAAATGAGTGATTTTGGAGGGAAAATTGCCTTATTAAAAGAGAACCCCTGTTTCTTCTTTCGACTGCTGTGACCACACCGTAGCCCCGTTTGACGAACCGTCTGCACCGTTGGAAAGCTCTCACCGAGCCCTCAAATGGGTATCTGTTAGTTTTTTGAGATCTGATACTCCACCAGGACACATTTTGTCCAAGAAGGGTCACTTCACCCCTTCTAAAAATCGAATTTCCTCACTTACGACACTTGTACTTGGGGCACCATCTTGCCCCCTTCTTGTCCTTGTTCGTGTTGATTTTCGTCATGAGTTCCCATCATGTACTCATGTTTCCACGATCCCCCCTTTGGGGCCTTTACTGTTTGGCAGCACCATCGAGTCGCCCTTGTTTAGAGCATCCAAGTTGAGTCATCATTCCCTCCATGGAGTCTATACCGAGTCCCTTTGTACCCCACTATAGCCCTCCATCCTTCATTTATTGGTCTCTCTCTTGTGTCGCGCATTATGACCTTCAGTTCCACTGTCCCCCATCCCTGATGATGTTGTGTCAGTCGCTGCCATGTCATTCATGCCCTTTATGCTCTAGCAAGGGAAGTCGTCCATTAGCTACTCAGTCCTTTCCACTTTACTATCATCATTAGTGTCAGTCTGTCCGTCGCTCTACTCTTTTCTCTCGTGCCTTAGTTGAGGATCTCTCATTGCCTCAACTATGGCAGACCTCCTTCTGTCGACATCAGCTCATTTATTCCAAAAGCCAGGTCTAGAGGGCGGTGTACCTTGGTTTCAGCTTCCACTCTTGTTCGGTGCCTCGAATCAGGCAAAGGGATATCTCCTTTCCCTTTGGCTTGATCGTCTCTCCAGCTCCTTCAGCATGATCGAGATTCGTATACTTGATGGTCCAGTGATCCAGCAGCAGCTCTTGATGATTCCCGGGTATGTGTGAGATGTTTCAACCCTCATGAGGGGGTGGCCCTGCAGGTAGCCCCCCACATGCCCGGATGACCTCTTCTTTGCAGCCTTCGATGCAGCTCCAGATATTTGATGATGATGGCCATAGCCACTTGCAGCGCCTCTTCGATTTGCATGTATCAGTCAGATTTTGTGAGCCCTTCCCCGTTTGCAGGGGGCATTTGGGTTGTATTTGTATCTCATGTACTCAGATATTATTGTACAAGTCCTGGCTGTTATCCCAGGCACAGCATGTATGTGGGATTCCTCATTGTATTTTTTATCTGGCTCATGATTATGCCAGCTGTACTTTATGGTTCGGTCCCTTGTTTACTGGACACACTATTCTTTTGTACTTTGTCTCGGCGGGCATAGGTATTCCTCCCCCGCCGCCTTCAGCACAAGTACCCTCTCATAAAAAGAGACTTGTTGCACCTGCGAGTCTCGTCTCCTCAGGGTCTAGTCCTTCAGCACACTATCTACCTCACATTTCTCTCTCTGACACCCCTTTTGTTGTCTAGTGATTGTGTTCTTACAACGTACTTCGGTCATACGATTTGCTCCTGACACTCGCATGTTGGGGGGCAATCTGTTACACCATTTTTTGGTCATCTAACTTATTATCATTAGATGGACCCAAGTACACCATGTAAGACCAGTTTTACCCTAAGTAAAACCGCTTTCACTATGTTAAAACAGGAAACCCCAAAAGGAAATATTAAACAAACCCACATTTGTTTGGTTTTCCTCATAGAATAATTAATTAAACCATAATTTAATTATTATTCCCAGTCATGTTTAACCCAAAATCAAAGAAATTAATTAGATAAACCTTTATTTATCTTATTATTTTCTAGGAATAATCATTTAAACCTTATTTAGATGATATTCCTTGTTAAATATGACCAAATAACCCACAAATAATTAAATAAATCACTATTTATTTAATTATCTTTCAACCACTTCCTTAAATAATTAAATAAATCATTATTTATTTGATTATCTTCTAACCGCTTCCTTAAAAGATAAATAAATCATTTATTTATTTATTTTTGACAAATTAAGGGATTTGACCCAAGTCAAATACCTTTTCCCTCCAACAAATATAATAAAATATTCCATAAAAAGTGGATCTAGATCTGGTTAACCCATGCACCAAGATCTAGAATGACCAAATATTTTGTTATAAATAGGAGGGTTTTTCCTACCATTCTTCACCTTTTGTTGCCTATTAGATCACTCTGGATCTATACACTTGGTCACCATTTTCTGCCATTTGCTCCCATTGAGCTCTACTCTTTGCATTGGGTTTTCTGCATCAACTAGAGAGAGAAATATTAGATCTGAAGTGCTGAGGACTTCCAAGAACCCATCCCACTGAGGGGAATTGGATACTCCTTCTGGTTTTCCTCACAGGTGCCCCATTAATACAAAAATTCTTTCAAAAATTGTTCTTGTCTTGTCTATCGGTATATGGAGCAAACCCCTGTTTTTACTGCTTAATGTCTTTCCATACATAGATCTGGTATTTTGCAGCTCTTTTCTTGTATAACTAACCGCAGATCTGAAGATATTGGCAGCCACTTTTGTTGTTAGGGCCATTATTTATGCGTAGCTAAAGTGGTCCTTTTTCGTACACTTCGACAAAGGATTCATACTAACACAAAGTAAAATCAATTTTGACGATCTTGAGCCCTTAGATTTGCAACAGAGTCCTAGTAGAGAAGCCTCACCTACTACACCTCCCGACCTTCAGCTTCTCCACCACTTTGGCTCTTACCACCCCAAATCCACTCAAAATCAGTTCACTAGTCCAAGTACATCCGCCACACCCATTCAAACCACCATTGTTCAAATCACCTCAGCTCATCCTACAAGCCCTCATATTGTAAATTAACCATTAGCTCCCGCCATGGCAGCTCCACAGCCTTTGGCACCTTTACAACATGACTACCAATCTGAAATCCGGCACTTCACCAGAGTTGAGGCTACTACCGCCCAACAACATGTAGATAGAATTAGCGATGCCTTTGAATACATGGAAATAGAAGACGAGACCATAAGAATGAGGATGTTCACCCAAAGCCTGGGCAGAGAACCCAAAAAATGGTTTAAAAGCTTAACTCGAAACAGCATACACGATCTCCCAGAACTCTACCAAACTTTCATAAATAGGTGGGAAATCAGAAGAAAAAAAACCCCATTCAAATCCTGCCTGAGTATAACAATCTAAAAAGGGATAATGGAGAAAGTGTCCGTGACTACTGCACTAGGTTCAACAGTGTTTATAACGCCCTCCCGCCTCACTTCAAACCTCCACTTGGCTCAGCCTTAGCAAAGTTTCTCGAAGGCTTCAACCCAGACATGACTTATCAACTAAGAGACAAGGACCCCGCAACCTTATAGGAAATGCAAAAAGTGGTTATAAATGTAGAAGCCAACTTAGCTGAAAAGAGAGCTAGGATGAGATCAGATAATAAAGTCACATACCATGACGAAGTTTCCCCTTCAGTATCTTCCTCAGATCCTAGAATAGATGGCTTGGTTAAATCCATGGCAAAAATGTGGGAAAAAATGAGTGAAAAAACACCTCTTAGGGACAACCAGCCAAACCCCCAAAATAGGAACCGGAACCAAAACTTTAGAAGAGAACAGCCTGAAAACAAACCAAGGGAAACTGACCAACAAATTAGGCCACCTTTCAATGAAAACTATGTTGATGAGGAAGAGAGGGATACAGAACCCATTGATGAAAGTCATTTAAACCTAATAGGTTCTGATAAAGAGGGTGAGGTTTACCTCACAGAAGAATAACAAGATTTCTTCTCTCCGAATCAAAATGAGACCAACTATGAGGACCCCGAAGATCCTGCTGTAAGATTTCAGAATGCCATAATAGAAGCTCACAGGAAATATGATCTTAAGAGTAGGAAAAACCAAGACAACTCCAAGAAAGGTAGCTCAAACATTGTTGTTACTAAAACCCCTAATAACATCCTTAAAAGAGCAGTGGATAGCAACAAAATCGTGGTCAAGAAAACTGACCAAAACAAAGATAAGGCTATTCAGACAAACCTTGGCTCAAATTTTCCTAGTACCTCTACCAAAATCCCTAAGATGGCTTTGTTGAACAAAATCCCGAACCAAAGTCAGCAAATTAAGAACATAGAGAAATTCATGGTTGAAAAAACTGAAACAAATCTATCCAAACTACAAGCGCCATTTAGTTTTGAAGTGGAAATTGCCAAAATAAAAATAACCATACCCCTTACTGAGCTAATAACTATAGATAGGTATAAATCTCAAATCTTCAAAGTTTTTAACATAGGAAATGAGGCAGATACTTTAAATCTGACTGATGACAAACCCGAGCTTTTATTCGGTCCCAAAATAGAAGGTGAATACCAAGAAGGAACTGTTTCCCCTTTCTATGTAAGTTTGAACATCCAGGACAAGATATTACATAACGCCATGTTAGATTTTGGTGCCTCCCATAACCTCATGCCTAAAGCAATCATGGAGAATCTGGGTCTAGAGGTAACTAAACCTTACAAAGACCTGTACTCATTTGATTCAAGTCGGGTCAAATGCTTAGGCCTAATAAAGAACCTATGTTTTGCTTTAACAAAAATACCAGCAAAAAACCTAGTCATGGACGTAGTAGTGGCCGATATTCCTCCTAAGTATGGAATGCTATTATCAAGATCATGGGCTGCCAAAATACAAGGTAACCTTCAAATGGATATGTCATTCTCTACCATCCCAGTTTTCAACCAGACTAGGAGGTTGTACCTAGAGACTCACATGAAATACATGGTTAGCAACCGAGATAGGCCAAACAACACTCCCATTTATTCCATTCATTCCAATTTAGATTCTTTTATCTTATACAATGGAAGTGACATAAATGAGCAGATAAAAGAAAATGAAGAGGATTTCAAACCATCAAAACAACATTTCCCATCCCCAAATGAAGAAACTGATGACCAAAGCTCCAAGAAATCTGAAAAACAGCTTAGTATCATGTATGAAAAAGAGACTCTTTGGAGTGTAAGCTTTGACGGTTCTTGTGGCAGAACTAGTTCGGGGGCCGGCATCTGGATACATAATACTAATGAACGTCATTCTTTCAGATTATAATTCCAATGTACTAATAACATTGCGGAATATGAGGCCCTTCTCCTTGGTTTGCACATACTTAAGGACTTAGGTGCTAAGAAAATATCAGCCCAGGGAGATTCAGAACTTGTAATTAGACAAATCAAAGGTGAATATTTGGCAAAAAACCCAAGACTGAGAGAATACAAGAATGCAGCTTTAGACATCCTCAAAACCTTCGAGAAATATGAACTCGCTTATATTCCTAGGGTTCAAAATAGCCTAGCCAATGAGCTCGCCTTTGCCACAAGAAATGGCCAAATACCATGTCTAAATGAGCAATACAGTATTCAGGTCAAACATCGCCCTACAGTACCAGACAATATTGACCATTGGCAAATATTCAAAGATGACGATCAAATTGATGGTTTTTTACAATCTAGGAATGAATTTGAAGTAACCAAAACAGACTTAGAAAATGAAGAAAAGAATCCTGGAAAAAATCAAGATCAAGAGCCAAATTTAGTTTCTTGGACATATGTAAACTTGGTAAATCGTCCATATGAAACTGAAATAGGAGAGGACATAGACCAAAGAGAACTTGAATTCTTACACTATGAAAATGACACCATACCCAGAGGGCTTGCACCCTTAGAGGAATTGTTTGATTTTAACGATGTGGCCAAAAAGCCAAAAATGGAATCTACCGAGGTTGACATAGAAGAATATAACATAGGAAGCACGGAAGAACCAAGAAATATCAAAATGTCCAAAACCCTCCCTCCTCACATAAAACATAAGTACATCAAGTTGTTTAAAGAATTTAAAGATGTGTTCGCATGAGGATACTGAGATTTGAAATCATACAACACAAGCATCATTCAACATAAGATTCCCCTCAAAGAAAATCAGAAGCCTTTCAAACAGAAGTTGAGAAGAATAAACCCAGTCTTACTACCTTTGGTTGAAAAGGAAATCAAAAAGATGTATGATGCTGGGATAATAGTGTCCCTCAGATACTCTGAGTGGGTTTCAAATCTAGTATCAGTTAGGAAAAAAACTGATGAGATCAGACTTTGTATCGATTTCCGAAATCTGAATAGAGCCTGTTTGAAAGACAACTATCCGTTGCCCAAAATGGACCACATACTTCAAAAGGTGGTAGGTGCTAAAAGGATCTCATTACTTGATGGTTTTTCTGGTTACAACCAAGTGCTAGTTTACCCCACTGATCAACACAAAACGGCTTTCACCACACCTTGGGGCACTTTCATGTACGTTAAAATGCCTTTTGGATTGATGAATGTTGGCGCCACATTCCAAAGAGCCATGGACATAGCCTTCTCAGAAGACATAGGTTATTTCATAGTCATATATCTCGACGATATCACAGTATATTCCAAATCAGATGAAGAGAACCTGGTTCACTTGAGAAAGGTTTTTAACAAATGTAGAAAATATGGTCTATTTCTAAACCCCAAGAAAACACTTTTCGGTCTCGAAGAAGGAAAACTCCTAGATCACATCATTTCGGAAGATGGAATAAAAATAGACCCCCAGAGAATTGAAGGCATATTACAAATAAGTCACCCCATAAACATAAAGGAGTTGCAATCCTTTATCAAAAAAATTAATTTCTTAAGAAGATTCATCCCAAATCTTGTCGAACTTCTTAGAGATATCACAAACATGTTGAAAAAAGAAGTTGGGGTTAACTGGACTACAGAAGCCAAAAAATCTTTTGAATTGGTTAAAAAAACCCTAACTGAAACACCGGCACTGATAAGTCCTGATTTCACCAAAGATTTTTACATTTTCTCATTTGCATCGGAACACACGATAGCTGTCGTGTTGTTACAAAAGAACACAGCAGGGCAAGAACAGCCCATTGCCTTTTTTAGCAAATCCCTAAGAGATGCTCCCTTAAAATATAACATCATGGAAAAACAGGCATTCGCATTGGTAAAAGCACTGAAATATTTCCGAGTTTATATCTTGCATTCTCATATCATTGCTTTCATTCCTAATATCGTCGTCAAAGATATATTAAATCAAGATCCCGATGGTAAAAGGGGAAAATGGATCGCTATCATCTTAGAATATGACTTAGAAATCCGAACCACCAAACTAGTTAAAGGACAAGGACTCGCAAGACTAATGGCTGAAACTAACCTCCAAGCATTAGATATAAATTTTGTTGATACCTTAGAAGAACAAGAAAAATGCACAGCCCCTCATGTTGAAGAAGTGTTTTTAAATTCACCTTGGTATGCGGATATTCTTTATGTATTATTTTATCTAAATGCTCCTCCAACTTTATCAAAAACAAAAGCAAGGTTCCTTAAACAAAAATCCCTAAAGTTTTGTATTATAGATGGATTTCTGTATTGGAAAAATCCCAATGGTATGCTGCTTAAATGTTTGCTTCAGTATGATGCAAAGAAAATTATGCACGAAATGCACGAAGAGGAATGTGGAGGTCATCTCTACTGGAAAACCACAGCTAACAAAATCCTTAGAGCCGGTTATTATTGGCCTACCTTATTTCCTAACACTCACAAACTAGTTATGACATGCCATAAGTGCCAAATTTTTTATGGCAAGAAAAATATTTTATCTTTGCCCTTACATCCCATCATAGTTGAAGGACCTTTCCAGCAATGGGGTTTAGATTTTATTGGGGAAATTCACCCTTCTTCATCCGCTCAACATAAATGGATCCTTATAGCCACTGATTACTTTACCAAATGGATAGAAGCCATACTCTCCAAGAATGCCACCGATTCATTCATCATTAAGTTCCTAGAAACCAACATTCTATCTAGATTCGATTGTCCTAGGAAGATTATCACGGATAACGCTGCTGCCTTTTCCTCCAAAAGAATGGTTGACTTCTGTTACAAATATCACATTTCATTAGGACATTCCATAGCTTATTACCCTCAAGGTAATGGTTTAGCCGAGTCCTCTAACAAAAGCCTATTCAACATCATCAAGAAACTTCTGGAACAAAAGCAAAAAGCATGGCATGGAAAACTAGTGCATGCACTATGCGCTGATAGACTAACCACCAAAAAATCAATCGGTATGTCTCCCGACCAACTAGTGTATGGCATGGATGACATTTTCCCAACATCTTTAGGGGTCCCAGTAATGAAGCTATTACAAGAAGTTCAAATAAAAGAAAATGACATGCAAAGGAGGGTAAATCAGACTATCCATTTACAGCAAACAAGAGAAGAAGTTTACCAAAAGGCTAGGTTAGCGCAAGACAAAATAAAACAGATTTTTGACAAAAGGACCAAGGAAAATGATTTTCAGATTGGGGATAAAGTATTAAAATGGGATTCCATAAAAGAAGACAAAGGTAAACATGGCAAGTTTGAAAACTTATGGAAGGGGCCTTTCATCATCAGCTCAGTTAGCGGAAACAATGCCTTTTTCCTGCAAGAACTCGATGGGACTGAAACTTTTGGAGGTCCTGTGAATGGCAGGACATTAAAACGTTATTTTTGTCAAGAGCTCCACTTTTAAAACATTTTCAATCGTTGTATATACCATTGTTTGAAAAATAAATCAAAAAACAGAAAATTCAAAAACAATAGAAAAGTAGAAAAAGAGGGCAGTTTGAAAAATAGAAAGAAAGCCCCATGTTCAAAAAATAGTCATTCTGAAAGCGCGCAAGTCTAAATGCCGCTACTAGTGCTCAAAATGTCTTGTTCAGTTATATAGCCTAATCATAACTGAACATATTTTAAATTTATTTGCTGATAAGTTAGTGAGAGAAGAGATAGTCAATATTGTGTAAGCTTGACTTGTCAAAGAAAATAGATTAGGAAAAGATACTGGTTCCACATGCTCAAGACAGAACCAAAGAGGAAAACAGGGATGAAAAACAAACTGTGTATCCTAGCCCTGATTTTTCTAAATTTCATCTTTATGCAAAATAATATTTGTGTGCAACTTGTCTTTCATGCCACAAGTACATGACAAATCAGACTGTCTAATCCTGATTTGGTCATTTTTTAATTTCATGTTTTAGATTAGAGAATAAAATCCTGTCAAACAGCTTAACCTTGACAGTCGATCTAGCATAGGTAGAGAAACAAAGGAGTTCATCAGTTTAATCTGGACTCCCGACAGATATAAGTGTAGAATTAGATAGTGTCATTTTTCAAAAATATTATGTCAAAGGGTTGCTATTAAAAATGCACCCGAAAGAAGAAAAAATGTTAGGAAATGTAGCAGGGTAGGTAGAAATGACTTTGATGCTAATCATGTTATCAATTCTCAGAAATAACATCAAATAAGTAAGAAATTTGCGCCAATGGATAAAGGCACTGGTCTTCAAAGGTCAGAGATCTGAAATTCTGGACACCTCCTGAAAAGGAGCTGCCCTCCCCAAATGGAGCCACTATTAGTCATCAGTTTTTTTCACCTGTTGATGATGACTAGTTTTTTAAGCCAAGTTTTCTAGAATCTGATCTCAAATTTGTCAAATCTATCATCTAGAAAACACCCCTAAACAATTGTTGTCCTCCTACCTTTTCCAGTCAGCCTATGATGAGAAAAACCTAGTTGTCAAGTCCTATATGGTTTCAGTCATATAATCCTGTCCATGAGCTGTCATAGCTAAAGGTTATTTGTTGTCATTTACCCTCATTCTCAAGTCATTCATTATCCAACTGTTGATAAGAATGTCAGCCACCCTACCTCTAGTCATATTTCATTTCAAGATCTAATCCTATCCAAAGAAAATACTCAAAATTTGTCAAAGATCTCCCCTAAGTTAGGTAGTGGCGCTTTAGGGAATCCCTTCCTTGGCAAAAACATCCTAAGCCAAAATCTTTTGTTCAATACCAGCCAGCCCTGAATTAGCGCTTAATCTGCAAAAAACAAATCTGGATACACCCATAGGTCGCACCACTAAGAGGTCTTGATGTCTAAATAGTACATGTTTCAAAAGCTAAACTGATATAATATTAATCTACAGTGTTTCAGTGTCTCTTTCAGAAGCAGAGATGCACAAGTATTCCAGAAGACATTATCAAACCGAACATAAGAAGACAGTTGCTTCTCATGTTGTCTTGAGCCTGGGATAAGAATACTAGTCAGAGAGAAAATTCAATAAGCCTCTGCAAACACAGTCAAGAAAGGTTAGTAAGTAATGACTAGCAAGCAAATACTCTACAAATACAAGTCATGTGGCTCCTGGTTTAAAGGTTCACAAGGATATTCTGACAACAGAATACATATCTCAAAACATGCCCCTTATAGCATATTGTCAAATTTTCACTTTATTACTTATTGTGATATACCAAGCAAAGATATGTATTACAAAGAAAGATGACACAGTTTGAGAAATGGATGAAGTGTCATGACTATGTTAACCTCCTCCAAGCAAGAGCAGATGGTCGGGTCACATGTTGAAAAACCTCCTCCTGTATAAAGAGCAGATGGTTTGAAAATATTATGTTAACCTCCTTCATTTAAAAGCAGATGGATAGGAACATGATAAGGGCCTCCTTCATTTAAAAGCAGAGGGTCAGGAACAGAGGTATAGCCTCATTCAAAGAGCACGAGACTAACAGTGTTTCAAATGACCTAAAAACTTGCTTACACCACTCCCTCCAAAAGGATGAAACAACTGATATATTAGTAGTGTTTCAAAGGGTGTTTAAATGAGTTCATTGTTTAAAGGACAAAGTTGAAAATCAGTGAAAGCAACTGAAGTTTCATGGTTTGAAGCCATTTGTGACATCATCAAAGAAGTGATAGAATGGTGTCAAAAGAAGTCTTTTCTCTTTTATCTATAAAACCCTCTTTCGAAGAATAACCAGAGGCTAGAATGTCCAAAACTTGGCACAAGCTCATCAAAATGACAGGAAGGGTATGACACAATTATTCAAGTTCAAGATAACATTCAAAGAAATAAAACATACCACAGTCATGGACAAGACCTTTTAATGTACATAAGAACAAACTATGTCGTTTATATGATTGCATTAAGGGTTTTTAAAGGCCATCTCCTTGATGAACAGATATAGGTCAAAGCTTGGTGAGTGCACATAAGGGTTTATCCACAGTCAAAAGGAAAATGTCAATATAAGGTACCTAACACTGTTTGACAAACTTCAACAATAGGCATAATCAATCATCAAACACCAGAGAGTTGAATTGTCAAAGTAATTTCTAGAATTGTCAATCACCTCCTTCCAAGAGATAGGCAAAGGATGCATCAGCAGTCTTGGATATGGTTTTTCAAGCAGTTTTCCTTTTGAAGGACAGAATAGCCTCAGTCTTCAACAATAGCCTCTGCATATGCATACTAAGATGAAAGTTGAGAAAATGGGACTTTATGGTATTTTAAAGGTGATATAATACTGAGGGCGATGATTTATGTTTTGTTATGAAAAAAAAACTTTTCAAAAGGGCATAAACCCTTCCTAACTATGCTGCAAAGACATTGAAGTTTTGTTCAAATAAAAAGGTGGAAGAGACCGTTTAAAAGGCCCATTATGAAATTTCAAACAACGAAGCAAACATCCCTCGGCTGCACACTAAAGAGAGAAAACATTTTCGGGGCAAATTTGAAGGTTTTCGGTGCTCAAACTCTGCGCAGCGCACCTGAAGATGTGCACGGCGCGCCTGTGAGCTTCCGAACAAAGGGTTTATATTGAGGCGCGGCACGCCTGTAGTTGCGCGTGGCGCGCCTGTATCTGTGGTCACTAGGCACCCGAAAACGACCTGACAGCCTCCTCTGCGCGGCGCCTTCTACTGCAAACGGCCTGCTCATCCATTTAGTTTCCAAAAACGCCTTTGAACGTTGAATCAATGGTCGAAAAGGTCCATAAACTTGTTTTCAAGGTATTTTCCTTACTTCTTGGCAAATTTTGAAGTTAAAGGGTCTCCTGCTGTGGTTTTCAAAGGGATAGAAACAATGAAAGAAGGGAGGTTTGTTATGCCAATTTCAAAGCTCTTTTTGTGCTATAAAAATAGCTAAGACTGCCCACAGTTGCTAGAAAGAAAAACAGAGTTTGTCGGAAGGGTTTCAAATCAGCTTGAACAACTATGTTATCACAGTGTTTTCCAAAAGCACACCTTGTTTGCTAATATCAAGGATCAACACAGTGATTGGTGAAAAGGCTTGATCAGTTTAACAGAGTTTTCTTTTGTGTTATGAAACATCGAAGAATGTGTGCAAACCTCCATAATCAAAGACACAGAGTTTCTTTTGAAAATATTTTAAAATCAGTTTGAAGAGAAATTTCAATAGAAGATTTCCAAAACACACTTTGTTTGCCAAATCAAAAGTGTTCCTGCTATGAGTTTCAGCGATTAACACAGTAATTCTACAAGATGTTGTATCAGCTTAAAGATGTCTTGTTTACTTTTTAAAGGGCAGTGATAACAAAGGAGCAGTGCTTGAGGGTAGGATCTTTTGTGCCAAAACAAAAGAGATCCTTCTTCAACAAAGAACCCCAAACATATCTTTTTCAAGATCTTTGCCCAAACACAGTGATAAAAGTAATTTTGTTCTCACTTGACAAATACTGGTTTTGTTAGCATAAAAGAAACACAATGACTTACAAGGAGGAAAAGGTGTGGTATTGGGAAACTATTTCAGAGCATGCTTCTGAAAACCCATGAGGGTCATGCTCGCCAAATTGGGCAAAATTCGACAAGTTTTGGTTTTTTGACATTTTTAGGTTTTTTGCTAAAAATCATGGGCATCGCTATTTTTGTTTGAAGCATCCTCAAATGATGAAAATGGTATCATTTAATGCCATAATTTCAAGGGCAACTACTCAGCGATTTTCAGATCAATTGAAGATGATTTGGTCCCCCCCAAAGTGGTGAAAAATAATCACTTTTTCAACACTCTGCCCCGCATATCAGCAAAGTCTAATTTCTGGGTTTTTTCACACAAGTTAGATTTTCACAGGCTTCTAGTGATCAGTTTGGGGAAACCAAAGAATTTTCATAAAGTAGACATCCAGGGCTTTCCAACTAGCCATCACGGGCCTCGTTTCGACATCGAGAAGGCCTCCAAAAGTTGCCCACAAGATAGGGGGTTTTCTGCTGATATATTTCTTAAGTATTTTTGTAAAAATGCAATTTTCTGAAGTGACTTTTCCTAATGTGCGTTTAGCCTTTTTTGGCCATTGTTAGTTAGGAAAAGTCAATATAATTTATTTATTTTAGCATTTTTAAGATAGTTTTATAGATATTTTGTGCCTTGGGCTTTGCAAAGCCTTAAGAACAAAATCAGATATTTTTGATGGGCCAATGAGCTTGCTAGTTGCACTAGGAGGTTTTTCCTCATCTTGGCCTATATATTCCAAGAGACTTCATTGTAAATAAGGCTGAACTTGATGATATAGAACAATATATGGTTATACAAGCTTGGAAGAAATACTTGTCTCATGCATTGGATAGTTTCTTGAATGTTTTTGGATGATGAAAGAGGACTGTTGTTGGATTCCTTGACTTTGTAAAATGGTATAGTGTCCTTCTCTGTTATGCTTCTTAGTTTTCATACATATTTCATGCTCTTGCTTGCTATAAGACAGTAGAGAATAGATTTGAGACATGCCCTTGGAGGCACCTCAGATTTCCTGTTTCATTATAGCTTCTATGTTTTCTTCCTTCTTAGCCATATCAAAGAATCCTTGATTGCTCTTTGATCACTGAACAAATTGTTTTCTTGTTTCATTTATGGTTTTATGCATGCTAAGTATGATTCACGGTATGCCCTGCTTTCTCATGGCTAGTCATAGTTCCACCTCTGAAACTTTTCTTTGAATGTTTGATTGTCCTAGTTGAACCAAAGAGGTCTTGTATCGATCTTGCCCTTTGCCTAAAACTCTGCAATCTTAGTTCAAAGTTCCCGATAGCTCGAAATACTATGTCTAGGCGTTTCCTCATAGTGGTTTGAGTTATTTGTTTGTCTTAATTGTCTTTCCCCAAAGTCTGATAGCAATTTCCTAAAGTTAGAGAGTCATATATCTCTATGTATTGCTTGAATGTTTATTTCTATGCATTTATCAGTTTTTAGTTACATTTATCATGATTAATGGTTAGCCCTACAATATAAATGTCAGCTATTGAACTATTTATGTTTGAAAGCTTTTTTCCTTCACAAATTTAGTGTCCATCCCACTTCATTTTACCTTAAGATCCATTTTATCTTGATCAAATCGGCCCTTCAACATACCTTGTATCACCATCTGAATCTTTCTCGACCTTTTCAACCCCATAGCCCAGTTGATCTGACAATATTTTTATCTATCTTAGTCTTTGATCAGTTCCTCCCTCAAAAACCTAAAAACAAAACCAAAAACCTACTTCGCAACTAGCTTAAAATCAGAAACATAAGAAGCAAAACACATAGACATGCCTTACACAAATAGAAAGAGCCCTTTCTGAGTCCAGGAAGGCTAGGGCCTTGGGCTCTAAAGATTGGTTTGATGTTACCCTGTCACTTGGCTTCCCAATTAGCCAAATCACAGGACCCTAACACACTGTGTTCATATGTGTGAATTGTTATGGTTTGAATGTGTGCATGCAATTGATTTAATTTCCGCATGTGATGATCAATAGTAGAAGAGATTTTGTATTGTGCATGAAGTCAAATAGTGTGTGATTAGGGGAATCTTGGATGTATAACGCATTAGTTATATAATTTCTAAAATTTATTAAAATAATTAATTATTTTAAAGTGATACCTAAGTCTAAACTTAGGGAAATTAAATAATTAAAGGGTATTAATAAAGCAGAGTTGTTGGACGGATAAATCGTTCTTGTGGACAAGACAGATCTCCCTAGTATCCTACGATAACTAGCAACAAACAAACAGATGTAAACTACTTTCTCTAGATTATATTTGATCTAAAATTATCTATAATGAAGGATTTAGGACTTACTTGTAGTCCAGCGTTGATCGTAGTCTTATTTCCTGTCACTTTGAATACGTCTCTTTTCGAGATCTACAATTAAAAACATGAAAGAATCAGAAACACCTGCATAATATAGATTTATTCATAAACCATAAATCTATCTTGATGATCAAGGAATTCAATAAATAAGCCATTTAAATAAACAACTCATTGAGAAAACACGATCCATTTGTATTATCTTTGATGAAAGAAGGAGCCTTACAACTATGTTCGCCTTGATGTCGTACAAGTCCTTCCAAGGTCCGGAACAAGCGTTTCCTCTACTTTGACAAGCCTTTGCACTCTCTCGACTAACATACACATGAGTGTGTAATCATTCCCATATGGTAATAAGTTAAGAGAGTCTGAGTTTTTCCGGAAATTCTCCTCAAAAAATCTCAAAGCCTAACTCTCCTTGAGGCTGAACTATGGCCTCAATTTATAGCAAAGGAGAAGAGGTTGCAGCTCCAAATAAGAGGGGATAGAATCCTCTTTCAAAGGGATTAAGTTCCACATACCAAGGGGTAGGCTCCTTTAATGGAGGGATGAATGTATATGAAAGGAGCGAACTTTCCACTGGATAATTGCTTCTAGAAGTTTCTAGATTCAACCAGCTGAGCTTCTAAATTTTACTTCCGCCTTCACTTTACCTTTTACAGGAATCCGCACCTTTAATGAAGAAAAAGTGCGGCTAGTTCCGCATGTTCTATAACAAACAGATGCGGAACCATAGGTAATACTAAGAGAAAGTGCGATACAAGTATTTTTATGACTTTTATAAGATTTTCTCTCAATTTCAAGGCTTGGTTTTAGGAACTTGATGTTTGTAGACTTCTAAGGGAGTATTTTATGAGTAATGATGAACCCATATAGACAGTAAAACATCATGGTGACAATTTTAGTGTAACAGTGCCCCCTAAGCTAGAAACACAAGGGATCATTCGAAAGAGTGATAATAGCTATCATTTTAGGGATTAACATGAGCCCTAAGTGAAATCTATAAAAACATTTAATAAAAAACATATATATATATATATATATATATATATATATATATATATATATATATATATATATATATATATATATATATATATATATATACATCATCGCTGAGGTAGGAATTCCCATACTCAGAGCAAAAACTAACTAAATCAAATCTTAATTAAAATGTTCTGGTATAGAAATGATTCTAATAATACATTAATCATAGACACAATATGTACGTAGCCATATGTTATGAATAGTCTACTGCATAATGAATAATAAAACTCCTCGCAGCCTGGATGGTGGAAACTAGATCCAGGGTCTTGATTTCCGCTACCCTAACTAGTACAATTTTATCCATGCGATTGATTGTGTCAAAGTCGAACATGGTAGAAACCACTTGATTACCAATCAATGATGTGAACTATTAACAAGTGTGAGAGAAACCACCAATAATGAAAATGGCTCTCAAAGTACTCAGTACAATCCATGAAATGTGAATAAATGATCTGAAGTCTAACATGTCACGGAGTCATTCGATCAAAGGTCAATGATGCAACCTATCATCGAAGGCGAGAAAACTGCCATTAAGGCATGCATATTTCAAGGTACTGAAGGATTCTAGATCAACTTCCTAGATGATGAGTTATCGTCAATAGAAAGTGATCCGTCGTAGGAAAGCCCATGACACGAAACCATTAGATCAAGTTTTGTAGAAATATTTTTGCAAGGACTAACTCAGGGATGGTCAACGCGAATGGAGACAAATGTTTGCAATGAATGGTTTATTTGAACTGTCCTCTTGAACACATAACGACACTGCAGATGGTTTGGTGATAATTGACCTAAGCTAATACCCAGAAACCAGCTGAATACTTTCAATATGGTTTGATTAACTGATAGGAAAAGTATTTTCCCAATCCAGGTACAAGTGTGACAAAAAGTGTCGTGTTCAAGAGTGGTAAATTGCTTTTTAACAAAGTGCGACAATGGATTCGTTTTCTCTCTTTTTCCCCCACCATTTCTGGCAAGTACCTCTTTATTTTTGACAATATTGAGGAGAATAACATTTGCTTGTTATATAAGCTGATCCTTCGGATGAGTCCAACTTAGTTTAAAATCAAACCCTAAGAAGGAGTGGTTCGTTCCTGTTTGTAATCGATAGGTCCTTTACTGTTAAATTTTAACGAGTCCAGTATAGGATAAACTCGGTGTTTTTCAATTTTAAGGAGTCAGAAGAAAAAACTTAAGAAAACTCTGTGGGTGTACTTTTTCATAAATTTAGTCCCTCAGACCCGAAAAAGGATAAAACAATACAGGAGAGAACTCTATTGACCATGATTAGTCAACGTATACTTTTTTCGTAAATAGTCCATTTCAGTCCGAAAAAGGGGTAAAATTATACTGAAGGGACGACTATTCATTTCCTTTAACGAGTTAGAATATTCAAGTACTCGGCAATCTTTTCATCTTTAGAGAGTCTGAAAAGGGCTTAAAAGAGAATTCCAGGGTTTCGCTTTTCGTAATTTTTAAGAGTCCAAAAAAGTGATAAAAGTATACTCAGTAGTTTCGCTTTTTCTGTAAGTTTTAACAAGTTCGAAAAAGTGATAAAAATGTACTCATTTTCTTTTTCATAATTTTTACCGAGTTTTGAAAAAGAGATAAAAAGTATACTCCTTTGTCAAAAGGACCATTTCACTCGAAAAATCCTGTATTCTGCACAAAAACTCAAAAATTAAACATACCTGTTTTTTATTAATAAAAATAATTTGGAAAACCACTTTTCAAAGTGAAAAATAAACAAAATAATATTTTATTTATTCAAAAAATATTATAAAAAAGAGTTTTTATAAATCATTTTTACCATTTGATTTTAGAGTGAAAATTGAGAGCCTTTGGTAAACAAATTGCGGAAGATTCTCCCGTCAGAATCGAAAACCGTCAGTTCCAGGTAATCCACATCATCCTTACCTTCAATTTTATCCATTTACTTTCTCAATTTAGGGCTTAGATTTATTTTTAAGGAGGAAAATAGGTTCAAAAATTCACTCACGGGGGTCCGCAGGTAAGACACATGAAACCTGCGGACCTCGATAATTTTACAAAGGGAAAATTACCGTGGTCCCGCACCTTATGCATAAGATACGTGCGGATCCATGCACTGTTTTTATGTGAAAAGTGCGGAGGCGCTGTAAGGAAAAATAAAATGAACAAATCTCCCAATTTAAACCAAATTTTCCCATTCAAATTGTTTTTTATCTTTCAATTTGTTTATTGCAGGATATTTACAATGCTTGAGTGGAGAGAACGTGAGCATGAGGAAGTTGATGAGGTTGCCATGTTACATCCACCTACATTACATGTTTTAAGAGAATGCGGTTTGTACAAATTTTGGGCCATTCAAGGTATGAGGGCTCAAGTGGATTTGCTTACCTGGCTAGTCAACAAATGGGACATACAGGAACAATGCTTTATCATTGGAGGTCACTAGCTCGAAATTGAGCCAGAAGATATATACTTCCTCACTGGTTTATCAAAGAGGGGCGAGCCACTCTCTTTATTTGGGGCTAGGGTAGGTGGCCAGTCTGGCGCTAGCCTTCAGGGAGAATTTTGCAATGAAGAAGCAAACCCCAAGGATAAACGTATTGACATAAAAACCATTATTCATCCCAAGCTTAAAGTGGTTGCATTTACAGTAACCAGGTTGTGTGGGAACGCAGCTCCACATGTCACTACAAGATCCCAAATGAAAATTGTCGTTGACTGCTTTATAGGCACCATTTTCAACTAGTGTGAGGCAGTGTTGGCCAATTTCAAAGGCCAATTGACTAGAGAAAAAAATGCGAAGTTGAAAAACTTTGGATATGAAGCGATCATGGTTACATTTTCTCTAGAGAGGATTCCTTTACTGGCCCCACAACTTATTGCAGTTGATCATGGTAGAGTCAAAGAGCCTCGAATGGTTCAATGGGTTGCATTGATAGCCTGTCACAGTGAAGGCGGCGACGTTGTTCATTTTACCTCAGCATAATTCAATTGGTTAGAGAATCAAGTCTTCATGATAGAAGATTTCCCTTATGCTGGGATAGATTTCCGCGGTGACCGAGAGATTTCTCTTCCTCCAGGGACACAGTGGGATGAGTCAGGTAAAAAAAAAATTTACATGTTCTAAATTCTAATTTTTATTTTGTTTTTTGAATCGTTCAAAACTGATGAAAAAAAATTCAAATGTAGATGTGGGTCCACGTCGACCAACCACTCTCCGTCCTTTTGACAAGAAACCAGCTGCAGCACCACCACCACCACCACAGGGTCAGAAAAAAAAGGTCCTTACCGACTTGGAAATTCATCTGGAGCGGTTGACTTTAGATATTCCAGAGACTACTATAGATGACATTTCGCTCCGCTTACAGAGATATGTTATTGGGGTTCCGAGACCGTTCAGGAGATTTCTGAGCAAGGTGGCACGGGCTGTACTATTTTATCATAATCATCACCACAAATAGTGGATGATTGATATTGTAGACTTATATCATTTTTTGTTTTGTATCACTTTTTTCCAGTCATAAGGAATTTTGAACCTATGATCGAGGACGATGTAACATTTTTGAAAACACTACTCTTATGCTATGATATTACTACTATTTCCAGTTATCTGTCTTAACATGTTATCGAATTAT
This sequence comes from Pinus albicaulis, assembly GCA_034641835.2. Taxonomy (NCBI): domain Eukaryota; kingdom Viridiplantae; phylum Streptophyta; class Pinopsida; order Pinales; family Pinaceae; genus Pinus; species Pinus albicaulis. The sequence continues at coordinate 1,806,246,549 of CM076580.1, read as the reverse complement.
TTTGATCTACTACTTTAATTATTGCAAATGTCTGTTTATAACACTAGAAGTTACTGCATCAGCTAATGTGTTTAAATTTTTCGGAATATGTTGATACTCAATATAATCAAATTCTCATTCCAAGAGACAAACTTTAAAAAATAATATTAACAACACTGGGTTTTTAATTGCATATACTCTATTTAATTGTAATACAACGATTTCAGAATCTAACCTAATGATTGAACTTCAAATTCCAAATGAAATGGACTTAGACAATAACTCAATAACTACGCTATATTCTGCAATATTGTTCATCATTTGACCGAGGCTTACCCCATGCATAGATACCAACTCATCAGTGGGTGAATAAATAACCCAAGCTGCGGAAGAAATGTTCCATGTACTACGACAAGCAACATCAGCAAAACCAATGTATGTTTGAAGGGACGTCGACATTCTGCAAAATCAAGAGTGATCCAGATAAGCAGGGATATTGGTAAAAGCACACTTAAACTAGGCACACTTTCTAATCTACAACACACCAGTTTATGAAAATAACTAATATATAGGGAAGCCTCCACACAAGATTCAAGCATAATATCTCTTTAGATAAATTCCATTTCTGGGTTTGCCTAAAGAGACCCCGTCAAAGTCAATCAGTTCATAGGCCCCTTTTGCAAGCTATCGCTTGACAATATAAGGACCATGCCACATGGGTTCAAATTTCCCAGCCCCTAGCTTATCGTTAGCTCGATCATAAACCAAGACTAGGTCTCCTTCTGAGAAAATACGAGGTGTAACACTTCTATCATACTAAGCTTTCATTCATTTCGCATGAGTTTCGATAGCTAATGCAGCAGTGCGTCGATTCTCATCTAATTGAGCTAAGTCCAAAAAGTGTTTCTCCTCTTCAGAAGTGGCTGGTAGTAACTCTATGGCTAGTTGGAGTGACAGTATCTCGCATTCAATTAGTAATATTGCTTCTAAACCGTAAACCAGTTGAAAAGGGGTTAAACCTGTCAATGTTTTTGTTGAGGTTCGATACGCCCAAAGTGCTGAAAAAATCATGGTGTGCCAATTCAATTTATGAATTTCGACGATTCGTTTGATCATGGTGACTAAAAATTTATTGATAGCTTCAACCGGACCATTAGCCTGTGGATAATATGGTGTAGAAATGTCATGCCATAGGCCAAGGTGATCAGTGAGTTCGGTCATCATGATGTTTCGAAAATGACTCCCATGGTCAGTAATTATCGCTTGGGATACACCAAAACGAGCAATCACATGATTGAACACGAAAGTAGTTGCAGTTTTTCCATCTGCCGCAAATGTAGGCATCGCCTCAGCCCATTTGGTAAAATAATCTACTGCGAGAATAATATACCCATGCCCCCCGGCCGAGTGAGGGTTACATGTAATGATGTCAATGCCCCATTTTGAAAAAGGACCGACAACAATTATAGGGTGAAGAGGAGTGGGTGTGCACGCATCTTTCAATCAAAGATTTGATAGTTGTGGCATTTTTGGATAGCAGAAATACAATCTTTAAATAAGGACGACCAAAAATAGCCATCGCGCAATATCTTTTGGGTTGTGGCATATCCAGACATATGACTGCCACATGCTCCAGAGAAACAATCATTTAAAACCTTTTTAGCTTCGTTAAGAGTTAGACAATGTCAAAAAATAGAGTCCGCACCACGACGATATAGTGTGTCACCAACAATATGATGTTGTTGAGACTGGAAATGGATTTTTCGTCATTGTGACCGTGAAAGTTCGGGCTGAAAAGTTTGGGTTTGGAGATAAATGATGATATCTCCATACCAAGGATAGATGGTACTAATAAGAATCAAAGATTCATCCGTGATCGGATGTTCTGCCACAGTTTCCGTGTCAATACTTGGGAAGTCACACATAAGTTCAGTGAATACCAATGATATCTTTGATTTGGATTTTTCAAATTCCAAATCAAACTCCTACAGGATCACAATCCATTTGGAGTATTTTCCCCCTAGCAGTTTTTTGGTCAAAATATACATCATAGGGTTACAATCAGAAATCACTATTGTTTTGCGTAATAGTATGTAATGACGGAATCGTTGGACAGCTTGAATGGATGCCAAGGCCAATTTATCCACATGTGAGTACTTGATTTCGGTCGGATGCAAATTGTGACTGAGATAATAAATCACATGTTCGTTTTGGAATTCATCTTCTTGAACTAAGACCATGCCAATCGTAGAATTGGAGGTTGCTAAGTATAAAAAGTAATCCTGGTTGTAATTGGGAGGATGTAATAACGATGCATGAGTCAATGCGTGTGTAAGAACATCAAAATATCGATCAGCGATCTCGTCCCAAAAGAAAGGAATATTATGCTTTAACAACCTGGTAAAACCTTTGGTTAACTCAACATAGTTAGGAATGAATCCACGTAAAAAGTTCGCTTTCCCCTGCACACTTTGGAGTTGGCGAAGAGTAGAAGGAGGAGGTAATTTGATGATAGCCTCAACCTTCGATGGGTCAACACGTATGCCTTCCTTTGAGACAAAAAAATCCCAACAATCGTCCAGATTCAACACAAAAGACACATTTGTGAGGATTCAGACGAACCCTATAATACCTACATCTCATAAAGATAGCTCGTAGATGAGTAAGATTATCTTCTCTGCGCGATGAATGAGCAGGTAAATAATCGAGATAGGGTTGCACAATTTGTTTAATGTCATGAAATGCATAAGACATTGCCCTCTGAAAAGTTGCACCAGCATTCTTAAGTCCAAAAGGTAATTTGCATTAAGAAAAAGTCCCCCACGGACAAATGAAATTTGTTTTGGGTTGATCAACATGGAGTATGTTGATTTGATTGTAGCCCGAAAATCCATCCATAAACGAAAACATTTCACTTCAGGCACAATCATCAATAATTTGATCGGTATAAGGGGTTGGATAATTGTTTTTTGGACAAACTCGATTTATATCCCTATAATCGATACATACTCGTATTGTCCCTTTTTTTTATTAACAGGAACAATATTAGATACCCAATCCGTTAAATGAATTGGATAAATAAAACCTGCACAAAGTAATTTCTCAACTTCTACTTTAATAGTGACAGCTTTTCGCGGATGTATCTGACGTAATATTTGTCGGACAAGTTTAGCATCCGGGTATGTTTTAATTTCATGAATAACAATTTATGGATCGATTCCTAGCATTTCTTCATATGACCAGGCAAAAATGTCATGGAATTCTTGAAATAGGGCTTTATATGCTTGGAGTTCATCTGGCGTACAAGAAGCACCTATATGAATGTTTTCAACAATTCCTGGTTTTACTGAGATGTCAATAGGAATTGTCGTAGAGATGTTTGCTAAGTTCAATTCCGAATCGGAATTTGTGTGAGGATTTTGAGGTTCATTGACATAATCAGCAGTAAAAATGGAGGAAAATTCAATTTCAAAATGATGGAGATCAGGTAAAAATGAAGATCGATGATGCAGATCTTCCCATGGTAATTCTTCTATAGACAAAAATTCACGAATATGCTCATAAGTATTGAACACTTGTTGAACAGGATCCGGAATTGATGTCGAAGTTGAGCTCGATATCGAAAGTGATTCCTCATTGATCACATTCACTAGATCAGGTTTAGTTGAAGGAGTATCATAAAATGACTGTACGGCCTAATATGCTAATTCAAAAGGACTCAAAGGCATCACGCCATCGAAAGAATCCCGTTCTAAGTCTGAAGGTACTATCCCAGGATCATCAAAGGAAATAGTACTTGATGTAATCATATTGACATTAGCAATAGGAGGCAATACGTTGGGAGCAGGCAGGGAAAAAGTTCCCAGTAAATCAAAATCTTTAATTAAACCTAGCCAAACATCTTTATAAGGGATAGTCAATTTTCTGACATGTTGGATGCTATCAGTAGTGGCTGGGTCAGATGAATAATATGAGAGCTAATCTATTTTAACGATCTTTCCTTTATGAGGAAACATGATGAGACAAAAGACCGATGATACAACAGCAGTCATGGCGTAAGACCAACTGCGACCCAGGAGAAGGTTGTAATCCAAAGGGGCATCAACCACTTCCACATCTAGATTAACAATTTTCCCTTCGACCTCTATAGGTAGATCCTGTAAAATACCATACAGATGGAAACCTCTTCCATCAAAAGATTTTAGGATAGTCGGCGATTGGTTAATTGTCGGAGAACCAAGTGATTTCCAACATTTTAATGGCATGATACATTTAGAAGCCCCTTCACCAACAACAGTACAAAAGCAACGTTTTTTTTTTACTATTACTGGAATCTGGAAAGCCATTTGATGGGGTAGGCAGGGTGCAAAATTATCTAAATCAAAGATCATTAGGTTCGAATCCTGAAGGTATACGGCTCCTATGGCTGACAATAATAATTTTCTTTGGGCTGGACATGATTGCAGCACTTCCAAAGCCGGCATTGCTGAAGGGGAAATTTCCAAGTTGTCAACAATATTTTAGTTCTGAGAAGCTCTCGCATGTGGATTGAAAGTTGATTTACGAAGTACACCTTTAGCAGGCAGTTTTATTACTAAGTCAAGGTTTGGTTTATCAATCTTTAGCAGATCAGAAACTGAGGGAGATGTATTTGATGCGGAATTAGAATTTTCTACTTCTTTACCACCAACAGGATTTTTACTACCATAATCTTGCGATCGCATCGCAACCATCAAGATATCTTCTAGCGTATTCAAGGAAGATCCAATCATGTTACTATCTTGACTAGGAAAAGGATCCTTCAAGACAACAGGTATGGGCGAACCCTTAACGAATTTCGATACCTCGGCTCTGTTGGGGTTGTAGTGATTCGGCAGACTAGCATACCAAATGACAAGGCAACATCACAACCACTTTGGAATCCTAGGATCTAGCCCTCCTGGATTTAGAGAGGGATCTCTCTATGTAATTGTTGGTTTTAAAGATATTATTTACAGGTTAGTTATGATGTTAGGCTAGTTATGAAGCACAAAGGGTTTGTTTGTTTGTTTTGGTTGGGAATCATTAACTGAGAAGGTCATGTAAAGTGAAGAGGGAAGTAAGTGAAAGGATATTTCAGCATGGGAAGATAGGTCAAAAGAGTGCTAAACCACTGGGCTATGGAGTCATAAAAGGGTTTACTCACACATCAATTATCCAAGATTTTTCAAAGGGCAAGTCATCTATATCAGAAGATCTTTTAAGTTGAGTTTGTGGTATGGAACATTAAGGAGTGAAATGAAAGAAGCAGCATGTAAGAAATCAAAGGGCAGCCTAAGATCAGGTAAGAAATTCTAACCTATCCTGCTTTGACATACTCTTAGGAACAAAAACATATAATAAAACAAAGGGCAATCTAAGATTAGGTAAGGACTTTTATCCTAGCTTGCTTTGGCATACACTCAAGGAAAAAACGTGTAAGATAAACACAAAAAGCAACCTAAGATCAGGTAAGGACTTTAAACCAAACCTGATTTTAGCAAAATTTTAAGGGAAATATTCAAAACAGTTGTTTAAGACTAAACAAGGGACAGGGCTAACCATAAACTTCCTTGCTTAAGACTCTACTTAGCATGCAGTGAAAATATCATTCGAGAATAATAAATCAAGTTCTGCTCAACCAGACATGGGCTCACCAACATTTCTTGACTGGTTATACTCTATTGGAATCATTCCCAAATACACATTTAGCAGAAAACACAAAGATAAATATTTTCAGTGAGAGTTAGGGTACTTTGCAGTATTCCTACTCTATATTTGTTGTTTTTTATCAGAGAATATGAACACAGTGAAAACATGAATAAAATAACAATTACAGTGAGAATAACATCACCAATGATTTAGATCAGGATCCAGTGAAGCTGCTTGTCTATTGATGTGCAAAACTAGTTACACACTTCGAGTTCGATAGCTCTTTATAATCCAATTCTTCTCTTCCCAACCTACTATATTACAACTAATCAGTAACAGTTCAACAATTAACAATGTTCCAACCCTTTACAATGAATTTTCTGTGAATACTTATAGGTGAAAGAGGAAGAGTGTTGCAGAAATGGTAATAAATATGAATTAAGACAGAATGGGAGAAGTGTTCAAATGCCCATTCTGCTCAATAAACATAGCATTGACTACTTGTACCATTTTGGTAGTTTCTCCTATTTTAATGCATATCTGGTAGGCAAGGTAATAACTCCGAAGTGTTTTTTTTTTTGAAGATAACTATGGCTGAAGTACCCTGTTTGACTTCTCGGATAAGAAAACTGTCAATTTTCTGGGTTTGTAGCCCCATGTTTGCTTAATAACTGTTCTGACAGTTTCATAGAGGGTTTGTTAGCAGGATGGCTGTCAAAGTGTCTATGAAAGTAAAGCAGGTTGCAGGTGTCCTTTTCTTGATCTCTGGAGACTTAAACTGGCCTGATGATCGAACATTTGAAGGCTTTTTGCTGATCTGTCTGTCTTAGCCCCTTTAAACACTGATTTGCCTTCAATTTGTGTTTTATGGCTTTATTAGACCTTCTTCAAACCATATTCTGTCTTTCGTTGGCTGTATTAGCCTTTAATACTTCGATTCCTTCACTGATATTCATTAATATTCCCTGTGTAAAGGTGGCTACGAGAGACTTGTGGATAAATATGCCATTAAACCTACACATGATGAAAAAATGTTAATAAATTCTGCGTTTCTTGGGTTTAACTGCAACAGAGGGCTCTAGCGGGGGTTATGGATCAATGAGGAAATAGGTGAATGCAGCAGGGATGGGTTTAACCATGGCGGTGACGAACCAGGGTTCAAATTTAATTATGGCATGAAGATTTGGGAAAGCGGTACTAGAAAATCGACAGTGGTTTTCGCGTGAGGTGAAGGCGGTAAGTGGTTTGGAGCGGGGGGACGTGATATAGTCCAATGGCTGACACGTATGCTCCTGAAAGCAACCCATTTCGCTTTTAAAGTGCACAGAGGGGAGGAGGAGAAAAATGAAAGCGAAATGGAATCTGGGCCGTTAGATTTGGGGAGAAGAAACAGATCAACGATGGAGATCTCATGAAAACACAATGGGAAGGCCCCGCGTGGTCGGGTGGGACCAGCAGGAAAAATATGGAAATGAAATAAATACACATAGCGGGGGCTTTTATAAGTTATTTTATGTGTTGGCAGTGTCCGCGGGCAAACGAAGGAGACACGATGCAAGTCGTCGGATCTGAAGGATGGACGGCGGAGACTACTCGACAGGTCGGCGATCGGAGGAGCAGAGGGTCTGGGACCAAAGCTTTTGGAACTTGCGATGGCCGATGCCAATGGGAAAGGTCAGAGCGATGGGCGAAGGACCGTCGGATCAGGATAGAGATCAACGGCTCAAATCTGAGCGGGGCATCGCATATTGGCTTCAGAGAGGGTCAGGGGTCATGGGAAAAGAAGTCGCCGATGAGCGATAAGCGAAGTGGTGGGAAGTGCCGATGCGATGGAGCACGGGCCATCGGATCAGAACCGAGATTGACAGCTAGGATTAAAGCAGGCATCGGCCATCGGCGGAAACAAAAGCAAGGGGAAAGAGGAAATGGGATTTGTGATGCGCCAATGCGATGGAGGAAAGTGATGGTCATCGAATCTCGGGGAAATGGATGGTTGAGATGAAGTCGGGACTTCACATCGACGAAGAAAAGAAGTAAAGGGACGCGGGACTGGTGGAATTTCCGATTTCCGATGGGCGATCCGCCGATGGCCACTGGATCTATGAGATCAACAATGGAGATTTGTGCAGAGGTGCAACCATCACGCGGAAAGAAAAATGAATTTACAAAGGAAAAGAGGGGCAGAGTGATTTCCGATAGCGAGAAGGGACTTGAGAACTAAGCCCACAGGGGCTTAAATCTATTGTATGAAAATACTCAGATTAAAAGGCTAAAAAGGGGTTTTTTGAGGTTTTTTTCAGGTTCCGATAGAGTAAACGGAGGGGTTTTTTAAACCAAAAAAAAGGGATTTTTATGTTTTAACAAAGGGAGTTTTGAGAAAATGAGGGATAAATGGAGAAGAGGCCTTTGAATGCAGACATCAAATAGCTGGGTTTTTTGAAGGATAAGTAACACAGTAGGGGCTTTAAGAAGTCATAGATTTTTCCTGAAATTTATTTCTTGAAGACTGAAAGACCCTTTTTAGCCATCTTTGCATATGTCAAAATTATGGATTGCTAACAGCAGCTCCAACTTGGGGATGGCAACTCCTTGGAGGTGTTAAGAACCTCAGAGTTTTATCTCTGAAATGCAGACTTGTGCTTTATCCTTGACAACCTTTCTTCTTTGACCATACTGCTTTGAAAGATGATCAGAAATATATCAAACAGAATGATCCATTCCTAAAACAACTACCTACCCAACCTACTTTCCTAACATCTTTTCTTCATCAGGTGCACCTGGACTTGCAAACCTTAGACATCAACAATTTATTCTTTGGAAAGCATGAAAAACTAATCTAAATCTACCCTTATTCCTCCATGAATTCAAATTAAATAGTTGAACTCATAGTTTCTCTACCTAATCTACCATTAGCCAAGATTAAACAGTTTAACTGATCTGCATTCTCTACATTCTAAAACAGAAATTTAAACACAGACAAACCAGGATTAGACTGTTTGATTTGTTGTGGTGTCTATGGCATAAGAGACCAACTGCACATAGAATTTTATTTGCAGAAAATTTAAAACAAAACTGAGAAGACTTGAGATATGAAAATAGTAAGCATCCTTCCCTTCCATTTCAGCTCTGATTTTGATCTTTTGAGTTGTCCTCTTCTTCTTTTTCTGGTTCATGTTTTAGCAGATTAGAACTAGTCTTTCCTTCTTTCTTTGGCTCAAGTTTTTATCATGTTAGAGCCATATTTTTCTTTCTTCTTCTTTTGATTCTTTTATTCATATTTTGAGCATGTTTGAACCATTTTATTCTATCCTAATCTATTCTACTGATAAGCCAAGATTAAACAGTTTGGAAAATCTCCTTCACTAACCTATCAGTAGTAAATTGAAATCTATCTAGTCATGATTAAGTTGTATGACTAAATAGCAGTGCTCCTTCAAGTAGTGGAATTTAGGCTTGTGCACTTTCAGATTTTTTCTCTTTTTGGTATGGGGCTATACCTTTCTTCTTTTCATCTGCCCTCTTTTCTCTTTTTCACTTGTTTTTGTATTTTTCAATTTTTCAAAATAAAACGAAGCAGTGATATTTACACTGGAAAATGAAAGCTTTAAACAGAAGTTTCATCAAAAATAGTGTTTGAGCATCCTGCCATTGACAGGACTCCCAAACAGATCTGTACCATCCATCTCCTGTAGAAAAATGGCATCATGACCAATAACTGATTGAATAATGTAAGGGCCTTTCCATAAATTGTCAAACTTGCCATGTTTGCCCTTATCTTCTCTCCTGGAATCCCATTTGATTACTTTGTCACCAATCTTGAAATCACTGGCCTTTGTCCTCTTGTCAAATAGCCTTTTGATATCCTCTTGTACTATCTTTGCTCTGTTATAAAATTCCTCCTTGGTTTGCTGAAGGTGTATGGTCTGATTTATCCTTCTTATCATGCTATCTTCTTCTGATTGTATTTCTTGGACTAATTTCATCACTGGTACTCCTAGGCTGGTAGGAAAAACTGCATCAGTTTCATACACCAGCTGATAGGGAGACATTCCAATCGATTTCTTTGTTGTCAACCTATCTGCCCATAAGGCATGTACCAACTTGTTGTGCCATGATCTCTAATTTTCTTCCAGCAGCTTCTTTATTATGTTAATCAGGCTCTTATTGGAATATTCTACCAGTCCATTACCTTGAGGGTAATAAGTTGTAGAATGACCAAGCACAATCTAATATTTGTGAAAAAAGTCAACCATATTTTTAGAACCAAATGCAGCAGCATTGTCAGTGATAATTTTCCTAGGACAGCCAAATCTAGACAGTATATGATCTTCAAGGAATTTTATGATGACTGAGTCTGTGGCATTCCTAGAAGGGATGGCCTCTATCCATTTGGTGAAATAGTCAGTGGCTATGAGTATCCATCTATGTTGGGCAGATGAGGCAGGGTGGATTTCCCCAATGAAGTCTAGGCCTCACTGCTGAAAAGGGGCTTCAACAGTGATTGGTTGCAAGGGTAAGGGAAGCAATTTTCTCTTTCCTTCAAAGATTTGGCACTTGTGACAAACAACTATCATCTTGTGGACATCTTGGAAAAGGGTGGGCCAGTAATAGCCAGCTCTAAGGATTTTATTGGCAGTGGTTTTCCAACTTAGTTGGCCTCCACATTCTCCTTCATGAAACTCATGCTTGACCCTATCTGCATCAACCTCAGGCAAACATTTAAGCAATAAACCACTGGAATTCTTCCAATATAAAAAATTATCTAAAATGCAGTAATTAACAGCATAGAATCTGACCTTTGTTTTGGACAAACTAGGAGGTGCATTGAGATTAGTAAGCACATATACAATATCAGCATACCAAGATGAAGCAAGGAAACGATCTTCAACAAGTGGAGCTGGTAATTCTTCCTTTTCATCTAGTGCATCTATCATGTTTATATCAAGTGCTTGTAAGTTAGATTCGGCCATTAACTGTGCCAGGACTTGACCCTTGATGAGTTTAGTGGGTTTAATTTCCAAATCAAATTCCAGTATCACAGCAATCCACTTTCCTCTTTTGCCATCAGGGTCTTGTGACAGGATGTCCTTCACCACTACATGAGGCACAAATGCAATAATGTGAGAGTGTAAGATATAAACTCTGAAATCTTTCAAGGCTTTGACTAATGCATAGGCATGTTTCTCTATTATATTATATTTCAGAGGTGCATCCCTCAGTGCCTTGCTGAAAAATGCAATTGGTTGTCCTTGTCCTTCTGGATTTTTTTGTAATAGGACAGCAGCCACAGTATGTTCTGATGCAAATGAAAATATGAGGAATTCCTTAGTGAAATTAGGACTAATGAGAACCAGTGCTTGGGTAAGTGCATGTTTAACCAGTTCAAAGGATTTCTTTGCTTCCAATGTCCATTTGACTCCTATCTCTTTCTTTAGCATGTTTGTCATGTTCCTAAGGAGTTCTGCTAGGTTGGGTATGAACCTTATCAGGAAATTAATCTTTCCAATGAAAGACTGGAGTTCTTTGACGTTTCTAGGGTGACTAATCTGTTATATACCTTCAACCCTTTTTGGATCTATTTTAATCCCTTTTTCAGATATGATATGACCAATAATTTTACCTTCTTGGAGACCAAACAATGTCTTCTTGGGATTTAAAGATAGCCCAAACCTCCTACATTTCTCAAAGACTTTCCTGAGGTGTGCCAGGTGTTCTTCATCTGTTTTGGAATAGACTGTGATGTCATCTAAATAAATCACAATGAAGTGTCCTATTTCTTCTGAGAAAGCAATATCCATGGCTCTTTGAAAGGTGGCACCTACGTTCATTAATTTGAAAGGCATCTTTACATACATGAAGGTGCCCCAAGGAGTAGTGAAAGTTGTTTTCAGTTGATCCTCAGGAAAAACCAATATCTGATTATATCCTGATAAACAATCTAGCAAGGAAATCCTCTTGGAACCAACTAACCTTTGTAAGATATGTTCCATTTTAGGTAGGGGGTAGTTGTCCTTTAATGAGGCCCTGTTCAAGTTCCTGAAGTCGATACAAAACCTAATTTCTCATGTTTTCTTCCTCATGGCTACCAGATTAGACACCCATTCTGAGTATCTCACAGGGATAATGATTCCAGCATCATACATTTTCCTAATTTATTTCTCAACCAGAGGTAATTGTACAGGGTTTATTCTGCGCAGTTTTTGCCTGAATGGTTTATGGTTTTCCTTGAGAGGTATCTTGTGCTGAATGGTCTCTGTGTCATATGCCTTTAAATCCTCATAGCTCCAAGCAAAAATATCTGAAAATTCTTTAAACAACTCAATATATCTCAATTTAATGTGAGCTGGCAATGTTTTAGACAGTTTGATCGTTTTGGGTTTGTCGTTACTGCCTATATTTCATTCCTCAATATCAAAATCGGTGGGTTCCATTGTTGGTTTCTTGGAAATGTCATTAAAATCAAACAAGTCTTCTAGAGGGGCTAGTCCTTTGGGTAAGCCTTTGTCTTTGGACTGTAATACCTCTATGTATTCTTTTTCTGAGTTTATGTATTCCTCTGTTTGATTTTCAAACTCACTGGTTAGCAGATTTATTTCTGCAATGGGAGGAGATTCCTTTCGGTCACGTTGTTCCTCATCCAGACGGTTTTTATCATACTTTGAGTTTGAATTAGGCAATTCAAACTCATTTCTGCACTGCAAAAATTCCTCTATATTTTTATCTCCCTCAAAGACCTGCAAATATTTTTCATTGTCTGGGACGGCTGGCCTATATTTCACTTTGACATTGAATTGCTTGTTGTCATAGGATCTTTGACATGAGCTGACAGCGCAAGTCAATCCATTGGCAATGATGTTTTGGCTTCTAGGGACAAAAACAAGTTCATATTCCTCAAAGGTTTGCAAAAGGTCTATGGCATCATTTCTATAGGCTCTTAGTCTCGAATGTTTGGCAGTGTATTTTCCATTTATTTTCCTAATGATCAGTTCAGAATCTCCATGAACAACTATCCTCTTGGCTCCTAATTTCTTCAGTAACTGCAATCCTAAGAGGAGTGCTTCATACTCTGCTATGTTATTAGTGCATTGGAATTTTAGCTTGTAGGCATGGCTTTCAACATAATTTTTCTCAGTGTTGTGAAGCCATACACCTGCTCCTGCACCAGTTCTGTTGCAAGACCCATCAAAAATCATACTCCAAAGAGGGCTAGTTTCAGATTTGGTGTTATTTTCATTACTGTCATTTTTTTCCTATGTGTTCTGATTGTCACAATGCAGTTTTATGGGTTCTGCAGCATGTTTGGGTTGGTCTTGTTCCTTAGGGTTTTCATGGAGTTCAGACCTTTCTTCTTGACTATCTTGATTTGCGCTAAGCCAATGGACAGTGCGCTGCTCCTGCTCTCTGTTTTGTTTGCTGCAATTTTCAGATTTGGCACACTGTTTGAGAGCTTCTCCCTCCTTAATTCCTGTTGTACTGGGTGATTTTTCAATAGCAGACTCTAGTTCACCAAAGCTTTAATCATTGCAAAGAATGAATGAGTCTAGGTCTGTGTGGACAGAATAAAGAAGGGAGTTTTCTAATTTTTCTTAACTGCTCACCATAAATTTCATGTGTGAATCCCTATAAAGTCTCCTAAGTTGACTGAAGACAGGGATGGTGGCATATGTCATGTTCATTTGCATGGTACCTTGCAGCTTAGCACCCCACGATCTTGAAAGAAGCACGCCATATTTGGGGAGCACATCAGCCACTACCACATCCATCACTATGCATTCAGCTGGGATCTGGGTCAAGTTCACACAAAGATCTTTGATCAGGCCTAAGCATTTTACTTTGCTGGAGTCAAAAGAGTACAAATCTTTGTACGGCCTGGTTATTTCAAGGCCTAATCTCTCCATGATTACTTTGGGCATGAGGTTATGTGATGCCCCTGAATCATGCATAGCATTGTGTAAAATATTATCATGGATATTCAAACTAACATAGAAAGGAGGGACCACTCCTTCCTGGAATTTCCCTTCAATTTTAGGACCAAATAAAGGGGTTGGTTGATCATCATTGAGGTTGACAGAGTCATTATTTTCTTCTAGGTTTAAAGCTTTAAAAACCTGACATTTATATACATCTTGAGCGACTAACTCAGTGAGGGGGACAGAGATTTTGATTTTAGCAATTCCACTTTCTAAACTGAAAGGGAACTGATTCTTTGAAAGGTTCAAATCTGTCCTATTAGTCACTAATTTACCAGAAAAATCAGCTTGTTGGTTTTCACTATGTACATTAGTTAAAATAGTTTTTTCAGGGGCACCAGCTGAAGTAGTAGTGCTGCTAGGGCCAACACTTTGTTTATCAGTGTTTTCAGTGACTTTACCCTTGTTTCTATCATAACTTTCAGCTATTGTTTTGTTGTTTTCAGCAGCCTTTTTAACCACCTTTTCAGATCTATTCTTAACAGCAGTCTCAAAGGTTTTTTCTTGTGGAGTTTCTTATTTATTTTTTCTTCTGAGGTCATATTGCTTGTGGACCTCCATGATGGCATTCTCAAAGCCTTGCTTATAATCCTCAGATTCTGAACCTTCATTATCATAATATGTATATGCAGCTTGGTCATCCTCTGTGAAAAAGGCAGGGTCTTCATTATTAACTCCCAGCATGTTTATAATAGTTCCCTCTGACTCTTATATCATTCCCTCCTCTTCATCAACATAATTTTCCTGAGATGGAGGTCTGATTTGTTGATAAGAATCTCTTTGTTTCATCTGAGGGGAGTTTCTTCTAAAGTTATGATTCTGATTTTGAGTCTGGTTCCTGTTTTGGGCACTTGCTTGGACAGCTAACCTCTCCATCATTTTTTCTAGCCTATCCATGTTCTTGGCTAGATGGTATAATTTTGAGTCGGATGTAGAAGGTGCAGTGTCCTCTCTATATTTCAGTCTCTTTTGAGTCCTCATCCTGGCTCTCTTTTCAATCAGATTAGCTTCCACACTAAGAGCTCCTTTCTGCATGTCTTCTAAGGTTAAGGGATCCCTTTCTCTAAGCTGATATGCCATTTCAGGATCAAATCCTTCAGGAAATTTGGCCAGAGCTAATCCTTGTGGAGGTTTCAAGTCTGGGGGGAGTGCATTATAAACACTGTTGAATCTAGTGCAATAATTCTGCACACTCTCCCCGGGGTTTCTTTTTAGGTTTTTGTGATCCGAAAGTATTTGGAGTGGGTTCTTCCTAACTTCCCATTTGTTTGTGAATGTTTGATGTAAAGAAGGGACATCATTGATACTTTGAGGAGTTAAACCCTTAAACCATTTCTTGGCTTCTCCTCCTAAGCTTTGGGCAAATATTCTCATCTTAATGGTCTCGTCTTCTATTTCCATATAATCAAAGGCATCATTCATCTTTTCCACATGTTGTTGAGTAGTAGTGGACTCATTCTAGTGAAATGGGGAATTTTGGACTGATATTCATTGGGTAAAGGGACCAGAGGCTGTGGTAACACTAGGGGAGCATACCATGCTGCCATGATAGGATTTTGTGGGAAGACTGGAGTGGTTTGAACAGCGGGTATACAGGTGGAATAAATTCTTGGACCAACAAGAGACTGTTGAGCATATTTAGGGTGAGAGAGACCCAAGTTATGAATGAAATGAAGGTCAGGAGGTGTGGATGGAGGGGTTTCTCTGCTGCTAATATGCTGACCACTATGTGATGGTGAACTTGGAGGCTCAAAGTATATCTAATCTATACCACTAAGTGACTTAGTTCTTGGTAAATTACTTGGTAGATCTAAGTCAATTTGAGTATCTGATAGAGCTGTAAGCTTTTCAGGCACTGAGTTAGCTCTATGAATGGGTCTGATAATAGTTGGATCCCTAGATACAAGAGACTTCCAAAGAATGCTTTCTGGATTATCGACTATTTCAGGAGAATTTGAGTCAGGATAAGCCCTAGTATGGATTCTTCTTGAAGCCAGTATGTTAAGTTTTAGACCCAACAAGAAGAAAGTTAGCCAGATATAACAATATTTAAGAGGAAAACTAGTCTTTAACAAAGAAACTTAATCCTCAGAGTTTCCTAATCATGGGTGTGAACAATGTTTTTATGGTAGTGTGGGCTGCCCCCAGTGGAGTCTTTGTGAAACCAAGAATAATCAGCAGGCCTACTAATCACCAGTGGGGTCTTTTGATCTTTTAGGAGTTGTGGAGTCGCCAGGTGGATGATTTCAAATGTTCAAGATGATTTGTTTTCCACCACAGTAATTAACTACCAAACTAAGGATGTTGTGGGTTTTCTGAGTTCTTAAGGATGTCTAAGATAACAGTTTACTCAGAATGTTCCCTAGTGGAGTCGCCATTATGTTGGGGTCCTAGTGATTCGGCAGACTGGCATACCAAATGACAAGGAAACATCAAAACCACTTTGGAATCCTAGGATCTAGCCCTCCTGGATTCAGAGAGGGATCTCTCTATGTAATTGTTGGTTTTAAAGATATTATTTACAGCTTAGTTATGATGTTAGGCTAGTTATTAAGCACAAAGGGTTTGTTTGTTTGTTTTGGTTGGGAATCATTGACTGAGAAGGTCATGTAAAGTGAAGAGGGAAGTAAGTGAAAGGATATTTCAGCATGGGAAGATAGGTCAAAAGAGTGCTAAATCATTGGGTTATGGAGTCATAAAAGGGTTTACTCACACATCAACTATCCAAGAGTTTTTAAAGGGAAAGTCATCTATATCAGAAGATCTTTTAAGTTGAGTTTGTGGTATGGAACATTAAGGAGTGAAATGAAAGAAGCAGCATGTAAGAAATCAAAGGGCAGCCTAAGATCAGGTAAGGACTTCTAACCTATCCTACTTTTACATACTCTTAGGAACAAAAACATATAATAAAACAAAGGGAAATCTAAGATCAGATAAGGAATTTTAACCTAGCCTACTTTGGCATACACTCGAGGAAAAAACGTGTAAGATAAACACAAAAAGCAACCTAAGATCAGGTAAGGACTTTAAACCAAACCTACTTTTGGCAAAATTTTAAGGGAAATCTTCAAAACAGTTATTTAAGACTAAACAAGGGACAGGGATAACCATAAACTTCCTTTCTTAAGACTCTACTTAGCATGCAGTGAAAATATCATTCAAGAACAATAACTCAAGTTTTACTTAGCCAGACATGGGCTCACAAACATTTCTTGACTAGTTATACTCTATTGGAATCATTCCCAAATACACATTTAGCAGAAAACACAAAGATAAAGATTTTCAGTGAGAGTTAGGGTACTTTGTAGTATATCCTACTCTATATTTGTTGTTTTTTATCAGAGAATATGAACACAATGAAAAAATGAATAAAATAAAAATTATAGTGAGAATAACATCACCAATGATTTAGATCAGGATCCAGTGAAGCTGCTTGTCTATTGATGTGAAAAACCAGTTACATACTTTGAGTCTGATAGCTCTTTATAATCCAATTCTTCTCTTCCCAGCCTACTATATTACAACTACTTAGTAACTCTAACTCAGTAATAGTTCAGCAATTAACAATGTTCCAACCCTTTACAATGAATTTTCTGTGAATACTTATAGGTGAAAGAGGAAGAGTGCTGCAGAAATGGTAATAAATATGAATTGAGACAAAATGGAAGAAGTGTTCCTATGCCCATTCTTCTCAATAAACATAGCATTGAATACTTGTACCATTTTGGTAGTTTCTCCTATTTTAATGCATATCTGGTAGGCAAGGTAATAACTCCGAAGTGTTTTTTTTTTTTGAAGATAATTATGGCTGAAGTACCCTGTTTGACTTCTTAGATAAGGAAACTATCAATTTTCTGGGTTTGTAGCCCCATGTTTGCTTAATAACTGTTCTGACAGTTTCACAAAGGGTTTGTCAGCAAGATGGCTGTCAAAGTGTCTATGAAATTAAAGCAGGTTGCAGGTGTCCTTTTCTTGATCTCTGGAGACTTAAACTAGCCAAATGATCAAACATTCGAAGGCTTTTTGGTGATCTATCTGTCTTAGCCCTTTTAAACATTGATTTTCCTTCAATTTGTGTTTTACGGCTTTATTAGACCTTCTTCAAACCATATTCTGTCTTTCGTTGGCTATATTAGCCTTTAATCATTCGATTCCTTCACCGACCTTCATTAATATTCCCTATGTAAAGGTGGTTGCGGGAGACTTGTGGATAAATCCTCCATTAAACCTACACACGACGAAAAACTGTTAAGAAATCCTACGTTTCTGGGGTTTAACTGCAATAGAGGGCTCTGGCGGGGGTTATGGAGAAATGATGAAACAGGTGAATGTAGCGGGGATGGGTTTAACCATGGCGGTGGCGAACTAGGGTTCAAATTTAATTATGGCGCGAAGATTTTGGAAAGCGGTATTAGAAAACCGACAGCGGTTTTTGCGTGAGGTGAAGGCGGTAAGTGGTTTGGAGTGGGGGGGATGCGATACGGTCCAATGGTTGACACGTATGCTCCTGAAAACCGCCCATTTCACGTTTAAAGTGCATGGAGGGGAGGAGGAGAAAAATGAAAGCGAAATGGAATCTGGGCCGTTAGATTTGGGGAGAAGAAACAGATCAACGGTGGAGATCTCACGGAAACACAATGGGAAGGCCCCGCGTGGTCGGGTGGGACCAGCAGGAAAAATATGGAAATGAAAGAAATACACATAGTGGGGGCTTTTATAAGTTATTTTATGTGTTGGCAGTGTCCGCGGGAAAAAGAAGGAGAAACGATGCGAGCCGTTGGATTTGAAGGATGGACGACGGAGACTACTCGGCATGTCGGTGATCAGAGGAGCAGAGGGTTCGGGACCAAAGCTTTTGGAACTTGTGATGGCCGATGCTGATGGGAAAGGTCAGAGCGATGGGTGGAGGACTATCGGATCAGGATAGAGATCAACATCTCAGATCCGAGCGGGGCATCACATATTGGCTTCAGAGAGGGTCAGGGGGCATGGGAAAAGAAATCGCCAATGAGCGATAAGCGAAGCTGTGGGAAGCGTTGATGCGATGGAGCGTGGGCCGTCAGATCGGAACCGAGATTGACGACTAGGATTAAAGTGGGCATCGGCCATCGGTGGAAAAAAAAGCAAGGGGAAAGAGGAAACGGGATCTGCGATGCACCGATGCGATGGAGGAAAGCGATGGCCGTCGGATCTCGGGGAAATGGACGGTTGAGATGAAGTCGGGACTTCGCATCGGTTGAGAAAAGAAGGAAAGGGATGCCAGACTGGTGGAATTTCCGATTTGCAATGGGCGATCCGCCGATGGCCACTGTATCTATGAGATCAACGATGGAGATTTGTGCGAAGGTGCAACCATCACGCAGAAAGAAAAATGAATTTACAAAGGAAAAGGGGGCGGAGTGACTTTTGATAGTGAGAAGGGGCTTGAGAACTAAGCCCATAGGGGCTTAAATATATTGTATGAAAATACTCAGATTAAAAGGCCGAAAAGGGGTTTTTTGAGGTTTTTTTAGGTTCCGATAGAGTAAACGGAGGGGTTTTTTAAACCAACAAAAAGGGATTTTATGGTTTAACAAGGGGATTTTTGAGAAAATGAGGGATAAATGGAGAAGAGGCCTTTGAATGCAGAGATCAAATAGCTGGGTTTTTTGAAGGATAACGAACACAGTAGAGGCTTCAAGAAGTCACAGATTTTTCCTGAAATTTGTTTCTTGAAGACTGAAAGACCCTTTTTAGCCATCTTTGCATATGTCAAAATTATGGATGGCTAACAGGCTCTATGCGGGCACTCTTTAGTAAAATGATCTTCATCACAGATCAGATAAGGATAGTGAGGTTTTTGTTTATCGTCAGTTGGTTCAATTTTATCGTTTTTATATTTTGAAGATGATTTTTTGGTTTTATTCTTACCTTTCTTCTTACCACCAGTTTTAGGTTTGGCTGTAGATGATTCTAAAAAATGAATATCAGCGGAAGTTTCAACAGAAGAATCTCCTTTGGGTGAATCGGGTAAATTTATAATAGGAGAAGTCGTCTTGAAATATTTCTTCTTACCCTTTCCAGTGTTAACAGAACCAATTACACCATCAGCGACATGAGAGCCTGAAGGAGTTGTAGTTAACTGACCAGGTCTTGGTAAATCAGGGATTTTTTCATATAGAGTACCTGACTGTTTATATACAAGGTAAAGGTACTGAGCTTGAGCAATGACTTGCTTTTTCTATAACAACGCCTCCTTTGGCCACATCTTCAGTAATTTTGGGCAATAACGATTTGATGAACCATTCAGCCAAAATTTGATCCGGAATAAAGACTTTCACTAAATGTCTCCATTCATGAATGTGATCAGATATGTACATAGACGTAGATTGTTTTAATGAGGTCAAAAATTCCATACCATTGTCGTATCTAACAGGTAACTGAAAATGGGTTAAAAAAGCAGTAGCTAGTGCATTAAAATTATTAAATGAGCCTCGTGGTAACTCAATGTACCATTTGGCAGCTAGACCAATGAGATTTCTCTGAAAAATACATAACCGAAATGAATCATCGATTAATGAATTGGACGCACACCAGAGGTGATAAGTCATAACATGATTAGATGGATCTTCTCCTGACTTACCTTCAAACTTTGTAATACCACTGGGCAACTTATTAGGCATCGACGGCCAATACAAAAGATAAAAGATCAGATCATTCATAACGCACGATAAATCAGGTAAATCTAAAGTTGCTATGAACGGTAACCGACGGCTAGGGTCTTGATAACCTTGTGTGATCAAACCAATTCCAGGAGGAGGATATCTAGGATACCCTAGAATTTGATTTTCATTGGGAATTGTGAAACCTCCTAGATAACCAGGATTAACCGGACCATACTGGGGTTTTAAGGTACTTGATAAGTATACCCAGGATACGGCTAATACTAATATGTTGGATTTTGTGTATAATGTCCAAATTTATACTGCCCCTAGTACGGTTGATAAGTAAATTGTGGTTGACTAGTGAGAGTTGTACTCGTACTAGATTGTCCTGTAGGCATCTGGGTCGTAGTCTGAATTGTAGGTCCTGACTGTGGCACAGATACTTGAGGAATTTGCACTGATATAGGGGTAGTAGAAACAAGAGCTACAGATACTCCAGAAATAGGTGTGGTAGGTTGAACAGAAGTTGCAGCAGCAGCAGAAGTTTGAGGCGAAGTACTAGGTGTACTACGCTTAGGCTGCTGAATAGAACTAGGTGCAGAGACTTGAATGGTAGGCTAGACAGGTTGCTGGGTTGGACCATAACCTATAGGTTGTCCAGGTTTTTTAGGTAACTGCACATTGGGTTGTAAAGTCTGTTGAATTTGAGATGGATCCCACACCATACTAATTCTGGGGTATTGACCCATAGAAGGTTGTGCATATGAAGGGCCATAACCAGGTTGAACGTAAGTTTGATAATTAACTGGCAAATTTCCCGCTCCTCGTAATAATGGTTGACCTGAAGGCGGTTGAAAACCTTGAGCTGGGTACTGACCCTGAGGTTGATATTGACTCTGAGGCATGTACGGAATCTGGGGTTGATATTGACCTTGAGGTATGTACTGTCCTTGGGGTTGATATTGACCTTGAGGTATGTACTATCCTTGAGGTTGCTCCCCAGGAAGGAAATATTGTCCTACATTTTGACCTCTAGGTGGTAAAAAATTACCCTGAGGTTGCCCTCCGGGCAGTAATTGACTACCTTGAGGTTGCCCCCCAGGTGGTAACTGACTTCCTTGAGGTTGCCCCCCAGGCGGTAACTGACTTCCTTGAGGTTGAGGATTTGGAATATTACTAGACATCATAAAAATATGTTCTATGTTCAACTTGCCAGTGTTTGTTTCATTTGTACCAGATGATAACACTTGTTCAATTGGTTGAGGAGCTGCTCCTGAGAAGGTACCAGAGAGCGACTGGTATCCCGAAGGAACAGATGAACCACCGTATAAAAACGTTTCTAGAGATTCAGAAAACATAGATGACTCACCCGACATAGCTAATGAAGGTTGATAACCTCTCGAAAGGAATTCAGGGTGGTGAATAAGTAAGACCTGCGTTTTGTAAAAAATCTGTCAATGATAAATACCAAGCGTCAGTTCTAAAAGGACTGTAGAATATTGATTCAAGCTCTCTAAGATTTAAATTTTCTTGGGTTTCGGGAAGAACTACATCTTCGTCTGGACCAACAATTTCTTCAATACATATGACATCAGAAGGAAGGTTTTCGGTAATACGATGTCTTACTCTAGGTGAATCAGGATCACTAGAAGTCGGAGTAACAAATCTTGAAGATGATTCCAACACAGCAGGTTCAGTTTCTGGCTCAGAAATTTCAGGTTCCTTAGCTAATTCACTAGTTAAAAAAGCAACGTCAGTATTTTCGGAAATTGAAATTGGCTCTTGAATATATTATGTTGTTTTTTATTGATTTAATTCATGATAATCAAGATGAGTAATTATAGATGATTCTCCTAGTTTCGTTGATCTAATTCTACTGGTAGTATGTGGTACTAGAGCTCTCAGTCCTTCAAGTTGGATTGGTGTATACTCAGGGAGTTTCCCCTAAAGTCTACGTGATTGTCTTGGTAATTCAGCACGATTAAAAATTATTAATCACACGCAATCAAAGAAAATTTCAATCAAAATTCCTAAAGTCACTAAGGAGACAATCAAATGATCAAACACTTATAAAACCTAGGAGATCAAACCACACACAAACAGGAGATTCCCACACTAAAAACACTAGTTGGTGATGAAATCCAACATCGTAGTATTTAATGTAGAAATGATGGTTGGAACAGTTACCCCGACAACCTGCTTAATGAAATAGACCGGTGCAAGTTTCTCCACTTAAACCATCTCGAGTGAAGATAACCCTCCGGAGAGTCCAAGTGAGTTTAGTCGACATCTGCTCCAGGTATAGTGGGATCTTTCCTCCACTGTCACCTTAGGAAAAAATCTTAAATTTTATGGCCACTAAAGTCACCAACAGGAACAAATATACCTGGGGTAACAGTCTACGATCCGATATACGCGGAAGGGCAGAGTAACGAAGCTCAATCCCCTTGAAGGCTCCTTGACATAATTCAAGGTATACTAATAAGTGACCCCAGGCTCCTCGACAATGGTCAATCCAAGGTTTACCATTATTAATACGCACACATCTTCTATCGTTCCCAATGAGATAAAATTGTTCACCTCACTGGTTCGGATATGATCTCGTGCTTGACTCCTTTAAGAGGAGCTTCCTAGAGCATACCAGCTACTATTGGATTTTTCCTACCACAAGATCAATTACTTGTTTGGTTTAATTGTCTCAGAGAGTTAATTACTCCCTACTCCAAGACACTAGCCTAAGATATGTTGGTGAAAAGAGTCCTAGAAATATAAAAATTACTAGATTGATTTTAATTTAAGCGTTGCTTTTAATAGGTTGTTTCTTAGGACAATAGGTGCGAAAATGAAACTTTGATGATATGTAGTGACCCGACTCAAAACACACTAAAAATGCATCTATTATGAGAAACAATTCATTTCCTTTCAATGAATTCTATCTAAAAGAAAGAGTTGAGAAATGCAATCTTTCAAAACAATTATTTCCTTCAAAACAAGAACATATGAAAAGAAAACTTATCTCACGAGAACTCAGAATGATCAATTGCTCAAAAATAAATCCCTTTATTCTTCAACATCAAAACTACAATCAAACATTCTCCAAAAGAAAACTACAATTTCTAGAAATAACACTCAAAACTAAAAACACTAATTTCGAGATCTAAAAATGCTAAGAATTAAATCTGAAATTAGAACTTTAAATATTTTGAGGACGTTTTGCTTAGTTTGTAATCGAAGAAATTATGTGTTGAAATGAGAAAAACTCAAAAACATCCAATTATGGTATGTACTGTCCTTGGGGTTGATATTTACCTTGAGGTATGTACTGTCCTTGGGGTTGATATTGACCTTGAGGTATGTACTATCCTTGAAGTTTCTCCCCAGTGGAGTCGCCAATTTGTTGGATGGATAAATCATTCTTGCGGACAAGACATATCTCCCTAGTATCTTACGATAACTAGCAACAAATAGATAGATGTAAACTACTTTCTCTAGATTATATTTGATCTAGAATTATCTATAATGAAGGATTTAGGACTTACCTGTAGTCCAAGGCTGATCATAGTCTTCTTTCCTATCACTTTGAATACGTCTCCTTTTGGGATCTGCAATAAAAAACATGAAAGAATCGGAAGCACCTGCATAATATAGATTAATTCATAAACCATAAACCTATCTTGATGATCAAGGAATTCAAGAAATAATCCATTTAAATAAACAACGCATTGAGAAAACAAGATCCATTTGTAATATCTTTGATCAAAGAAGGAGCCTTACAACCATGTTCGCCTTGATGTCATATAGGCCCTTCCGGGGTTCGGAACAAGAATTTCCTCTACTTTGACAAGCCTTTGCACTCTCTCAACTAACAGACACATGAGTGTGTAATCATTCCCATATGATAATCAGTTAACAGAGTCTGATTTTCTCCAGCAATTCTCCTCAAAAAATCTCAAAGCCTAACTCCCTTTGAGGTTGCACTATGGCCTCAATATATAGCAAAAGAGAAGAGGTTGCAGTTCCAAATGAAAGGGGATAGAATCCCCTTTCAAAGGGATTAAGTTCCACATACCAAGGGGTAGGCTCCTTTAATGGAGGGATGAATGTGTTAGCGCTCAAATCTACCTCAGGCTGAAATGAAGTAAAACTCAAGGCTACATCAAACCACGCTCAGCCTCGTAGCTAGCCCTACGAGGACAGGAGAGGGCTCTCTCCGTCAATCTCGATAAAATGAACAATAGGGTGCGAGATGACTTACAATGAGAACTGATTTTAGGCTAGTAAAGAGATAGGTATGTTTGATTTTGATTTTTTGGTTTTTCGCTGGAGGAATGGGGAAAACAAATTTTGGGTCCGGGGATAAGGTCAGACCTTTGCAGATTTCGAGTTGGGGCGAGGTAGGTGATTGTCTTGATGCTTTTGATTGGATATACGGACAGATTAGACCGACGAGGAGCTGAAGAGGGCAAAGAAGAACTTGAATCCTCTCCAAACAGTCGAAAACATATAGAACTAACTGAATTCAAAGGCAGAGCATGGTAAACAATGGATTCAACCTCATCTACTCATTCAATTTAGTTCAGAAGCATATGAAAGGAATGGCATACATTAAACATGAAGAACTTACAGTAAACAGAGAGAAAACACCATCAAGAACAAAACACCACAAGGATCCCAACACGTGCCGCAAAACCTCTGATCTTTCCTTAGCCAAAATATGAAAAATATGTACAATGGTGCCAAAAGTCTCCCAAGAGTCCAACCTCTCCAACCTCTGAAAATGATTGAGAAATTACATCATATAGAACATCCTAACCCCTTCCCGCACCTCTAGGGGTCGAATTCCTCCTTCAGGGGTCAGTTTCAACCAAATTCTAATCAAGGAACTAAAATCTAGGCAGCTAACAACTTGCCTCTAAAAGAGTGGAAACTGATTCATTTACATGATTTTCACTTTTTTGAGAGTGAATCTTCTAGAATAGGTAGAAATGAACCAAAGTTACATGCCAAACATAAATTTACATCATAATAACTCAAAAATTTCATCCACAAGCAAAAATGGTCCAAACTGGCTGAAAATCTGAGCTGGAAGTTGAAAATTCAGCCAAAAATTTAAGTGGGTCGCATGCCTGAAACAAGTGGGTTGCATGACTTTCAGCCCGATTTTGAAGTACTTCCTGGCATCCAAATTGAGCTCATGATAGCTCGTTGGAAAGCCCTGGATGTTGGCTATCTAACCCAAGTGGAATTTCCTAATTTGGAGCTCAGTTGACCCTCCAAAACTTCATTCTCCCAGAAGTACTTTTTGCTGGTGCAAAAGGTGGCAGAGTGATTTTCATGGTGTTTTTGGGCCTTTTGACCATCCAGAACCTGATAAAATGCTTCGGTAATACTTTTAGCATGCATAAATTTCCATGAAAAATCCAAAAATATAAATTTTTCCTCCAGCAAGTGTCCCAATCATATGGGTCGCATCCCTGAGCCAAGTGGGTCGCATGACTTTCAGCCTGATTTTGAAGTACCTCCCGGCATCCAAATTGAGCTCATGATAGCTCGTTGGAAATCTCTTGAAGTCTAATTTCTAATCCAAGTGGAATTTCTCAATTTGGAGCTCATTTACCCTATCAAAACTCAAATCTCCCAACACTACTTCCAGCAGGTGCATCAATTCCCTTGAGGCAACGGTATTTTTGACATTTCTCTAAAACCATGACACCTGTGTAAAAAGTGAAGGAGGTTTTTCTTCCTTGGCATGTTTTGGACAAAAACCTCTCTCAGTTTTCCAAAATTCATCTTTGATTGCTCTGAAACATCTTTTGAGTGAAACTTATCCCGATGTGTGAAACAAGAGATTTTGTCGAAATGAAGCGAAATGAAGGGGATAAAGGGCTTCTAAATTCTTGGGGAAATTTTGGGAAGTAGGGAGGGATGTTAGGAAGCAGGGGAAAGTGGAATCACAGATATTGAGTGAGGGGAAGGAGTCCAAAAGGGCAAAACACAGGCCTAGCCTAGAAAATTGCCAAGTTGTGGCAAGAAACTAGGGTTTGTGCAAAAATGAGGAATTTGGGGGATCTCAGTGATGGGAAGTGTTTAATAAGGTAAATTAATGATAGGGGAAGGTGTATGAACATCAGGATACAAGTTTTTCTAATTATTTGACCATCCAAGAGAGATTACCTCCAAAACCCTAGGAGAGGGAAATGGACCTTACCTAGGCACAACTGAAGCATGAACAAGCTGTAAAATGACCCAATGGAACTTGACATGATGATGAAAACCCTCTGAATGATGGTACACTCAGCTGAATGGTGACATGGACCGACATTTGGACAACTTTGGAAGGAGTGAAAGCAAACCCTAGACCTAATGCCTAGTGACCAAATTTTGCTTGAAAACTCTTTGAAATGACAAAATTTGACCTTGACACCTTAAAATCACTTTGTAAGAGCATGTTTGATCACTGGAGGAAAGCTGAAAAGGCTGACTCTAACATTGGCTCCAATGGGGATGGTAGCTCCAGCTCCGTGGAGGTGCCAAGAACCATAGAACTTTGGGAGAGCAGACAGTGCCTCCATCCATTGGGCTATGGAATCATTATTCTAACAAACAGACTAAAGACTAATGACTCAACTTATTAACTGGAAAATCGACTCAAACTGACTTGATGCAAACGGAAATGACTGAATTAAAACAAAAACTTTCTGAAAAGGGCAGCAGTCCATCAAGCTTTATAATCCTGATGGCAACCACCTACATACTGATGAGATATGTACAATCATGTATAATGTGCTTTCCAATGTAACCAATCTAGTAGATGGCTACACCCCAAATTTCTGCTCTTACTCTCCCTGAGCAAGCGGACTGATGAACCTGTAGGCAACTCAAAATAACCACTGAAACCAAAGCTTATGATAATGAACCAGGCAATATTTATCCTTTCTAATGTTTGCAGAAGAATGCTGAAGGGGTCTTGAAAATCTTGAAGCACTGGCTTATCTGGAGATCCAGCTGCAAAAATACTAGTATCCACTTCATTCTGATCTGAAAGGACAATTGATTTCTGAGGGATAGAAATGCACAAATCTACCATCTGAGTGATAGCTGTAGGTTCCTTGACCATGAGCAATTCTGGCATATACTCTTCAATTTCATGATCTAGGTCATTCTTAAACAAAAAACAATCTTCAAGATTATCAAACATGACAGCCTTATCATCTTTGTGAAGGAAAAAATTATCTGTTTGCTGATCTACAAAACTGATTACAAGACAGTCATCTTTTTCAAAAGAGGAAGAAGTTTCATCAACACTTTCCTGACTATGTGTGCACTGCAAATCTGCTGTAGCTTGGGCTGTAACAAGACCTTTCAAAAGTAGATCTATCTCATCTTCAGACAAAGGAGACAATGCTTTTTGTTTTCTTCTGCTTAAACGGTAATTATCTTCATATGACAGGGCATTCAAACTATCATTTATTACTGAGCTATTGAAAGGAGTTTTATCACTTACTTGCACAAAGATCTCATTCTGTTTTTCATGAACTGACTGGATTGCTTCTTCATGAAGGCTGTGTTCTAATGATGGACTGACAGTATGACTGAGAACATTTGGATCCATTACTGTGTCTTCTGCATTCCAGATGATTTCAACAACAGAGTTCTCTTTGATGGGCTTCAGTACAACTGAATTTGGAACTGAAATAGCTGTCCTGACTGCATCACATTCTGAAATTAGTACGGGACTTATTTGCATGCTGCTGTCTTCTGTGGGCAGATCTGAAATGACATTCTCCCTTTCATCATTTTCAGCCATATGGCCATCAACCTGCTGCAAAGTCTCCTGAGCATCTTGATGGGTATCCTTTAGGTTCTCTTCATATTGCTGAAATGGATTCTCATATAGAGCTTCCATGATCTCATCATCCATGAAATTATCATCTTCATAATATTTCTCAAGACTTTCAATAAAAGTAGAAGCATTTTTGCAACAGTCATGAACTAAATTTAATGATGGATAAGATACTTGATATCTTTCAATGAACAGGGCATGAAAATCCTTTAAACAATAAATACAAGCCAACGGCAAATTTTCATACCAAGATTGGGCTTCACCTTCTAGAGTGGCTAGGAATATCTTCATCAAACAATCTTCAGGAAAAGCCACCTTCAACTTGCGAATATGCATGTGAAATCTAACCAGATGTAAAGCAGCATCTTTCTTACCATCATCGTTAAACGTAGGCAAATTCCTTGACCAATCTACCTTGGGCATCTTATTCGGAAAACCTGGAATGTGATCTCGGCTCATGGGAGCATATCTTCTTGTGATTCGGTCCATCTTGAAAATCTCACAGCTATTGATCTCCCTGCAGTGAAGTCACCATGAAGCATTGATTTCTGGATTGTTCAGTGAATGAAGTCACCAGGTGAATGATTTCAGCCTTCTTATGTCTGATCGTTGTCCACCATCAACCATCAGATCTAAACTTGATACACGTACTGGGGGAATTCGCAAATCAAGGGACACATTCACAAGCTAAACCGGAGATCGACTGAAGCAGCTTTTATCTACTATGCACTCGCAAAGCAATGTGCAGTTCGAAGGCTACCTGGCGTGACTTCAGACTCCGTCTATAACAAGCAAACGTTTTGAGTTTCTCCCCAGTATGGTCGCCACTATGTTAGCGCTCAAATCTACCTCAGGCTGAAATGAAGTAAAACTCGAGGCTACATCAAACCACGCTCAGCCTCGTAGCTAGCCCTACGAGGACAGGAGAGGGCTCTCTCCGTCAATCTCGATAAAATGAGCAATAGGATGCGAGATGACTTACAATAGGAACTGATTTTAGGCTAGTAAAGAGATAGGTATGTTTGATTTTTGATTTTTGGGTTTTCGCTGGAGAAATGGGAAAAACAAATTTTGGGTCCGGGGATAAGGTCAGACCTTTGCAGATTTCGAGTTGGGGCGAGGTAGGTGATTGTCTTGATGCTTTTGATTGGATATACGGACAGATTAGACCGACGAGGAGATGAAGAGGGCAAAGAAGAACTTGGATCCTCTCCAAACAGTCGAAAACATATAGAACTAAATGAATTCAAAGGCAGAGCACGGTAAACAATGGATTCAACCTCATCTACTCATTCAATTTAGTTCAGAAGCATATGAAAGGAATGGCATACATTAAACATGAAAAACTTACAGTAAACAGAGAGAAAACACCATCAAGAACAAAACACCACAAGGATCCCAACAAGTGCCGCAAAACCTCTGATCTTTCCTTAGCCAAAATATGAAAAAAATATGTACAATGGTGCCAAAAGTCTCCCAAGAGTCCAACCTCTCCAACCCCTGAAAATGATTGAGAAATTACATCATATAGAGCATCCTAACCCCTTCCCACACCTCTAGGGGTCGAATTCCTTCTTCAGGGATCAGTTTCAACCAAATTCTAATCAAGGAACTAAAATCTAGGCAGCTAACAACTTGCCTCTAAAAGAGTGGAAACTGATTCATTTACATGATTTTCACTTTTTTGAGAGTGAATCTTCTAGAATAGGTAGAAATGAACCAAAGTTACATGCAAAACATAAATTTACATCATAATAACTCAAAAATTTCATCCACTAACAAAACTGGTCCAAACTGGCCGAAAATCTGAGCTGGAAGTTGAAAATTCAGCCAAAAATTTAAGTGGGTCGCATGCCTGAAACAAGTGGGTCGCATGACTTTGTGCCCGATTTTGAAGTACTTCCCGGCATCCAAATTGAGCTCATGATAGCTCGTTGGAAAGCCCTGGATGTGGGCTATCCAACCCAAGTGGAATTTCCCAATTTGGATCTCATTTACCCTATCAAAACTCAAATCTCCCAACACTACTTCCAGCAGGTGCATCAATTCCCTTGAGGTAACGGTATTTTTGACATTTCTCTAAAACCATGAAACCTGTGTAAAAAGTGAAGGAGGTTTTTCTTCCTTGGCATGTTGTGGACAAAAACCTCTCTCATTTTTCCAAAATTCATCTTTTATTGCTCTGAAACATCTTTTGAGTGAAACCGATCCCGATGTGTGGAACAAGGGATTTTGTCGAAATGAAGCGAAATGAAGGGGATAAGGGGCTTCTAAATTCTTGGGGAAATTTTTGGAAGTAGGGAGGGATGTTAGGAAGCAGTGGAAAGTGGAATCTCAGAGATTGAGTGAGGGGAAGGGGTCCAAAAGGGCAAAACACAGGCCCAGCCTAGAAAATTGCCAAGTTGTGGCAAGAAACTAGGGTTTGTGCAAAAATGAGGAATTTTGGGGATCTCAGTGATGGGAAGTGTTTAATAAGGTACATTAATGATAGGGGAAGGTGTATGAACATCAGGATACAAGTTTTTTCGATGATTTGACCATCCAAGAGAAATTACCTCCAAAACCCTAGGAGAGGGAAATGGACCTTACCTAGGCACAACTGAAGCATGAACAAGGTGTAAAATGACTCAATGGAACTTGACATGATGATGACAGCCCTCTGAATGATGACACACTCAGCTGAATGGTGACATGGACTGACACTTGGACAACTTTGGAAGGAGTGAAAACAAACCTTAGACCTAATGCCTAGTGACCAAATTTTGCTTGAAAACTCTTTGAAATGACAAAATTTGACCTTGAAACCTTAAAATCACTTTGTAAGAGCATTTTTGATCACTGGAGGAAAGCTGCAAAGGCTGACTCTAACAGAATGTACATGAAAGGAGTGAACTTTCCACTGAATAATTGCTTCCAGAAGCTTCCAGATTCAACTAGCTGGGCTTCCAAATTTTACTTCCGCCTTCACTTTACCTTTTATAGGGAACTGCACCTTAAATGAAGAAAAAGTGCGGCCGGTTCCGCATGTTCTAAAAGAAACAGATGTGGCACCGTAGGTAATACTAAGAGAAAGTGCGGTACAAGTATTTTATGACTTTTATAAGATTTTCTCTCAATTTCAAGGTTTGGTTTTAGGAACTTGATGTTTGTAGACTTCTAAGGGAGTATTGTATGAGTAATGATGAACCCATACAGACAGCAAAAATTCATGGTGAAAATTTTAGTGTAACATAATTCCTACCTTAGAGACCTATTTCAAATAGGATTACATCACTTGGAGACTTCCTAAGGATATTTTCCGTTTGGTGGAGTTTGAATACAAAAATGACTCCTCTTTCATTAAATAGTTCAACAAAATCCATTTGATAACCCTTATCAAATGCAACCAACTAATTTTATGAGTGTAATGGACTATTTATGTGTAATTATGCCACGTGGATGCTGATTTGGACCTCTTCCAAGTCGGATTTTACAATTTTTACACAAATTTGGTTAGTGAAAATTTTGAAAAATAGGCCTCAAATATGAGTGCATAATTTGCAAACCCTGATGGATTTGCAAAAACTGAGAGACATTTTTGTAGATGGGCTTGTGTTGAAGAAAAAATTCCTTCCTATTTCCAAAATTATTTTTCATTGGGTTATAAATTAAACTTGAAGTTGACTGCTAAAACAGTCATGTATAGGAAATTTTGTAGCGCTCATTCTGTAGCGAACTCCAAAATCTAACTTTTGCATAACCTTTGACCTTTATGACTGTTGGAGGTTCTTAATTAGGTAAAATAAGGTAAACACGTGCCTTCATTCACCCCTGTCATGATATTTTTTTGGAATTTTTAACTCAAAACATTCTACAGTGAGTTCGTAGCAAAAACTCAGATTCAAGCCTGGAGCTCGCTACGAACTTGCCTAAATTTTCTACATTTTGAAAATTTTACTCTTTATCTCCAAAAAACATGCTTACATTTGGATAAAAATGCGAAGTTGGGTTACACTTTTGTGAGAAACGCGTCCGAAAATTTCACTCTCCCAATAGTTCGGCCGAACTTTTGAGGAAGTTCAACCGAACTTTTAAAAATTTCGGCGGAAATTTTGAAATTACTTCAGCCAAACTATTTCTACTGTTAACATTGACAGTGTGGGTAACCAATTTTTTGGCTGGAGATAGGAAAACTGACAACGAAATTTCAGCCTAACTTTGTATGAAAGGTCAGCCGAAATTTTTTGCTATAAATATAGCAACCCCCTAGACCGCAAGAAGTTTTTGTTGAGTTTTGTGTTGCGTTACCATTGAGAGCATTGCGATTTTTCTGATCGTTGGTTGTTTAGGTGTGTTTCGCTGATATTGAACCAGCAGTGACAAACAAGGGAGCAAGCAAAGGTGCGAAGGTAAACGAGAGGTTGTTCTTGTTTTTCTTATTTGTTTTTTTTTTTTTTTATGGTTTCCCTGTTTTAATCTTATTGGCCTATATGCTTTATTTTATGATTGTATTCCCTATCCTATAGGTGGCGGGTGCTTCCATTGTTGATGTTCTGTTCAAGCTATTGCTAAGGGTACTTCTGCTACTTATTAGGGATCAATAGCTTCAACTGCCTCTGTTGTTGACTCTGACTTTGCGAGATCATTCACTGACTCTTTACAAGTTAGCTCACTTTCGAATTGGCTATGCCTTTCCTTCTTTTTACTTGTATATAAGTAATAGGCTATGGTTCTTTAAGATGCTTGCTTTGATGGTTCTCTAGGATGCTTTCTTTCAGATTCGCTCTGCCTTTCCTTCCTTTTACCTGTATATAAGTAATAGGTTATGGTTCTCTAAGATGTTTGATTTGATGATTGTATTCCCTATCCTATAGGTCGGGGGTGCTTCCATTGCTCATGTTCTGTTCAATTTGCTGCTAAGGATACTTCTACTATTTATTATGGATCAATAGCTTCAACTACCTCTGTTGTTGGCTCTGACTTTGTGGGATCATTCACTAACTCTTTATAGGTAAACTCACTTTCGAATTGGCTTTTCATTTCCTTCCTTTTACTTGTATATAATGAATAGGCTATGGTTCTCTAAGATCAATGGATGAAACTGCTTGCTATTAATGAGTTCCTCTCATATTGATTTTTTTCATATGGGAAGTTTCCCCCCTTCCGCTATGTTTTGACCGAAAACCTTCCTATTTCTATCTTCATAATTCCATAATTAATTGAAGGGAGTTCAATATTTAGGAAATCCAATTACTCTGAGTTGTCAATTCAATCTATCCAGTCAAAGGTGAGGTGCAGTTTCGCCTGCTTCCTCACTGTCTAATCAATCCATCCATTTTCTATCACTTAGGGGGAAAGAGTCTGAGCTGCTGCTTATTAGGAATAAAGAACACATCACATCATTCTTGTTCATGAAGAAATACCTTATCACAGAATCTAGCAAAAGACTATATGGAGGAAAGACCTTAGATAGCGTTAACATAAATAAGAGGGTTAGTTAGTTACCTATACATACTGATTTACTATATCAACATATTGAATTACTCCCTTAACTGTCTGGATTCATATTTTTGTTCCCTAGGTCAAATCAAGACCAGATACTTAAAGACTTAACCTAGTAGCTTCTTGCAAGTCTGATGGGGGAGACATTGGATTCGGTCAATATCAGAACCGGATATTCTAAATACTATTAATCTCTTTTATCCAGACCGTAACTCCCCTCCTCTTCGAGGTGAAAAAAATAATTTTCCATAACTTGCCATTGTGTTCATGAAATACCATGTTTTCCAACACTAAGAAATTAATGGTGCAAACCCATGCCAAAAATATTCTCGATGAAAACAATAATTTTCCCCAAGTATTACTCCCGTTCTGCAACATTCTTCCTCGTTTCTTCCCTCTCTGTACTTAGACTCTAATTCATTTTATATTTTAAAATTTCTTCCTCGTTTCTTCCCTCTCACTGAACCTGGATGGGAGGGGACACCCCCAATCCCATGATGATTTCCATATGAGGTAGGGGGATGGAGATGTGGTCACCGATATTGTCCTGCGAACCTATGGATAAGAACTAATCTGGACTGATGCATAGTCCTGCTGATTAATCTCTGTGAAATGTGGCTCTCTGTCTATCTGTTGAAGCTCTATTTTTTGGAAATACTGAGAGGGGGGTGAATCAATATTTCTTTTCAATTGTTAATTATTTCCAGTTAGATTCTTCACAATTAAAGACAGAGAGATATATATAATAATGATATTAAGAATTAAAGAGAACTTCAATCCCTTTTTAAATAGTATACAAATAGGATGAGAGAAGTGGCAATCAACCTCTTTAATGAAAGAAAATTAAATGTTTTTCCAGCTACTCAACTTGGACTTTGACTGAATTCACTTCTAGGGTTTTGACTTATCTTCTTCAGGTACACCTTGTGTTGGGACCTACGGTGACAGCACTTCGCCTCTTAATAGAGTGTGATGTACTTGCTTGACTGTTATCACCAAGATTTTCACGTTATCTTTTCACCGCATTTGTCCATCATGTGATTTCAATAGTCCTCACATAAGCCTTCACCAAGGTGGCACGCAAGGAGCCACATTCCTCTAATGTCATTGCTGAGTCAAGAAACACAAATCTAAATCCACCTTTATAGGTTCATTAATTATTGCAGTTTCTTAATCAAGTTGATTTGTTGTAGTGTATTAGTCTAACTTGAGCAGGTCACAGGTTGCACCGAGCATGAGGCTTTATCTTCAAAATGGAGAGTATGTTGCTGTAATTTATATTCATCAAACATGACTCTGAAATAACACTTTCAGATTCGAGGCTCGGTGAGTATTTTTTGAGCAGCCAGTGTCTGAAATTCCACAATTATATATTCACATATCAGAGGATGGGGCTTCCATAATCCAAGTTTAGTTGTAGATGTCTGAAGAGTATAACAACAGTTCTCCACAGTAATTTGTTACGCCATCAATATATTAGTGATCGCATTACAGGGCAACAAAGATAATCTATTGTCTGAAAAGCGCAGGAAGAATAACCCAAACAATATGCTTTAAGTCTCCCGCTGAATTACAAGATGTGAACAACTCCTTAATGTTTCAGGTTTTACGCTCAATGAATTATCGACACTGTATCGAATGAACGCTAGATTATTATCCATTGAGAAAGGTCGACATTATATGATCAAATATTTAGGTCGGTTTGACCGAGAAATATATTTTTTATCTTAAAAATAAATTTCATAGGCAATGCATTTCGGGTAAGTATATTGTTTATTGGAAAGAGGGTTTTAATATGGTCTAGGATCTATTATGAAGTATTTCAGCGTGTCTAAATTATTTTATTTGTGATCGTCTTCATAAAATTTGCAGGTGATTGGGATACAAGAGATATTAGAGCTCTTCATCTTGGTGTGTTTTCCATGTCATCATATGTCATATAAAGATTCATCAATCTTCCATTACATATTCCCATCAATGACAATTATCACCACACTTTTGCCATTGATGGAAATATTATAGAAATTTTCCTTTGATATCAATGCAGTAACAAGTTTAGTATTTTCTTCGTTATAGTCAGTCTTCGACATGCTACTTGATTTAATACTGCATGCAGAGTACTCTGTTTTGTATTTAAGCATATTTCAAATACATTTTCGTGGAAAGGGGTTTTGTAAATATATACCGCACTCTGTTTCCTTTGTACTGATTTATTCCAAATCTGAGGTTCAAAGAATTTGCTCAAGGAGAGTAGAATTTGATTGGAATATGTTTGGTTTTTTGAGTGTATCAATCGATTGAGATCGATGGTGCTAGTATTGTCACAAAACAGTAATTGGCTCACATTTTCTATGTTGATTATCTCTTCAAGGTTTCTCATCCATAGAATTTGTGTATATCACAAGAGTAACTATAGGTCATTTTCAAATAGAAAGGGATTATAGATGATGGATTTTTGCCGGTTAAGATACAAGACAATAGCAAAGAATGCATTTCCACCGTATTTTCGGTCATCCACATTTAATAAAGACGTAATTGCTATCATAATAAGAGTTGAACTCTTCAGTTATCCGCTGTTTTCAGATATTCGAGCAATAAAATTGTTTAGATTTGATCGAAATTCCGCTTACCATTCTCAGCCATTTCAGTATATTACTGTCTTGTAGCGCTTAAGTATAGGGAGTATTTCCAATTATTGACTCCTCAGAAGAGTTGCATCTATTTAAAAATATC
Organism: Pinus albicaulis; assembly: GCA_034641835.2. Classification (NCBI taxonomy): domain Eukaryota; kingdom Viridiplantae; phylum Streptophyta; class Pinopsida; order Pinales; family Pinaceae; genus Pinus; species Pinus albicaulis. Next base: position 1,806,210,229 of record CM076580.1, on the reverse strand, counting down.
AGTTTTTTGCTTAATTTATAATATGTTATAGCCACAGTGCATATCTTTTCCATCCTTACATATCTTTAAGCATGTCTAAGATATTTTCTGGAGATATAAACATAATATTTGAGATATTTTAGCCCAAGAAGTAAGAAATAATTGGTTCAGCTTAACACTGAATTTTTGGACATATTTAGAGCAAATTTCCATAATTATTTCTTCATCATTTCTAGCAAAGATTAAACTATCGACGCAACAAGGGTGATTAGATTTTTCCTTTTCCATATTCATGAGATTGCCTATTCACCTTGAAACCTTTCTGTTGTAGATAGTGATCCAACTTGCATTACCAGGCTTAGGGGCTTTTTTAATCCATACAAGGTCTTTCTTCATCATTTTCAGCAGTTCCATGTGTTCTCCTGAGCACTTTCCATTCAGGAATGTTGATTTACATCCATTTGATAAACCTTGAATCTTTGAGCAAGTAAATTGTATTTATGGCTTCCACTAGCATCGGTGCAAAGGTTTTCAAGTCAATTTTCGAAGTAGTATCCTTGCAAATAAGTTCGTTTATTTTTAATATTTAATCTTTATCTTGTTTTTATTTATTTTGCCTAATTATATTTTTGTCTTGGTATAGGTTACTCTCAGTCTCATTTTTCGACAGACATTTCTTCATTGCCTTTATTCAATGCACCTTGCTTCGTTGAAAATTTCAAGTTCTATTCAAAGATAATAGATCATATCTTTTCTAGTGGTGTTTATCATCATTTTCGAAGTTTGATTTCTTCATCTATATTTCGATGACTCGTTTTCAATGATATCTTTGAACAAACTTGATTCTTGAGGGAGTTTGTGAAGATCTATTTTGAGAAACGCATTTGATTCTCTTTTGTTTTCACTTGTTCAAGAAAGGCTCAACTTCATGATCTGTCTTTTCTAGAAATTTCACCAACATTTATACTTGTTCTGTAGTTTTTCCTAGTGTTTAATCCAGCATTCTCGTCATTCTGAATAAAATTTGTATTCGGTGATGTCATCATTTATTTTTATGAAATTTAAACTTATTTAATGTAGGCAGTCTTTCAGTGATCTTTGCTATTTGTCTTAATTGGTTCAGATTTAGTGTAATCGTTGTATTATTTTCTTCCAAAATTTTTACAAATCGTCGTTAGTAGTATTTTTCTTCAAAGCATTTTTAATATATTTCACTTTTTTTAATTATTATTTTTTGGTGTCCTAGTAAGTGATTTTCTTTCGAGTCTCCATGCTTCTTTATAGAATTTATCGAATTTTTATTTTCCTTCCTCTATCTATTTTCGTATTATTAATCTTAGAATCTTTCATTTCACGAGGAGCCTTGAGATTTTTGCCATTCACATTGATTTATTTTATGAAATATTCACATCATTCTAGTATAGTCATCAACAAATAGAGAAAAAGTACCTTTCACTCGGGCTATTGGAGTCTTAGTTAAGCCCACAAATTCGCATGACCAATTTCAGCAGCCTGTTGTTGAGAACTCCTTGGTGGCTAGCTTCCATGTTATGCATGGGCCACATATACTTGATTTGTTTGCACACTTTGGAATACTTTGTACGTACATTTTGCTGATGTTGACCCAGTTATCAAAACTGTGATGTTTCAAATTGTTATACCAACTTTCATCCGTTTGACTTAAGTAACATTTATCTTCTTGATTCTACCGAGAATGCAAACATATGTTTCATTCTTCACCACAAAGTTTCTCTAGGACGAGTCTCTATTCACTTGTACTAAAGACAACATTATGTCCTCGTCACAAATTCTGCTGACACTTAAGAGATTACCCTTAAGTGTCAACCGCATTTGTGACCAAGGACATAATGTTGTCTTTAGTACAAAAAATTGTGAAATAAGAGACTCGTCCTCAGTGAGAGCTTGTGGTGAAAGGAGTAAGAACACCAAAAAAATGTTTACATTCTCGGTAGAATCCAAGAAGATAAATGTTACTTAAGTCAAACAGATGAAAGTTGGTTATGGCACAAGCGATTGGGGCATACGAGTTTTGATAACCTAGTCAACATCAGCAAAATTAATGCGATAAGGGATATTCCAAAAAATGTGCAAACCAAATCAAGTTGTATGTGGCCCATGCCAACATGGAAAGCAAAACAAAACTAGCCACAAAACTAAGGAGTTCTCAACAACAAAACCTTTGGAAATTATTCATGCAGATTTGTGTGGGCCAACTAGAACTCCAACTCTTCAGAGGTGAAAGGTACTTTTCTCTATTTGTTGATGACTATACTAGAATGATGTGGATATATTTCATAAAATATAAATCCGAAGCATTTGAATGTTTTAAAAATCTCAAGGCTCTCATTGAGAATGAGAAAGATTCTAAGATTAAATGTCCGAGAATGGATAGAGGAGGAGAATTCACCTTAAAAGAGTTCGATAAATTCTATAAAGAGCATGGAATCGAAAGAGAAATCTCTACCGCTAGGACACCCCTTAAAAATGTAGTTGAAAGAAGGAACAGAAACCATTCAAGAAATGGCAAGGAAAATGCTACTAGCAAACCGATTTGCAACCAAAATTTTGGAGAGAAGCGAGATGGCACCGCAGATTTACACCTTAAATCGAACTCAATTAAGACCAAATAATGAAAAGAATCCTTATGAATTATGGAAAGGAAGACTCGCTTTCAAGTAAAATATTTTAGGGTTTTTGGAAGAAATGTTTCATAAAAAATAAATGATGACTCACCAGTAAATTTTATTCAAGAGTTGACGAAGGAATATTTCTTGGATACTCCACTAGGAGAAAAGCTTACAAATTTTACAAATATCATCTATGAAGAATAGTGGAAAGCATTGATGTAAAGATTGGTGAAGGCCTACCGTAAAAAGGAATTGAAGATCATGAAGTTGAGCCTTTCTTTGAACAAAGTGAAAAAGAAGAACCTAAAAAAGAAGAGGAGAATGAAGAACCTCAAATAGAACCTCAAAATGAATCTTCACAAACTCCCTCCAAGATCAAGTTTGTTCAAAGATATCATTCGGAAGAACAAAGTCATCGTAAATATAGATGAAGAAATCCAAACTCGAAGAAGGATGATAAGCACCACTAGAAAAGATGATGTGGCTCTATTATCTTTAATAGAACTTGAAATTTTTTTCTCAAGCAAGCAAAGATACTCATTGGATAAAGGCCATGGAAGAAGAAATGTCTCAAATCGAAAAAAAATGAGACTTGGGAACCGGTACCTCGCCCAAAAGATAAAAAATATAATTGGAACAAAATGGGTATTAAAAAAACAAGATGAATGAAGATGGACAAATCATTAGAAATAAAGCCGGACTTGTTTGCAAAGGATACTCGCAAATCGAAGGAATTGACTTCGAAGAAACCTTTGCACCAAAGTAGCTCGAATGGAAGCCATAAGAATGTTTCTAGCATTTACTTGCTCAAAAGGATTCAAGGTTTATCAAATGGATGTAAAATCAACATTCCCGAATGGAGATATCAAGGAGGAAGTTTACATGGAGCAACCGTAAGGATTTGATCTTACTCGAAGGAAAAGACCTTGTATGGATTAAAAAAAAGCCCCTAGAGCATGGTATGCAAAGTTGGATCACTATCTACAACAAGAAGGTTTCAAAAAAGGGAGTGGTAGGTAGCAATCTCTACATGAATATGGAAAAGGAAAAAAAATCTAATCACCCTTGTTTACGTCGATGGTTTAATCTTTGCTAGAAATGATGAAGAAATGAGCCATGAATTTGCTCTAAATATGTCCAAAAAAATTCGAGATGTTAATGATTGGTGAGTTTTCTTACTTTCTTGGGCTAAAAATATCTCAAACCTCTGCAGTGCATGTTTATATCTCAAGAAAAATATCTTAAAGACATGCTTAAAAGATATGGGATGGAAGATTGTGCACCCGTGAGCACACCAATGACCACATATTATAAATTAAGCAAAGACGATGATACCCCCAAAATAGATGCAACTCTTTACGAGTCAATAATTGGAGCTCTCCTATACTTAACCGCTACAAGACCGGATATTATGCAAGTGGTAGGAATGGTAGCGAGATTTCAGTCAAGTCCTAAACAATCCCATATAACAACTGTGAAAAGAATTCTCGGATATCCGAAAGGAACGACCGATTTCGGTCTTTGGTATCCTAAGAGTTCAACTCTTATTATGATAGCTTATTCGATGTCGATTGAGCCATGAAGTGTGGATGATCGAAAAAGTACCAAAGTGGAAATGCATTCTTTATGGGATATTGTCTTGTATCTTGGCTCAGACAAAAATCCATCATCTATATCCCTTTCTACAAATTAAGCTGAATATATAGTTGTCGCCGATCGTTGTACACAAATTCTATGGATGAAGGAAGCCTTGAAGGATGTCAACATAGAAAATAAGTAACCAATTACTATTTTTTGTGACAATACTAGCACCATCAGCTCTTTCAAAGAATCCGGTGATGCACTCAAGAACCAAACATATTCCAATCAAATACCACTTTCTCCGCGAACAAGTTGTCGAACACAATATCAGGGTTGGAATACGTCAATACAAAAGAGCAAATTGCGGATATATTTACAAAACCCCTTCCACGAGAAGCATTTGAGTATCTTCGCCAAAAGATGGGGGGTCATTGCTCTTGCATCACATTAAATCAAGTAGCATGTCGGGGGAGCAGCATGACAGGGGGAGTACTTGGGCACCCCATTTTCCATTGATGTCAAAGGGGGAGAGAATTCTATAATATTTCCATCAATGGCAAAAGGGGATATTGTTGGTCAATAATTGTCATTGATGGAATATAAGCTCTCTTAATGAGCTCCCTTAATGGAAGATTGATAGATGCCGCACTATGACATATGATGACATGGAAGACACACCAAGATGAAGAAGCTCTAATGATCTCTTATTGTCCCAATCACCTTCTCGCACTAAAATTTTATGAACAAACTACAAATAAAAAATAATTTAGACACCTTGGAGGCATCCTTTCATAATGAATCCTAGACCATATTAAAGAGGATTTTTTCCCTCTTTCCAACAAGCTCTTACTTACCCCGAAATTCCCATTATTTTGTGAGAAATTTATTTTTTTAAGATAAAAAAAATATATATTTGCAATCAAGCCGACCTATGCAATCATATAATGTCGACCTTTCTTCCAATGGATGTGTCTCTTCATAGGGACAAACCACTATATATATAAATCGCGTTCATTCATTTCCGGTCGGTAATTCGGTGAAGAACATCCGAGAAACACGAACATTAAGGAGAGTTCACATCTTGTGAACTAAGGCCGAGGAGGACTTAAAAAGCATATTGTTTGGGTTATTCTTCCTCAAGCTCTGACAATAGATTATCTTTGTTTAGCCACCCGTGGTAAACGATCACTAATATATTGATGGGCGAGAAACAAATTTCGTGGGAGACTTGTTGTTATACTCTCGAACTATCCTACAACACTTCAAACTTGAGGTTATGGAGCTTAGACTATCCTACAAGTATGTCGGACCTATAATTGTGGAGCTCGTAACATAATACAACAACTCAAAAAATACTACAAACGACCTCGAATCTATTGAAAGTGTTATTTCGTAATCATTTTTTAGACTCGGCCACTTAAAGGATTGTACCTCGTACATTGAATTATAGAGCTACAACAACCTTACTCTCGAACCCGAGATAAAGCTACTTCATGCTCGCTTGTAGCCTCTGACCTCCTTCAAAGTTAGACTAATACACTACAACAAATCAACAGCTAGGAAACCCGTGATTGTGAACCTATAAAAAAGGTGGTTGGACCGTGTTTCTTGACTCGAACAAGTGAACATTGTAGAGGAATGTTGTCCTTGCGGTGGATTGCACCTTGGTGAAGGCTTAGACTTATGTGAGGACTATTGAAGTCACATGATGGACAAAGTACAGTGAAGAAATAACAGTGAAGAATCTTGTTGATGACAAATCAAGTAAGTACATCACACATTTTCTATTAAAAAAGAAGATCGAGGGATTGTCGTCCTTAGGGTAGGTTCCCCTAACACAAGGTTGGTGCCTTGAGAAGATAGGGTCAAAGCCCTAGAGGTCGTAGCCTCGTCAAAGTCCAAGTTGGTGCTTGGAAAACAAAGTTGGTGCCTCGTTTCATTAAAAGGGTTGGTGCCCTTCTCTCATCTATTGTATACTATTTAAAAAAGGGATTGAAGTTCTCTTTAATTCTTAATATCATTATTATATATATCTCTCTCGTCTTTAATTGTGAAGAATCTAACTGGAAATAATTAACAATTGAAAAGAAATATTGATTCACCCCCCTCTCAGTATTTCCAAAAAAATAGAGCTTCAACAGATAGACAGAGAGCCACATTTCACAGAGATTAATCGGCAGGACTATGCATCACTCCGCATTAGTTCTTATCCATAGGTTCGCAGGACAATATCGGTGACCACATCTCCATCCCCCCTACCTCATATGGAAATCATCATGGGATTGGGGGGTGTCCCCTCCCATCCAGGGTTCAGTTGAGAGGGAAGAAACGAGGAAGAAATTTTAAAATATAAAATGAATTAGAGTCTAAGTACGAGAGAGGGAAGAAACGAGGAAGAATGTTGCAGTAACGGGAGTAATACTTGGGGAAAATTATTGTTTTCATCGAGAATATTTTTGGCATGGGTTTGCACCATTAATTTCTTAGTGTTGGAAAACATGGTATTTCATGAACACAATGGCAAGTTATGGAAAATTATTTTTTTTCACCTCGAAGAGGAGGGGAGTTACTGATTCGGATAAAAGAGATTAATAGTATTTAGAATATCCGGTTCGATATTGACCGAATCCAATGTCTCCCCCCATCGGACTTGCAAGAAGCTACTAGGTTAAGTCTTTAAGTATCCGGGTCTTGATTTGACCTAGGGAACAAAAAATATGAATCCGTGACAGCTTAAGGGAGTAATTCAATATGTTGATATAGTAAATCGATATGTATAGGTAACTAACTAACCCTCTTATTTATGTTAACGCTATCTAAGGTCTTTCCTCCATATAGTCTTTTGCTAGATTCTGTGATAAGGTATTTCTTCATGAACAAGAATGATGTGATGTGTTCTTTATTCCTAATAAGCAAAGCAGCTCGACTCTTTCCCCCTAAGTGATAGAAAATGGATGGATTGATTAGACAAAGTGAGGAAGCAGTGCGAAACCGCACCTCACCTTTGATCTGGATAGATTGAATTGACAACTCGTAGTAATTGGATTTCCTAAATATTGAACTCCCTTCAATTAATTATGGAATTATGAAGATAGAAATAGGAAGGTTTTCGGTCAAAACATAGCGGAAGGGGGGGGGGAAACTTCCCATATGAAAAAAATCAATATGAGAGGAACTCATTAATAGCAAGCAGCTTTCATCCATTGATCTTAGAGAACCATAGCCTATTCATTATATACAAGTAAAAGGAAGGAAATGAAAAGCCAATTCGAAAGTGAGTTTACCTATAAAGAGTTAGTGAATGATCCCACAAAGTCGAGCCAACAACGAGAGGTAGTTGAAGCTATTGATCCATAATAAATAGTAGAAGTATCCTTAGCAGCAAATTGAACATGAACATGAGCAATGGAAGCACCCCCGACCTATAGGATAGGGAATACAATCATCAAATCAAACATCTTAGAGAACCATAACCTATTACTTATATACGAGTAAAAAGGAAGGAAAGGCAAGAGCGAATCCGAAAAGAAAGCATCCTAGAGAACCATCAAAGCAAGCATCTTAAAGAACCATAGCCTATTACTTATATACAAGTAAAAAGAAGGAAAGGCATAGCCAATTCGAAAGTGAGCTAACTTGTAAAGAGTCAGTGAATGATCTCGCAAAGTCGCAGTCAACAACGAGGCAAGTGAAGCTATTGATCCCTAATAAGTAGCGTAGTACCCTTAGCAATAGCTTGAACAGAACATCAACAATGGAAGCACCCGCCACCTATAGGATAGGGAATACAATCATAAAATAAAGCATATAGGCCAATAAGATTAAAACAGGGGAAACCATACAAATAAGAAAAACAAGAACAACCTCTCGTTTACCTTCGCACCTTTGCTTGCTCCCTTGTTTGTCACTGTCGGTTCAATATCGACGAAACACACCTAAACAACCAACGATCAGAAAAAATCGCAATGCTCTCAATGGTAACGCAACACAAAACTCAACAAAAACTTCTTGCGGTCTAGGGGGTTGCTATATTTATAGCAAAAAAATTTCTGCTGACCTTTCATACAAAGTTAGGCTGAAATTTCGTTGTCGATTTTCCTATCTCCACCAAAAAAATTGGTTACCCACACTCGTCAATGTTAACAAGTAGAAATAGTTTGGCTGAAGTAATTTCAAAATTTCCGCCGAAATTTTTAAAAAGTTCTAGTTGAACTTCCTCAAAAGTTCGGCCGAACTATTGGGAGAGTGAAATTTTCGGACGCGTTTCTCACAAAAGTGTAACCCAACTTCGCATTTTTTATCCAAATGTAAGCATGTTTTTTGGAGATAAAGAGTAAAATTTTCAAAATGTAGAAAATTTAGGCAAGTTCGTAGCGAGCTCCGTGCTTGAATCTCGAGTTTTTGCTACGAACTCACCGTAGAATGTTTTGAGTTAAAAAATTCCAAAAAAAATATCATGACAGGGGTGAATGAAGGCACGTGTTTACCTTATTTTACCTAATTAAGAACCTCCAACAATCATAAAGGTCAAAGGTTATGCAAAAGTTAGATTTTGGAGTTCGCTACGTAATGAGCGCTACAAAATTTCCTATACATGATCTGTTTTAGCAACCAACTTCAAGTTTAATTTATAACCCAATGAAAAATAATTTTGGAAATAGGAAGGAATTTTTTTCTTCAACACAAGCCCATCTACAAAAAATGTCTCTCGCTTTTTGCAAATCCATCGTGGTTTGCAAATTATGCACTCATATTTGAGGCCTATTTTTTCAAAATTTTCACTAACCAAATTTGTGTAAAAATTGTAAAATCCGACTTGGAAGAGGTCCAAATCAGCATCCACGTGGCATAATTACACATAAATAGTCCATTACACTCATAAAATTAGTTGGTTGCATTTGATAAGGGTTATCAAATGGATTTTGTTGAACTATTTAATGAAAGAGGAGTCATTTTTGTATTCAAACTCCACCAAACGGAAAATATCCTTAGGAAGTCTCCAAGTGATGTAATCCTATTTGAAATAGGTCTCTAAGGTAGGAATTATGTTACACTAAAATTTTCACCATGAATTTTTGCCGTCCGTATGGGTTCATCATTACTCATACAATACTCCCTTAGAAGTCTACAAACATCAAGTTCCTAAAACCAAACCTTGAAATTGAGAGAAAATCTTATAAAAGTCATAAAATACTTGTACCGCACTTTCTCTTAGTATTACCTACGGTGCCACATCCGTTTCTTTTAGAACATGCGGAACCGGCCGCACTTTTTCTTCATTTAAGGTGCGCTTCCCTATAAAAGGTAAAGTGAAGGCGGAAGTAAAATTTGGAAGCCCAAACTAGTTGAATCCGGAAGCTTCGGGAAGCAATTATTCAGATGGAAAGTTCACTCCTTTCATGTACATTCTGTTAGAGTCAGCCTTTGCAGCTTTTCCTCCAGTGATCAAACATGCTCTTACAAAATTATTTTAAGGTGTCAAGGTCAAATTTTGTCATTTCAATGAGTCTTCAAGCAAAATTTGGTCACTAGGCATTAGGTCTAGGGGTTGCTTTTACTCCTGTCAAATTTGTCCAAATGTCAGTCCATGGCACCATTCAGATGAGTGTACCATCGTTCAGAGGGTTTTCATCATCATGTCAAGTTCCATTGGGTCATTTTACACATTGTTCATGCTTCAGTTGTGCCTTGGTAAGGTCCATTTCCCTCTCCTAGGGTTTTGGAGGTAATTTCTCTTGGATGGTCAAATCATCGAAAAAACTTGTATCCTGATGTTCATACACCTTCCCCTATCATTAATTTACCTTATTAAACACTTCCCATCACTGAGATCCCTCAAATTCCTCATTTTTACACAAACCCTAGTTTCTTGCCACAACTTGGCAATTTTCTAGGCTAGGCCTGTGTTTTGCCCTTTTGGACCCCTTCCCCTCACTCAATCTTTGAGATTCCACTTTCCCCTACTTCCTAACATCCCTCCCTACTTCCAAAAATTTCCCCAAGAATTTAGAAGCCCCTTATCTCCTTCATTTCGCTTCATTTCGACAAAATCCCTTGTTCCACACATCGGGATCGGTTTCACTCAAAAGATGTTTCAGAGCAATAAAAGATGAATTTTTGAAAACTGAGAGAGGTTTTGGTCCAAAACATGCCAAGGAATAAAAACCTCCTTCACATTTTACACAAGTGTCCTGGTTTTAGAGAAATGTCAAAAATATCTTTGCCTCAAGGGAATTGATGCACCTGCTGGAAGTAGTGTTGGGAGATTTGAGTTTTGATAGGGTAAATGAGCTCCAAATTGAAAAATTCCACTTGGGTTGGAAATTATACTTCAATAGCTTTCAAACGAGCTATCATGAGCTCAATTTGGATGCCAGGAGGTACTTCAAAATCAGGCTGAAAGTCATGCGACTCACTTGGCTCAGGGATGCGACCCATATGATTGGGACACTTGCTGGAGGAAAAATTTATATATTTGGATTTGTCATGGAAATTTATGCATGCTAAAAGTATTACTGAAGCATTTCATCAGGTTCTGGATGGTCAAAAGGCCCAAAAACACCATGAAAATCACTCTGCCACCTTTTGCACCAGCAGAAAGTACTTCTGGGAGAATGAAGTTTTGGAGGGTCAAATGAGCTCCAAATTGGGACATTCCACTTGAGTTGGATAGCCAACATCCAGGGCTTTCCAACGAGCTATCATGAGCTCAATTTGGATGCTAGGAAGTACTTCAAAATCGGGCTGAAAGTCATGCGACCGACTTGTTTCAGGCATGCGACCCACTTAAATTTTTGGCTGAATTTTCAACTTCCAGCTCAGATTTTCGGCCAGTTTGGACCAGTTTTGCTTGTGGATGAAATTTTTGGGTTTTCATGATGTAAATTTATGTTTGGCATGTAACTTTGGTTCATTTTTACCTATTCTAGAAGATTCACTCTTAAAAAAGTGAAAATAATGTAAATGAATCAGTTTCCACTCTTTTAGAGGCAAGTTGTTAGCTGCCTAGATTTTAGTTCCTTGATTAGAATTTGGTTGAAACTGACCCCTGAAGGAGGAATTCGACCCCTAGAGGTGTGGGAAGGGGTTAGGATGCTCTATATGATGTAATTTCTCAATCATTTTCAGAGGTTGGAGAGGTTGGACTCTTGGGAGACTTTTGGCATCATTGTACATATTTTTTCATATTTTGGCTAAGGAAAGATCAGAGGTTTTGCGGCACTTGTTGGGATCCTTGTGGTGTTTTGTTCTTGATGGTGTTTTCTCTCTGTTTACTGTAATTTTTTCATGTTTAATGTATTCCATTCCTTTCATATGCTTCTAAACTAAATTGAATGAGTAGATGAGGTTGAATCCATCGTTTACCGTGCTCTGCCTTTGAATTCATTTAGTTCTATATGTTTTCGACTGTTTGAAGAGGATCCAAGTTCTTCTTTGCCCTCTTCAGCTCCTCGTCGGTCTAATCTGTCCGTATATCCAATTCAAAGCATCAAGACAGTCACCTACCTCGCCCCAACTTGAAATCTGCAAAGGTCTGACCTTATCTCCGGACCCAAAATTTGTTTTCCCATTTCTCCAGCGAAAACCAAAAAATCAAAAAATCAAACATGCCTATCTCTTTACTAGCCTAAAATCAATATCAGTGTTTCATTTAGGTCATCTCAGATCCTATTGGACATCTTTCATTGATTTTGACCCGGAGAGAGCCCTCTCCTGTCCTCGTAGGGCTAGCTACGAGGCTGAGCGTGGTTTGATGTGGCCTTGAGTTTTACCTCATTTCAGCCTGAGGTAGATTTGAGCGCTAACATAGTGGCGACTCCACTGGGGAAAAACTCAAAACCTTTGCTTGTTATAGACGGAGTCTGAAGTCACGCCAGGTAGCCTTCGAAACGCTGTTGCTATGCATCAGCGAAGTAGATAAACGCTGCTTCAGTCGATCTTCGGTTTAACTTGTAATCGTAGCATTTAACTTGTAAATTGCCCCAGTACATGTATCAAGTTTAGATCTGATGTTGATGGTGGACAGCAGTCAGACACCACAAGGCTGAAATCATTCACCGACGACTTCATTCACTGAACAATCTAGAAATCAATGCTTCATGGTGACCTCACTGTTGACGGACCGGATTACAAGAAGATACGCTCCCATGAGCCGAGATCACATCCCAGGTTTTCCGAATAAGATGCCCAAGGTGGATTGGCTTCAGAATTTGCCTATGTTCAGAAATGAGGAAGGTAATGACGCTGCTCTTCATCTGGTGAAATTTCACATTCATGTGCATAAATTTAAGATCAATTTTCCTGAAGACTGTTTGATGAAAATGTTTATGGCTACTCTGGAAGACGAAGCCCGATCATGGTATGAAGGTTTGCCAGCTGCTTCTATTTACTGTTTAAGGGATTTTCATACCGTGTTCTTTGAAAAGTATAAAGCATCATATCCATCTTTGATTTTCGTTCAGAACTGTTGTAACCATGTACATAATTTCATTGAAGATCTAGAGCTGTTTTATGGTAATAATGATTTCATGGACGGAGAAATCATGGAGGCTCTATATGAGAATCCATTTCAGCAATATGAAGAGAACCTAAAGGATACCCATCAAGATGCTCAGGAGACTTTGCAGCAGGTTGATGGCCATATGGCTGAAAATGATGAAAGGGAGAATGTCATTTCAGATCTGCCCACAGAAGACAACAGCATGCAAGTAAGTCCAGTTCTAATTGCAGATTGTGATAATGTCCAGACAGCTACTTCAGATTCAGATTCGGATCATGATGACCAAGCATATCTTGTGATGAAGCCCATCAAGGAGAACTCTGCTGTTGAAATCATCTGGGATGCAGAAGACACAGTAATGGATCCAAATGTTCTCAGTCATACTGTCAGCCCATCATTAGAACACAGCCTTCATGAAGAAGCAATCCAGTCAGTTCATGAAAATCAGAATGAGATCTTTGTGCAAGTAAGTGATAAATCTCCTTTCGATAACTCAGTAATAAATGATAGTTTGAATGCCCTGTCATATGAAGATAATTACTGTTTAAGCAGAAGAAAACAAAAGGCATTGTCTCCTTTTTCTGAAGATGAGATAGATCAGCTTTTGAAAGGGCTTGTTACAGCCCAAGCTACAGCAGATTTGCAGTGCACACATAATCAGGAAAGTGTTGGTGAAACTTCTTCCTCTATTGAAAAAGATGACTGTCTTGTAATCAGTTGTGTAGATCAGCAAACAGATAATTTTTTCCTTCACAAAGATGATAAGGCTGTCATGTTTAATAACCTTGAAGATTGTTTTTTGTTTAATAATGACCTAGATCATGAAATTGAAGAGTATATGCCAGAATTTCTCATGGTCAAGGAACCTACAGCTAACACTCAGATGGCAGATTTGTGCATTTCTATCCCTCAGAAATCAATTGTCCTTTCAAATCAGAATGAAGTGGATACTAGTATTTTTGCAGCTGGATCTCCAGATAAGCTAGTGCTTCAAGATTTTCAAGACCCCTTCAGCATTCTTCTGCAAACATTAGAAAGGATAAATATTTCCTGGTTCATTATCATAAGCCTTGGTTTCAGTGGTTATTTTGAGTTGCCTACAGGTTCATCAGTCCGCTTGCTCAGGGAGAGTAAGAGCAGAAATTTGAGGTGTAGCCATCTACTGGATTGGTTACATTGGAAAGCACATTATACATGATTGTACATATCTCATCAGTATGTAGGTGGTTGCCATCAGGATTATAAAGCTTGATGGACTGCTGCCCTTTTCAGAAAGTTTTTGTTTTAATTCAGTCATTTTCGTTTGCATCAAGTCAGTTTGAGTCGATTTTCCAATTAATAAGTTGAGTCATTAGTCTTTAGTCTGTTTGTCAGAATAATGATTCCATAGCCCAATGGATGGAGGCACTGTCTGCTCTCCCAAAGTTCTACGGTTCTTGGCACCTCCACGGAGCTGGAGCTACCATCCCCATTGGAGCTAATGTTAGTGTCAGCCTTTGCAGCCTTCCTCCAGTGATCAAACATGCTCTTACAAAATTATTTTAAGGTGTCAAGGTCAAATTTTGTCATTTCAATGAGTCTTCAAGCAAAATTTGGTCACTAGGCATTAGGTCTAGGGGTTGCTTTTACTCCTGTCAAAGTTGTCCAAATGTCGGTTCATGTCACCATTCAGCTGAGTGTATCATCATTAAAAGGGTTTTCATCATCATGTCAAGTTCCATTGGGTCATTTTACACCTTGTTCATGCTTCAGTTGTGCCTAGGTAAGGTCCATTTCCCTCTCCTAGGGTTTTGGAGGTAATTTCTCTTGGATGGTCAAATCATCGGAAAAACTTGTATCCTGATGTTCACACACCTTCCCCTATCCTTAATATACCTCATTAAACACTTCCCATCACTGAGATCCCTCAAATTCCTCATTTTCCCACAAACCCTAGTTTCTTGCCAAAACTTGGCAATTTTCTAGGCTAGGCCTGTGTTTCGCCCTTTTGGACCCCTTCCCCTCACTCAATCTCTGTGATTACACTTTCCCCTACTTCCTAACATCCCTCCCTACTTCCAAAAATTTCCCCAAGAATTTATAAGCCCCTTATCCCCTTCATTTCGCTTCATTTCGACAAAATCCCTTGTTCCACACATCGGGATCGGTTTCACTCAAAAGATGTTTCAGAGCAATAAAAGATGAATTTTGGAAAAATGAGAGAGGTTTTTTTCCAAAACATGCCAAGGAAGAAAAAAATCCTTCACTTTTTACACAGGTGTCATGGTTTTAGAGAAATGTCAAAAATACCGTTTCCTCAAGGGAATTGATGCACCTGTTGGAAGTAGTGTTGGGATATTTGAGTTTTGATAAGGTAAATGAGCTCCAAATTAAAAAATTCCACTTGGGTTGGAAAGTAGACTTCAATAGCTTTCCAACAAGCTATCATGAGCTCAATTTGGATGCCGAGAGGTACTTCAAAATCAGGCTGAAAGTCATGCGACCCACTTGGCTCAGGGATGCGACCCATATGATTGGGACACTTGCTGGAGGAAAAATTTATATTTTTGGATTTTTCATGGAAATTTATGCATGCTAAAATTATTACCGAAGCATTTCATCAGGTTCTGGATGGTCAAAAGGCCCAAAAACACCATGAAAATCACTCTGCCACCTTTTGCACCAGCAGAAAGTACTTCTGGGAGAATGAAGTTTTGGAGGATAAACTGAGCTCCAAATTGGGAAATTCCACTTGGGTTGGATAGCCTACATCCAGGGCTTTCCAAAGAGCTATCATGAGCTCAATTTTGATGCCGGGAAGTACTTCAAAATCGGTCTGAAAGTCATGCGACCCACTTGTTTCAGGCATGCGACCCACTTAAATTTTTCGCTGAATTTTCAACTTCCAGCTCAGATTTTCGGCCAGTTTGGACCATTTTTGCTTGTGGATGAAATTTTTGAGTTATTATGATGTAAATTTATGTTTGGCATGTAACTTTGGTTCATTTCTACCTATTCTAGAAGATTCACTCTCAAAAAAGTGAAAATCATGTAAATGAATCAGTTTCCACTCTTTTAGAGGCAAGTTGTTAGCTGCCTAGATTTTAGCTCCTTGATTAGAATTTGGTTGAAACTGATCCCTGAAGAAGGAATTCGACCCCTAGAGGCATGGAAAGGGGTTAGGATTCTCTATATGATGTAATTTCTCAATCCTTTTCAGAGGTTGGAGAGTTTGGACTCTTGGGAAACTTTTGGCACTATTGTACATATTTTTTCATATTTTGGCTAAGGAAAGATCAGAGGTTTTGCGGCACTTGTTGGGATCCTTGTGGTGTTTTGTTCTTGATGGTGTTTTCTCTCTGTTTACTGTAAGTTCTTCATGTTTAATGTATTCCATTCCTTTCATATGCTTCTGAACTAAATTGAATGAGTAGATGAGGTTGAATCCATTGTTTACCATGCTCTGCCTTTGAATTCATTTAGTTCTATATGTTTTCGACTGTTTGAAGAGGATCCAAGTTCTTCTTTGCCCTCTTCAGCTCCTCGTCGGTCTGATCTGTCCGTATATCCATTTCAAAGCATCAAGACAGTCACCTACCTCGCCCCAACTTGAAATCTGCAAAGGTCTGACCTTATCCCCGGACCCAAAATTTGTTTTCCCATTTCTCCAGCGAAAACCCAAAAATCAAAAAATCAAACATACCTATCTCTTTACTAGCCTAAAATCAATATCAGTGTTTCATTTAGGTCATCTCAGATCCTATTGGACATCTTTCATTGATTTTGACCCGGAGAGAGCCCTCTCCTGTCCTCGTAGGGCTAGCTACGAGGCTGAGCGTGGTTTGATGTGGCCTTGAGTTTTACCTCATTTCAGCCTGAGGTAGATTTGAGCGCTAACAG